>CM076578.1:1250825100-1251510944 GCA_034641835.2 Pinus albicaulis | reverse complement strand
TTCATCCAAGAGAGAGGCTATCCTTTCTTCTTGGTGATTAAAGGATTTTCATGAAGGGCCTCTAAAATTTGCTCATCCATGAACTCATCATCTTCATAACAATTATGCAAATATTCAATAAAACTCACACAATGTTTACAACAATCTTTGACCAACAATAAGGAGGGATGACACTCTTCATACATCTCATAAAATGCAACATGGAAATCATCAAGAGAATATAATGAACCATTTGGCAGGATTTCACACCAAGACCATGCTTTTCCCTCTAAAGTGACCATAGAAATCTTCATGAGACAATCCTCATGGAACTAAACCTTAAGTTTGCATACATGCATATGCAATCTAACCAAATGAAGAGCAGAATTGTCTTTCTTTTCATCTTTAAATATGGAAATATCAGTTAACCATTTGAGCTTTGGCATAGGATTTGGAAAACCAAGGATGTGAGACCAATTCATAGGGGCATACCTGGCATTTATTCTTGCAATGGAACTCATCTTTGAACTTCATCAAGCTACTGATCTTCAAGAAATGGAGTCACCTTCCAATTGATTATTTGATGTGTGGAGTCACCAAAGCAGAAATACAACCAATATGTGCCTAAGTGCCTGCTGCTCTCAGAACTTACAATTGAAACTTTGTCGTTCTTCCCAGGTAAAATTTACAGCTTCGATCCCCGGCAACGACGCCAAAATGTTATAGCCAAAATTGAACTTGATTGGTTGTTGATTAGAAAACTCAGTGTAACTATTCCAAACTAGCTTTTGAATGAATCTTACCCTCTTCATTTTAAGAGGGCTCTCTCACAAGTAATTTATAATATTGGTTAATGAGAAATATATATGGCTAACTCTATGAATTGTGTCTGGGTTTTGTATGTTTGTAGGTTGAAAAGATGAAGGCTTGCTACCATTGGGTTATGGAGTCAGTGATAGGGGTCTCAATGAAAAAGGCTCTCCTTGTGGAAGCTGAGGCATGTAGATACTTAGATGAAACTAGAATACACAGATACATATTTTAATCAATATATAAATTTTTAAAGGAAGTTAGAGCATTAGAAACATGAATTCTGAGTAATGAACATTAGGATACTGAAAGCAGGACATTGAGAAAGATATCCAATAGTTTATTGCTTGAAAGGAAGTTAGAGCATGCAAAGCAAGAATTCTGAGTAATAAAACATTAACATATTGACAGAAATTAATAATATACATAGGGTTCATGAAAGTATCAAATGAATCTTAGGTGAAGGATGAAACCAATATCCATTCTCCATTACTGATCAAAAACCTGTTTATAATAGTAGCGTCATCCATAACATATCCCAACCATTTATAACTCTAACAATATATCCTTTATAGAGTGAGGACTCATACAAATTATATGCCACCTTAATCCCCTCGAATTCCCACCTTAGAGACCTATTTCAAACATGATTCCATCACTTGGTGTAATATTCCAAAATTTGCATGCAGCAAATTGGAATATTAGTTTTTGCTTATATCATCTAGGAGGTGAATAAAATGGTTAAAATACCCATGAGTAGGAATAAAATCCCTCATAATGTGAAAGCAATCAATGGAGTAGCTTTATTTTTCACCTTCCAGTGTGAAAAGGGGAAAATGCATGAGGACAAGTTCAAGTTTGACCAAGTCAACAGCACTGCCTAAGAGGGTGTGGCTTGCTTGGGAAGACAACACAGTTTGAGAGGGAGAAATATTCCTTTTGGAATAAACCCTAATGTGTGGGTTCCAGGGCAAAGAGACATTCAATTGCATAAAAGGAGGAAGAGGCAGCCATAGAGAGAGATGTTTGAGTAATTTGGATTATTGGTCTGATAGACTATTTGCAGTCTCCGGCTGTTAAGCTGAGTTGCAGTGTTGTTTAGCATGAGGGATTCCTGTTTAGGAATTATTATCCTTCTTGAGAGGCCTCTTGAAGGATTTCACTTAATTTCTCCACATCTAGGCTCAAGGCCAAATCCATTCCTTAGTCACTGTGTTATTTCTGCTGAAGTATAACGTAGTGTTGCAGGGTGTTGCAGTGGAGGGTTCCATAACACCATTCCTTGTCTAATATTTCAGAAGAGGGAGCTTCTATTCCTAGGTAAGGTTAGGGAGGAAGGTTTCAGAGCTTTTTTTCATATCTTGGCATCAGGCCAAGCATCTCCCATCATAGACAGTGCAGTCCCTTCTCTAGACTGCGTTATTTCAATGAGTATCTGCAGTGGGAGTTTGCACCATCATCTTGGAGGGCAAGATCTTTAGTGCTAGGATCAGCCTTGCACCTGGGAGATCCATTGGAGGATTTTTTCTTTATATTGGACATCATATTCAGCCATCTCCTTCTATTTCAATTTTTCATTGCAGCTGCTACCCTGCAACTCCAGCATTTCTACAGATTTGCCATTTGTACATGTATTGCAGCCAATCCTTCTAAGGATTGTTGTAATATTGTTTTTAGGGGTTGAGATCTTTCTCCCCCACATTTCTTGAGATGATATTGTCATATCATTTTATTATCATTTTGTATGTTGCAGTGTCTCCATTAAACTGCGCTGATATAGCCTTATGTATTTTCTGTGTAGCAGAGTTCTCATAATTCTTGTACATGTCCTATTGAGGCTTTCATTGCCAAGCTTGAGTGATTGATTTCTCAAAGAATTGTATGCATTTTCTACTATAATATAAAAGGGAAGGCTATTTGTATCTTCATGTCTCATAGCTCATAATAATAACGATGTCATCTCATTATATGTCCATACATTGTTGCAGTCCCTTCATCGGGCATTTTCTGAAGACAACTAGGTGTGGGAGATCTGTTTAACCCACCTAGAGGGATTTATTTTGAGCCACCTCTTGGATTTCAGTCTTAGATACATTTATCTAAGGGATCCAGGTCTTGGTTTCAAATCTTGTAGCATCCATTCCTAGAAAATTTGTTTTCCAGTCGTGCCTTGCTAGCAATTCCCAATTTGGGATATTATAGTGGTATCAAAGCTACAATCTTGGCTCAGCCTATGAGTCTCGGGAAAAGGAGAGGATGGGATTTATCTCATCATATTTTAGATCCATGAAGAACCTAGCCAAGGAGGATAAGAAGAAAGAAGAGGAAGAACCCTGCACTTCCTACTCTCATCAAGAAGGAGACAGAGAGATGAGCAGGAAAAATACTCCATTTTCTGAAGGAGAAAAAGGGGATAAGCTTACAAAGATTCTTCCTAAATCTGTACATAATATTCATGAAAACTTCAATAATTTAAGGAGGGAGATGTATGAATAATCTTCGAAAGAGTTTGAACCTAAAGCAAACTCTAGATTGTCATATGAGGAGTGTGAGCCAACAGTCACACACTCTATCACACAACAAAGTCACATGCCCGGGATTTCTAGAAGAGAGATGGAAAGAGGTGAAGAGGTTTCTAGGAGGAAAAATCTTAGTGATTTTCTGAGAGAGTATGAGTCTCAAACTCATAAATTCTGAGATCATCTTAGTTTTTCAGAGTTTTGCAAGATCAAGTTGAAGGGAAAGAGCAACAAGATAGATTTCTTCTATCTACCTTTGAAGGTTCACCTACATGTTCAGCCAAAGTTTGGGTGGAGGATTTATAGACCTTCATGCAGTAACACCACATTATTGAATATGAAGCCATCAAAGTTGTAACGCTACATTTGAGAGGTAAGGCTTATGCCTGGTGGATCTTTGAATCCTTTTCTTTGAAAAATGTAAGAATTGCATCTTATGCAAATTTCACTAAGGCATTAGTGAAAATATTTGATAGAAGGATTCATGAGACACACATGGTGGAGATAAACAAGGAAAACCAAATAAAACCCTTTCCTGAAAACGCAATACCATTTTAGAAAACCATGGAGGAGGCTGAAAACTTGCACCATACCTTGCCAGAGGAAGGACTTCCATTTCACATCTTTGAGCAAGGAAGCATGGGGGTCTCTTTTTCAAAGAGGGATCCAATCAATGGGAGGTTTCCCGTTCATGTTTTAGATATTGAGGGAAACAACGCTGGCACATCTAGAGATCATCTATTGCCTCATGCAGAGGAAGGAGGAGCTCTTGCTCCAAGTAGAGGGATTCTTGCATCTTTGCAAGGAAGTCCCCAGGATCTCATGTGTGGAGATAAAGGCACAAATCATGTGCCATTTTTGAGGAGGTGTGGAACCATGGAGACATAAGGGGAAGGTAGGGAGAAGATCCATTATCATGAGATGAGATGTACACATCCATATCCACTTCAGGAGGTTGATGCACATGAGGAGAAGACTAGATTGCGCAGTGAGGGCATGGACAATTTTTTTCATTCTTATATGAAATCATCTCTTGATGATGATGCCTCATTGCATGGAGACATTTTTCCGAGGAGACCACTGGATTAGCAGAGGAGGATGGATGCTTCACCAGTTGAGGCATCACTTAGTGATTTTAGAGGAGTGGAGATCTTCTGAGAGCTTGATACAACACTGGGAGTCTTGGGTAGACTCAAGGAGAGAGGGAGCATTCTCTCAAAATCATCATTACCCACTTCCATTTCAGATTCTGCGTTGTGGCATAAGCAGAATGGGAAGGATAGCAGCCTTCCAAAGAGGGTGGCCATATGATAGGTGTTCATCATGAGAGATCATGAGCGTTGTCATTGTGGAGGATAGATCCATATTGGAACTCCCAGCAGTTGGTGGAGTATTCCAAGGATCTTTTTTACTTGTATGATATTGGATGACCAGTTTCATGAGGAGGAGTATTCAGTCAAAGATGGGGTCATCTTCTATCATGGTAGGATCTTCTTTCCTAGAGCTTCCAAGCTCAAGGAGAAGTTGCTACAAGAAGCTCAGGAGGATTTCCTTTTCAGCCCCACTTTTTCTATGAGAGCATACCACACCATCATGGATGGGTATTTTTGGAAGGGCTTTGAGGAGGAGATATATCAGCATATGAGGAGATTCATGGATCAGGTGCAGATGGAGGAGACACATAACTCTTTGGAAGAGTTAGCACAACCACCTCTTTTATCTTTGAGGATGAGAGGAGACTCATCTATGAGCCACTCCATTTGTATGAGCAGAACATATGTTAAGGGTGATGATTGTTTACATGATTATTTATATGATGTATTTATATATCCCTTAACCATATATGTGCAGGATGTTGCTTCGAGGAGGAGAATTCTCTCTTTCAGGTTTCATGGTCTAGTTGAGGCCATAAGCATGATTGATGACCATTCCCTAAGAGGAATTGGGGAAGAGGTATATTATGGAGGACATGCTCACTTCACACTATGCATCATTCACTTCCTCCATACTTATGAGGAGATTCGAGCAACAGGCAAGTGGTTGAGAAGCCACACATTTTATCAGTCTCTGTTGTAGTGGAGATTCAAGATGCGTTGGTTGCACTTGAGGGACCATCGTCTTTCTCATTTGTTACATATGGAAGAAAGCATGATTCTCATTTTTTCTCCTTATGGCTCTATTGTCTCTGTCTTTATGAGGAGCATGCTTGGAAGTGAGACACATTGGGTGAATGTGTCCTTTGAGGGAGAATCCTCCCACACTTTTTGCACTACATGTTCTAAGGGGAGCATGGGATATGGTATGGTCACCTTAACAACACATTTGTTTCCTTATGAGGTGAGCCATATGAGGGAGGTGATGCCATATGATGATGATTTCCAACTCATCATATATGAGGATATTTGGGCCAGCATGATTTGCAGCGTTGGAGGAGAGATCCTTAGAGATCTAGTCCTCATCTTGCCACTTGAGGGAAATATTATTGCAGCCCAAGATCAGCCGATGATATAAATTTATCATAAGTGGAGAGATGGAAAATGTAGGGTAGGCCACCTTGCCTACCATGTGCAGAATTTCAGCCCACCTACTTTGTCAAAGCCAAAGGTGGAGGATAGTTTTCAGGAGTTTCCTAGTTGGGTGGTGACTCATTTTTCATGGCTAATAGCTTGGGGATGGAGGTAACATATGGGAGAGATAGTTCCCATTAGATTTCAGATCCCATTCCTCAAAGGGACCTCTAGAAATCACCTTGTTATCCTCTTGAGTATTTCACCTTTACATGATGATGGCTTGATGGTTGCTTGCATGCTGAGGAGAAGAAATGTGGATACTTGATTGATGAGATAGCATCACTTCACTTGGAGGAGATAATAATACATGGATGCTATAGGGAGAGGAGAAGAAATAACTCATTCTATCCTTGCACGTGCTTGAGGACAAGCAATATTTGAGAGGGGAGGACTGTAATATTCCAAAATTTGCATGCAGCAAATTGGAATATTAATTTTTTCTTATATCATCTAGGAGGTTAATAAAATGGGTAAAATACCCATGAGTAGGAATAAAATCCCTCATAATGTGAAAGGGATCAATGGAGTAGCTTTATTTTGCACCTTCCAGTGTGAAAAGGGGCAAATGCATGAGGACAAGGTCAAGTTTGACCAAATCAGCAGCGCTGCCTACGAGGGTGTGGCTTGCTTGGGAAGACAACACAGTTTGAGAGGAAGAAAGATTCCTTGTGGAAGAAACCCTAATGTGTGGGGTCCGTGGCAAAGAGACATTCACTTGCATAAAAGGAGGAGAGGCAGCCATAGAGAGAGATGTTTGAGTAATTTGGATTATTGGTTTGATAGACTATATGCAGTCTTCGGTTGTTCAGCTGAGTTGCAGTGTTGTTTAGCACGAGGGATTCTTGTTTAGGAATTCTTCTCCTTATTAAGAGGCCTCGTGAAGGATTGCACTTCATTTCTCCACATCTAGGCTCAAGGCCAAAGCCATTCCTTCAGTCACTACATTATTTCTGCTGAAGTATAACGTAGTGTTGCAGGGTGTTGTAATGGAGGGTTCCACAACACCATTCCTTGGCTCGTCTTTCAGAGGAGGGAGCTTCTATTCCTCAAGAAGGTTAGTAAGGAAGGTTTCAAAGCTGATTTTCATATCCTGGCATCAGGCCAAGCATCTCCCATCATATACAGTGTAGTCCCTTCTCTATACTTCATTATTTCAGTGAGTATATGTAGTGGGGGTTTGCACCATCATCCCGGAGGGAAATATCTTCAGTGCTAGGATCAGACTTGCACCTGGGAGATCCATTGGAGGAGGTTTTTTTCAAATTTGAAATTATATTCAGCCATATCCTTCTATTTCAGTTTTGTGTTGCAGCTGCTACCCTGCAACTCCGACATTTCTGCAGATTTTCCATTTGTACATGTATTTCAGCCAATC
Organism: Pinus albicaulis; assembly: GCA_034641835.2. Classification (NCBI taxonomy): domain Eukaryota; kingdom Viridiplantae; phylum Streptophyta; class Pinopsida; order Pinales; family Pinaceae; genus Pinus; species Pinus albicaulis. The sequence goes on along the minus strand of CM076578.1, from coordinate 1,251,503,691 downwards.
CTTCTAAGGATTGTTGTACTATTATTTTCAGGGGTTGAGATCTTGCTCCCCCACATTTCTTGAGCTGATATTTTCATATCATTATATTATAATTTTTTATGTTGCAGTGTCTCCAGTAAACTGCGTTGATATAGCCTTATGTATTTTCTGTGTACAGTGTTCTCATAATTCTTGTACATGTCCTATTAAGGCTTTCATTGCCAAGCTTGAGTGATTTATTCCTCAAAGCATTGTATACATTTGCTGCTATAATATCAAAGGGAAGGCTATTTGTATCTTCATTTCTCATAGCTCATAATAATAACGTTGTCATATCATTGTATCCATACATTGTTGCAGTCCCTTCATCGGGCATTTTCTGAAGACAACTAGGCGGGGGAGATCTGTTTAACCCACCTAGAGGGATTTATTTTGAGCCATCTCTTGGATTTCAGTCTTAGATACATTGATCTAAGGGATCTAGGTCTTGGTTTCAAATCCTGTAGCAACCATTCCTGGAAAATGAGTTTTCCAGTCATGCCTTGCTAGCAGTTCCCAATTTGGGATATTACACATGGAGAGTTCCAAGGGATATTTATGTTTTGCAGAGTTTCAATACAAAAATGACTCTTCTTTCCATTCAACAAATGAATTTAATAACCCTTATCAACTGAAACCAACTAATTTTCTGAGTGTACTAGAGTGTTGATGTGTCATTATACCACGTGGATGCTAAGTTGGACCTCCTCCAAGTCGAATTTTTACAATTTTTTCACAAATCTGGTTAGTGAAAATTCTGAAAAATAGGCTTCAAAGATTAGTGTATAAATTCCAAACCCTGATGGATTTGCAGAAACTGAGAGAGGTTTTTGTATATGGACCTGTGCTGAGGAGTAACCTCTTTCATATTTCCAAAATACCTTTTCATTTTCTCATAAAACTTTAAAAAAAAATCGCTACGAAAATAGGGCAATTTCATAGCGTGATTTCGTAGCATCCAAAAATAGATTTTGCACTCAAAATTTTTTCTCTTTGGCTGTTCCAGGGTGTCCATCATGACTTGACACCTCATCACTACCATTTAATCTCTTTTAAAGCCAAAAAAAGTGGTATTAAAGGAAAAAAGACAGCTACAGGTGTTTTCATAGCATTTTCCTCACTTTAAGCCTAAGAAACGCTACGAAACTGTGGAAAACTGTGCAATTTCCATATTTTGACTTTGCCTTAGAAAATTAACCTCCAGATATAGAAAATTGGTCTTAAACATCCCATTAACCTCTTAAAACATAATCAAACTCAATTTAAGAGCCTTGAGGTGTTTCCTCTTCAAAAAACATCCTTTTCACCTTTAGCAAGTTTATTCATCACTAAAATGACTCTGTTTTTTCTTAAAACATAGGGTTCAGAGATGAGCTCTTTTCTCCCTATCCTTGATAGATATTGAAAATGGAATGAGGTTTCGTAGGTCAGTATTTGTTGAAGAGAAACCTCTCCTTTTAAAAAAAAAAACATCTCTAGCTGTCCAGAATATGCATTCTAAAAACGTGTAAAATAGGAAAATTCCGCATTATGAAAATAGGGCTAAAATACATCCTTGTATCTCCCAATTTGTAGCACCTTTGAGAAAAGTGAAAGAGGTTATTATTTTTTGATATGTTCTTGAAAATAACCTCTCCCCATTTCTTAAAATATTTCTTTTTTGTCCAGAAAATTCCCTTGAAGTTGATTGCTCAAAGTAAAAAACATAGAAATGCTTCATATTCGCTATGAAACTATCAATAGTTTCGTAGCGATTTATACCTATTTTACACTGAATTCGCTACGAAAGTAGGGATTCTTGGCTAAAATGACCTTTTCAGAGTTTTAAGCTTGGGAAATTAAATATGTCAGCAATTGATTACTGATGGAACATGATGTGACCTATATGGAGGTGGTTCTGAGATGAAATGAGAGTGGTCTTGAAACTTAGGATAGGTTAAATATGAAAAAATGAAATTTCCTATGAAAATTTGAAAAAGGTTTAAGGATTCCTTACCTTTTTGAAGAGTGAACTGTATGACCATGTCAAGTAATGACTCACAAAATTATGAGTGATAACAGATCTCATCGATGATGAAAGATATAGGATAGTGGCTAAAGGTTTCGTCATCTCAACATTGGGGGCAGGTATCACAATGGGTGCAGAAATTTCCTCGGGTTCTGCTGAAGAAAAAATCATGAATATAGGAGTAGAGGATCCAATACGATCGACCTCAATTCAACGAACAACCTAAATGGTGTCACGAAAGTCGTCAAGACGGGGACAAAGGTAAGAATAGTGGCCACAAAGATCACACAAAGAACAAGGATGATTTATGCACAACGATTTGAATTTCTTAGCTGAATCGAGTAAGGTAACATGGACCTCCAAGATATCAGATTTAGGAAACATCTCTTTGAGCACAGGTTTGAGATGAGGAAGCTTGGGAAAATTATGGGTGGTATGCCCAAAAATATCACACAAAGTGCACGGAGGTGACTATTTTGGAGGATTAGGAGGAACATGAGTTTTTTGGAGGGCCTTATCCTTATGTTACCTCTATTCAGCTTTGCCCCCATCACTAGATACTTTTGAAACAAGAGTAGATTCTTGTTCAGGTGGCTGAGGCACTGAAGCAAAGGAAGGGATCATTGCGACTGTTTGTTCCAAGGTTAAAGCAGTACAAGGTTTGATCTGACCCGGCAAAGTGTTGGTTGGGGAATCAATGTACTAGACTAGGATCCCCATGGTCAAATTGGGAAGGCTCAACATAGCCATAACAGGCACTAAAAAGACTCTAGAGGGGGGAGCTAGAAAATCTATCTGACCGAAAGGGTAATGGCTTGGAGGAATGGCTCCTAAATGATTAAGGATAGGGGGAACTGTTCCTGGTTGAAAAAGGGTTGAAGAGACACTAGCAGAGGGAGAAGGTCCTTGAAAAGAAGGTCTTGAAGGCTTCGTTGAGTGAAAAATAGCAGGTTGCGGAGGCGTAGGTTGTTGGCTAGTTGAACCAGACCACTTGTGGCTAGTCCGAGACAATTTCATCATGCAAACATTCGATGATCTGTGGTAGGAGACAAGAGGCGGGTGTCAAGGGAATTCACCAAGTAAGGTGGAATATTTATGTATTCCTAATGAAACACTAGTGATATGTGCAACTGATTGCTTATCGACCACTGAAGGTATGATAGACTTAGGGGAGGTCTGAAACTTAGAGGATGTCAACTGATCGATGGTGACGATCTTTCCATTGTGAGGAAATCACATCTTACAGTGAACTGTAGATATGAAATCAGACATTTCATATGTATAGATGCCACCAGAGAGGATATTGTAATCAAGGGGACATCAATGACTTTATTGTCAACAAAAACAGTCTTTCCCACAAGCGTGATAGGAAAATTTCGGTATATTCCAAGGGTCTGAGAAGGGTTACCATCCCAAGAACTTAAATTGATGGTGTATGGGGCTAAGTCAGTTGATCTAAGTTTATTCCAAACAGAAGCGGACATCACGTAGGTGGATGTGCCCTCATCAATGATACATCACGAAACATGGGCATTACTATTGGAGCGAGGTCCCTTGAGGCACAAGTTTCAAAGATCCTTTTTGGATAATTATGTATGTGCGTGCTATGCAAAGTAAGTCAAGGGGATTTGGGGTCGTGAAAGTTCCATATTTTGGTGTAAATGGATTTAAATGTAAACTGTGGGCCTCAAACCATGGTTTGAGACCATAGTATCTGCGTGATAGGCGCATATAAATAGATAGAATATGTCTAAGATAAGTAGTTCATGATTGTGAAAGATAGTCTATGCTTCTGCTCGCAAATAGTCTGTAAGAGTCTCGTCGGGCTTGGGTTGGGTAAAAGGCTCCTACTGGCTTTGTGTGTGGAGACCTAGTCCTGATTGTGCGTGGACTCCACTGGTTGTGTGTGGAGAAGGGTTTGTAAGGGTTTGGTAAGGGTTTTTGTGTAAAGAAGATTGATGTACTGAATGATATATCTAGAGATAATATAAGGAACTATTTTGGTGAACCTCTTGTGTTATGCATCTATGTTGGTTATTGTTATTCTTTGTTGAGACCACATTGTTTTAAGTTTCTTATGATCTATTGTGCAAAATATCTTGATAAATTATGATTAAATGTTGATAAATAATAGATCTATTTAATTCTTTGTTGTGCTATGACTTGGATCAGCTTCTATTTTGTTTGTCTACGCCAAAGTGATAAAGGTTCTGTGGTATTCTATTAATGTTTGTGAATTCTCTATGCGTGCATCTGTATAAGTTTGCTTTGGTTTTTTTCCGAGGACCACTCAATAATTTCTCCCTCATGGTGTGGAAACCTGGTTCCAACACACCCCCATACTGCTTTAGGTGAGATTTTGGTCTGTGAAAGCAGATCACTACTGAAAGGGCCAGCAGTTGGAGGGTTTGTTGGTTTATCCATAAAATTTGAACCTAGGTTAAGACTCCTCAATCCAACAAATGGTTCCGTTGCTAGGACTGGGATCATCATTTTGAGGGAGATTTGATGTTGTGGCAGCCCTCGCGAAATGAATTACAAGACTGGCTGCATAGAAAGATCCTGGAATTTGTGCTTTAAGAGAATAAAAGAAATAAGATATATGCTGAACAATGGGTCATAAAATATATTTATACAAAAGTGCAAGAAATTTTCTTTAGTTCCTTCACATACGAGCTTTAGGAGTGGTTGTCACGCTTAGCTGAATTCCATCGCTAAATAAGAGAGAAACCAGTTAGTGAGTGGACCTATGAATTGATCCAAAAAGTGGATAAATTTGATAATAATATCACTCACGCAGTAGATCATTAGATCGATCGTCTCTTGGGTGGTTTTGTGATTGAATTTTCCATTGATTGGTTTGTGTCCTACTTTGAAGAAGAGATAATATTTTTCAAAGGCCCTAGAGGTAAGTTCCCGTGCTCATTGAAATTGTCATTGAATATGATATTGTGTGAAAAGGTTGGCTATGAAAACATGTTGTTTGAATGCATTAGAAGGGTTCAGCTATGTGCAATGGAAAAAATTACCGTGAAGAGTCTAAGGAAGTCCCTTATAGCCCTCTGAAGCTTAGATCTGATAGTGAGCCTGAACTAGAAAATGATCGCTGAAGTGATTCTGACGAAGAAATATTTTTCCAGCAAAGACCTTTAAGTCTGTTTCCTACCCCATCCACTCCACTTTTTTCATTGCACTAGAGACCACCTACTCCACCGCGTATTCCATATACTCCTCCTTTCCTAGAAGTAGAAATGGTTGCGTCAATGAAGCTACCTAATTTCAAAGGTATCGGGTGAGGACACTAAGAAATTCTAGTTTGTGATTGAGGCTATGTGGTAGGCAGAACAGGTTCACAGTAATGATATCAAGGAATCACAGCTCACTACTACCTTATCCTTCCTCTTCTCCTTCTTCAATCTTCTTGACCTCCTTGGAGAGGTCTCCGTTGGATCTGCAAATTGATGAGAGTAAACTCATCTTCTTCATCATCTTGATCTTCTTTGGCTGAGACTCACAGGCTGAGCCGAAGATCATGCTTTGATACCACTGTAATATCCCAAATTTGGAACAACTACATTATTGGGAATATCTCAAGATATTACCAATGTGGAGATCAACAATACATAAAAATGAGCTGGAAAATAGCAGTGAATGCATTAATACAATAATGCTGGAAGATACACATAACCATTACATTGGATTATAGCAGCAACAATGTATACAAGATCTTGAGGAAATGATCTCTCAAGCTAGGCAATGCAGCCTCAATGAAACATATACATGACAAATGGAGAAATACTACTACATAAGAAAATCCATGGCTATGATTGTGCATTCCATAAAGGAGGACTGCTAAAAAATAGTGTCAATAAACAGATATGACAATATACAGCTCAAATACAAGAGGGGGAGCAAGATCTCAACCCCTGGAAACAACAATACACAATCCTTAAAAGGATTGGCTGAAATAAGTACAAAATGGAAAATCTGCATAAATGTCAGAGTTGTTGGGTAGCAGCTGCAACTCAGAAACTGGAAATAGACATAGATAGATGATGATGCTACAAATTATGTCTTAATCTCATCCAAAGTATATCTTAGGTTAAATACTAATCCAATCCCTGAAGATCTCACCCTCCAAAATAGTGGAGCAAGTCCCCACTGCAATTACACTCAGAAATAATGCAGACTAGAGAAGGGACTACGTTGTTGGTGAAGGGAAGTGCTTGGCCTAATGCCAATTATCTACAATATGCTCATGAATCCCCCTCACTAACCTCCCAGAGGAATAGAATCTCCCTCCTCTGAAAGATGAGCCAAGGAAATGGTGTTGTGGAGTCCCTGCTGCAACACCCTACAACACAAAGTTATCCTGCTTCAGGAATAACGTTGTGACTGAAGGAGGTGGATTTGGCCTTAAGCCAAGAAGTGTGGAGAATGAATAAAAATCCCTCAAGATGCCTCTCAATAAGGTGAAGGTAATCCTAAATAGGAATTCCCCTGGAAACGTTTCTAAATAGCAAAAGAATGCACAATGTTTGTATAGACAATGAAATCAATAATCCAATTCATGAATAAAAATAGCTGCCTTGACCTCCTTTTAAATAAGTGAAAGCTCTCTCTCCATGGGTCCAACTCATTAGGGTATCCTCCACCAAATATCCTCTTCCTCATTCACACTGCATTGTCTTCTAAAGTGATCCACTCCTCCTATGGTAGCATTGTTGACTTGGTCAAACCTAACCTTATCTTCATGCATTTGCCCCTTTTCACACTTGAGGGTGCAAAATAAAGCTACTCTGATGATCCCTTTCACATTATGAGGAATTTTATTTGTCTTAAATAAGAATGGGTTCCCTTACCCATTTATTAAGCTGCTAGGTGATAAAAACAAAATTTCAATATTCCATTTAGCTGTGTGCTAAAATGGGAATATTACAATTTAGAATAACAGATCAAAGACTTTGCAGATACTTTTCCTAATAGTAAATAGACACACAAAAATATGGAGAAACTTACTTGGAGTCCAAGCGCTTCCTATTCTCCTTTTGTCGCTCTTGCTATAGCTTCCAACCCAAATTTTATCACTGAACTAGTTCCTGCAAGTATAAACACTAAACAACAAAGATATTTCGATATAGAGATGGATACTTACCTTAATCAGTTAAATAAATGAAACATGAAACATATACATCAGCTAATAATCCATAATATGAAAGATAGAAGCTTATACAGATACATATGTGAGAAAGTAAGAAACAATCTTTATTAATGGATAGAACAGGGAGGTTACAACCAAGGATTGATTTGATGTCACCAACTTCAGCATCATCCTAGCCGCATCACAATGAACATATCTCTAGCAGCATATTACTCAAATAAAACACTCAATTGAGAATTCAACAACATTTCTATACCAAATTTCTGTCTTCCCAAGCACTAGGATCTGCACTCAATTTATAGATCAGCTGAAGGTAGTTTCACAATCAATGACTTTATAATAATAGGAAATACATGTTCCCAAGCTCAGAGGTGTTGAATGGACACATGGATTCAAAAGTTTGACACATATGGACTCTTCTATAAGGCACTTGCCATGTGGAGATTCCAAAACAATGAGAATTTCGCTCCCAATTGACCAGCACACTCTTGAATTTCGGGAAGTGCTTTCCAGAGCACCCTTGAATGGAGGTAATTGCATATGAAAAGTAGTTAGTCCCTTGAGAGGCTGTGTTGGTGAGCTTATAGGTGATATAACATGTACTTAAAATATTTTAAACCTTGCAATGGAAGTCATCGATGATTTTTTCTTGTTCTTTGCCTTAGGGAATATAGCAATTGAAATGGTAGGGGATGATAGACCCTATTTTTTGGTTCTAGGGATGATGTATAGTTTAACCAAGTCATTGGGAATGGTGCCCAAATCGACCTATAACACAGGGCACTGATCTTTATAATTTCCTTCTACCTTACATTTGATACACCATACCTGTGAGTGAATTATGATCAAATTTCCCTACCCTTATTCAGATATTGCAACTCCAAATGCATTTCTGCTAATTGGCTTCAAATTTGTACCCATACCTGAGTATTTGTAATTGGCGAAGCTTCCAATTTCATAGAAATTTCCAGAGCTTTGGCCTATGTTGTTATCCTCTGTTGTGTCAAAGGTAGACTGATATGTGGCAATAGTGTAGCTATAAACCACTCCTTATGTTTCTCGCCAGGAATTTGGAAGTTCACTTGTCCTAGTAACATATTGAACCTTTGATCTAATTCCCAAACAGATTCAGTTACCACTTGTTTTATCTCTTTTATCTTCGTAATACATTGCGACTGTGATTTTGGATTCTTAAATTTGGCATTCCACGTTGTCTTTGTCTCATCTGATGTGGCAACTGGATGCATCGCAGATTACTTCATATACCATGCCAATGGCCTTTCCTACAACACTATGACAAGTTGTGCCTTCTTTATGTCATCATTTGTGACCTGATGCGCTTTCCATATTGCTTCAGTGACAAACCAAAATTGATTAGGATCCTCTGATCCCTAAACTCTGAAAATAGGAATTAAGACCTCATTAGCCATGTCTCGTGGGGGAGGTGGAGGTGGAGGAAATTGGGGATGGGGATGTGGAGTGGGTGGAGTGGCAGAATGGGGAATCCTAGAGGCACCCTGATGATCTTTAAATTCTAACAGTGACACACCTCTAGGCGTTGTGGGGTTACTTTCTCCTTCTTTGCCTTCAGATCCACTCAAAAATGGACTGTAATCAGTCTCAATGAATTTTTTGCGATCTACCTTAAATATTTTACCACTTCACGTAGACCAAAAATTACTTCTTCTAAACATCAATCTAGTGGCATGTGAAGTACACTCTTTTCACATAAAATCATCTTAATCTACAACTTTAAGTAATATAAGTACTTACCTCATGGACCCTTGAAAAATATTCGCTCAGCTTCGCTGTAGGATACATATGTGTCTATGGAGAACTCAGTTATAAATCCTCCCAAAATGTTGTCGATCTAGAAATCTACGGCTCTTGATATCTCGTTATTAGCCTTCTTGCACCGTTGTAACAATTCAGGGCTCCACGTAGTAGGATTTTCATTCTTAAAATAGGTATTATTCTCAGCCAACATTTACAACCATTCATGTAGTTATTCGCAAACGTTGAGAATAAAATCTCGTGCTGCTCTGTAAAAATATATCTCTGCAACCAAGCTTTTGTCGACAGTCGTGTATTTTTGTTCTCTTGAACTGAAAAATCTCGTTCTTTTAGATCTTTCCAATCTTGGATCTATTTCTCTGTTGGATGACACATCCACATATCCCTCAACCAGATCCCAGTCCTCGCAACAGAACCATTTGTTGGCTTGAGGGTGTCTAGACCCAGGTTCGGAATAGTTGCACTACCAACAAAACCCTCTATTACCGACCCTTTTGGAAACAATCTGTTGCGCAAATAGAAGTCTAACCCAAGGCAATATTAGGGGATGGCAGAACCAGGTTTCTACATCCAGAGGGATATTAGGACATGGATTTACTAATATGATTCTTCCTTATGCTTTCTGAAACTACGCATATGTGTTGAGTATTGGAAAAGGTATGAATTCACCATGCATTTATTTATCTTTTTCCTTTGAATAGAACTCTTTTTATTCTAGAAAGATGATATATTGAAGGATTATGATAGAATTGAAAATATTATGTTTATTGTGAAAACTGGCAAAAAATTGTCTTTTATTCTCAACAGGAAAAAAATGAAGGGGGAAACCATCATTCGAAAGGCAAAGCTAAAGTAGGAGTAACTGTTGTTCCTCCAATAAAAGGCCATATCCAGACAAGAAGGATGAAATCAGAATGCACAGCTAAAGTAAGGCAAGGAACAGCACGACTACAGCCTAAGAAGACCAGGCGTTAGCTAAAAGAAGAAAAAGGAGCGAATCCCTCAGGATCTTTCGATCCTGAGGGATCGTTGTTCAAAATCTATCATTGTTTCTTGTATTGTCCATCGAATTGTTATAAAAGTCAGTGCTTATAGAAATCGGGGATAGAACGATTATTATTGAAACTCCTTTTGTAACTCTGTAATTTCTCATTGACTCTTGTGATCAGAGAACGACTATTGTAAACACTATTATTCGTGATTAATACATGATCTAGTTGTCATTCCATTTCTTGACTCTGGAGTAGCCCAGCGGTGTTTCACTGGTGGCTAAGGGCTCGGCCTTGGTGGATCCATCTGCTGTTTGTATTATTATCTTTCAATTATTGTTGTGTGATGGTTTGAATTTGTTTTCATTACAGCTTTCAAGTTTAATAGTTTACTTCTTAATTTCTTCATACTATTGGTGTGTTACATTGGTGAATAGCATTGCCGTTCCTTTCTAATTTAACAATAATCTTAATCCTCGTATTACTTATCTTGTTATGTTTTAACAGAGCTTCTATGTTCAGTAGTTACTGTTCTATTCCATTTGTTGTTCCATTCCGATTGCTGATTGTTCAATAGAATTTGCTATTCAATTCCATTTGTTAGAGATTGTTGTTTAATTTCATTAGATATGATTTTTTGTTCAATTCTCTTAGATAAATTTTGTTGTTAATTTATATTGTTGTTAAATTCCAGATTTGTTGTTCATTTCAGTTAATTAGTTTACAGTCTATTTCATTCCTGCAAAGAGTTGGTTTTGATTTTGAGAACTTGCTTAGTTTACTTTCATTAGCAACATTAGTGATTTAGTTCAATTTCCATTTCCATTTAATTGTTTTAATGCGAGATCATCAGCTGTAAAGGATATCCAGTTATTGCTTCCTTCGTTCTCAGATTGATTATCTTTTTTTCATTTGATTTTAATTACATCAGTTGCTAAATGAAAGAGTTATCATTACTGCATCCTTGACTGATGATTGCTGGGTGAATGATTGGATTTCAGAGCATTCAAGTTCATGTCATTGTAGTTAGATTTCATTTCCAGGCATCCGTTTACTCTTGTATTTACAACACTGTACTACATATTGCAAGGCATTACTCTTAGATTGAATTGCAGCGTCAGACTAAGTACACTCTTGAAACAAAAAGTCGTATCTAGATTGATGATTAATGTAGGAGAAATAGGCGTTAAAAGGACACCTTTTATACCTAAAAATTTTGGCGCCGTTGCCGGGGAGAGTGTAGCCATTTAGAAAGAGTGATGCATATTTGATTTTTTTTCTGCTAGGGAAGAATTGGGTATTAAAAATGGAAGGTAAGAACCTACGTACCAAGCAAGGAACATACTTGTTCATCGGCCCGCTTCACAGAAGAATTGAGTAAAAATTTTTAGGTAGGAATGAATGCTTACGTTTTTTTTTTTGAATGAATATAAAATATAAACAGAACAAAATTCCTCATAAACCCAAAAAACCTAAAGGACCGGTGACCCTTGGGCGAACAACTTTCACCAACAAAATCCTAAAAAACGCTGAATCTTAGCCATTAGTAGGACCTAGAAAAGTTACTTCTAGATAACCTACTAGTTCCCTTCAGGCCACAAAGTCACCATCTATAGCCTTTGCTGAGGTATATAGCCGAATAGAAGAAATTGAGCAGGATCCCCAAGAAATTGAGAATTCTCACCTAATTTATCTGCAAGAAGGGAACTCTATTAATCTCCACGAAGGAGGAGGAGAAACAGGGGAAACAGAAGAACCAAAATCTCCTCTTAAATTAATCCAAATAGTGAGCAGCCTAGATAAGGGAAGTGTTGTCAACATCATTCAAAACAGAGCTGAAGGACCCGAATCTCCTCAGATAGTAGGTCAGCAAGGAACACTCATTATTCCAGACCAAGGGAGTGTTGTCAAGGTCATTCCTATTCCTTCTAGTCAGTCTAGGAATAATTCCCTAGAAATCCCAGAATGATATTGACACATATTTGATCAAATGGCCCACAACTAGCAACCACCTCAACAAACTTCCACACTGCAATATCCCATTGTAGACACTACAGTTAATGCACCTAAGAAGGCCATTCCTCTTCAGCATATTCCTAAATTCCATGGCTTAACATCAGAAGACCCAGGTGCATTTCTATTTGAATTTGATGTATTATGAAAAGGGTATGACTATACCACCGATCCCCAAAAATTAAAATTATTTCCTTCCATATTAAAAGGGGCAGCTCTACGATGGTTTATGGGGTTAGGTGGAGGTGTTATAAATGACTGGGATTAGATGAAAACTTCTTTTCTAAAGAAATATCAGGATTATTGTAGGTCCAGGGAATTAAAAGCTGAAATATTTTAGATGACAACAAAACCTAATGAAACACTCAAGGAATATGTAGAATGCTTTCAATACAACCTCTAGAGATCACCCTATGCATCTTTACCCTTACATGAGAATGTGTTAAAAACTACATTTCTTAAAGGGATGAACGAACAATGGGTTGAAACATTAAATATTATGGGAAAAGGTGACATATATCAGGAAAGTTTTTCTGACATTATTGATTTATGTATTAGGAGTTCGAAAGGCAACACAAGGCTAAAATCAGCAGCACGTGACATGATCACAAGGGATAGTAAGACCTCCGGTGGAGCTATAACCCGCGCAGAGATTGGAAATCTACTAGAAGATTTTAAAACTGATATTCTAGGGACTCTGACAGTGTAGTTTGACATCATGAAAGCTAAACAAAAGCAAGAAAAAGCAGAACAAAATTTGGTAATATTCTACCCTAAATGCAGAAAGAAACACAACCATAAAGAGTGCTCGCTGGATGTAGTCAAAGTCCGTGCCATCTGCACAAAAGATCACTCCAAAGAAGGTTGCCCCTCACTCCCTGGATTGAAAGCAGTCTACAAAGAAGCGGAAGATGAATAAAAAATGGTATGCCTACTCAATCAATGCTAACAATGGCAGCCACGACAAACATGTATGCCAATTGATCCATCCTCTTCCTTTTAGTCTCCTCAGTATAATGCTCAGCAATATAATGGAATGTGGAAAAATCAGCCACCCTTCCCCAATTGGTCACAACAACCATTTCCTACATCACCATGGCTAAATCAAACAAATCAAACCAATGGGCCAAAATTTCCTTGTTGTCCACTATTTTGGCAAAATAATACTTATCCAACACAATGGTCCCCCTCTACTTCGCAGAGTCAGACCTGGCAGTCAAACTGGAAAAGACCGACAATTCATCTAGCTGGAATGATCCCTCTCCCTCAACCTACACTGCCAACACCTTATACATTGCCACAAAATCCCCATACCAACTTGAGACCACAACTCCCAGCCCAACCCAACCCAAACCCTAATAATAGGCTGGTTCAGTTTGTTCAAATAATGGAACCACCAGAACTAGAAACTGAATTAAGGGAGTTAAATGACCTTCAAATAAGATCTGGGCACATAGTAGAAACAGAGGGAGACAAAAATTTTCAAGTTGAAGACCCGTTACTCACAGAAAAAACAATGCACAAGGAGAATGTGGCCAAAAAAAAAACTCGGGAGCAAGCAACCACCTCTTCTCCACCATTCCCATAATGACTAATCATACCTCGCCCAATAGAATATCCTGATTTTGATCTTCTAGGAGAACTGAAAATTTTGTATATAAAAATCCCTCTCCTCCAAGCTATCCAAGACATCCCTATTTATACAAAAACCATCAAAGAACTATGTATAAGGAAGCCAAAGAGGAGAACAACAACTAACCCAACTGTCTAAGTAGTTGGCACTCTATCTGACTTATTATCAGGAATGGAAGCACCTGTAAAGTATGAGGACCCAGGAAATCCTATAGTGACGGTGCAAATCAATGGAAAATCATTTCCAAATGCCTTAGTTGATTTGGGAGCTGCAATTAATATCCTAACAACCACCACTTGTCAAAAACTTGGCATTACATCATTAGATCCAACAACAACCTTATTGGAATTGGTTGACCGATCGGTAGTCAAGCCAGAAGGCACACTACATGATGTAATGGTATCTGTAGACTCTTGGGAGTACCCTGCTGACTTCCTAATTATTAACCCCAAAAACCGGTTAGATGGACACCCGTTGATCCTAGGTAGACCTTGGATGGCAACTGATGATGCTTACATTGGCTGCCGACAAGGCAACATGACTATAACTAGAGGGAACTACGTCAAGAATTTAGCTTTATATCCCCCAGCCCAGCCAAGCCCATCAATAATAAAAATAAGGAAACAACCTCTATCATACCTCATGAAAAATATTAGATCACCATTAACCATAGAAGATGCCCTCAATTTTAAAGACCAAATAGAGGATGACATTATTAACAGTTTCATCAATAAAACAAAAATCAAATCCCATTTGCAATGTCACATGATCAAGGCAGCGTTTGATAATAAAGAAGAAGAAGATCCCCTGAAAGACATTCATGATCAATCAATACCCACAAATTTGGTTTACAATAGAAAAATTATATAAATTGAGCCAGGAAAAACCCTAAATATTAACAAAAACCTGACTACTGAAGAAGAAATGAAGACGGTCCAACTACTAAAAAAATATAAGGGAGCTTTTGCATGGGATTATCCAGACATGAAGGGAATTTACGCCTAGTTATGTATGCACCACATTTATACAGAAAAATATGCTAGACCCATTCGCCAACCCTAACGAAGATTAAACCCTCATCTTAAAGATATTGTGAAAGCTGAATTACAAAAATTGTTGGATGTTAACTTTATTTATCCAATATCTGATAGCAAGTGGGTCTCTCCATTAGTAGTGGTGCTAAAGAAGAACGAAAAGTGGATAATATGTGTAGACTATAGAGAACTAAACAAAACAACCCAAAAATACCACTTTCCCCTTCCTTTCATTGACCAGGTATTAGATATTTTAGCAGGAAAGAAATTCTTTTCTTTCCTAGATGGCTTCAGTGGATACAATCAAATTCAGATTGCCCCTGAAGACCAAGACAAAACTACTTTTACCTGTCCTTGGGGGACATTTGCTTACAAAGTTTTGCCCTTTGGCCTATGCAATGCCCTTGCTACATTTTAGAAGACCATTCTTAGCATCTTTTCAGATTTAATAAATGAAGGGCTCGAAGTATATATGGATGATTTCACACCTTACGGAGACGATTTTGAGCTAGCATTAGAAACTTTGGAAAAGGTGTTACAAATATGTATTGACACCAGGCTCTGCTTAAGCCATGAAAAGTGTCACATGATGATGACCGAGGGACTCATTTTAGGTCATTATATCTCAGCAGCTGGAATATAGGTAGAACCAGCCAAAATTCAAATAATTTTGTTAATACCTACTCCTACCACACAAACATAGGTACGTAGCTTTCTCGGATTTTCTGGTTATTATAGAAGATTTATAGAGAATTATTCTCAAGTAGCTGCACCTTTATATGCATTAACAGGGAATGTTGATTTTATTTGGACAGATAAATACGACCATGCTTTTTAGGATCTGAAAAAGCTTGTATCAATAGCCCCAGTGTTAAGGGGCCAAAATTGGGATTTGCCATTTCAAATTTCATCTGATGCCTCAGACACAGCTATTGGAGCAGTCCTTGGGCAGGAAGAGGATAAAAAACCATATGCAATTTATTATATTAGCAAAAATCTATCTCCTGTTGAATTAAACTATACTGTGACTGAGAAATAATTTTTAGCCGTAATACATATTGTAAATAAATTTAGACATTATCTAACTAGATATCCTGTAGTTTTATATACAGATCACTCTGCCATAAAATTTTTAGCAAATAAACCTGTTACAAATGGTAGAGTAAAAAATATGGTTGATTCTATTGTAGGAGTTCGATATCACAATAAAGGATCGACCTGGAAAGGAGAACCTTGTAGCTGATTTTCTTTCACGAATGCCAAAACCAACAAATGTAGCAGCAGTTGAGGATCACTTCCCAGATGAAAATTTGTTTTCTATTACTGCTAGAGCCCCATGGTATGCTGATGTTGCAAATTATTTAGCAGTAGGTAAATTACCTAAGCATCTAACGCCCAATGAACGAAAACAGATAGTATAGCGTAGTACCTGATTCTCTTGGATTGGGGGCTACCTGTTTCATACAGGAGTGGATATGCACATCAGGAGATGCGTCCGAGAGGACAAAATATTTGATATTCTGAAAGCATGCCACGATGAGTAGTGTGGCGGACATTTTTCAGATCGTGGGACTGGTCACAAGGTTTTACAAACAGGCTATTATTGGCCTACAATTTTTAAATATGCTAAAAATTTTGTACAAGCCTGTGATAGTTTCCAAAGGGTGGGTCGCCCTAGACAATCCAACAAAATGCCTTTGAATCCACAGCTAGTAATCGAGCCATTTGAACACTGGGCGCTCAATTTTATTGGTCCTATTAACCCACCATCAAATTAGAAAACATACATACTAGTTGCAACAAAGTATGTTACGAAATGGGTTGAAGCAGAGGCACTTTCAAGAGCTACAGAGGACTTTGTCATACAATTCCTTTTCCAAATATTTGTGCGATACGGCCTCCCAAGGGACGTAATTACAGATGGAGGACCACAATTTTTAGGTAACAAAATTGTTGCAACATTAGAAAATTACCAGATTCAACACAAAATTACAACTCCATATCACCCACAGGCAAATGGCCAGGTAGAGAGCACGAATAAAGTGATAGAATCCATACTTACAAAAACAGTTGCATCACACATATGTGACTTCTTATAGATTATTGGAAGCCTTGTGGGCATACCGAACAACATGGAGAAATACCACTGGGTATTCACCATATCAATTGGTATTTGGAAAAGAACCCATCTTTCCAATAGAATTTGAAATTAAGACATTAAGAACAGCCCAAGAGGTGGGTTTAGACTTAAATGAAACCCAGGTCAGAAGATTACAACAAATCAATGAGTTAGATGAAATTAGGCTCTCCACTCTTCAGCACACTGCATTGATTCAACAGCAAAGAAAAAAATGGCACGGCGCCCTCATTAAAGAGAAAATATTCCATGAAGGAGATTGGGCACTCCTATATGACTCCAGGTTTCGGTATTTCCCAGGAAAACTCTAGACACTATGGTTTGGACCCTATGAGATACAAAAATTGCATGATAATGGCACTATCACATTAACTACCATTGATGGATCTGGACATTCTTTCAAAGCAAACGATCATCGAATACGACTTTACCATAAACCGCTTAATCATGAATCCTTTTACCAGCAATTACAGAAGATTCTACCATGAAAATTCTTGCTGAGGAAGATAACTCCTCCTCAGCACCCATTCATTGAATAATTCCTTTATTTTGAAACCTGCACATAAGCTTTTCTTTTTACTTTTTTTTTTTTTTTTGTACAAAGTTTATTTCTCAAGTTCTTCCTTTTAAGGAACAATTGTTGTCCCTTTTAAGGAACAACAACAGTTCCTCTTAAGAAACAACACGTTCGTGTGTCTATTTTTGTTGTTCCTTTAAAAAGGAACAACAGTTTTTGCCGTGTGTTTTTGTTGTTCCTTTAAAAAGGAACGACAGTTTTTGCCATGTGTTTTGGCTATTCCTTTAAAAAGGAACAACAATTTTTGCCGTGTGTTTTTGTTGTTCCTTTAAAAAGGAAAAACAGTTTTGCCATGTGTGTTTTTTTGTTCCTTTTAAAAGGAACAACAGTTTTGCCATGTGTTTTTGTTGTTCCTTTCCAAAGGAATAGCAGTTTTTGCTGTTCCTTTTGTATTTTTGTTGTTCCTTTCCAAAGGAACAACAGTTTTTTTTGTTCCTTTAAAAAGGAACAGTAGTTTATGCCGTGTGTTTTTGTTGTTCCTTTCCAAAGGAACAACAATTTTACGGTTGCTTTCCAAAGGAACAACAGTTTTTCCGCATGTTTTTGTTGTTCCTTTCCAAAGGAACAACATTTTTCCTGCTTATTTTTGCTGTTCCTTTCCAAAGAAACATCATTTTCACAGATTGTTTTTGTTGTTCCTTTCCAAAGGAACAACACTTTTCGCAGATTGTTTTTGTTGTTCCTTTCAAAAGGAATAACATTTTCGTAGATTATTTTTGCTGTTCCATTTAAGGAACAACACTTTTTGAGTGCATTTTTTTTGTTTTAGAACAACATTTTGAGGATTCTTGTGAACTCTTCATGACTCTTTTAAAAGAAAACATACAATTTATGCAAAGACACACAAATTAGAGGTTACTGGAATCATCAAATCAAGAGAAATTGTCATTTTTAAGAAATTGTTTTGTAGTGATAAGAAAAAATGAAAGGACACAACCATCTGTATCACTTTGTTGTCTTTACTTTCACTAAAATTAATATGATCTATTATCTTCATCATGTTGGTTCTTTCCTGAATCTTCATAACTCTCTTTGATTTTTATTTATTAAATAAGAATAAGGGCATATTTTCTCTATTGAGATGTTCAGACTTCTTCCACCATCCCTACTCTTAAGGAGTGTTGATCCATCCTCTATATATAAGTAGGGAAGTGCTATAAGAAAATAAAGAAAAGAAAAATCTCTATATATGATTACTAACAATACTATCATATGGCAGATGGAGGATAGGGGGTCTCATCAAGAGCCAGCCTACCATGATCATAAGGAAGCAGTGAAGTTGCATTCCCACTATGGCCACCACACACAGGAGACCTCATCACGAGCCGACCTGGCCACCTTTCACTCTTTCCTAGTGAATGGAATTGTGATTCATCTAGTTCCCAAGCCATCACAGTGGCCTCCATCATGACATCACACATCACTTCCCTAAGCATAAATAAAGGATAATGGTTCCAAGGGTGAAAAATCAACTTTGTCAAGGTTATAGACACATGTGGGAAACAGAGCTCTGCTAATGGCATTGGAGTCATATTTTTCAGAAATCAATAGTAATGTTAAACCCTTTTTTTATATCTTTATGTAATATCAAATGAGAGTATGATCCTAAACCCTTTTTTCGGAACCTATTATGCATGAAATTTATTTATAAATCGATCATAATAGTTTATGTGGATAATGACCTCATAAGTACTTTTTACATCAGCTGTCCTTTTCCCTTATGTTCGAAATCATTACATAACGTTTCCATATCTATTCACAATTTAATAATATGCATCAATTTTAGTAATGTGATAATTTTTTGATCATATCATAAGTATGCATGCCTTTCAATGTTGTACAATTGTTGTGTAGTATGCTGCTCTTCTATTCGACGGTCGAGGATGACCTATTATCTTTCAGGGGGGCGCAGATGCCTTTTAATGCCTGCATGTGAGTCGAATCCCTATGTTCATCAAATTCTTGGAAATAAAAATATTTTAACGGTATTGTGCTGATATACACAAGGTGTTGTTCCATTACATTTCTGAGTATTTGCGAAGAATTAACAGGGTGCAGATAGAATGGGAGGACGAGCAATACGTAGTGAGACACAGGTGCTAGAAATTTCCAACACTGCATGGGAAATTATGGAGAGAGTAGGATGGACTACCTACCTCACATGACTGCAGCAACCGCATGAAATGGTAGCCATTGAATTTTTGCAGAACTTGTAGGAAGGCTATTCCATGGTTAGAGGTAGGAAAATAGCAGTAACAGATGCAATAATCGCCGAGGTATTTGGTCTTCCAGCAGAAGGACCCATATGGACCCATAAAAAAGTGAAACTTCAAGAAGCCATGAATATTTTTCGGGACGAAGGGCAAACCTTTGTCATCAAAGGGAAAGGAGTTCAACTGCCAACTTTGGGAGAACCATGGACAGAACTGGCGAAATTAGTATAGAGCTACATCACATACGATGGAAGAAAGGATGTGGTAAGACCATGCCACCTTAAGTTATTAGTAGTATTAAAACAAAAATGTGTTGTAAAATTTCCTGCATACTCAAATCTCTTATTGCATGATGCTGCTTGGAGCATAAGAAAATCCCATCATATAGTGACAGTGGTAAGCCACCATTGTTTAATCAGATTGATAGTGAGTTATAGTCTTTCCCAGTAGCAGACTAGTTGGGAATAATTGATATTCTCAATTAACGGAGGAACAACTCTACTTACCCCAAAACGTAAAAGAGTTACTAGCACAACAACAAAAACTTTAAAGCGCAGATAGTCCTCTAGGATTAGGAGAAGTAGGGGAATGATAGGAAGTCTTCAGGATAGTAGATGCCAACCCTTATAATTGCCCAGTTCAGAAGATGAAAAACCCCTGCAAATCGAAGAAGGAAGTCATCACACTGGTGAAGAAGAAGGAAATCAAAAAGAAGAAGAAAGTCAGCACACCAGTGGAGAAGAAGGAAGTCACCACACTGGTGAAGAAAAAGGAAGTCACCATACCAGTGAAGAAGAAAGAAGTCACCACACCGGTGAAGAGGAAGAAAGTAATCACACCAGTGAAGAGGAAGGAGAGGAAGCAAAACCTCCCGAAACCACCATTGCAAGTCCACCACAGAGCCCATTACAGGAAGGCCAATTGGCCCAAATTTTTTCCAATATGAGTGAATACATACAACCTCACAGTCCGCTGAATCTCAACATTGAGATAGACCAATTGTAGGAACAAGCTATTACCGGCAAAGAAACGGCCGAGGAAATGCATGATAAAGTAGAAAAATAAAACCCTCAGGGAACAACAGAACCAACTAGGGTTCCTTCCCCCGAGGAATGTGGCCAGGAGCATGTGAACACTAAAGAAGTGTTCCAAGCAGAAAGAACAGAAGCAATCCTAGGCGAAGGCATGGCCGCTGAAAAAAAAACCCTAACTGAGCTATTAAGTACAGAGAAGGGAACAGTCGTTCTTTCCAGGAGGAAAAAGAAAATAAACGAACTTGAGAAGCTATGGATGGAATGGAAAAGGCTCCAAAAACTAGTGGAACGACTCAGATAGAGGATTAGGGTTCTAAAAATGGAGAAAGCCCCTAAATGAACCCCAAAAATGAGGAACGTAGCCATCAAAGCAAAGCCCCAAAATGCAGAGACCATGGAGACCCAAGCCGAGCCCAATCAAGAAAACAAGGAACAACAGGTAGTTGTTCTAGATGCATCTGCTCCAATCGAAAGTGCACAGGGCTGCAGTAAAATGTTTTTGTTAATAGACCCTACTATAGCAAAAATCCAAGAGGAGCTGGCACAGGCTCAACAGGCTAGAGAAAATCTTGAAGAGGAGACAATTCCTAAAAGAAAATACCAAGAGTTACAACAGCAATTAAGGAACATCCATGCATCAGAGGCTGAAGCCTACGATAAGTGTCAGAAGGTAGAAGAGAAATTTTAAGAGGTATGGAATAGATTAAAAATGGCCCAGAATCAAATGGATACTATCTGCTCCTTATACACAGATGTTCTAGCATGTAGGTGCCCTGCCAAAAATTATGCTTTGTTTTTATTAGAAAGATATTTGCAGTTAAAAATTAAGGCTGTTAAGGTAGGAAAACCTATAGAATTAAACAATGTAGAAGATTTTATAAGTTGTTGCAAACTATATGGAGTAAAAGTCCAGCATCTGCTCTGTGAGTTCTATTTGCACAATTTTATATTAGCTGGGGAAATGGAGACAAATCGCAGCCCTTTTGTGGGCGATATCCAATTTCAAGCATTTATTTCATTTGTTGTCAACCAGTTTAAATGGCTCAAGGCCTATAATACTTTTCAGAGGCAAGAAAATGGGTTAGACCTTTGGGTTAGGGGTGAACTAAGACACCCATTACAACTATGGGCTAGGCAGAAGAGTCTGATGACAAAGGAGGGTGTGATCCAGACATTGGGACCCGTCCACAAAGCAATTGTCTTGGATGGGATAGAATATTTTCTATCTATCAGAGACCAGGCCTATCTAGCAGCTAAAGTCCGATGGAATATTTCCAATCGGAATATTCAAGATAGAGAGCCATTTAATTATAGAAATTTTGGATTAGCTGCTGACTGCCTAGTTCTCTATAGTAACCTCATCTTGAGGGAAGGCCCATACTGGCTAGGTTGTAGGTTTCGAAGTCCCATTATATGGTATCTTGCAACAGACTATAAAGCCAAATATGAATTACCTGAAGGACAAACAGGGCACATCTTTGAAGCTTTAGCTACAAATCATGTTTTTAGACCTCCTAATGAAAAACCCTCTCCAGCCTATTCTCTAACTGTTGTACATGTAAAATATGGTTTTCATGAGGACATGAAAAAGGGTAAACAGGGGGGTGTGTTGAGCATTGGAAAAGGTATGAATTCACCATGCATTTCTTTATCTTTTTCCTTTTAATATAAATCTTTTTATTCTAGAAAGATGGTATATTGAAGAATTATGATAGAATTGCAAAGATTAATGTTTATTGTGAAAATTGGCTAAAAATTGTCTTTTATTCTCAACAGGAAACAAATGAAGGGGGAAACCATCATTTGAAAGGAAAAGCTAAAGTAGGAGTAACTGTTGTTCCTCCAGCAAAGGGTCATATCTAGACAAGAAGGATGAAATCAGAACGCACAGCTAAAGTAAGGCAGGGAACAGCACGGCTACAGCCTAAGAAGACCAAGCGTTAGCTAAAAGAATAAAAATGAGCGAATCCCTCAGGATATTTCGATCTTGAGGGATCGTTGTTCAAATTCTATCGTTGTTTCTTGTATTTTCTGCTGAATTGTTATAAAAGGCAGTGCCTGTAGAAATCGGGGACAGAACGATTATTATTGAAACTCCTTTTGTAACTCTATAATTTCTCATTGACTCTTGTGATCAGAGAGCAACTGTTGTAAATGCTATTATTCCTGATTAATACATGATCTAGTTTCCATTCCATTTCTTGACTCTGGAGTAGCCCAGCGGTGTTTCACTGGTGGCTAAGGGCCCGGCCCTGGTGGATCCATCTGTTGTTTGTATTATTATCTTTCAATTATTTTTGTGTGACGGTTTGCATTTTTTTTCATTACAACTTTAAAGTTTAATAGTTTACTGCTCAATTGCTTCATAATATTGGTGTGTTACATTGGTGAATTGCGTTGTTGTTCCTTTCTAATTTAACAAGAATCTTAATCCTCGTATTACTTATCTTGTTATGTTTTAACAGAGCTTCGTTTTTCAGCAGTTGTTGTTCTATTCCATTTGTTGTTCCGTTCCGATTGTTGATTGATGTTCAATAGAATTTTCCATTCAATTCCATTAGTTAGAGATTGTTGTTTAATTTCATTAGATAGAATTTTCTATTCAATTCGCTTAGATAAATTTTGATGTTCATTTCTATTGCTGTTCATTTCAGTTAATTAGTTTACAGTCTATTTCATTCCTGCAAAGAGTTGGTTTTGCTTTTGAGAACTTTCCTAGTTTACTTTCATTAGCAACATTAGTGATTTAGTTCAATTTCCATTTCCATTTAATTGTTTTAATGCGAGATCATCAACTGTAAAGGACATCTGGTTATTGCTTCCTTCGTTCTCAGATTGATTATATTGTTTTCATTTGATTTCAATTACATCCGTTGTTAAAGGAAAGAGTTATCATTACTGCATTCTTGACTAATGATTTCTGGGTGAATGATTGGATTTCAGAGCATTCAAGTTCATGTCATTGTAGTAAGATTTCATTTCCAAGAATCCTTTTACTCTTGTATTTACAACACTGTACTACATATTGCAAGGCATTACTCTTAGATTGAATTTCATCCTCAGACTGAGTATACTCTTGAAACAAAAAGTCGTACCTGGATTGATGATTAATGTAGGATAAATAGGCATTAAAAAGACACCTTTTATACGTCAACAATATGCAATTATCTACTCTTACTGTTTATGCCCTACTCATCAAGAACTACAATCGCACATTGTGATTTTATCAGTTTTATGGATTAATAAACCCAATACAACATGTATAAACATCATAAAAGACTCCTCTATGCATAAAAAATCATGCATAATTTCGAAATACATAAAATGAGATCAAAGATAAATCATAGACAAATTGAGAAATTACACATAAATAATTCAGAATTTTCCTTCTCTTTATTGATAATGTGTCCTTCCAGTACAATCCTTCTTCGACCCACACACTTAGATGTGGGTGGTCTGTGCATACAGCTGCAGAACAAGGCCTCCACACACACATCTATGGAGCCTTCACTGAAGACCCAAAATAGACTAAAAAAACAAATAATTCAATGATGGATATATCTCTATAATATATTCTCTATCCCTTCACTCACTAAGTTATTTCATTATATAGCTTTCTTTCTTACAATACCATGGTCCACAGTGCATGGGTGGAGCTCCAAATATTAAAAAACAACCCAATCCATTTACAAAATGGAGGGATTTGACCCTCCCCAAAGCCCCTAAGGCTCCTAAAACTCCGCTTGAAGCTTTTAAAATCTATGCAATTGACTTATTTCCACTGGATCACACACTCCACTTCCTCAAAATGTGGAGTCTTTAACTCAAAACTAGACCAAGTTAGACCCTGCCCAACATCACACCTCTTGGGCTACATCTTCTGGTCAAGCTTCCAATGTTGGTCCCCTTTCATTGAGTGCTAAAATATGTGATTACACAGATTTTTAGTGCTCAAAATGAAAAAATAATGTCTCCAATCGTTCTAGAACAATAAAAAACCCCTATATGGGCTCTTGTTGAACTCAAATTGGCCAAAAAATGAAGAAGTTATGATCTGGTGAAGTTTTGTTTCTAACTCATCTTCAAACTGCACTGGTTTGCTAGCCATCCTACGAATCTACCCTTTTCAGAACCACTGAGTGAAAAATTCACCCGATTCCAGCAAGATTCACTCCATATTGGGTGCAAAATGTTGCCTCATTTAATTTCCCACTAACCCCCATGAGTGGATAAGATGGGGCCACATGGCTCCTTTTCCGTTGTCAGATTGGAGATCGGGTCATACCCCTGCTAACTTTTTAACTTTGTGTTCCAACTATAGTTATGTGGCGTTGTTACCATGATTTTGAGGTTGGTTTCAAACCCATGCCATGACTGTGGTTGAACCTGCGTTCATGTTGGTTAAGTTCAAACTGCATGCCAAATGACCCACGCTCTGAACCAATGTTTGAACTATGGTTGGTTTACATATACCATGGTGTATGTTTTAAATTCCATGCCAAAAATCATAACCCAAACTGTGGACTATGGTAAGTTGTATGTAATCAGGCCATGGGTTAGGGTTAACCCCTCACCCTCGACACCTTGTTCTTATGGTCTCGTGGGTATGGGGTGACTGGGGACCAGGGGTTAACCTCATCCTTGTCCTCCAACCACCAAATAAATCAATATTAAATAGAAATTCACCTCCATAGATGTTAAAAACTACCAGTGGCATAGTGGTAGGACATCGTGTTGCCACTCTGCAGGTCTTGTGTTTGAATCTCTATGGAGCCCGTTTCGCCAATAGCCAAACTTTTCCACACTATTGGGAGGCCATGTGGTGGCCATCCATTAGCCTGTGTGGCCTCCATTCATTGGACCACCTCAAACCAACAATTGACAAATCAAAATTCAACAACCACGAACCAATACGACGAGGACACATGGAGAGATGCCATTGGTCCTAAAAACACAATCACTCTACCCAATCACCCTGCCCAGTCAGCATACGGACTGCCTAGTTAGCATACCTAACAACCTACTATTTTTTTTTAGTTTTTTAGGAAAATGATTAGAACACGATATCGGGAGCATACGATATCTTTTTTGAGCGATTCAAGGTGTGTTGGATTCAGGGTGATGGGATCTACATTTTCGAACTAGTTTCAAGAATTTTTGAACACTTTGAATTTTGAGCACTTTACTGATCCACTAGGTTACTCAGCCACCTCCGATGGAAGAAGAAATAAGGTCTCTATGCCCAAATTATTTATGTACTTTACCAAAGGTTTTAGATGGACTCAATTTTTTGGGAATGGTATGCCATTTTTCCACAGACACTTTATCGACCTCATGATCAAGTTTGGGCTCCATTCAGTTTCCTACTTTGCAGTTTGGCCATTGTTCCTTCCTAGATCGAGGACATTATTTTCATATAAGTTTTATATAACTTCTATAGTGGTTAAATGTGGGTCATTGGAGGCTATTAGATGTAACGTTGATGTTTTTTTTGGAGGGATAAGGATGTGGCCAACATTTTGTGCATTTTGGTTTAGTGCATCTGCTAGGGATGCTTGGCCCTCTCTCTATGGGATGGAGAAAGAGAGGGATAAGGATGACATCAAATTGTTTGTTTAAATTCCCAAAATAAATAACCACCAGGGGCATGCATAAGATTACAAAGTTATTGACGAAAACCTCCTAATAGGTGATGGAGACATGGATCTTCAAAAATTTCCAATATTTGTTAGGTCCATGTCAGAAGAGTCTCTTTGCTTCCAGTTCAAGGAAATGGATGTTTTTCTTGCACTGGTTGAAAGCATTCAATTGCGGATAGGAATCCCTATGGGAGAGATGCACCTCCTCGATAGAGGGAGAAAACAAAATATGACAAAAGGTGACGCAGTAAAACTTCTCTTTTCTCAATTTGTGGATCTGTGGGTTATGGGCCCACGATCTTAGAGAAATAGTTCACGATAGAAAAAAAAAATTGTTGAGATATTCTCGATTACCACATTTATCCATACTCATTGTCATACCAAGAAACAAGTTTCACAAATATAGAATTCAAGGCTACACCAACATTAGCATCAAAATATACTCGACCTTGCATCACCTACGAAATCATTTGAAACAACGTCTTCATCAGTGTACCCAAGAATGCCATAAGGGGAAGTCACCCTGACAGTGATCTTGTGATCATCTTCACATGAGGTAGAACATATCCCTTTTTTTGTAGGGACTCCTTTCAAAACCCCCGAAAACACTATCAATATTTTCAAAATCAGACTTTGTCCAAATAATAAAATGACCCAAATTCCCACTGGGAGCAATATTCAACAAATTCAATCGATCGACACAAGCAATTTCCACACCTGGAATATTCCTAAAAACCTTAACAAGCTTAGCCCCTTCAGTGGCATAAACAATCAGAGGACCTTTGCGTGAGACATAACGTGTGTTCCTCATCTTACCCTTACCGGCATGAATATTGTGACTTTTCTTGGCCTTTTCCACATCATCAAAAGCTCCCACCTTCCTCAAAACCTTTAGAGCAGCTGAGGTTTTTTCGACCCCTTCGACGCCAATGCTAAGAAACAGCAGCAGCTCTGGGACAGACTCGATCTTGTGACCTCGAGCCATGACAAGGGTGGGGATCGCCGAGGCCGCTAGGGCAGAGACC
This sequence comes from Pinus albicaulis, assembly GCA_034641835.2. NCBI lineage: Eukaryota > Viridiplantae > Streptophyta > Pinopsida > Pinales > Pinaceae > Pinus > Pinus albicaulis. The sequence continues at coordinate 1,251,476,416 of CM076578.1, read as the reverse complement.
ACCGCATGTCTTTTCTAGTTTAATCTTATTTTCCGGTGCCATTTTCACCAGAGGTTTTTATGGGAGCGAACATCCGTCTGCCACGACGCATGTTGCCGAAGGCTTCCTGGCCAGCTATGTGCGTTTCGCCTCCAGCAACACGGAATTTAGCGCATAATCTAAAATTAAACTCACGAATCTAAACTATGAGTAACTAATACTCATACACAGAAATCCACATAACAATATTTCTATTATACACAAAAATTGGATTACAGTCTAAGGCATTTAAGGCTTAGTCACAATTTCTCTTGCTACCACATTGTATTCTCTCACGCACACTTACTTCACACATCACAAACTATCTTTTATAGAATTTAAAAGAGCGTGGATCATCTAAGATCCATTATTATCCTCCTTCAATCACTCAACAACCCCTAAATCTCTCATTATGCATACATGGAAAATAATTATAATTAATTAAACCTCATCATTTCCAGCAATTTAGTTCTGGTTTAACCAACTTTTTCCTAGTTTACATTGACTGTCTCCGTAATCTCCTTTCACAGCTTTGGATTCTAATTTTAATCAAAGTTCTCAGATGCTCCTGCATCAGACTCCTAAGGTACAAAAATTTTATGACCTCCTGGTCATATGTCTTCTTCATCTTTTAGAAATTCTACCCACATCCTCTGTGGAATTTCCCTTCGTGATATTCCCGTGACAACTTTCTTGAGAAATTCTACCCACATCCTCTGTGGAATTTCCGTTTGTGAGATGCAACAAAACCTATACAATAGCAAGTCCTCCCTGCTACCAGATACCTCACCAAGCTTCTCTCTTCTGAGCTTAGTCTTTTGGCATCTCTATGGTTCTCTCATATGGAACCATTTGAGCACTCCTTCTCTAGGTTGCTGCAATCTTCTCACCTTCCTCTTCTACTACCTTCACAAAATATAAAAACCACAAGCTTGAAAATCTTCAACAAAACTATACCTCTTCTTCCTTTGCAGGTGAACTCTTTCTCACAGGAAATCTTTTCCTGCTTTGATACCACTTTAAAGTAGTAACACTGCTCTTTTCTCAATTTGTGGATCTATGGGTTATGGGCCCACGATCTTAGAGAAATATTTCATGATAAAACAACAAAACTGTTGATATATTCTCGATTACCACGTGTATCCATTCCTATTTTCATACCAAGAAACAAGTTTCACAAATATAGAATTCAAGGCTATACCAGCATTAGCATCAAAATATACTCGACCTTGCATCACCTACGAAATCATTCAAAACAACGTCTTCATCAATGTACCCAAGAATGCCATAAGGGGAAGTCACCCTAACAGTGATCTTGTGATCATCTTCGCACGAGATAGAACATATCCCTTCTTTTGCAGGGTCTCCTTTCAAAACCCCCGAAAACACTATCAAGCTGCTCAAAAGCAGACTTTGTCCAAATAATAAAACGACCCAAATTCCCACTGGGAGCAAGCTTCAGCAAATTCAATCTATCGACACAAGCAATTTCCACACTTGGAATATTCCTGAAAACCTTAACAAGCTTATCCCCTTCAGTGGCATAAACAACTAGAGGACCTTTGCCTAAAACATAACGCCTGTTCCTCATCTTACCCTTACTGACACGAATACTGTGACTTTTCTTGGCCTTTTCCACGTCATCAAAATCTCCCACCTTCCTCAAAACCTTCAGAGCAGCTGAGGTTTTCTCGACCCTTTCGACTCCATTGCTGAGAACCAGCAGCACCTCCGGGATGGACTTGATCTTGTGACCTCGAGCCATGATAAGGGCGGGGATCGTAGAGGCTGCTAGGGTAGAGACCACCGCATGTCTTTTCTGGTTTAAGTTGATTTTCTGGTGCCATTTTTCGCCATATTTTTTTTGTGGGAGCAAACATCCGTCTGCTACGACGCATGTTGCTGAAGGCTCCCTAGCCAGCTCTATGCGTTCTGCCTCCAGCAACACAGAATTTAGCTCATAATATAAAATTAAACTCATGAATCTAAACTATAAGTAACTAATACTCATACACAGAAATCCAAATAACAATATTTCTATTATATACAAAAACTGGATTACAGTCTAAGGCATTTCAGACTTAGTCACAATTTCTCCTGCTACTACATTGTATTCTCTCACGCACACTTACTTCACACATCACAGACTCTCTTTTATGGAATTTACAAGAGCATGGATCATCTAAGATCCACTATTATCCTCCCTCAATCGCTCAACAACCCCTAAATCTCTCATTATGCATACATGGAAGATAATTATAATTAATTAAACCTCATCATTTCCAGCAATTTAGTTCTCGTTTAACCAACTTTGCGCTGGTTTACATTGACTATTTGCGTAAATCTCCTTTCACAACTTTGGATTCTAATTTTAATAATAGTGCTCAGATGCTCTTGCATCAAAAGGTCTTAGAGATTATGATATAAAGAGGGATGCCACCATCTATATAGTTGCATGCTTGAAAGGCGGCTCTAGGCGAACTAGGGCTTCCTTGGCAACAAAGTTTAGATCTTTCAAGGATGCCCTAAATCCTGCTTCCAATTCCCAAACACCTAAGATTCTATTTGAACAAGATTTTGTGGTGGAACATTCTTTGGGGTCTCCATCACTAGAGGTGGATAATGTTATCATCAAGTTAAGGGTGGAAAAGTATAAAATATGAACACTCATATGTAGGTTCAATGGCTTTTGGCCCTCGTCATATGTCCTCCAGGAGTGTCTTCACTAGGGGAGAAATACCATACCACATGTGCTCATATTGGGGGATATATATTGAGGAAAAAATGACATGATATATTGAACATATAATAGGGGGTAAAGGGTTTTTATATGTTGTGTATAACAAAATGGAGCTCGAAGTTAATGAAAAAATATAAAGGGGTACTAAAAATGTTAATGAAAAAAAGGGTACCTACAATATATAGTGAAAGTAGGTGTTTTTTAAATTGGGAAGGTGTATTGGGTTCATATTTGTAGGGAGTTAAATAAAGTGATTTTTAGAGGTATTTTACAATATGTATTCAAATTAAGGGTATTGTTTAGTATGCCATGAATGCATGTGCTATGTCATAGGTTCATTAAGTGAAGTCCCTGTGCTTCACCTGAATTGGTCCAAGAACATAGAGTTGATTTTTTGTTCGAAAGGTTATTTGGTGGTTTCTTCAGAAATCTTGAATATCGTCAAAAGGTTTTTCACAAGGGGCCTTGGTTTTGGTAAAAAGTTGGTCTTTCGATCCAACCATGGTTCCTAGACTTTAACCCTCTCACTTGAAATCTATGTTTGTTCTTTTGTGGGTTAGACTTCCAAATTTATCCCTTCAATGGATCTCGCAAGAGGTCCTAGAAGATATTGGGCGGTCTATAGGTTGATTGATTTAAGTGGATAGTGACAAGTTGGGAAATGGTTTCATCACCTTCATTTGAATCCATTTCAAAGTGGACCTCAATAAAGGTTTACCAAATAAAATCATTCTCAAGTGTCATGGTAAGGATTATATCCAACCATTGGATTATGAGACCACATTGTTCAGATGCAAAAGGTGCCAGTAGCCTGGGCGCCTTCAGAATGCATGGCCTTCTCCTGAAGAGGCATTCCATCCCTAGGTGCCAAATAAAGCTAGTCATGGGTGGAGATATCCGAAGCCATCAACTAGTTCAAAGAGCTCTCCTAGCCAATAAAAAGAGGGTTCTCAACATAAGAACTCACCCCTCAATAATTCAACATCTTTAGATCTAATTATGCTCCTAGTTGTAACTAATCATCCCTCCATAGAGGATAAAATCCCAGCGAAAGATAATGAATTAACTTCAACATTAATTGTGCCAACTGTCTGTGGTCAGAATCTTCCCATGAATCTAACCATTTAGATAGCAAGAAAGACATAGTGATCCCATCTAAATCGGTAGCTATCAATTTGTATCAAAAGAATGAGAAAATGGGTAAATATTCAGTTGTTATAGATAACACATAAGGATGGATTGATATACGTAAGTGAAAGGGAAAAAATGAAAAACCCCTAAAACACCTTAGCTATATGAGGAAATGAAAAGTAATAGAATTTCATTTAAAAAAATGTTTTTGCCGAAACAAATAGAACAAGATAATAAACCCCCCAAAAAAAATTAAATTAAATTAATTTTTCATTATATATTTATTAATTTATTTTTAATTTATCATTTTATTAAATTACACTCTTATTATATATTTATTAACTAAGATATATTTGAATAGTCTAGTTTTATATTTTTGAACCTTATGTCTTGTTTTAATATTTTTTAATGAGATGGTCGATATGGTAATTGGAATGGTGAGAGCATCATATGTGAGTCACGTGATTATCCATTCAGCCCTCTCGAGATACTTATCGTTCTTTGGCACAATAAGCATATTGTCGATTTCCCTTTAACTCAATAATTATATCATTTATAATTTTTTAATGATGACTATTTATAGTTTTATTTAAATTTGTAAGTGACAATGAGATGGACGATATTAAAAATAATTATTAAAATAAAAAATATTATTATCGTTATCGTTATGGATTAATCACATTAATCTATAAGAACAATGACAAGGAGTAATCACATTATCGTTTTTTTGATTAATCACATAATCGATTTCTCAATTCAAAAATTATAACTTTGGTTTAATTTTATTTATAATTTTTTTTTAACGATGATTATATACAATTTTATTTTAAATTTGTAAGTGAGATAATTGAATTTTTTTATTAATAATTATTAAAAAAATTAATATTTTTATTTTTATATTTTTTTGGTTCAATCCTATTATCATTTTTGTGGTTAATGTTTCGAATTAATTAATGTGATTCATTATAAGACTAAGACTAAGAATCTCATTTTCCCAAAAATTTAAATAATGTAAATATATAATATTTCACATCTGAACATTAAAGATAATAAAAAATAATTTATAAATTTTTTATATTTAGTAAAATAAATTAATTAAATTTAATATTTATTAAAATAAATTAATTAATTTCTTATTAATATATGATATTTAAATGAGAAAATATTTAATACATTATTGACTAAATAAAAAATAATATAATATTTTAAAAAGTAATATGTTATAACATATTAACATGATCTCCCTTTATACAACGAAATAATAAATTTTGACATCTTAGATGACCATGAGCTTGACTCTAATCATAGGCCTTTACTCATAACTTTCAATTTTGTCATGCATAGAGATCCCATAGAAGATAATCCTTATAGTGAAAAGAACTTAATCTTTGATAGAAATAAAAACGATCTCTTTATAAATGAATTAAAAACTAATTTGCTTCCTTTATCTAGTATAGACAACATAGATGACCTCTGTCATAATTTTACTACAACCCTCTCATATTCTATTAACAAGTTCTCAATTGAAGTCTCAAGTAATAAAAGAAATAGCAAAACCAACCTATGGTATGACAAAGATTGTAAAAGTGTGAGGAAAGCAATTAAGGAAGTTGTTGATGAATCTCTCAAAATTAACAAGATAAAAATCTACAAAGCCCTAACTAAAAGGAAAAAAAAGGCAATATATTCATAAAAGACAAGATAATCTCTTACACCTCTCTAGGGTGGCTCCTAAGAAATTCCTTGAGGCAGATTCTAACTAGGAAAACTAAAGATAATAATAAAATTTCTTTACACGACTGGAATTCCTATCTTAAAAAGCTTTATGAATCTCCAAATGCTAGCGATTTTGAAACGCTGCTCACAACGAAAGAACTTTTCTCATTAGAAGACATTGATTTTGGGGTTAAACGCCTGGCAAATAGGAAAGCTAAAGACATTGAAGGTTATCAGGTGGAAATCTTAAAAATTGGAGGTCCTGTCCTCATCCCCCACATCCACAAGCTTTTCAACCAAGCGGTCAAGCAAGGGTTCCTTAAACCTTGGACTCAGAGCCTCATTATCCCTATTTTTAAAAGTGGGGATACAAATAACCTCTCTAATTATCGAACAATTATGATCAACCCTCTCTTAGCGAAGTTATATGGTATTATTTTGGAAAAGAATTTGAGCATTTGGCTTGAAAGTGAAGGTAAGCAGGCTAAAGGCCAAGCGGGTTTTAGAAGGTAGCACTCAACAACGGACCACCTCGTTACACTTAGGATCATTGTGGAAGAATGCCGCAATGATAAATCCAATCGCTTTTATTTCTTTGTGGACTTTAGAAAGGCTTTCGATATGGTTCCTAGAAATAACCTATGGAATAGATTAGAATATATAAAAGTTCCTTTTGAGCTAAGAGCGGCCGCTATAAGGTTATACGAGAATGGAATTGCCAATTTAAAGAGAAATGAGGGGTGGTCGAAAGATATTAAGTGTAATATTGGAGTTAAACAAGGTTTCCCCCTCTCCCCTACCGTATTTTGTATTTACATCGATAAGCTAGAAGGTTGTTTAGAGGAAGCAGGATGTGTTGGCACAATATTAGCTGGGATAGTCATCATCCTTCTTCTCTATGCTGAAGATATTGTTCTTCTTGCTAGGTGCCCATCTGATCTTGATAAGCAACTTAGACTTCTTAAGGATTTATGCTCTACCATGGGTATGTCTATTAACACTGACAAAACAAAAGTTATGATTATCAAATCCAAGAAGGACGCTTATGCTAATTTTATATATGATAATAGTAACTTGGAGGAAGTGTATTCTTACAAGTACCTAGGAATTGATATTCTTCACAAGCTCAAGTGGAACTATAGCATTCATAAAAGGATTAATGGGGGGTGGAAAGCTTATTTTGGTCTTGAAAATAATTGTAAAATGGCAAACCTCATAATGTGGGATAGAAAGAAGTTCCTCTTTGAAACTTTAGTCACTCCTATTATCTTATATGGATGTGAGGTTTGGGGTTACAGCATCTCTCGAGAATCCTGGAGAAATATTGAGCAAATCCAGAAGCGTTTTATAACGTATAACCTTAAAATTAAAAGCAATACACCGTATTCTATTCTCCTTATAGCGGTGGGTCCTTCCCCTATCGAGAGCCTAGCTATGACTAGGCTTTTGTTGTACAAGCACAAGCTCAATAGCATAGGAGACCATAGACTTCCTAAGCTAGCTTTAAATTCCAACCAAAATCACCTAAGGCTTAAACGAGGTTGGTATAAAGACACCAGGGCCTGGTTAAACCATTGGGAGATCGACAAGAATGTTGCATTGTAAAACATCAATAACATTAAAAAAATTGTTACTTGTAAGTTTAACGAAAAAATGTGGTGCCAGAAAGATCTAGCAACTAAAAGAAAATTAAGGTATTATAAGGAGGTCATCAACCCCACCTTAGAAGATCAAAAGTATCTCTCTGTTTTAAATAGCTCAAATAAGAAAATTAATATATCCAAGATTAGAACGAACTCTCATGAGCTCCATAGTGAAACAGGTCGTTGGACAGTTCCTAAAACACCATGGATGGAAAGGATCCGCCATCTCTGTGAGAATATGAACATCAAGGATGAAAATCACTTCCTCTTAGAGTGCCCCACATACAACCACATTATAGCTCAATTTCATAATCTTTGTTGCAATATTACCTTCCAGAATTTGAAGATGTTAAAATTACAGTGAGCTCAAGAGGCTTCTCTCCAAGCTTTTTGAGCATAGGAATAAAATCTTAAATCAAATTAAATAACTCTTTTTTTTAGGTCCGATAGACCAAAGATTGGTCTCACTGGACGTTAACCATCATCATCATAACTTATTATTAAAATTCAATATTTATTAAAGTATATTAATAATTAAAAAAGTTGACTTTTATATTTCAAATTAATATATATATATATATATATATATATATATATATATATATATATATAAAGTTAGGGACCATAAAATAAATGTATATATAAGAGAAACAAAATGAATATTAATATTAAACATATTTATATTTTTATTATTGGTTAAAATATAATATATATTAAAAATATTTAATATTTATATTTTTCTATATTTATTTATAATATATTTTAAAATTCTATATATTTATATATATTAAGATCATATTATTTATTAAAAGTATATATTTTAATATTTTTATTTATTTATTCATGTATGTCTAACAATTATTATTAAAAGAAAATATATTTAATATTTATATATTTTTATCTTTATTATTTATTGGAAATGACTTTAAAATTGGATAATAATAATAATAATAATAATAATATCTAAAATTCTATATAATATGCATATATAAATAAATAATGATCCCCATATATATGAAAATTAATAAATAAAAACATATTTATTAATATAGGAAATTTATAAATTTCTATGTTTATTATATATTAAGGAATAATGTTTTTTGTAATACTAATATATTTTAGAACTATGAATATAACTATGAATTATGTTCTATAAGACATATTAGGTAGATAATAATTAAAAAAAAAAAAGTTCATCTTGAAAGTGTTTGAAAATAATGGCTATAAAAAAAACCAAGGTCTGCGAAATTTTCAAAAAGCTATTAAAGTCCCTAGAATTGAAAAAGAACCAAAGGATTATGTTACCAATTTTAAAATTCCCTTCATTCATGGGACTGTGACAATATTTCTCATATTCTGAAAAAGTATAAGTTCTCCGTCACCTTCAAGCTGCTTAACACCATTTAGAGCTCGTAGATCAGTAAAAAACCCAGTGGACCCTAAAAACATGAAAGGGGTTTACTTAATCCCTTGATCATGTGGGACACCCTACATTGGGGAGATTGAGCACTCCATTAATTAGAGAATTTAGGATCCTTCTCCTCAACTCTAGTTGATCATACTGAGAAAATTAAACACCACATTTGTATTGAGGATTCCTAGGTCATTGCTAAGATGGATCACTTCCATCATACAAAGTTGAACAAGACCATTAATATTGAGAAGAAGGAGAATAATCTCAACATGGATGATGGTTGGAAATTAAGTAGTAGTTGAATTCCCACCCTTCCTTTGTGATCAACTTTTGTTTTTTCCCCTCGGGTGAAAATGTGAAGTTGGGTTACACTTTTTGCCCTTTTTTGAGAAAAAGTTTTCTTTTTTTTTCGATTATTCAACTTTCTACAAACTATAACAATGTTTCTGTTTAGAATTTCATTTTGCGATAAAAATAAAAGTTTTCAGAAATTTTTTTAGCTTTATATTACTTATTTTTTGAGATTTTTTTATGCACATTTGATATGTCAACTTAGTGTTTCTTTAAGTGTGTGTTTTTTAACAATCAAAGGATTCATAAGAAGTCATGTTAATACGCAATGTTGTATTCTTTGAAAATTTGTGTTTTTCAGAAAACAAAATGTGTTACAACAATCTAGACAGAGTCTACTTCGGTTTCATCATATTTACAAAGCCAATGGATGCATATCATAATTACTAGAATTTTTTGAACTGGTCCAATATGAAAAGACTGCATATTTTGAGTATGTTTTGCGACACAAGAAATTTATTAACATATAAGTTATAAACTAAAAATCTAAAAGCTATCCATTAGAGATGACGGACCAATGTAATGCCCCATAATTTTTTCAATTTTTTTTACAATGTATTTTGGGAGATACAGAATTTTGATTTCACTGAATCACAATGACCCTCATAAATTGTTTGCGCCCATTTTATTGCAAAACTAATTAAAATTAGTAAATATTTATGAAATTCCATAAAAGTTATATTTCCTGAAAGTAGATTCAATTCTGAAAATACTTGTCTTGGTTCTGACAGTTAATTCAGAATATTTCATGGAGTTTAATCAGTCCAAATTTGCATAAACGTATTCAGAGCTCGGACCTGCATAATTGGTGACACATTAGTTCGGCCGAAATTTTCTACAAAGTTCGGCTGAACTAGTTTTTGCGCAAACGGGCCGTCAAGTCTCACGCCTTAATAGTTCGGCCAAATTTTTTTACAAGTTTGGCCGAAATATTTTTCAAATTTCGGCCGAACTTCTGCCTACTTTTCCGTCAGCCGGAAAATTTCGCGGAGCCCCTCCAAAAAAAAATTCCGCAGCAATATAAATTGCCGCGAAATCATTCATAATTTTTGCACATTTCACACATTTGGTTTAATTTTACAAAAGTCTTGGTTTGGGTTTAAAGACTTTTCTTGGAGATTTGGGTTTAAGGACTTTTTTTGGAAGACATTTGTTGGAGGCGGTCTGATTTTGCAAAGAATTGTTTTGGGTTTAAGGAATTTTCTTGGACGTACATTCAAAGGACATTTCTTGGAGGTATGTGATACATTTTTGGATGTTTTTTGTTCTTAATTTTTTTTAAAAGTATAGATTTGGGCTTAATTTCGAAGAGTATGTGTTTTGAGTTGAAGTAAATATTTTGAGTTTCGTTTCATTTTTTTCTCGGATTTTTTAAAGTTAGTGTTTTGGATTAGAGTATGTATTTTTTGAAAAAAATTTAAAATGAGTTTTTTTTTTTTAAATTAAATATTTTTTACGCTTTTTCTAATTGAGTTATTGTCTAAATTTTTGAAGGAAATTTTTTGTACTTCATATTCTATTATCATGGGAAATCGAAGGAATTGTGCAAGAAAATATGATCGAAAAAGAGACCTTGAGGAACGTAGAGAAGAGACGAGACAATCTCGAGAAAGAAAGATAGAAGCACTCTCAAATATTGAAGGGGAAAATCAACCTCAACTAGAAATTGAAGCAGGTATGTAAATGTAAATATTATGATCTATTGATATATTTAAAATTTTCCTAGTGTAAAATGTGAAGCTTGATTTTTATTTGATGAACTAATTCAAGAAAATTATTTTGCAATGTAAACAGAGAGAAATATTCCTCAAAACATTGATGATGAGATATAAAATGTTGAAAGAGAAGGTGAAAGAGATATTGAACCAATGATTGAAGATGGTGAAAATATTGAAAGAAATTCAAGTGAAGAAATTGAATCACAAGGTATATATATATATTGAACACATGCACGTATTATTGAAATTATACATATATTTATTAATTTAGTTATTTATTGAATATGTAAACTTATTATGTACTATTTATTCGAATATGTACAGATGAAATCAGTGTCGATGATGAGATGTTAGAAAATGTTGACAGTCACACATATGGAGATAAAAAACCTGACCATTATATACGATATCGTGTTAACCACATTTTTGAAACATATTTCATAAAGGAGCAGGTGACAGTTCAAGCTCAAATGTTGAAAGGTCTCCTATCATTAAGGAAATTAAAAGAAGCTACGACACTACTGGGTATTCGAAAATCAACCAAAGATAAAAAAATGAAGGAAAATGTGATACAAAATATAAGTAGTGCTATAAATTCAATTAGGAGATCTAGACAGAAAAATGTTTCAATTATACGTAGAGGAATACATATGGCAATGGTTTCATCAAGTACTAAAGAGAATCGTTTGGTAACATCTATGGCACGAGCATTAGGAACCTCGCGAAAAAATTTGCACAAACATCAGAAATTTCGGCTGCAAATAGATGTAAATGATGAACTCGCTTGTTGGAGAGATATTTGTAGGCAACCATACAAAGATAGACTTGGAGAAAATGTTAAAAAAATAATATATGAATATTGGAAGAACAATTCACGTGCTTCGCCAACTGCAAAGCATGTGATGCGAAGAAGAATAACACGAAATCAATACAAAGAACATGAAAAATATTTCTTGGAAACCACTCAGATAGAGTTATTCAACAAGCTCAAATAAGAGAATCATGAAATTCATGTTTCAATCAGTGTTTTTGTTCAACAAAAACCATGGTATGTAAAACCTATCACCATACGCGACACTTGTTGTTGTCATTATCATGTGGAATTTGAGTTATATTATGACACATTCCTTGATTTCGGTAGAACATTATGGAAGGATTCACCTCCTCCTTCCACTATCCGTGAATTCATATCTCAAATTCTATGTGAAAGAGAAAGCAATGAACTATTTTACAAAAAAAAATGTGTTGGTGGTAAAAAATGCAATGATTGTGGAAATTTGATTAAATTTCAAAACAAATATCATACTGATATAAATGATCAATCATTGTCCAACATGAAAGTGAAATGGAAGAGATATGAATATATCCATACATCGATTCAAGGTGAAATTAGTGTTAAAAGAATTGAATTACGAGAAGATGAAATTTTTGTGATAGACTTTTTGAGAAAGTTTTAAGCAGAAATTTACAAATACACCGAGCATTCCCATAGAGCTCGATGGCAAGACTTGCAATTCAAAAAATCTCATGAATTTTTTTCACCAGGAACCATTTTTTCAGTGATTGATTTTGTAGAAAACTACACATTTGTTCCACAAAAAGAAATTCAAAGTGAATACTATAATTCTGACCAAGTCTCCATGCTCATCCATATTCTATATAGACATGCTGAACAAAACATCGATCATATAGAGAGCATGAGTGAAAATCGACATATCATTAAAGAATATCACTTTTATATCAGTGACGATCGTACACATGATACATATTTTATACAACATTGTTTTGGAAAAATTTATGATTCCTTGAATAATCGTGGAATAAAATTTAAAGAACATTGGATATGGTTAGACGTATGCACAAGTCAATTCAAATCTGCACGATCATTCTTTTGGTTGTGTTTTCTTCATAAGAAAACCTGCATTGAACATTGTTGGAATTTCTTTGAGACTATCCATGGAAAAGGAGAACATGACGGTGCAGGGGCATGCATAAAACAAGCACTTCAAAGATATCAAATCAACCCCTCTGCAAGCCAGCTTATGGACGCGAAAGAAGTTGTTCAATGGTGCATCGCTGCTCTAAGCCATGAGACTAACCCATCAAGGGAAGTGCGAAGGTACATTCAATTTAATTTTTATTGGAAATCTAATTTTATCGTGCAATGATTATCTTTAATTGTATTTTGATATCATATTTACATTCTTTTTTGAATTTTCCATATAAAGGTTTTTCTGGCATATTGGGATCGAGGACATAGATAGATCGATTGGAAATGATGTTGAAACAATAAAAGAGACTAAAAAATTGCATTCAATTAAAACAATGTTGTCCAGAAATGTGTTGGCATTGGATAAAAGAAAATATTCTTGTTTTTGTCATGTTTGCATAGACAACACAACATCCAATGACGTTTGTGAAAACAAAATGTATGTAAACGATTGGAAACATACAAAGCTAAATACAAAGGGAAAAATGTCTGTTGCAATGTTTGAAGAAATGCAATAAGAGGAAACTACAATATCATCTGATGGTGATTGAGTTTCTGATCTTGTTAGAGAAGGTAACATTTGAATTGCTTTATAATGATTTAAAGATCTAGAAATAAATTTAAATATATGTATAATTTTGTTAAGTTTTTTTTATTGTGCAGGAGATGTTTTTGCTGTAATTGCACCTATTGACAATGATGAAAATGTGAAGTATTATTTGATGTGTTGCACTGAACGAAAAATGAAATTATTAGAAACCTATAATGATCACGGATTTCAATATGAAAGAGGATCTATTATACTGAAAGGTTTTTTTTTTCAGACAAACTAATCAAAGTGGAGATTTTGTTTACTTTGAAGACTATGAACCTAATTTCATAAGTTTTCAATATAGTCACTTGGTGTGTGCAACACGCATAAAGTTGATAGAGGTTCAATCAAAGAAAAAAACGAAAATTAAGAAATGGAAAATGTCAAAATCCGATCATGAACGGATTATTGAAGATGGCATTCCATTGGAATTTTTTTGATTGAACTACCCAAAAATTTATTCTCTTTGGATTAAATATGTTTTAGAACTTCCAGTACTCAACTAAAAATTGAGCTGCTTATATGTTATTTGTGCAAGTGTTTGCACATGTACAAATTTTTTTGGTACATGCACGTGCTCTAATATCAACTGAAAGTAGCTTTTCTATACACATGTGCATTGATGAAAAATGTTACATGTATTGGATATATATATATATGTTCTAGAATGTAAATAATTGTTAAAGTAGTTTTACTATGTGCATTGATGAAAAATGATTCACGTACTCAATATATATGTTCTAGAATGCAATTAACTGAAAGTATTTTTTCTATGTGCATTGAGGAAAAATGTTGCACGTACTGGATATATACGCCAACTGAATGTGCCCAATTTTTCTTGTGGGATTTTCTAATAAAAAATATCCACAATGTAAATAAATCATCCACAATATAATTTTGTACGAAGATTCCTTTCAAACAAGAGACTCGGAGCACTTCTCCGACTTTTGGTGGGATTTGACCCACATCTCTATTCCTAATTGAAAATCTAGTACAAAATTTGTCTGTCCAATGTTCGGATATGTTCTATGTTCTAGAATGCAATTAACTGAATGTCATCAATTTACCAATTTATAAATCAACAAAGCTACCTATTTGAGTGCATTAATGACATTGACCCGAATTCAACAAACATATATGTACTTCTTATATTTCCAATCAAAATTAAAGGGATAAATACATATAGATACTTCTTTACTTTTTTTCAATTAGAGCTCAATTTATATGGTTAGTTGCATTGAAAAGCTATGTTCTTCCTATTGGAAATTTTTTCACTCAAACAAGAGTATGTAGAGATCAAAATAAATCTTAAGATGCCAATTGTACTTCAACCATCCAAAACTTGAATTTTAAAAACTTTTTGATTAAATCAAAACAATACTTCACATGGGAGTCTTCCATCTAGGCCAAATGTAGATTGAAACCATCCAAAACTTAGATCAAAACATTTAACATTATATCAAAACATTTAACATTTAACATTAAATCAAAATTAAAGGGATAATGTACAACTTCTTTACTCTTTTTTATTTTAAATCAAAACAATACTTGACATGGGAGTCTTCCATAGGCCAAATGTAGATTGAAACCATCCAAAACTTAGATCTAAACATTTAACATTATATAAAAACATTTAAAAAATTTAACATTAAATCAAAATTAAAGGGATAAATACATATATAACTACTTCTTTACTCTTTTTGATTAAATCAAAACAATCAGAGGGGGTCTGAATAAAAAAACAGAAAAGGGGTTGCCCATGACCAGGAAACTAGCCCAGAAGATGCTGCCCAATATCAGGAAACTAGCAGACATAGAGTGTTAAGAAGCACAGTGATTGCAAAACATGACAAAAGTTCAAAAAAGCTAAAGAGGACCTGACATCAAGCTAGCTATCGATGTGTGTAAGAGGATTCTCATCCACAATTGGACAACTGTAGTCCTCTGGATCATCAGCTACTCCCTTGGAGTACTAGGAAGAGCTCTCCAAAGCGGAAGAAGAGCCAGAGTCGTCTTTGAGCTTTTTCTCCACACAGGTCGAGATGTCGCTGCTTGCGCCATCACTGCTGGAGCTTGTTGAGCCGGATTTGACTGGAAGAGCTGCTAACTTCGTGGTTTCTTGGGGCTGATGGGTTGGGATGGTGGACTTTCTCCACCGATTCCTGGAACCAGAGGCACCTTCATCTTGGGGTTCCTCCTGAAAAAAGACAGAAATGGTCACCGTAATTCGAGGTCTGACCATAGCACTGGTGAAGTGGAATTGTGCAACACTGCTTACCGAAGGAGGGTGCCCGCCTGTGTCATGGATTGAAAGAGGCGGGCGAGAGCCAGCACTCCTACCCCGTCCACCCCTACCCCCACCTCCCCTTCTCCAATGCATCCGTTGTCTACGCATGGGGTCTTCCATAGGCCAAATGTAGATTGAAACCACCAAAAACTTAGATCAAAACATTTAACATTATATCAAAACATTTAAAACATTTAACATTAAATCAAAATTAAAGGGACTTACATTAAATGTAGATTAAAATGGTATCCAAAACTTAGTTTTAATTTTTTTTTATTAAATATCACAACATTACTTCACATGATTAATGTACTTCAACCATCCAAAATTTGGGTTTTAAAAACTTTTTGAGTATATATCACAACATTACTTGACATGCCATCCAATTGTAGTTCAACTATCCAATAAAAATATTTAATATTATATAACATGTGCCAAATGTAGATTGAAACCATCCAAAACTTAAGTTTTAAGAACTTTTTTGATTATATATCGTGCAACATTACTTCACATGCCATGCCAATTATAGTTCAACTATCCAATTTAGAAACATTTAACATTATATCACATGCACCAAATGTAGATTGAAACCATCCAAAACTTGAGTTTTAAAATCTTTTTGATTATATCATACATAACATTACTTCACATGCCATGCCTATTATAATTCAACTATCCAATAAAAACATTTAACATTATATCACATGCCAAATGTAGATTGAAATCATGCAAAACTTAACTTTTAATTTAACAAAAAATTATAGATCACAACATTACTTCACATGCCAAATGTACTTCAAGCATCAAATTTTAAAAACAAAACAAATTTTATCACATGATTACATAACATGCCAGATATAGTTCAGAAGCAAAACATTAATTTATAGATAACAACATTACTTACTAGTAGTTCAATTAAATACAAAACTTAAAAGTTTTAAAAACCAAACAAATTATATAACAACATTACTTCACATTCACGTGCCAAAAGTACTAAAACCATCCAAAACTTAAATTTTTGGAACAAAACAAATTACATTAACACTGTAATAAAATATGTTCAAAAATTGTAGATCTCATAAGTATCAAACTGTATCAAGTTATATATATATATATATATATATATATATATATATATATATATATATATGACGATTAAATAGATAATATATAAAAAAGTAAATTTAAGACTATCTAAATCTTGAAATCAAATCTACAAATCATGTCCATCAAATAGAGATGGATGTAGCGTCTTTCCTATCAAGGTCTCAATCCACGCACTATCATGCAAAGCATGGGAAACCTATACTCAATGCACATGTACTTGAACATTAAAATTTGATGTTTTAAAAATGAGTGAGAATATTTATAGAACTTCATGTAAAAAACAAAATATAAAAAAAAAATCATGCAATACCTCATGAGGTTCCCTCTCCATTTTTTCACCTGCTACAAGTCCCCCCCCATGGGAACATCTACAATGGTAAACTGTACAATATATATATATATATATATATATATATATATATATATATATTAAAATTAATGAGAAATGCATGTGAACATATATAAACATTTTCAATAATATTAAAAAAAATTAGAACAACTTCTTTAAATAATTTGAAATGGTGTGGATGTTCCCTCTCATTGCTACGTCTGTGGATTAAAGAAATCTTCTGCCAAGACCTAAATTCAAAATTTAAAATATCTCTCTCTCTCTCTCTCTCTCTATATATATATATATATATATCTCAATTTTAATGGAACTTTTGAGGTGGAATATATATATATAACTTAAACATAAATTTTAAAAGTGAAAAATTGTCCATACTTGTGGCACATCTCCATAGGAAGTAGAAGGTACATCTCCCAAGGAAGAAGAAGGTACCGCCATCCTAAAAACATCGGACGGAATCATAATATGTTAAAACATTTTATCATTATATATACATACATATACATGTGTGCACAGTTATTTATTTTAAAAATATCACTTAAAAAACACTAACATTTGACAACATATCTTGATGGTGAATATACACATTGTTTAGAAAATGTGATGTGCTATTTATCACTCATCATACGCCAAACAGCGTAGCAGAAGTTTTAACATATAATGATACATTTTTATTAGATTAATGTACATACAAATAAATGTATACATATACATACACATGTATTTATTACAAATTGTACACATGTTTACATGTTAAAACAATTGAACCCTAAGGTCATTAACACATACCGTTCCCGTGCCCTCTTCCTCATGAAAAATTATGTCTTGAAAACCATTGCGACAATTTTTTGCATATATTCGGAGATCTTCATGAACATTCATGTTGTCATTGTCCTCATCTGTACAATACACAAAATTGGCACGTTTATTTTCACGTGCTCTTTGTCGATTTAAACAAACATCGACTCCACCCAATCCACTGTAAACATTGTCGATCATGACATCCCTTGCTCTGACTTATTTGAAAAATGCTCATAATACGACCGCAGTTTAATTTAAAGTCGACCCACCAATGGGCGGCTCGGGCGAGAACGCTCCGCTCCCTCGGCTTAATATGTTGCTCGATGAAATAGGTAACCGCACTGTTACCTACTTTTTTTTGGTAGCATAAAAAGCACCCGATTTTGAAAAGTGGTGATGCAGAATCACCCTCTTTTTTTTTGTGCACATTTTTGACACTCTAATATTTTTATTTATGAAGTATGAATATTTATTTTAAAATGTTAGTGATTTTCATGCTAATTTTGAAACGTATTGATGCAACATCAACTTTTTTTTTTAGAGCGGTGATTTTCATGCTAATTTTGAAACGTATTGATGTAGCATCAACCTTTTTTTTTAGAGTGGTGATTTTCATGTTGGTCATAAAACACAAAACTTAAATATATATATATATATATATATCTATATATATATATATATATATATAAACAATAAAAAAACCAATAAAAATGTAAAAAAAAACAAAATTAACTCATAAAAATAAAAAATTTAAACAAAAACCATTAAAAAAAACAAAAATATTCGAAAAATTTATCAAAAGAAATGACAAAATTTGAAAAAAAAACACATAATTTAAAAAACTTACAGCAAAAATCAGCCACAAAAAGCTATTTTTATTTTTCAGTTCATTAAAAAAACTAACACTAATTTAAAAAAAATGAAAATTAAAAATAATTAAAAATTAAAAAGTAAATTTAGATACAAAAAACTAAAATATAAATATATATATATATATATATATATATATATATATATATAATATATATATATATATATTTAAATTAAAAAATAATAATAATAATAAAAAAAAATAAAGTTTGAAAATTAAAAAATCGATTAAAAAAAAAAAAAATTTTAAAATTGAAAAAGAAAATTAAAAAAAAAAACTATCATTAAAAAACAAAAAAAAGGGGAAAAAACCACGTGCAAATAATCAAAAAACAAATATACATAAATTTAGTGTTTTTTTTAAATGAAATGATTTATAAATTTTAAAAATGAAAAACTAAATAAACTAAAAGATTAAAAATAAATAAATTAAATTAAATTAAAATTTTAAAAATTTTAAAAATAAATTTTCAATTTTTAATTTTAAAAAATAATTAATCTAAAATATTAAATATAAAGACAAAAAAAAAATAAAAAAAAATTAAACAAATTAAATGTAAAATAAAAAAAATTAAAACAAATTAAATTTTAAATAAAAAATAATTTAAATTTTTTGAAATTAAAAAAAAAAAATTAATTAAATTTATTTTTTTTAAATCAAATTAAAAAATAAAAATATATTAAAAAAAAAAAAGCAAAACAAAACAAAACAAAAAAATTAAAACAAATTAAATTTAAAATAAAAAAGATTGAATTAAAAAAATAATAATTTTAAATCTTTTCAAATTTAAAAAAAAAAAAGAAAAAAAAAAAAAAAAAAAGGTAAAAAAAAATCAAATTAAAAAAATAATATTAAAAATAAAATAAAAATTCAAATTAAAAAAATATTAAAAAAAAAAATGGGCGTGCATCTTGCAGCGTCCCCACCCGCCTAGTGGCCTGCCTCCGCCACCACCTGGGCGGGAGGCCGGGTGGAGCCACCATGCATGACGGATTTTTTTTTTTTTTTAATTTTTTTTTCTTTAATTTTGTTAATAATTTTGTATTTTATTTATTTATTTATTTGATTTTTTTTTTCCATAATTTTTCTTTATTATTAAATTTTATGCTTAGTTTTTTAATTTAATTTTATAACATTTAATAAATTTTGTATTTTTTTAATTTATTTGAATTTAATATTGTTTTTTAAATGTTTCATTTTTTTATTATTTGTTTTTGTTAATTACATAAAAAAATTATATTTTTTATTTCAATTAAAATTGTGTATTTAAAATTGGACTTTTTTTAATTAAACTTAATTTTTTTAAATTAATTTGTTTTTTAATTTTTAATTTTATTTTATATATATATCAATTTTCCATTTTTAGTTGATTTTTAAGGCTTTTTAACATTTTTTTTTTTCCAAAATTTATTTTGTTTATTCATTTATTTATTAAAATTTAATATTTTTGTTTTTAAATTTAACTTGTTATTTTAATATTAATATATATTTTTTTAATTTAATAAAATCTAATTAATTAATATATATATATATATATATATATATATATATATATATATTTTTTTTTTTTTTTTTTTAATATATATTTCTTTAAATTTAATATTTTTATTGTATTTTATTTTTATTTTTTATTTTTAATTAATTTTTCATTTTTTTACTTTTAATTTAAATAATGTTTTTTTTTTTTAAATTTAATTTTTTTTTTAATTTAATAAACATTTTCTTTTTCTTTTTTAAATTTAATTTCTATATTTTATTTTTTATAATTTCCTTTCTTTTTTTACTTGTTTTTTTTTTTTTTTAAATTTAATATTTTTATTTTTTAATTTATATATTTTAAAATTTTAATCTTTATTTTTTTTTTATTTTTCTTAAATTTTAGGTTTTTTTTAATGTTTTATATATATATATATATATATATATATATATATATATATATATATATTTGTCTATATATTTTTAAATTTTAAGTTTTTAAATGTTTTTATTTTTTAAATTTATTTTTTTTCTTAAATTTTAGGTTTTTTTAATGTTTGAATTTTAAAAATTAAAAAATGTTACTTTTATTTTTAAAAATGTCAAAAGTATGACACAATTTTTTTTTTGTTATTCCAGCATCAACTGGTTTTGTTTTGAGGGTGTTTTTTCAATCCTTTTTCCAATAAACAATTTTGTTTTTAACATAATTTTATAAAATGTTGAAATTTGACCTTAAAAAAAAACAAGTGCGTTCTGGAATACACACTTTTTTTTTGGTGTTTTTTCATGTTTTTTGAGTCTTTTTGGGCTAGAGTTCCCGTTTTGAAGTCAGGTTACCTATTTCATCGGTAACAGTGTTCTTAGCGCCCTTATGGTCATACAATCGACCTTTCCCCGGACCAAAAAATTCGGACGGAAGGTTGTTGTAGTTGGATTTCATACCCAAAAAAAAAATTGCATAAAAAAATTGTGCAAAATAAATAAGAGCCTCGTCGTTTCATGGGAGCCTTCCATAGGCCGCAAGGTGCCTATCATACAAATAGTGAGCTATATTTAGGTGCTTGAAATATTGCACCTTCAACATTTTTATTTTTGGCCCTTCCTTGAAATTAAACATTGACTTCGCCATATTTTTTATAACTCTTTGTTTTACATCCTCCCATTTATCAGAACCCATTACTATTTCTTTTCTCTTTCTCATCACTTCTACAAATGTATCAATCGTTGGCCCAAGAATTGTGTACACACTTACAATTTCTTCCAATGAATGTGTAACTATTTCGAGGCTTTGTCAACTCTCAGCAGGTAGAGTCAAAGCCACGAGATATCTCCGCAATTTTGCATGAAGGTTTTCACACGTTTGTAAGGTGCATTGCGCCATGTTTGTTTCCCATGGTATATCAGAAATGTCGGCCGGATAAGTTGTGGTGGGTAGACAACCTTCTTCTTGAATGTAGCATTCTGCCCTGCGTCTATCTTGACACATATTTGGAACATTTTCAGCCTCTGCATCAATATATATGAAATTTTGTATATTAGAAAAAACACATGTAAAAAAATTTGTACAAATTCAATGAAAAAAATATTGAAATTGATGGCAACCTCGACATGGTTGGTTAGCATCTTCTCCACCCTGAAACTGTTGAGACCCAGAATGACCCTACTGAGAACCAACACCACCGGCCATTGATTGGCCTCCGAGGGAATAAATATCACCACCCTCACGCAATCTGCTTCCACTCATTGATGGCCCTCTAAGGGGATTTGAACGACCACTAACCTCTCGAGACGAGAGAGAAGCTTCATAAACAAATACGAATTTATAATCAATTGAAAAATACATTCATGTGTACATATAAATACATGTACATATTCATTGATTAAATTGCATGAACCATACCACGACTGGCTGAACCATGGGCATGCTCCATGGATGGAGTAGAGACCCTTCTCTTCTTAGCTCCTAAAAAATAAAAGATGAAACTTATTAACAACTAATTTAAATAAAATTTTTTTAATAAAAAATCAATTCCATATGTACACACAAGTATGGAGATTTAAGATTATATTTAAATACCATGAACATCCCCCAATCCCTAATCCCCCATATGGGATTCTGTTGATCTTCATCATTCATCCTCCATGATATATATATATATATATATATATATATATATATATATATATATATATATATATATATATATATATATATATATATATTGGTGGACATTTATACAAAATACATTTCAGAAAATTAATGTAATTTAGTGTACATAAATTATGTAGAACAAAATTTTCAAAGCACTAATTGATATGTGAAACTCAATTTAAGAAAAAAAGAAAAATTATAAAAATGATAAGTTCACCAAATTGTGCTTTACATGGTGGGAGCACACTTGGTATAAAATTGAAAAAAAACACATGGTCATTAAAAAAAAAGTGAAACTGCATTTAAACAAACTCCATTTAAACAAAAATTTGTTGAAGTCCCCGCATTTTAATTTTATGAAAATGTGAATTTCAGCACTTGTTGCAAATGTGAACTTCACCAAGTTGCGCTTTGCATGGTGTGGTGGGAGAACACTTTGTATATAATTGAAAAAATCACATGGTCATTAAAAAAGACGCATTTATAAGTACACAATACACACATTTCCAAGATATGTTACAATGTCCATCAATAAATTTTGGAGAGTGTGTCAACACTAATTCATCTTTGAGAGATGAATCTTGAATTTTTAAAGAAGAGCATCTTAAAACCAATTCATATTTGAGAGATGAATCTTGCATTGGCATTGCTCTGTATAATTCGAATTCATCTTTGATAGATGAATCATGAATTAACATTGCCCCATGCAATAGATCAACAGACATCTTATTCACATTTGTAAAATGTCTTATACTAAAAAATTGAAATTGGCTAACAATATTGTTTGCTATTCCATGCAGATATTTTAGCCTCTCCTTCTTAACTTGGCACATGCCATTCATCTGGTTGCACACAAGTTCAAAATTGGTGACAAGTACAATTCCATTTGATCCATACTCCATCGTTGTTCCCAAGCCTTCTATCAATCCAATATAATATGCCTCGTTGTTTGTTGTTCTTCCCGGTATATTCATTTTCCTTTGGACGACTTTGCTAGTCACAATATTGGAAAGCACATATGTAATCACTGCTTTCCCTGGATTGGGATAGCAAGAAACTTCTATGTATAATTTCCATTTTTCAACCATATTTAATGGGTTTATTATCCCTGAAAAAAAAAAAATCAATAAAAAATATATATATGACATGGGAGAAATGACACAAGATCATGAGGTAAATGACATGTGCATGGTTTATCTTAAAGTTTGACTTAAAAATTTTATGGTCTAGAATTCACATATAAAATTAATGGGAGGAAGCCTTTAGTTTGTGGGAGAAATGACACATGTACATAGTTTACCTTAAAGTAGTTGTGTTTTATGTATATTAAAATGAGGAACAACTATTTAGATCTATTCCAGAGATTGACTATAGGGGAATTTACTAGATATGTCACCTTTCATAAAAGATGAGATCCAGAGGCTACCTGGCCCTTTGCAAACTCTGCCTATAGAACTTGTAGAAGTTAAGAAAATTGCATTGACAAATTTACTTACATGAGAAATTTACATTGACAGCATATAGAGATTCAACTAGGCTTGTGAAAAGTACAAGTGGACAATGTATAATTCTACTTAGAAGAGTCTTTGGTTTAATGGTTAAGCAAGAAAGATTCGGTACTTTTTCTATCTAGAGTAGAAGTGGAATACGTAGTAGTTACTTCTTTTTGAGTTTTTTGGATGAAATGGGCTCTACAAGATATTAAGGTAATTTATTTTTGAGTGTTTTGGATGAAATGGGCTCTACAAGATATTAAGGTAAGGTAAATTTCTTTTTGAGTCTTCTGGATGAAATGGGCTCTACAAGATATTAAGGTAAATCTATATATCTATTAAGTATTTCAATAGAAGTGTAATAATAATTTCAAAAATAAAATATGTTCTACTTCCTTCAATCACTATTTACATATCATCATAAAGTACTACTTCCTCACATAACAAGTCTTTGAGAAAATAGTGAAGATGGAATACATACCCACAAAGCCTCTTGTTAGAGAAGCATTTGAATATATGTGAGAAACAAATTAGGAATAGTTCTTGTAAATTATCTTGATAGAGAACCATTTGAACATGTGAGAAACAAATTAGGGATAGTTCTTGTAAATTATTGTCACTTATTTGACTTCAAAAGAAGAGTCTATGAAATTGAGTGCAATATCTATGTGGGAGAGTACACAATATCTAAGGGGGAGAATACGATATATTTGACTTTAAAAGAAGAGCCTATGAAATTGAGTGCAATATCTATGTGGGAGAGTACATAATATATAAGGGGGAGAATAGATATAAGGAAGGAATAAAAAGAGTAACAAAAATCATATGATTGTGTCAATAATTTGAAGCAGTCAAGAAAGATAATAAAGGACCATCAAAATTGAGTGAAATATTTATATGATCAAGTGTCAATAATTTGAAGTAGTCAATAAAGATAACAAAGGACCATCAAAATTGAGTGCAATATCTATATGATATCTATATGATCAAGTGTCAATAATTTGAAGTCAAGAGAGATAACAAAGGACCGTCAAAATTGAGTGCAATATCTATATGATTGTGTCAATAATTTGATAATTTGAAGTAGTCAAGAAAGATAACAAAGGACCATCAAAATTGAGTGCAATATCTATGTGGGAGAGTACACAATATCTAAGGGGGAGAATAGAATATAATGAAGGAATAAAAAAAGTAACAAGAAGCATATGATTGTGTCAATAATTTGAAGTAGTCAAGAAAGATAACAAAGGACCATCATCAAATTCAAATTGAAAGATCAAGTAGTCTTTTTCATGAATAAGCATTAACTAGGTTCATCATTTAAAGGGTTCATTTTTTAATGAAAAAATTTATGAATAATATGGAATGAATCATTACATGCATTATGATAAATCTTGTATTTAAATAACATTTGATCTATGAATAAAAAACAAAATGGGATCATCTCTTCATATATATGTGTGTGTGTGTGTGTGTGTAAGAGAGAAAAAAAAAGCAAAGGTAATTCCACCAAGCCTAAAGGGGCATGTCCTAATACATTAAAGTATGTTTGGTTTCTAGAAGCATTAATCATGAAGGGTCATGAGATCCACATTTCGACCATACTATTTGCAAGTTAAAGGAGCATGTATCCTAATACATTATTATGTTTGGTTTCTAGAAGCATTAATCATGAAGAGTCATGAGATCCACATTTCCATCATACTATTTTCAAGTTCACATTTCCATCATGCTATTTGCAAGTTCTATATGAAGATATGTAGTCTAATAACTAATTAGCAAGTTGTGATGTCATAATACATTATTATGTTTGGTTTCCATCATGCTATTTGCAAGTTCTATATGAAGATATGTAGTCTAATAACTATACAGTATAGCCCATATAACATATAATGACCTTTGACAGTATGAGAAAAGAGTCAAAAAACAGAGAGGCCTCCCAGCAGAGTTCCACCTATTCATCAAGGTAAGCAACATAATATCGAAAGTGAAACAATGACACCACTGAACATATGTGAATTTAGATATTAAATTGAAATTTATTGCAAATGACATGTGCATGGTTTATCTTAAAGTTTGACTTAAAAATTTTATGGTAGAATTCACATCTAAAATTAATGGGAGGAAGCCTTTAGTTTGTGGGAGAAATGACACATGTACACAATTTACCTTAAAGTGGTTATGTTTTATGGATATTAAAATGAAGAACTTCTATTTAGATCTATTCCAGAGATTGACTGTAGGGGCATTTACTAGATATTTCAACTTTCATAAAAGATGAGATCCAGAGGCTACCCGGCCCTTTAAAAACTCTGCCTATAGAACTTGTAGAAGTTAAGAAATTTACATTGGAAAATTTAGTTGTGATAAATTTACATTGACAACGTATAGAGATTCAACTAGGCTTGTGAAAAGTACAAGTGGACAATGTATAATTTTACTTAGAAGAGTCTCTGGTTTAATGGTTAAGCAAGAAAGATTCGTTACTTTCTCTATCTAGAGTAGAAGTGGAATACATAGTAGTTACTTCTTTTTGAGTGTTTTGGATGAAATGGGCTCTACAAGATATTAAGGTAAATTTCTTTTTGAGTCAGTAGAAGTGGAAAGTACATAGTAGTTACTTATTTTTGAGTGTTTTGGATGAAATGGGCTCTACAAGATATTAAGGTAAATTTCTTTTTGAGTGAGTAGAAGTGGAATGTACATAGTAGTTACTTATTTTTGAGTGTTTTGGATGAAATGGTTTCTACAAGATATTAAGGTAAATTTCTTTGAGTGTTTTGGATGAAATGGGCTCTACAAGATATTAAGGTAAATCTATATATCTATTAAGTGTTTCCATATAAGTGTAATAATAATTTCAAAAATAAAATATTCTACTTCCTTCAATCACTATTTACATATCATCATAAAGTACCACTTCCTCACACAACAAATCTTTGAGAAAATAGTGAAGATGGAATACATACCCACAATGCGTCTTGTTAGAGAAGCATTTGAATATATATGTGAGAAACAAATTAGGAATAGTTCTTGTAAATTGTCTTGTTAAAGAACCATTTGAACATGTGAGAAAAAAATTAGGGATATTTCTTGTAAATTATTGTCACTTATTTGACGTCAAAAGAAGAGCCTATGAAATTGAGTGCAATATCTATGTGGGAGAGTACACAATATCTAAGGGGGAGAATACAATATATTTGACTTCAAAAGAAGAGCCTATGAAATTGAGTGAAATATCTATGTGGGAGAGTACATAATATATAAGGGGGATAATAGATACAAGGAAGGAATAAAAAGAGTAATAAAAAGCATATGATTGTGTCAATAATTTGAAGTAGTCAAGAAAGATAACAAAGGACCATCAAAGTTGAGTACAATATCTATATGATAGTGTGTCAATAATTTGAAGTAGTCAAGAAAGATAACAAAGGTCCCTCAAAATTGAGTGCAATATCTATGTGGGATAGTACACAATATCTAAGGGGGAGAATACAATATAAGGAAGGAATAAAAAGAGTAACAAGAAGCATATGATTGTGTCAATAATTTGAAGTAGTCAAGAAAGATAACAAAGGACCATCAACAAATTCAAATTGAAAGATCAAGTAGTCTTCTTCATGAAGAAGAAACATTAACTAGGTTCATCATTTAAAGGGTTTATTTTTTAATGAAAAAATTTATGAATAATATGGAATGAATCATTGTACATTATGATAAATCTTGTATTTAAATGACATTTGATATATGAATAAAAAATAAAATGGGATCATCTCTTCATATATATATGTGTGTGTGTGTGTGTGTGCGTAAGAGAGAAATAAAAAGCAAAGGTAATTCCACCAAGCCTAAAAGAGCATGTCCTAATACATTAAATTATGTTGGGTTTCTAGAAGAATTAATCATGAAGATTCATGAGATCCACATTTCCACAATACTATTTGCAAGATAAAGGAGCATGTCCTAATACATTATTATGTTTGGTTTCTAGAAGCATTAATCATGAAGAGTCATGAGATCCAAATTTTCGTCATACTATTTGCAAGTTCACATTGCCATCATGCTATTTGCAAGTTCTATATGAAGATATGTATTCTAATAACTAACTAGCAAGTTGTGATGTCCTAATACATTATTATGTTTGGTTTCCATCATACTATTTGCAGAATAGTATGAAGATATGTAGTCTAATAACTATACAGTCTAGCCCATAGAACATATAACGACCTTTGACAGTATGAGCATAGAGTAAAAAAATAGAGAGGCCTCCCAGTAGAATTCTACCTATTCATCAAGGTAAGCAACATAATATCGGAAGTGAAAAAGTGACACCACTGAACATATGTGAATTTAGAATGATTTCAACTCTTTTTTCAAAGGAGAAAAAACCATGTTTCATATATTGATAGCAGTTCATATACAAAATCCTCTTGATATACCCATAATAGTTTATCAAGTATAAAAGATCAGATTCTGTCTCATACAGAAATACATTGCAGCAATATAAAAGACAATACGTAGTCACATATAAAAGACAATATGTAATCACATATAAAAGACAATATGTAGTCACATTACAGAAATACATTACATGTGAAGTTAGAATGATTTACACTCTTTTTTCAAAAGATAAAAAACCCTATTTCATATATTGATAACAGTTCATATACAAAATCCTCTTGATATACCCATAACAAGTTATCAAGTATAAAATATCAGATTCTATCTCATACAAAAATCCATTACAGCAGTATAAAAGACAATGTGTAGTCACATATAAAAGAAAATATGTAGTCACATTACAGAAATACATTACAGTAGTATAAAAGACAATATGTAGTCACATTACAGCAGTAGATCATTCTAGTAAAATCATTCCAGCATTGAGTAATCGAGAGAAGGCTCAGTAACAGCATAAGCTTAACATTGGTGGTAAACTTCCATGCACAAGGTGAGAATCAGCTAGAGCAGATGAAATTGATGGATCCACAGGAATAGAAACAACTGCAACAACCGAATGCATATCATACTACCAGAAATTCAACATACACCTTACAACAAAAGGTAATGAAATTTAAAGCATAATTAGCAGCATAGATGCTTTGTTTGGAATTTTGGGGTTTTTCGTTCCCACTTGGTTGTAAAGAAAAAATTTCTATAGCAATGAGTGCCTTGACTTCTACATGACACCAATCAACTCAAATTAAAACCAAGAATTCAAAAAGGTGCATTTGCAGTAATAGTCCAAAGTTAACATAGAAAAGGAAATCCCTATATCCCCTTGGTCTCATTTTCCTAGCCTTGCCTTCTCTGCGTGATTCATTTTAGTTCATTGGATGATGGAAGAACCAGGCTGGTGCTTTTCCCGGTAGGTAGAATTGTGAATGAAAAGGTTGGAAGATCTGGCTAAAGAAGAGTGAACTCTAATTATTTTCCAGTGGCCGATGGTAACGGGTAAGTGTTGAAACCTGATAAATAATGGTAAGTGGTAAGCTCTATTTGTTCTTCCAGAAAAAGGAAAATAGCTCTATAACTCAAAACAATGTTGTTTTTCTAGATGCCTTTGCTCGAGCAACCTTTTCTTTTAGTTCATTTTCCATCTAACCTCAATCCCACTCTGCCCTCGACAATACCCTTCTTTCAAGCAGGCTTGACCCCCAAGAACCATCTTTCATGATAGGGGCTCATTACCTTGACCCAACTAACCTACTTTCACTTATATGTCGCAACAACACTGCTTTCACAATTTATATGAAAACAAAGAACATTTTGGACTTGGCATGACATGCACTAGGCCTAATTAGTACTAATGGAAATTGGTGATTGTCACTATAATTGGTAATGAATAATTCATGCAGATTTTAATGTATCATGTTGAGTAACATATGTTTAAAATGAAAATAATTTTGAAGCTAAGAACCTAGCAAAATTCAAGGTATCTGTTGTCTTCATAATTAGGAAAAAAAGGACACAATTAGAGTGCATATAACGAAATCTAACACCATGTTGCATGGGTGTAGGTTCAAAACTGGGTGTAGACTTGTAGCATGGATGAAATACCTGGTAATAGACTTGCAAAGGAGGAGCAGGAGGAGAAATACCTGGTAGTTCACTCACTTGAAGTCGCTACAGAAAATCACCAACAGAGCAGACGGAAGCAGCCCTAGACCAGTAGCAACACAGAAAGACAAAAATGCACGACCAACAGAGCGGACGGAAGCAGCCCCAGACCAGCAGCAGCACAGAAACACAAAAAAGCGTGACCAACAACAGCACAGAAACACAAAAATGTGTGACCAGTAGTAGCACAGAAACACAAAAACACGTGAAGAAAGCAAAGAAACACATATGCAATAAACAAATGAAATTTGCGGGCGATATATTTAGAAGAACTAGTTCGACCGAACTATTTTAAGAGAAAAAGTTCGGCCGAACTTTTGCTGCTGGTTTTCCCATCTCCGGAAAAAATTCTGTTTTCCCACGCCGTCAGCATGCCATCAATCTAAACGGAAGAACGAGTTCGGCTGAACTTTCTCATAAAGTTCGGCCGAACTATTGTCGAAAAAAATTTTCTGCCCCCGATTCTCACAAAAGTGTAACCCAACTTCACATATCCGCCCACATGTGTTTTCTCACCATTCAAGTGACTCTCATAAAAAATCATCAGAGCATGGGTAGACAACGTGTTAAGAACTTTGATTTTTTAGGTCCTGTAATGATGGGAACTGGAATGCAAATATTGTTTTGTGCGAGATTTCTCCCACCACCCTCTCGAAGATCTCACCTCCCTCCCCATCTCTTTTTCATAATAATGCCTCCCCCATTGAAGACTCTTCTTTTTTCCTTCCCCCTTTTTCTATATCCAACCATCTTAATTATAATTTTATCTCTCACCATTTAAATAAAAAATTTGTAAATTTATTAAGTATAAATTTGGACCCTCTAGTCTATTGCATCTTGGAAAAAGGGTTAAATTTTTCCCTAGCTCCAAGAAAAAACCCTATTTAAGAGATTGTTTGTAACATTGAATATGGGATTAAATACATGTCTCTTAACATTAAGAAGGTTATTAGACAAGATTACATTGTTATTCTTAGGAAAGACATACCTCCTAAGAGTAACATCAATAAACCGAAGTTCCCAGCCCTTAAAGCCTTGAGTGATGACCCAAACATTGTTGTTATAAAAGTTGATAGAGGTGGGGTTGTTGTAATGTTAGATAAAATTGATTACATGAGAAAAATGATAGATCACCTCTCTAATACAAGTAGTTACAAAATTCTCGATTATAACCCCATTTAAAAGGTCTCAAAAGAGGTCACTTATGTTATTAGATTTAGTAGTACCATTAACCCCCTTTGCAAAAAACTTATTGAGAGCAACCTTCTCACACAAAGGATCTATGAGCTCCCCAAGATCCATAAGGATGACACCCCCCCAAGACCCATTGTCAATACAATAGGTGGGTCCACTTATCTTCTTAATAAATTCTTAGTGCAGAAACTCAAGCCCCTCGTTGGCCTCACAGAGTCCTACTTTAAGGACTTTTCATCCTTCATTTTTGAGTTAAAAGATATTAAGTTAGATCCTAAGGATATTTTAGTGAGCTTCAACATTGTTTTTGTTTAAACAAAAATCCCTATTAATGAGGCTATAGATTTTATCAATCACATTACTCATCCTAACACTTCCATATTGGTTGGTATTTTCCTAACATCTACTGTTTCCAGCTTTGAGGGTGAATTCTATGAACAAACTTGTGTAGTTTCCAAGGATTCTCTACTCTCCCTTATAGTTGTTAACTTGTTCATGGAATATTTTGAAACCAAGGTTTTGGATTTTTCTCAATTCTTCCCTAAACTTTGGAAGAGGTTCGTTGGTGATACATTTTTTGTTTGGCCTCGTGGCCAAAACAAGTTAGATTTGTTCCCTCGACATATTAATTCTCAATATGATTCCATTAAATTTATGATCGAAGTTTGGGTATATGGTAGCCTTCCTTACCTTGATTTTATTATCTATAGTATGGGAGATGGTTCCATGTCACATTAGGTTTTTCGTAAAAAGGCTCACAAATAATAATATCTTTATGCAAGTTCTCATCATTATCTAACGCAAAAATTCAGAGTTATTAACACACTAGGTAACTGTGCTCTAACGATTTCTAATGAGAGTAACTTGAATGATGAGAGAAACAATCTCCTAAAAGTTTTTGAAAATAATAGCTATAACAAACACCAAGGTCTTAAAGTTTTTCAAAAGGCTATTTAAGGACCTAAAATTAGAAATTAACTCAAGGATCATGTCACCAATGTTCAACTTCCCTTCATTCATGAGACCACTGACAGGATTATTCGTATTCTGAAGAAGAATAAGGTCTCCAACATATTTAATACATTTAACACCATTCAGAGCACCCTTAGATCTGTCAAAGGCCCGGTGGACTCTAAAAACATGAAAGGAGTTTACTTAATCCCTTGCTAATATGGGACACCCCACATTGGGAAGACTAGTTGATCCATTAATCAAAGAATTCAGGATCACATAGCTGACATTTAGCATATTTGGCCTCACTCCTCAACTCTAGCCAAGCATGTTGAGAAAGCTAAACACCACTTTTGTATTAAGGATTCCCACTTCATTGTTAATATTAATTACTTCCATCATAGGAATTTGAGGGAGACCATTAATATTGAGAAGAAGGCAGATAATCTCAACAATGATGATGGTTGAAAATTGAGTAGCAGTTGGATTCCCTCCCTATGTGATCAACTTTGGTTTTCCCACTCCTTTTTTTTAAATTGTTATATACCTAAATCTAAAAAAAATAATATATAGTTATATTATGATTATAAAATATGTTGGTATTATAAAAAAGATATAGTTATATTCATGGTTATAAAATAGGTTGGTATTATAAAAAACAATATTCTTTATTATATAATAAACATAGAAATATATAACATTTCCTATAATATAAAATATTATATATATATATATATATATATATATATATATATATATATATAACTCTAGAATATATTATAAATTAATAATAAGCATAAAAGTAATAAATATTAGATATATTTGTTTTTAATAATATTCATTAATAAGTAATTTATTAATTTATTTTTATAAATATTAATTTTTATAAAGTATTTTTAACTATTTTCAATGTTCATATCTGGAACATTGTGTTTCTTTATTATTTAAAATTTTGGGAGGATCAAATTTTTCAATATCATTTTGATGATGAACTACATTAGCTCATTTGAAATGTTGACCAAAATATTTATAATATGATTAATCCAAAAAACGATCTCAAAAAAATATGAATCACAAAAGTTTGTATATTATAAAATATTATAAGTAATATATTTTATTATTTTATTAGCCTGTGGGGTCTTTGTTAAATGGTGATGAGGCGGGTTGTTATAGCACTCATAACAGGTTCAATTCACTTCCCCAATCGAGGTGATGTATCTGGACATGTTGATGAAGATGGAGTAAAAAACAAAAGAGAAAAATGAAAGGTACTAAACTTACCAAAAAAAAAATATTATTTTAATAATAATTAATTTTAAAAATAATAAAGAATTGGCTAAAAATGGACATATTATAAGTGAGAAATAAATTTAAATTTTAAAAAAAATGGAAATCTTTTAAGCTATACCTAAAAAATATTGAAATTTTTATATTTATATTTTAATAAAAAAATAAAAACATCATATATATATGTGTGTGTGTGTATATATATATATATGTGTGTGTGTGTGTATATATATATATATATATATATATATATATATATATATATATATACCACTCTAGATCTATTTTAATTATGAATCTATCAAGCGTTAAGAGATCAAATCTCTCAAGATGAAAACCTCGTTTTGAGTGCAAACTTGAGGAAGGGTTTGCACCTCAAGAGATTTGATCCTTCTCACCATTTGATAAATCATGAATTAAGATGGATGTATGCTACTTTAGTATATATATACAATATCTCTTGTTCATGTCTTTAAATAGGCTATATTACATATGAATACTATTTTGATTTACGCCTTCTCAATCCATATGAATAATATTTTCCAACGTTTCAAACCAACTAATGCGATTTATCAACAAGGTTCTAAAGCCCTGATCATGAATGACATTATATGGTTTGAAATGTTGGCAAAAAAAAATTAATGTGATGGATCCAGAAGACATATATCAAAGTTTTTCAAGTCACAAAAGTAAATTTAATTTTATTATTGTATTTTAATATTTTTTTAATTTTTTTTAATGTAATTTGACCGAGTTAAAATGTTTACATAACAAGACATTACAACATCTCTTCCTTACTCGATTGGAGAGTGCTTGTCAGTGCAATAATATTTTATTTACATAAATTTTAACATGAAACCTTCTTTACTAAATGTAACATTCTCTTTTATAATACTAACATAAAATAATTTTGAAGTCATAATTTAATGAGATATTAAACATAATATTTTCTTATTTAATAGAAATATTTTTTTATCCATTATTGAATTTATTCAAATTGTATAAATAAATAAATAAATTATTAATTATAAATAAATTATCATATATATATATATATATATATATATATATATATAAAATTATAATTATAATTATAATTAATGGTGATGATAATTATTACGATATTTTAAGATTCAATATGGTTTATAAAACCTTAACAAGGTAATAAATTACTCATATTTATTTAGAATTTTATTTCTATGCTATGAAATTATTAGGGGAATTCTTCCAAGATCACCATATGGTATTGAGTTAAAATATCAAGAAGAAATTTGATAGTGTGAAAAATATTTTTAAATTTAGATCTAACTTGATTATAAGATAGACAATTTAAAAGAATGGGATTTTCATCCTCCACCCTCTTCAAGCAAATAGGTGATATACTCTTTCATCCCAAGATGTTTTGGGAATTGACCAACACCTACTTTCACTATTGAGCTCATGAGAATTTGTTTTTACTTTAGTAATGTTTATTTTCTTCTTTACACTAGTTAAGAAAAATAAATACTTCTAATTTTTTAGAATTGGGTTGATAAGCTCCTTATAATATCTTATTTTTCTTTTTCTCTCTAACTCTTTATCACCCAATATTTTCTACTTAAATTTTGATTTAATAATTTTTTTAATATTATCCTATTTTGCAAAATGATCTTTTCCCTTTATTGCCTAATAGTCTAGCCAATACTAGACATTCTTATGCCACCCCCACTTGAGCCAAAATTGGTTCTAATTAGAGTTTGAAGAAATTTTAGGAGACCTCTTGTGTTCCATGTTGTTTAACCTTTTCTTATACAATAAGATACATATTGATAGCCATGTTTTCAATGGGTGAAAGAATTTATTTGATGAGGAGGATAAGATAGGTTATATTTGTATGTATGTATGTGTGTGTATATGTATGGGTATGTGCATGTATGTATGTCAATAATGATGATGATGACAGCAATGAAAAAAATTAATGTAAATTACGAACAAATATGGTTTATCAGACTTAAGAAGGTAATAAAATACTCAAAATTCTTTAGAATATTATTTATATGCTTGAAAATGATTAACATAAATGTTCTAATATCACTATATTTTTGTTGAGTTAAATGATCAAGAAGATTGGTATTTTGATAAATATTTTGAAATTTAGATCTAATCCAAGTATAAGTTATAGAATTTAAAAGAAATATATTTTCATCTTCAACCTTCTTCGTGTCACAAAGGTTAGAAACTCTTTCATTCTGTGGTGCTTTTCAAATTGACTAATGCCCAATTTCACTATGGAGCTCATAAGAATGTGTTCTTGCTTTAGAAATGTTTATCAATTCTTATTTACGCTAGCAAAGACAAATACATACTTTTGATTTTTCAAATTTGGGTTGAGTACCTTCTTATAATATCTTATTTTCCTTTTTCCTTGTAAAAATTTAACAACCCACTATTTCTCCTTAAATTTTGATGTAATAATATTTTTAATATTATCCTTACCTTGCAAAATGAACTCCCCCTTCATCCCCCAATGCTATAGCCAATATTGGACATTTTTATGTCATCCCCTCTTGAGTTTAAGGTAGTTTTGACTAGAGATAGAAGAAATTTTAGGAGACTTCTTGTCTTCCGTGTGGTTTAATCTCTTCTTATACATAACATACCTAGTCATAGAAATCATATCGATGGGGGAAAGGATTTCATTGATGAGGAGGATACGATAGGGTATAGTTACTTCAATATTGATACTATAGTTTATAAATTGATTTTGGATCCATTCTATCTTCCTGTGTGATTTTTTGGAGATACTACATCCACAAACCTCACATCCATATAAAATAACATGAATGATGAGAGTGTCAAAGAAGTTTTTTTAATTCCATATCAAAATGTTTGCTAAGTTAGAATTATTTTCAAGTCCATAATAATTTTTCCATCCTATGTTTATCATTTTCTCAATGTTATAATTGTAGTTGAGCTTGTCAAGGATATTTTTTCAAAGATATTTGTATGAAGAAACTACCTCCAATTTTTTGTTGGCATATGTTATATTTCTAGATTTAATTATCATGACTTTCATTTTGTAATTGTTAAAATTCATACCCATCTTGGAATATAAATATTGGGGGATTCTTAGTTTCCTTCCAAGGTTGTAAGGAATCCTCTCTAAAATAGCAATATCATTAACATAAAGAAGAAGAGTGATGACTATACCAATGAGAGTGGGGCCAACAAAAATTTCTCCTTCCAAGAACTCTTCTAACTTGTAAATGTATATGTGGAAAGGGTAGGGAACAAGGGACAACCTTTATTAACTCTAGTATCACAATTAATTTATTCTAACAAACCCTCAAAGGTCCTAAATTTGGAAGTAACTTCCTCATATAACATTGTCACAACAACCCCTAACTCAGAAGGAGCCTTTATCCCTTCCAATCTCTTCCAAAGGTTGGTTTTGGGAATGGTGTCAAACGTTTTTCTAAAGTCAATGAAATAAAATATTAGGAGATTAGTTGTATTATTCTTGTAACTCATTTACAATAATCCGAAGAGTAATAAGGTGGTCCACAATTGAATGATATATCCTAAACCTAACTTGGCCTTTAACTATTTTATCATGGATTTGTAGCCATAGGATAATATTATTTTCTAATTATAGGGATGATTTTATCCCAATTTTAAATATAGGTACAATGAGACTTTGAATACAAAGCTTACGAAATCCTTTCTTCATTACCAAATTGAATAGCTTATGTATGTGAGGGATGAGGATAAGCCCTCCTATTTTAAATTTTTTAACTTGGTAGCCTTCAATGTCGATATGTTTCTTAGTTGTGAGTAACTTAACCCCAAATTATATGTTTTCTAGAGAAACGATTTCATCCTTTATAGGAACATTTGAAATGGTTTCCACGGAGTTAGGGGATTCATAAATATTTTTAAGGTAACAATCCCAGTTCTTCATGAGAAACATACTATTTCCTTTAGTTTTACAAATTATAATTTTCCACTAAAACTTCCTAGGGTCTAGTTTAGATAGGCGCAAAAACTAATATTTATTTCTATCTGTTATAATATACCCAGTGTTTAATTCTTGATTAAAGATATTGGGTATCCAAGCCTAAACTCCAAGGTTACTTTCTGAACATAGGGTTATAAAAATTCCTATCCCTTCATCCACCTCAAAATTCATTTCTATGACCTCCGTTGAATTTTAATCATCAAGAGATTTATAACAATATTAATTTCATCCAAATTCGAGCTCCAGACATAAATATATTCCCATTTGAAAATATTCCCTCCAAGTACCACGTCAACATCTATACCATTACTTTGTGGTATACATGTGGCAATATGTTTTCCCATGTGTTACCATCATACAATGACATATCCATTGTTGAACATGTCAACCCATCCAATCCATTAGCTATCATATATCTCAACTATCCAATGGAAAAATATACCAATGATTTAACTTCTTACCTTCATTATTTTTCAATCTCACTCTAATCTAATTAATGAATCATCAAATAACAAAACTACCCACTTTTTTCAATTTCCACTTCTATCCACCACTCGTTGGGCCATTAAGCCACTGGGATACACAACACAACTCCTTTACGACTCTAACCAATATTCGAGAGTTTTTCATCTAGTATAGTTATATATAATAATATGATATTTTGATCTTCCAATATCATGAAGTTTAGATAGCCAATATCCTGATATTTGTCACCCAATAACTTGAAAGATAACAAATTTTAGTTATTTGATAAGGGTTTATTCTTTTTTTCAATAGATGTTATTAAGATATATTAGTGTTAACAGTTTTCATTGGTGGTTATTTGATGTGTTATCTGACCTAATCTTAAAATATCAGATAGCATAGAGTAATTCCCTCCACATTTTATCTATCAACAAACCTTCCGCTAACTAGTTCATTAGGCCACTGGGCCCCTAGTCACTTTGAATTGATGTGGATAAAATCAATCTATGGGTCCCTAAAAATGGACCACTGGGATAAATCAAAGGGCCTCCTAAAATATTTAAGTTTGATCTGGTGAGCGGGCCTTGTCCATTTTCCATTTTCACATCTAATCTCTCAGTCACAACTCCTATCAAGCCATGTGACCAAGGATTGATGTTAATGACTCCCAATATCAAAATTTCCAAAACTCTCAATAAGAAACATCGAAAATTAAAAGGTTCATTATCAAAATTTTAAAAATTGTGCTAAGCTCCCAAGTCAGTTTCAAAGGACAAAAATTAACTATAATAGGGTAGAAAATTTTCCAAGGCAATTCTAAAGGCTCAAAGACCCTTATAACCTATAAATTCACTTCAAAACCTTATCACACCTTACTTCTTCCTCCACATAAAACAAGGATCCCTATATTATTGTTCACTTCAACAAGAATAAACACATTTCATTCTATCCTAATTCAATGCCTCTATTATATTATTATTATTATTATTATTATGTTTATTATGTTTATTTGAATATTTTATTTTCACTTGCTCTTGTTTCTTTTTTAGTGCAGGTTCTTAAAGGTGGTCTTGGAATAAGAAGATTTGGATTATAAATCTCCTCTAACCTTTAGATCTCTTAGTAGGTTATCAAACCTTTATTAATATTAATTAAACATATCTTCTTTTCTCTTTGACTGAAGTGAGTATTTCGTCCCTTTCTTTGTTATGGCAGTTAACCCTAGCTATAAGAATTAAATTCTATGAATAGAGAAACACATGGAAATATTTGCAGAAGAAAGTGGTGAAGAAAAGAAACATAGGAAATTGTATCATCTTCTCATTTATCTAGTTTTGTGATTACCTATGGTGAACCAATAATGGTATGTAGAACAAACTAGATGTGAAAAGCATTAATATAAATAGCTATTAAATCCTATAAATTTTAGCAAACTAATCATGTTTATTTTATTTTATAAACAAATATTTCTATAAGGTAACTTTTATAAACATGCTTTTAAGAATTCAAAATGTATAAGGTGACTTCTATGAGCATGCTTTTAAGAAATTAAATTGTTAGATGTATTAACTTTGGTTTATTTTATTTTATTTTATAAACTAAATAGTTCTACAAGGTACCT
This sequence comes from Pinus albicaulis, assembly GCA_034641835.2. NCBI lineage: Eukaryota > Viridiplantae > Streptophyta > Pinopsida > Pinales > Pinaceae > Pinus > Pinus albicaulis. The sequence goes on along the minus strand of CM076578.1, from coordinate 1,251,436,929 downwards.
TCTATGAACATGCTTTTAAGAGTTCAAAACGTTAGATACATTATTTTATAAAAGTCATATATAATTTGCAGGGATAGAATGTTTTCCTTGGCGTTAAATGTTTTTGGGTGGGAATACATTTTAGAAATATTTTTATTGGAATTTAATGGTGTTTCAATTACCTTCGACCTCTCTTGTTATATTATTTTTAGAGGATAAGTGAAAAAAGTGTTAAGATTAAAAATCTTTAAAAAAGGATGTTATATTATTTTTTGAGGATAAGTGAAAAAAATGTTTAGATCATAGAATATTAAAAAAAAAAAGGGGTGTATTTAGATTAGAGGTCCAAGTTGGTAGAGTATAAAGAGGAATTTTTGGGTTAAAAATTTATTATTTTTTAAATTTACATATTTTCTAATATTTATTAATAAAATAATAATAAATAGAAAATAATAGAAAATAAATAACATAATTTGAAAAATAATAAATTAAGTGATCAGATGCTTAAAATTATGTTCAAAAATAAAATTTGTTGGAATGGTGTGGAACCTAAATGACCACGTAGCTTTCATTGTTTTGAATCCGACGCAATTTATTTTTCTAAAAACCGACATCATATTCTCTCGTAAACACGTTTAGCTTGTTTTCCAAAACATGGAAAATTTTGGCAAAATTGTGCAGATTGTCTACTCAGAAATTCGTACAGTTGACTGGAAATGGTTTACTGGTCAAGGTTGACTAGGCATGGTTGAATAATCAAGTCGCTCCATTTTTCTGATTTGTGTTGGTGTTCGGTGGCGTATTCTTATTGGTTGGGATGATGGCCAACCATATGCTACCACGTGGCCCAACTAGAGGCTTCCACATGGCAGCACGGGGGCCACCAAAATTATGTTTAAGGTAAAACTACACCATGATGAGTTTGAACACCAGACCTATCATCATACAACGCACTACCTAACCATCGGGCCATGAATGTTCCTTATTAAACCTTATGGTACAAACTCTATCTAAATTACATATGGTAGAGGTTTGGGGGTAGGGGCCAAGGCTTAGCCCCGACTCCCCCATATGAAACCACACGATGAAAGGTTTGGAACCAGGGCCACGGCAGAGGCAGAGGCCCACACTGTGACCGTAACCATTACCCATGAAATCGCCCATGTGACCCTAACCACCGACGATTACGGGACCGTCATTATTCACTGCCCGAAAATTCTTATTAAAAAAAATTAATTAGACCATAATGTAATGGTTTAAATTTCAAATTTTGGGCAGCATTATGCATTTTAATTATCCGAAAAATTTCCCTGGAATTTCGGGAATTTGTTGCTCAATTAGCCGAAATCAGGGGAAATTGTAGAACCGGTCCAAATTTCGGGGAATTTGTGGTGCGATTAGCAGCAAAACTAGGGAGGCTCATAACTTCTTTATTTTTTGGCCAAATTTGGAGCAAAAATAGGTTAGAAAGGAATTTTTTGGTGTCCTGAAGCTAATGGAATAGGTTTTGAAGCCATTTGAGCACTGTAAATGTATGTAATCACCATTTTGAGCATAATGAAAGAGGTCCAAGCTATTAGAAGTTGTACCAAGGAGACGTAGCGCAGAAGGGGTGAACTCCTTCATCATTTGTTGTGTTGTGGTTATTTTTATGGTGTATTTGTATGTTTTTTATGCATATTTTAGAGTTATTTTTATGCTTTGTGTGTCTAAAATTTAACATAAAAGCTCACAAAAAAATGTTTTTAACACTTGTAATTTACAAACTCTAAAGCACATTTTCATTAAGATCTCATTCAGACCAAGTTTGGTATCAGAGCTTTGGTTTTCTTTGTTGTAGTGAGGATTTAATTTTTTGTAAGTGTTTTTGATGCGAGGTTGAAGTTGAAGAGAGGAGAAGGAAACCTTGTAGTTGCAAGTCCTCAATTTAGGTAAAGGACAAGGAGAGAAAGTTTTCCACAATATCCACCACAAATTATTCCACAAATTGTAGTTTAAGCTTCAACAAGCATGTCACGTGAAGGAGGAGTTAATAACATTTCAGAAGATGAAAATAATTTTAGAAAATCTTTCTTTGACATGACTGAAATGGTGAAGGTTATCTATAAAGAGAGAAATTCAAGGTTGCAGGGTAAAAGTTCCAAGCCTCCAAAATGAGAGGGTTCTTATGAAGGAAAAGGAGGAGATGATGAAAACCATTCAAAAGAAATGGTGACAAAGCATCCCTCCATCCTCACCTTCATCTTATTCCTCTTCCACAACCACTGTTACTCAAGCACATCCACATATCCCAAGGGTTCATGGTACAAATCCCTTATTAAAAATTGATATCAAATTCGAATTGCCTATGTATAATGGTGAAGTGAACGCTAAAAGACTTCATAATTGGGTTCGTCGACTTGAAGCTTATTGTAGGATACAGAACATCAAATATGATGAAACTAAGTTTAAGTTAGCTTCATTAAGGTTGGAAATTTCTTCTTTGATTTGGTGGGAAGCCAAAACACAAGAGGATATGAAAAATCATAGTAAGGTTTCAACCTCTTGGATAGATTTTATTGTTGCACTTACAAGAAAATTTAATCCATTAGCTTATATGCAAAAGGATATTATGGATTGGCATAATTTTAGACAACTAAAGGGTCAAAGTGTGCAAAGTTACACTCAAGAATTTAGAAGAAGGTGTTTGATATTAGGTGTAGACTTGAATTCACGAGACACTTTGTTGAAATATATTGGCAGGTTAATACAAAATGTGGAAATTATACAATATGCATGAATATCTTGGATTCACCCGATCTAACAATGTGCTAAAATTAAATACTGAATCGCTTCTACAAATATTTGTGGAATTAAAAACACAATTTCCAATTACATAAGCATGAAGAAATATCAATCACACACAACACAGATAATTTCTCGGGGAAAGCTTACTGCTCAAAACCCCTCATTACAAGGAAAAGACCCTCTAGATGATGTTATTTAGGAACCCCTTATAAAAATACCCCAAACATCCATTTTTAGCAAAGGTTACTAGACGAGGTTGGTGGGCGGAGGTTTTTGCGAATATTTTTTGTACAGTGTGCTTATCAACCTAAACGCATTAGTGCATTAAACAAGAGAAGGCACTGGTGCACACAAAACAATGGCACACCAGACACCGTGCGCTCCGTACAAACCCGCCTGTTGCGTCTTATTACTGTAGCGCACTGGTGCTTTACAAAGATTCCACACCGGTGCATCCTAAACCACGCACCAATAAGAAACCACCTAGTGCGGTCTTAAGGAACCGCACTGATGCGCCTAAAAAACCCTGCGCACTGGAACAGGGTTAATTAAAAAAAATATTTCCAAAAAACCTTAGTTTTCACTTTTCTCAATGCTCCAGAGCTCTTAAGCACCGATGCAATTTATCCTTGTTTGAGCTGACCTGACATCGGTGCTCCCATTGCACCCATTGCACGCACTACTGTTGTGCATTTCCCACCAATCTCCAGCTAGAATTTTGCAAAACGGTGGGAAAATTTTCTTTTGAAAAATCTACAGCCAATATGCCTCCTCGACAGCCAAATGTACAAGTATTTTTCTTGTTTTAGTGTATTAGGATTTCAAATTACCTTAAAATTAACCATTTCAAAGAAAATTAAATAAAAATTTTCACGCGGTACGCTCGAGCCGTTTGGCTCGCACTGGTTCATAGCGATGCTTGTAAATTTGCAGGCCGCACTGCAACTGGTGCTAATGGCATCCGCACTGGTTCTGAGGCGGTACCGAAAGGCCAACCGTGTTATTTCAAAATTTTAAAAAAAGTTCGATGTGGTCAGTTACACGGCCGCATCATTGACCACGTGGAATAGCGGCAATGCGATGCGTTGACTTAAATATCTGCCCCGAGGTTGGTATTTTTGTCAACGCACTGCATTTTGCATTTCGACAGGGTCAACAGTGCGACCTGGTAAAATACCACACTGTTGAATATGTGATCATGTGAGGAGGTTGGTGCGTTGACCGAACTATATGCCCCAGAGCATAGAGTTTAGTTAGTGCACCGCACTCCTGACACCGTCCATAGTCAACGGTGCGCTGAAAATTTTTAGGTGCACCGCCGCCGTTGTGCTAAATATTTTCAGGTGCATCACCGCAAGTGCACGAAAAAAAAAATACGCACCAAGACTAGTGCATGCCTATTTTTGTGGCGCACCAACTATTTTTTTTTCCCAAAAAAATTATATATCTATATTCATAAATACATGTCTCATTTAATAAAAAAAATGTATTTAATATGTCAATCATTTAGAGATGTGAAAGTAGAGAAGAGGGGGAACAATAGCAATAACAGGTGGACCAATATAACATGGTTTACCTGTGGGAGGCACAAGAGAGGGAGAGAGATGCGTACCCTCACCCTCTTATAGAAGTTACCGAGGGGCTCTTAAGGCAGGTAGGCCTCCTCAAGTTATATGAGGAGGATACTTCCCTAAAGGGCCATGGTTTGTTTTTGAGACCTCTTATCCACAGGTGGAATGCCCACCGATAGGCTTTCCAGGTTGGTCCTAACCAGTGGTACGTGCCCACATAGGATGACATATTTTTCATTACAGGGCTATCGAGGAGAAGGGTGGATTTTCCCTCGTTCCCAGAGGTTCCAATTGGGTATGCAGCAGGGAATCAGTTGGTGTACTCCCAGAGATACATTAGCGCATATATGCTTCTCCTTCATATTTTTAAGTCTCCGGAGGTCAGTTACGTAATGGTGCATTTGGTAGTCAGAAGGTGAGGTGCCTGCCACTTTTTATTTCAACCATTTCACACAACACCGGTGAGGGACAATGCATTATTTGCTCGCTTCTATATTATGTTGATTCTTTATTACAGGAGCCACGACTTGTCAGGTGATCTGCCATGTTTTTTTGGTAGTTCTGTACAGCCTTAGATAGATTTCATGCTCATGCGCAAGGGAGGGTCAACTTCCCTTTTTCTTCAGATATTTTTTGTTTAATTTTTAAGAGGTTTTTAGAGACAAGGCCTACTTTTGTTCGGCAGCCTTGTAGGCTAATGTTCGAGGCACAGATGCACATGTGGGGATAGATGTTGCCCAAGAGGGGCAAGACTGTGTTTTCCGGGAGGATATCGCATGATGCACTGGAGTTGCTAGCCAGTTTTGATGAGCATCCCTTTATTATGGTCCCCTATCCTTATGCCGGTTTGGATTGGCAAGGGTGTGCCAACATCCTCTTCATAAATGATGAGCCATCGGATGATAGAGGTAATATTATTGTTTTATTTAAATTTATTCTAACATGTTCTTTAAATTGTTTTTATTAAAATGTGTAATCAAAATTTCTAATTATTTTTGTGTACTTGTATATATTTTTCATACATTAGGTATTTTGATGGTGAGGACATGCCAACACGACCACATGATCCAGGTGTGGATCCTGATGACGATCAACGTATGCCAGATTTCGAGGATCATTAGGAGGCTGGTGCAGAGATACCTGCTCCTGCTAGTGCGTCGATACCGCCTTTTGCTAGGCGCAGTAGGCTTGATAGCAGATACAAGATGGATTTGGGCGACCAACTCATGGCATTGATTGTTGAGGCAGGCATCAGGCCTGCTACTATGAGAGACATGCATGCCAATGATAGGTTGTTACATATGTGAAGAGGCATGTCGCGTGACATGTACAACTTGATGGGGCATGTCGTAGGAGCTATGACCTTAGTTACGCGGCTGAGAAGGACTATTGCATGTTATAGGAGTGGTCGAGACGCAGCACGTGATCGACAATCCACGACCAAAGACACATCATCTGATGCTTGTTCACCTTTCTCTGCACTAGATGAGCAACCTCCATTAGCATTGGGAAGTAGTCAACATGGAGAGCAGGTTGGACCAACATCCACGTCCAATCAACAACTTGCAACATCTAGCAGTACTCATGATCATAAGTAGGCTGGACCATCGACCATGTCGAGTCATCACGATGACCAGTCGACAGTTGATCCTGATCAGCATGAGGCATCAGTACCAGATCAGCAGGCACGTGATGATCAACATGTATCTGAGCTTGTCGAAGCTGCACCATTGATTGAGCAGGCCTCGACTTCAACTACTATTGATGATGTATCACTAGCTGATCCATGAAATTTATATTATAGTTGTTTATTTTTTACATTAATCAGTTATATATATATATATATATATGATCCATGTATTTTATGTTCATGTTGCAGTTATACCTAATTTACATGTTGGTGATCATCATGATGTGTATATTGTTAGGTCATGTTAGATATGTTCAATTAATGTGGAGCTTGCTGATATATGTGTATGTGATAGCAGTTATTTCACATGGGATGTATTTTTGATGTTTGTGTTGTGATGATGTTATATAATGTTAATTGTGTTTTATTAGATGATCATGATCACGATGATGTTAGCGAATTTGTATGTGTTTTTTAGTCAAATATGATGTTTGTACGATAATTATCATGAATGTGATGTTTATTAATTAATTTGTTAGGTCCCTATATTACTAGTATAGTCCCTTATTATTGTTAGTGTAACCCCCTTATTGTTATTATTTTACCCTTGTAACCCCCATATTGTTATTATTGTGCCCTTAAATTATTATTGTTAGGTCAGCTAGGATTACATTGTGGCCCCACTAGGATTACATTATGGCCCCATGGACTCCTATATATAGAAAGGAGGTTTTGTAAATTGTATCATCCAAGAATTTTTCATTTATGTAAAGTATTGGAGGTTTCCCCCTCGAAGTGGCTTATTTCTAAGGTGTTGATATCTCTTTTCTTATATTTTTGGAGTTGGTTACACAACATTTGATATCAGAGCTTTGGATTATAAGGTTTTGCTGCTCGGAACAGGTGATCGTGGAATTTTCGCAATAATGTTTTTTCTACGAAGGTTCAGAATAAATTTTTAGGGTGCAAAGCCGAAATCCTGAGGAAACTCGTCAAAAAATTTAAGAGCCTGGTTCACAATATTGTCGGAGATATGATCTATGGAAGGTAGTGCTTTTTCAGGCTCCCGAATTTCATCTAAAAGAGGTGATCGTGGGAAAAGTTTCATAACTCTCTCTCTGGGCATCAGATTGGAGTGTCGTAAAAAGTGGTCGCAATCGCACGGACTTTAGTTTCTTTGCTATCAATTTCAGAGCCGCAGCATGAAAAAGTGACACGTGGAAAGCCGTACAAGTTCGCTCTACTGAACCAGTCCATAATTAGGTCATTGTGGGAGATTGGACATAACTTTGTCTTGGAGAGTCCAAATCAGGTCAGACCTGTGGCATTCAAAAGAGAATTCATAGCAATACTTCAGTGATGAATTTTAGATATTGAAGATCCGCAATCACAGAGATAACCTAATTTCAATATCGAGCTCCTCAAAAGCAATAAAAAGGTGTGTATTTTTTTTCCGAATTGCATAAGTATTGTTTGAAGAATCAATTTGAATTGATTCCAAGGGAATATTGTAGAATATATATCAGTATCAGGTTCTAAAAAATGCCCCATAAAAATAATTCAACACCCATTAAGCCTTCATAAGGCTCTACTATGACTCATGAAGATGAAGAATTGCAACATGATCTATCAAAATTACAACAGCAAATGCACCAAATTCCGCTCTCGCAAAGAGCAGCAAAAACTGAAATGGAAGTTTTGAAGAAAGGCGTGGAAGCGAAGATGGATGGTGTGAAGAATAATATGGATGGTTTGAAGAAAGGCGTGGAATCTAAGATAGATGGCATGGAAGCTACCATGGAATCTAAGATGGATGACATGGAAGCTAAAATGGAAAACCTGAAGAATGATCTAAAAGCAGACATGGAAGGTTTGACAAAGTTGATACAAGAAAATTTTCCTAATGGTGAAAATATAGTAGAGGAAACTCATGTTGAGAACAAAATAAATGTTAATCGTGATTTCATAAACTCTAATGTTGGTGGGAAGAACCACCATATTCCAAAAATGGATATGAGGAACTTTGATGCAAAGGATTCTGTAACATGGATACTACAGATGGAGCAATATTTTGATCTCCATAATGTGCAAAACACACAAAAGATGCGCATTGCAACTTTACATTTAGAACAAAATACATTTGTATGCTATCGATGGCTTTGCTCCCGTAAAAAAATTGTCACTTGGTCAATTTTTACAGAGGAAATGATAGCATATTATGAGGATACAAAGAGCAACACCTTCTTTAGCCAATTGATAAATCTCAAACAAAAGGGTTTAGTGGGGGAGCACATTGAGGACTTCCAAAAATTGAATATAAGGGTAACTGAAATTCCAGAGGAACACAAGATTGATCTCTTCATAGGCACTTTAGAGGATAACATCCAACATGAAGTTCTCGTTTTGGAACCTGATTCATTGGAGAAGGCATTCAGGTTGGCAAGAAAAATTGAATGTAAAATGATGGCGACAAGGAAGCCTACCACTCACTTCTATAAAGAAGGAAGTGTTGCTATGCCTAGATTTCCACAACCTACAAGGTTGACACCACAACAATTGGAAGAAAAAATAGAAAAAGGGCTTTGCTACTGTTGTGATAGAAAATACACTAAAGGTCATAAGTGTGTTGAGAAGAAATTATTTTACATAGATTGTGAAGAGGAAGAAGAAAATGAACAAGAAGAGGATATACACCAGGAACCAGCCGTAGAAGAGGAAGAAATGAGTCCGACCATATCGTGTAATGTACTGGCAGGAATCACCACTCCTCAAACTCTCAAGATAGAAGGACATATCAAGAAGAAAAAGGTAATAGTGTTTATTGATTCAGGTAGCACCCATAATTTTATTCATTTTAAGGTAGCCAAGGATTTAAATTGTTTGCTATACCCAGCACCAAAATGTCAAGTGATGGTTGCAAATGGAGGAACTATAAATTGCTCTGGAAAATGCCATAATATCAAGCTAGCCATGGGGGGATATGTATTGAATAGTCCAATGCTTTCCATTCCTATGGGAGGTGTTGATATTGTACTAGGAGTACAATGGTTACAATCTTTGGGGGCGATAGCTTTTAATTTTCAAGAAATTTTCTTGAAATTTTTTTCAGACGGAAAGGAAGTTGAATTACGGGGTATTGCAAGGAAGCCAGGAAAGATAATAAGCTCTAATGTCATGACAAAGCTTCTAAATAAATAAAAACGAGGCGTAATTGCACAATTATTCTCACTAGAAGTTCCAACATCAAAATCATCTATTTCTTCAGATCTCCAACAAGTCTTGGACAATCATTCCAAGCTGTTTGAAACTCCCAAAGGACTTCCACCTATTCGTGATCATGATCATGCTATTCATTTGATTCCAGGAAGTGTTCCTCCAAACATCATGCCTTATAGATATCCTTATGTCCAAAAGAGTGAAATTGAACGTATGATTGCAGAAATGTTAGAGGTGGGTATAATTCAACCTAGTCAAAGTTCTTTCTCTGCTCTTGTAGTGTTGGTACACAAGAAGGATGGATCATGGTGCATGTGTTCGGATTATAGGGAGCTCAATAAGCTCACCATTAAAGATAAATTTCCCATTCCTGTGATTGATGAATTATTGGATGAATTACATGGAGCAATTTATTTTACCAAGTTGGATCTTCGTTTAGGATATCATCAAATTAGAATGAAGATAGAAGATATTCCAAAGATAGCATTTCGAACTCATGTGGGTCATTATGAATTTTTGGTCATGCCTTTTTGCCTTACCAATGCACTTTCTACATTTCAAGGGTTGATGAATTCCATTTTCAAAACCTTCCTTAGAAAATTTGTGCTAGTATTTTTTGATAATATACTAATCTACAACAGGTCTCGGAAGGATCATGTTGAACATGTTGACAGGGTGCTCAAACTATTGCAGGATAAACAGTTATATGCAAAAACATCCAAATGTTTCTTTGGAGTACAAGAGGTGGAATATCTGGGTCATATTGTATCTCACGAGGGTGTTAAGGTAGACCCTAACAAAATTAAAGTCATTAAGGAATGGAAAGTCCCCACAACCATAAAGCAGTTGCGAGGATTTCTCGGGTTAACAGGGTATTATCGCAAGTTTGTTAAGAATTATGGGAGAATAGCAGCACCTCTAACAACATTATTGAAGAGAGATGCATTTTCATGGACTCCTGAAGCAACTAAGGCCTTTGAACATCTTAAAGAGGCAATGTGCCTAGCACTGGTCTTAGCTACGCCAGACTTCACAAAAACCTTTATTGTGGAATGTGATGCCTCAGGAAATGGAATTGGTGCTATTTTAATGTAGGAAGGAAGACCCATTGCTTTTGAAAGTCGTCCAATCAAAGGAAAGTATTTACAAAAACCTATTTATGAGAAGGAAATGTTAGCAATACTGCATGCACTAAAGAAATGGCGAACTTACCTAATGGGAAGACACTTTAAGGAAAAAACTGATCATGATAGTCTTAAACACTTTTGGAACAAAGACTATCTTCAGAAGAGCAGCAAAAATGGGTCACAAAGATGTTGGGTTATGACTTTGAAATAATCTACAAAAAAGGAAAGCTTAATGTTGTTGTAGATGCACTCTCAAGAAAGAATGAAGAGGTGGAAACATTGCTTTGTGCCATTTCTATTATCCAACCAGATTGGATAACCGAAGCAAGAGATGAATGGAAGAAGGAAAAAGATGTATGGACACTCATTCAAAAGTTGCAGCAAGATCCTAGTACATCTTATACATTTAGTTGGAAAAATGATTCCTTATTTTACAAAAATCGCTTATATCTTTGTAATAATTCCCAACTAAAACAAAATATTCTTTTGGAATTGCACACTTCTCCTTTAGGAGGACACTCAGGATTATTAAAGACTTACCACAGGGTGAAGAGAGAATTTTTTTGGGATGGCCTTAAAACTCATATTCAAAAGTTTGTGGCGGAATGTTTGGTTTGCCAGCAGAATAAAGTTGAGACAATTAAGACCCCGTGACTTCTACAACCTTTATCCATTCCAAGTCAAAGTTGGGAGGAGATTTAAATGGATTTTATCACAGGTTTACCTAAGTCCCAAGGAAAGAGTGTCATCATGGTGGTAGTTGATAGCCTTACCAAGTATGCACACTTTTGTGCATTATCTCATCCATTTAAAGAAAGTACAGTTACTGCTACATTTATGGACACAATTCAAAAGCTACATGGAAGCCCAAGGGTTATTGTGAGTGACAGAGATCCCATTTTTACAGGAAATTTTTGGACAGAGTTATTTTCTTATTTGGGTACTCAATTAGCTCATAGCTCATCTTATCATCCTCAATCTGATGGTCAAACTGAGATAGTAAATAAATGTTTGGAAGGATATCTTCGTTGTTTTTCATTTGATAAACAAACACAATGGGTCAAGTGGATACCTCTCGCTGAATGGTGGTATAACACGTCCTTCCATACTGCAGCAAAAATGACCCCATTTATGGCACTTTATGGATATCATCCACCATCCATCACATCATCTTTAAGGGAAAATTAGAAGGTTCAAGCAGTGGAAGATCACATTGAGCATCAACAAGAAGTTCTCCACCTCTTAAAGGATAACCTGAATTTGGCACAAAATCGAATGAAACAACAGGCAGATCAACATCGCAGTGAGAGAAGTTTTGATGTAGGAGATTTCGTATTTTTACGGCTACAACCATACAAACAAATTTCTCTCAAGCAAGCTAAGAAGGATAATAAATTATTTCCAAAGTACTATGGTCCTTACAAGGTGTTGCAAAATATTGGTACTGTGGCATACAAATTGGAGCTTCCTACTTCTTCACGAGTGCATCCATTTTTCCATGTTTCATGCTTAAAGAAGGTTATAGGTGAAAATATTCCAGTTCAAACAATATTGCCAAAACTTGATGAGCAAGGAAAAATCATATTGGAACCTGAAGTGGTCATGGAAACAAGAACTCGACAGTTGTGGAACCGATCAATTTTAGAGTATCTCATCAAGTGGAAGAACTTACCCACTGAAGATTCTACATGGGAGGATGAGAATTTTATACAGAAGCACCCAGAGCTACTCAAGCATTGAGGACAACACCTTTTTGAAGGAGAGGGGCATGTTAGGTCCCTATATTACTAGTATAGTCCCTTATTGTTGTTAGTGTAACCCCTTTATTGTTATTATTGTACCCTTGTAACCCCCATATTGTTATTATTGTGCCCTTAAATTATTATTGTTAGGTCGGCTAGGATTACATTGTGGCCCCACTGGGATTACATTGCTATTTAATAGACTCAAATATACAGAAAGAGTTTTGTATTATCATCCAAATTGTTCCAGTTTGATGTAAATGTGGAGTTTTATAATTGACTTCTTTCTAAGTGATTATTATCTCTTTTATTGTTTTGTAGAACATTTTAACTTATAATTTAATATCAATGATCTTAATATTTATAAAATTGTAATATTTTTATTTTATTTTTATTATATATTAAATATTTGTAAAATTTTTTAATTGTATTAATAATTTAATTGTATTAATGTGAAATGATTTTATTAAAAATTTTAAATTTGTAAATTTGTAAAATTTTAAATAATTGTAAAATAATAAATCTAGAATAATATGAATTATTGTAACATAATAAAGTTTAGAAAATAATTCAAATAAATTCATGTACTTTAGAATTATCATTATTTTATTATGATCTTACATACAAAAAAAAGAACTTTATACGGTACGCCATTGTTTTTGAGATCAACATAATTGAAAATTATTGAGTGAAATATTGATTTTAACATTAACACAATGAAAATTACCAATTAATTCAAAATACATATTATAAAGTTTTGAAAAACCCATCTCAAAAAGTGTAAATATTTATGAAATAATATATTTACCTTATCACTCTCAGTTCTCATGATCACCTTCATTATCTTCCAGCTCGCATGGCATGATAACACTATTGTTCTCATAAATATGTTTTGATCTAGGGTCATGTCTCAATACGAACCACCAATCCCTATTCAACACATCTAGGTAAAAAAACACCTCGTTGCAGTGTTTGGGGAAAACATAGGGCTCCTTAGCTTCATCCCACATCTTTCTAGAGTTGATACATATCAACCTACTATCACGAGGTTCCTTTACATTATTCTGATCAAAGGTGTCCCATCACTTGCACTTAAAAATAACACATTGGAAAGAAGAGAAATCCACTTCAATTATCTCTTGTATCTTTCCAACATAACATGATGTCCCTCGTACTAGGTTTTGATCATGGTGGCTAGATCAACTATATTGATCAAACTTGACTTCCACTCCACAGTTTTGTGTGATGTTTCCAGCATTGGCATTTTATGTGCAAAAATGGTGTCCATATGCCCGCATAGATGGGAACAAATGCACCTATTATAAAAAAGTTAAAAAAATAATAGTGTCATGTGTCTTATAATAACCCAACAATTAAAATATGAAATATATATGTCTTATAAGTTTCAAATTTACATATAAATTAAATATATTATTACCGAGTTGTTGCACCCAATCCCTATGTTTAGTGCATCCTCTTCAGCACGCAGGTAACGACTAGTTGCACTGTATTTCTCTTTGACTTGGTCAGCAACCCTACTGTTGGGGCATATTTTTGGCATATTTTATTTTAAATGATCAGGATAAGGCACACTTCTACCATTCACCCATCTGAATTCTTTCTTGTCACTATCCCATTTCATCCTCTTTTGTTCGTATAGTGTGACCCACGGTTGTGTCACTTTAGAATTGTAAAGAAAAAATTTATTGATTTCTTCAATTTATACATTTGCTGATGAAATCAAACTGAGATTATAGTACTTAGAGATCAAAATATACATTATATTGAAGTTCAACATGAATATTTACTTTATGTAAATTTGAAAAATTATAAGTCACTTACTCTTTATCAAGCACTTTTCTCCACTTATTTGGAGCAACTCCCCTTCTCTTTTGTCTTCATCCCTTTCATCATCCCAAATCACCATACCTGGTCTAATTTCGGTCTGATTGATGTACTCACTGGCATAATAGAAAGACTCATATGACATGTACCCATCTACCATAGACCCCTTGGGTTTTTCCCTTTGTCAAACAAAACCTTTCAATTTCTTCATGTACCTCTCTAAGAAGAACATCCAACGACAAGAAACCACCCAATATAATTCAACCTCATCTACTAGGTGGATTAGAAGATGAACTTGTAAGTCCATGAAACTCATCGGCAGTTCCTTCTCAAACATACAAACAATATCAATTATCTCTTGACGCCATCGTGGAATGCTAGCCACATGAATATCCTTTGACATGATCCAATGTACAAATGGAGATAATTTAGATATGGCATGTCCTAGGTCTTGAGGGAATTCAATGTTTCACACACTCACGCATGAACAAAGGATAATGAAACTAAAAATTTATAAACACATTCAATAATACAGAATTAGTTATGTTTTATGATCCCCTCAAGGGATAAAATTTATTAATGTAACAAATATAAAATCATGCTTTTGACATTATACGTACTCTTAGAAGATTCAAATGGTCATGCGATTTCAACCCCGAAAAATGGTCATCCATGGTGAAGCAGCGCCATAGTGAAGGCCTATATGAAGTTGGCACCCTCACACCCATTATAACTTCCTTTGCCAAAGAATATCATATTTTTTTAAAATTTAGTACAAAATATATGATATCAATTAGTAACCACGTTGACAATATTTCATGATTGACTGGTTTGAAGTTGAAATAATTACATTAATCAATATACCAAACCATTATAATTATTACCATAATTGTCCTGGGATTGTGGCTAGAAGATGCAATATTGTTACTATTGGCAGGGTGAAGCGGTTTTTCATTTTCATCTACCAAATGCGCACTGTGGTATGCTGCTCCTGATAAGAGTTTCCGACATTTTGGAGATATTTGAATATTTTGTGCATCTGAACTTGATATTGAATTTTCATGAACATGCAAATTTGTATACATTATAAATTTAATTAAGTTGTGCATGATTGACATGGATAAAAACCATAAATTCAATTAGATAATGAAAATATAAATAAAATTTGAAGTAAATATTACATCTCGATATGGATATGAAGAACTCCATGATGGACTTTCAAAAATATTATGGAATGAGCTAGATTTTGAAGAATTGTCCTTTCGATATAATTATCATATTTTCTCCCTGCATTTGATCAAAATGAACAATAAATTTTGGAGCACACACCTAAAAGTAATTTCAGTGCCTTAAAAATGGGCTTCCTATTATCGATACTAATGTACAGATCACTGCACCGGTGGGTTTTCGTTACTGCGCACCGGTGTCGTTTTATAAACAGACGCACCGGTGTGTTGCTATTAAGTGACGCACCAATGATGAATAACCACAAACAAAAAAAGAACAAATCTATTTTCTTTAAGTGAAAAAAAGCAGTAAATTGAAAAATGGGCAGAAAAATATTTTCGAAAATCTAATTTCATAAAACAATTCTTTAAATACTAAACACTTTTCATTATTTCACTATTTTAGCAAAAAATTTCAGCTAGAGATTCACAGGAAGCAACAGAGCATGAGAGCACTGTGGAGTAGTGAAATACATTCAATTAGAAGTATTCAACCAATCAAAATTCCAAACCTCTGATGATTCAAAACCTATAACATAGAATTTCAAACGATATCGTGATTAAATTTAATTTAATTTTTATTACTTTTGCAGTTTGTTTTATGCAATAAGAAAAAAATTCAATGTTTATTATTTTTTTTACTTTTTCTGCAGTTTTTTTTACGCAGTAAGAAAAAAAATTCAATTTCTTTTCCATTTTCAGAAACAAAATATAAAGAAAAAATCCATTTTTAGCCTAAACCCTACATTTTTTTGTTTCTGCCCTTTCTTCTCCCTCTTTTTGTGATTTCAGAATTAGGGCATTTCATTTTAGATTTATAGGGTTTGTATTGCTATATATAGGCCTAAGACATCCAACCCATAGGATGAATTGCATAGTCGGATCCCAATCCATGTCGGCCCTTACATGAATTTTTAAAAAACATAATTTTTTTTATCAGTGTGCCCGATGTAACCTAGTGCACCGGTGTGTTTTATTATCCCAGTGCACTGCGAAAGTACTGTGTGATAAAAAATTCAAAATTTTTTTTTTTTTAATCAGTGCGCCATATGTAAAATAGGGCACCGATGCACTATTTCATTATGGTGCACCACAAACATGTTGTTTTACAAAAAAATGTTTTATTGTGTTAATCAGTGCACCATGTAACATATAACGCACCACACCAGGTCTCTTAGTTGACATAGAGCACCGTATGGTGGTCCCTTGTTTGCGTGGGGCATTTATGCTACAAAAACTAACACTGGACGATTTTTATTATCTTCTCTATGTAAATTGGTGCGATGGTTAACATGTAATGCACCAGTGCTCCTTCTTCTATCATAATATTTTTGCAGTGTGTTTATAAGACCCCAATGCATCGACATCGGTGCGTACACCATGAATGGCGCACTGGTTTCTTGAGATTTTTTTTTACCGAAAAAATTGACAATTTATTTATAAAAATATTAATGAATGATATGGTACAGGTTTTAGATTGATAAAGAAATGCGTCACAAGATATCAAGTAACAAAAATATTGATAACACATCAAGAAAATAAAAAAAGGCAAGTTCTCTATAAATTATATACAAAAAATATTATTTTTGAACTATATGTAAGTTTAAATAATATGTATTGTTTACTATGTATCATGTAGAGCCATAAAACGACGAAGCTCAATAAGATTATTTCTGATCTAGGACCATAAGAGCATAAAATATTGATGGAAAAATTTCAAAAGGATGAATCAGGTGAATGAAAAAATACTATCGATCCAATATGAGTTTCTTTTTTTAATTTTCATTAATAATATAATTAAAATTATTAGATAACATGTGTCAAACAATCTATTAATTCACATGTGTTTAATGTTCTACAGGGACCAACAACCCAGAAAAGGAATGTTGTTCTAAGAAAATAAAGAAAAATAGAACATGCAAATGAAAATGAATTACTCCTTAGTGGGGGAAAACTTTTACAAACGTTTGAGGGATCTAGTGGAACGAATGTATAGATATTCATTCCACTTAGAATACAAAAATCAATCCAATGATTCCAAGATATTTTTTTTATCTAAACTACAAGAAGAGTTTCCAGAGAATTGGTTAATGAGACATGTCGGGTTTTTAATAGAAAAAACGTACAACAACAAAAAAGAAGGAATGAAAAAGTAATATTCCTTTAAATGTTTTTCTAGAATTATTTATAAATATCACTTTTGTTATATTTACTTTTCATATATCAATACAAAAATTAAATAGTTTATTGTTATGTTACATTTTTAGGAAGATTATGAAAATATCAAAAGATGAATGAGCTGATATCATAAATATGCCAGTAGGAATGTCCAAAAAGGTTTACAAGGAGATGGTCAAAGAAATTGACAAAATTGCATCGCAGGAGGATCCATATCAACAAAAACGTGCTTCAAATGTAATATGTAATCATTTAATTTTTTGATCATTACGTACAATAAATAAACAATTTAGCATTAAATATTAATTTTCAAGTATTTTCTTGCAGAAAGGAAAAGAAAATGGAACCCATTCAGCGCACAAAATAGGACAACAAGGAAGAAAAGGGTCAATATCTAAGTTTGTGAGTAATTGTTACTTCCTTATAACAACTTAACTAGATTTCATTTTTGTAATTTTTAAGTTTTTTTACAAAAATCATCATTGAATGTATTCAAACAGGTGCTAACATACAAAGAAGAATCATCAGACAAATTGATTGAAATTGGGTTAAATATTGGTTATGAGTATATGTTGGCATATCAGAAATTAATTGTGGAATTTGTAAGCATCTATCGATCTTGTTTTACTTAGCTCTATCTATAATTAATCAAAAAAAAAATATTTTATATTAAATATATGATTTTTTATGGGGTATAAAACTTGTAGGAAATAAAGTATGGAACTGTGCCAACAGATGAAATCTTGAAAGATGGCATGGTACATGGTTTTGAAAGAATGTGTATAGTTTATGAGTCATTTGTTGCTATAAATTGATGTATATTATTTAATATTTCAATTTTGATTATTCTCACCAATGTATATACGCTCATTACATTTTATTTTTATGTTTGTAGATGGAAGGTGAAGAAGAAGAAAACAATCAACACCATGACAAAACATTCCTGAAAATAACCCAAGTCATGGAAGTAGCTCTAGCAGTGACAATAGTTCAAGCGAAGAATGATCATCACTATGTTTGGATATCAAAGCAAGGCGCTATATTTTTTTAAATATTTGTCTGTGAAATCATACATTTTGTTTAATGTAATGGACATAGTGTCCCAATTGAAAGACAAAGAGATACTAATAACTGTCCCATTTTGTATGAAAAGATCGCTTATATATATATATATATATATATATATATATATATATATATATATATATATATATATATATATATATATATATATATAATAAAATATGTTTTAATTTATTCTATTGCGTTCTCCATTGTCGCTGTGAAATGTAACACCACTCATTAAATTTATGGATGATTAAATATGATAATGAATAGATGTGAAATTTCACAATATGATATAAAAATTAATCCAAACATCACATTGAAATGCACTAATAAAAATTTAATTCACATGAATACTATTATAAGATATATATGTGTCGACTTTTGATGAATAATGAATTTTAAAAAATCACAATAATTATGATATGATATAACAAATTAATCCAAACATCACATTCAAATGCATTAATAAAAATTAATTAATATGAATACTGTTATAAGATGTGTCTACTTTTGATGAATAATGAATTTTAAAAAATCACAATAATTACACTATCACATGTCTATGTTTCTAAAAAATACAAAATGAATACTGGTGTGTGTCAGTTACTATACACCGATACGTTTGTATGTTGCAGCGCACCGGTGCATTTCTATGACCTATGGGAACCGCATGAATACCAAAACCTATTAAAAATCCCGGTGCGTTTGTTCCGTACTGCGCACCAGTGTGTTTATGTGGGACTACGCACTAGTGCATTTGTATGACCTATGGGCACTGCACAAATACCAATACCAATTATAAATCTCAGTGCGTTTGTCTGATACAGAGCACTGGTGCGCTTCTATAAGTCTATGTACAGGTGCATTGAGATGACCTATGGGCATCGCATAAATCCCAAGACCAATTGGAATGGCCCCATGCATTGTATCACCAACACTGTGCCCGGTGCAGTTTTATACCACGACGGCCCGATGCATGCACCTTCGACTGCCTTGGGCCACCTTCTAGATGACACACATCGATGCGTTGAAACCTTATTAGCGCATCGATGAAAAAAACATCCATAATAACCTAAGGTCATCCATTTCTTTTAGTTGTTTTGAATTTCCGTAAGCTCCACCAAAACCTCCATAACCATAAACGAATGTTGTAGCGAATGTTTTTTTGACAATTTTGGCCAATTTTATAACACTAAAAGCCTCCTTTATAACCCCCTCTAGAGGGTCTTTTCCTTGTAGTGCCTCTATCATATATTGTATATTCCACAAGGAATCATGAAACAATTACATACAAAACTATAATCACAAGAGCTCTCAGTACATCAGCTAATTGTCTCACACTGTCATACAAAAATTGGCAAGTTCCTTAGCCAATTTACTACCTCCAAACAACCTGTCTTTCTCATGAAGTTCCTAATGAATGTAATCCTTAATCACAAATAATTTTAGCCTTCCTTAACTGCACTTAGTATCATGGGTATCATGTGGTGTTATAACTACACCTAGGTAGCCTGCTAATATCACAAATGATAGTTACACTTCCCTTTCACCTAGATCTCAACTGGGTCTCCATTGGAACTGACATGCATGCAATTAATAAGAGTAAAAACATCGGTTTCATGTGATATCACTACATGTGAATTAATTAATATTTAATTCACTTGATCTCTCACTACTGTATCTGCAATTACAACTAGCACAATTGACTTTAACTCACTTAACTGAGTTAAACTAGTTTACAACTTGCACAACTCATGCACCACTACAGTTCCAACTCTGTTACAACAAGAATCACTTGGTTACAACTAAAGTCAACCTACATGTCCCACCAACCAACCTCTTAACTCAAAATTCACTTAGCTAACTGATTTTCCACTTTAGTTAACTCTTTTCAAGTTCTCATTGAGAATAGATTACAGTTTAATGTCCATCTAATATTAAGGGATAATAAAATAGACATGCATATATAACTAGACATGCATCTATAAATAGACATGCACATACATCTATAAATATACATACACCTAAAAAATAGCCTGTGTGGGCCCCACCCTAGTTTAGGTGCTTAATTTTCACTAGGATCATGGATGTTGTTTCCGGATGAAAATTTCACTATTTCTTATTGCAAAATTCAACACATAATTATTTAAGACATTTTATCCTTATGTTTAATCCTACAAGTTTAGAAGAGGATTGTGTTTAGGAAACACATCTTGAAGCTGTTGGATAGGGTTGTCATTTATGTCAATATCGCATTGTTTGTGATGGAAAATTCTTATAATGTGTGGTGTTGCCTAAATATCCATTGATCATAATACCCTAATGATGATGTCCTTGAACTAACCATGAAGATGCCCTAGATCCCGGATTATGTCCTTACCCTTAATAAGGAAGTCTAAAGATGGCATGTCAATCATGTGCCTATGATTGATGCTCATAGTGATCTAGCCTTTAAGATCCAATGATGTATCTAATATACAAGCCCCTGATGAAATATGGAGTAATATACATGAATGAACTTACATTGATGAAATATAAATCTCGTGATGAGCTCTCTCAATTGAAATTAATGGATGTTGCACTATGACATGCTTGGTAACATGATTGATGCTACACTATCACACATAAGACATACATAATGATGACATGGACAATGATGGGAGATATGACATGAATGACCTCACCATACTTGATGACATATAATGACGTTGTTGGATACATGACAATGGAGAAGCCATTAATGACCTCTTGTTGTCCTAATCAACTTCTGTACTAAAAATTCCAAACATTCATAAAGAAAACTATTTCTTGACATCTTGAAGACATCATTTTAAAATGGCTTCTTCACCATCTTCAAGAGGACTCCTTCCTCTTTCCAATGAGCCCTCATATTTCCCAAAAATCCTTTTGGTTAGGAAGATATTAATTTTTAAAGTTGTGAAATAATTATTCTTGTTTTGGAGTCGACCTGTCCTAGTTCTCATGTCGGTCTGCCTTAGTGACGTGTCTCCTCACCTTAAATGCAAAACCAATATAAATATAAGTCGTATCTTCTCATTTTAGTCATCAATTTTGGTCAAGATCTTAGATAATAAGAACAGAAGGATAAAGGAGGCTGAAGAGGATAGGAAAACATTGTTTGGGCAATTTTTTAAGATCAGATCACTGTTTAAATCCCTGAAAAGCATATAAGGAACTGGGAC
The DNA here is from genome assembly GCA_034641835.2 of Pinus albicaulis. Lineage (NCBI taxonomy): Eukaryota > Viridiplantae > Streptophyta > Pinopsida > Pinales > Pinaceae > Pinus > Pinus albicaulis. The sequence goes on along the minus strand of CM076578.1, from coordinate 1,251,415,357 downwards.
CCTTGTGACAATGAACCGGAATTAGAAGGAGGCACATATTATGGATTAAAGGAGCTCGTGTTTGCTTTCTGAGCTTGGATCTATGCTAGAGAGCATGGTACAGTGGTTGTAAAGTTCAGAATTTCGATACCTCTAAAATTTTGAAGAGTATTTATAGATTTCGGACCTTCTTCAGTGGGTATATCTGCGGTCATACTATAGTGGTAACAACTGTAATACTCTCCGTACATGTGGCTTATTACTTCAAAAATGACCCTCGGCACTGTGTGGACTATCTTCTATGGAAAGCAACAGAACTTAGACCAGTGAAAGATTTTGTAAGAGGGATAAGGCATACTTGTTGAAAGACACCAAGAGATAATTAAAGAAAAAGTATTGCCATGTGTAGCATACCTGTGGAGACACAAAATACAGACCTATTATAAAATTTTCTGCAGAATTATGGAGACATAATTTTGGACACCTATATTTGTTGTGGGATTGTGATATGTTAAAGAGTCTTTGAAGACTTAATTGGAAGAGCCTATTGTGCACCTTGAAGCAGGCCAAAAGAAGTGTCTCTTGTGATCAGAGTTGGACTATATTAAAGCATAAAGACCAATATTAAATAGCAGTCAACTTGGAATTTTTGAAACAATCTAGTAACTCTCTTGAAGTAGACTTGGAATAACTATTAAGCATATTGTATAAGAGATTTGAGGCTGGACTTTGGAACAAAATTGAAGAGATAAAAGATATGATTAAAGACCTATTTTGGAGCACCCTTGTTGAAGCATCTTAAAGACATTGAAGATTCCTTGGGGCAGGCTATTGAAGAAGACCTTGGATAATATCTTGGAGAAACTCATTCTAGACAGCTGGAGCATTGAAGACAGTGTGAAGCACTTGAAGAATTATTTGATGCATACCTTGAAGACATGTTGTTGAGAAGCTTGAGCTGATCTTGGAGACATTATTGGAGACCATGATGCATTGAAGCCATCATGATGTAACCTTGGAGATCTTTACTTTGGGTACCATGAAGAGCTGTGGTGACACCTTCATGTGAAGAATAAGGTTGTCATTGATGAAGTGACACGGAGACTAAGTGATGGGAAAAGTGAAGATTTTCAGGGCTCGTTGAAGAATGCTTTGGGAGCCATGAAGAATAACCAAACATATTTTGATGAAGTGAAGTTGAGGGTTGGATTCCAAGAGGTTGGAGCCTCATAGAGACAAGGTCAGTGCCTTGGAAGATAGGGTTGGAGCCCTAGAGGATTGGAGTCCTCAAGAAACTAGGTCGGAGCCTGTACTAGAGATAAGGTTGGAGCCCTAGAGGTTGGTGCCTAAAATTGACATTGTGCGCTCCATAAAAACCCGCCCATTGCGTCTTATTATTGTAGCGCACCGATGCTTTACAAAGATTCCGCAGCAGTGCATCCTAAACCCCGCGCCAATAAGAAGCCACCCACTGCGGTCTTAAGGAACCACACTGATGCGCCTAAAAAACCCCACGCACTAGAACAGGGTTAATTAAAAAAAATATTGCCAAAAAACCTTAGTTTTCACTTTTCTCAATGCTCTAGAGCTCTTAAGCACCGATGAAATTTATCCTTGTCTGAGTTGACCTGACATCGGTGCTCCCATTGCACCCATTACACGCACTACTGTTGTGCATTTCCCACCAATCTCTAGCTTGAATTCTACAAAACGGTGGGAAAATTTTATTTTGAAAATTCTACAGCCAATATGCCTCCTCGACAGCCAAATGTACAAGTATTTTTCTTATTTTAGCGTATTAGGATTTTAAATTACCTTAAAATTAACCATTTAAAAGAAAAATAAATAAAATTTGTCACACGGTACGCTCGAGCCGTTCGGCTCGCACTGGTTCATAGTGATGCTTGTAAATTTACAGGCCGCACCGCAACTGGTGCTAATGGCATATGCACTGGTTCTAGGGTGATACCGAAAGGCCAACCGTGTTATTTTAAAATTTTAAAAAAAGTTCGATGTGGTCGGTTACCTGACTGCATCGTCGACCATGTGGAATTGCGGAAATTCGATGCATTGACTTAAATATCTGCCCCGAGGTGGGTATTTTTTTCAGTGCACTGCATTTTTCATTTTGACAGGGTCAACAGTGTGACCTGGTAAAATACCACACTATTGACTATGTGATCATGTGAGGAGGTTGGTGCGCTGACCGAACTATACGCCCCGGAGCATAGAGTTTATTCAGTGCACTCCTGACACTGTCCATAGTCAACGGTGCGCTAAAAATTTTTAGGTGCACCGCCGCCATTGTCCTAAATATTTTCTAGTGCATCGCCACAAGTGCACGACAAAAAAAATACGCACTGGGACTGGTGCATGCCTATTTTTTGTGGTGCACCGACTGTTTTTTTTTTCCAAAAAAAATTATATATGTATATTCCTAAATACATGTCTCATTTAATAAAAAAATTGTATTTAATATGTCAATCATTCAGAGATGTGAAAGTAGAGAAGAGGGGGAACAACAGTAATAACAGGTGGACCAGTATAACATGGTTCACCTGTGGGAGGCACGAGAGAGGGAGAGAGATGCGTACCCTCTCCCTCTTATAGAAGTTACCGAGGGGCTCCTAAGGCAAGTAGGCCTCCTCAAGTTCTATGAGGAGGATACTTCCCTAAAGGGCCATGGTTTGTTTTTGAGACATCTTATCCACAGGTGGAATGCCCACCGACAGGCTTTCCAGGTTGGTCCTAACCAGTGGTATGTGCCCACAAATGAGGACATATTTTCATTACAGGGCTATCGAGGAGAAGGGTGTATTTTCCCTCATTCCCAAAGGTTCCAATTGGATATGCAACAGGGAGTCATTTGGCGTACTCCTAGAGATACATTAGCTCATATATGCTTCTCCTTCAGATTTTTAAGTCTCCGAAGGTCAGTTATGTAATGGTGCATTTGGTGGTCAGGAGGTGAGGTGCCTGCCACTTTTGATTTCGACCATTTCACACAACACCAGTGACGGAAAATGCACTAGTTTCTCACTTCTATATTATGTTGATTCCTTATTACAGGAGCCATGACTTGTCAGGTGATCTACCATTTTTTTGTGGTAGTTCTGTACAGCCTTAGATAGATGTCGTGCTCATGCGCAAGGGAGGGTCAACTTCTCTTTTTCTTCAGATATTTTTTGTTTAATTTTTAATAGGTTTTTAGAGACGAGGCCTGATTTTGTTCGGCAGCCTCGTAGGCTGATGTTCGAGGCATAGATGCACGTGTGGGGATAGAGGATGCCCAAGAGGGGCGAGACTGTGTTTTCCGCGAGGATATCGCATGATGCACTGGAGTTGCTAGCCAGTTTTGATGAGCATCCCTTTATTATGGTCCCCTATCCTTATGTCGGTTTGGATTGGTAAGGGTGTGCCAACATCCTCTTCATAGATGATGAGCCATCGAATGATAGAGCTAATATTACTATTTTATTTAAATTTATTCTAACATGTTCTTTAAATTTTTTTTATTAAATTGTGTAATGAAATTTTCTAATTATTTTTTTGTACTTGTATATATTTTTCATACATTAGGTATTTTGATGGTGAGGACATGCCAACACGACCACAGGATCCAGGTGTGGATCCTGATGACGATCAACGTATGCCAGATTTCGAGGATCATCAAGAGGTCGATGCAGAGATACCTGCTCTTGCTAGTGTGTTGATACCGCCTTTTGCTAGGCGCGGTAGGCTTGATAGTAGGTACAGGATGGATTTGGGCGACCAACTCATGGCATTGATTGTTGAGGCGGGCATCAGGCCCACTACTATGAGAGACATGCATTCCAATGATAGGTTGTTACATATGTGGAGAGGCATGTCGCATGACATGTACAGCTTGATGCGGCATGTCGTAGGAGCTACGACTTTAGTTACATGGTTGAGAAGGATTGTTGCATGTTATAGGCGTTGTTGAGATGTAGCATGTGATCGACAATCCACGACCAACGACACATCATCTGATGCTTGTTCATCTTGCTCCGCACTAGATGAGAAACCTCCATTAGCATCGAGAAGTATTCAACATGGAGAGCAGGTTGGGCCAACAGCCACGTCCAGTCAGCAACCTTCAACATCCAGCAATACTCATGATCATGAGCAGGCTAGACCATTGACCATGTCGAGTCATCACAATGACCAGCCGACAGTTGATCCTGATCAGGATGAGGCATCAGTACCATATCAGCAGGCACGTGATGATCAACATGTATCTGAGCTTTTCGAGGCTGCACCGTTGACTAAGCAGGCCTCGACTACTACTACTATTGATGATCCATGAAATTTATATTATAGTTGTTTATTTTTTACATTATATATATATATATATATATATATATATATATATATATATATATATATGATCCATGTATTTTATTTTCATGTTGCAGTTATACTTAATTTACATGTTGGTGATCATCATGATGTGTATATTGTTAGGTCATGTTAGATATGTTCAATTAATGTGGAGCTTGCTGATATATGTGTATGTGATAGCAGTTATTTCACATGGGATGTATTTTTGATGTTTGTGTTGTGATGATGTTATATAATGTTAATTGTGTTTTATTATATGATCATGATCACGATGATGTTAGCGAATTTGAATGTGTTTTTTAGTCAAATATGATGCTTGTACGATAATTATCATGAATGTGATGTTTATTAATTAATTTGTTAGGTCCCTATATTACTAGTATAGTCCCTTATTATTGTTAGTGTAACCCCCTTATTGTTATTATTGTACCCTTGTAACCCTTATATTGTTATTATTGTGCCCTTAAATTATTATTGTTAGGTCGGCTAGGATTACATTGTGGCCCGACTAGGATTACATTATGGCCCCATGGACTCCTATATATAGAAAGGAGGTTTTGTAAATTGTATCATCTAAGAATTGTTCATTTATGTAATGTATTGGAGGTTTCCCCCTCGAAGTGGCTTATTTCTAAGGCGTTGATATCTCTTTTCTTCTATTTTTGGAGTTGGTTACACAACATTTGGTATCAGAGCTTTGGATTCTAGGGTTTCGCTGCTCAGAACAAGTGATCGTGGCATTTTCGCTATAACTTGTTTTCTACGAAAGTTCAGAATCTGAAATTTTTAGGGTGCGAAGCTGAATTCCTGAGGAAACTCGTAAACAAATTTTAGAGCTTGGTTCGCAATATTTTTGGAGATATGATATGTGGAAGGTAGTGCTTTTTCAGGCTCTCGAATTTCATCTCAAAGAGGTGATCGTGGGAAACGTTTCATAACTCTCTCTCTGAGCATCGGATTGGAGTACCGTAAAAAGTGGTCACAATCAAACGGACTTTAGTTTCTTGTCTATCAATTTCAGAGCTGAAGGAAGAAAAAGTGACACGTGGCAAGCCGTACAAGTTCGCTCTACTGAACCAGTCCATAATTAGGTCATTGTGGGAGATTGGACATATATTTGTCCTGGAGAATCCAAATCAAGTCAGACCTATGGTATTCAAAAGAGAATTCAGAGGGCTACTTCAGTGATGAATTTTAGATATTGAAGAGCCGCAATCACATAGATAATTCAATTTCAATATCGAGCTCCTCAAAAGTAAGAAAAAGTTGTGTATTGTTTTTACGAATTGCATAAGTATTGTTTGAAGAATCAATTTGAATTGATTCCAAGGGAATATTGTAGAATATATATCAGTATCGGGTTCTAAAAAATTCCCCGTAAAAATAATTCAACACCCACTAAGCCTTCAGAAGGCTCTACTATGACTCATGAAGATGAATAATTGCAACATGATCTATCAAAATTACAAGAGCAAATGCACCAAATTTCGCTCGTGCAAAGAGCAGCAAAAAATGAAATGGAAGTTTTGAAGAAAGGCGTGGAAGCGAAGATGGATGGTGTGAAGAATAATATGGATGGTTTGAAGAAAGGTGTGGAATCTAAGATAGATGGCATGGAAGCTGGCATGGAATCTAAGATGGATGACATGGAAGCTAAAATGGAAAACATGAAGAATGATCTAAAAGCAGACATGGAAGGTTTGAAAAAGTTTATACAAGAAATTTTTCCTAATGGTGAAAAGATAGTAGCGGAAACTCATGATGAGAACGAAATAAATGTTAATCATGATTTCATAAACTCTAATTTTAGCGGGAAGAACCACCATATTCCAAAAATGGATATGAGGAACTTTGATGGAAAGGATCATGTAACATGGATACTACAGATGGAGAAATATTTTGATCTCCATAATGTACAAAACACACAAAAGGTACGCATTGCAACTTTACATTTAGAAAAAAATACATTTGTAAGGTATCAATGGCTTTGTTCCCATAAAAAAATTGTCACTTGGTCAATTTTTACGGAGGAAATGATAGCACATTATGAGGATACAAAGAGAAACACCTTCTTTATCCAATTGATAAATCTCAAACAAAATTTTTTAGTGGGGGAGCACATTGAGGACTTCCAAAAATTGAATATTGTTGATCAGCGGTTGTCATTGATGTCAACCCAAGTAGCACCAGGGGCTAGCCCAATATTGAATGGGAAGTTTGACCTACAAAATTAATATATTTTGGGTCAATAATGCTTTTGATCGTTTCTACTTGTCGAGATGTTTCCGTTGATATATGGCATGCCATGTAATTCTTCACGGTTTGACAGATATTCATGTTTGAAGTTTGTACCCCCAGTTAGTGGGCTAAAACCCCATGGGGTTGAGGCATGGGTCATTGAAAAGTCATAATTAATATTTTTTATGCTCCTAAAATCCCTCCCACATTCACTTGTTGAAGCCCCTCTCAACTTAAGCATTCATATATATTGTGATCTTTATTTCCTTCTTAGGCAAGGGATTTGGCCATCTGAAACAGGTCATCGTGGAATTTTATCTCTAACTTTTTTTCTACGAAGGCTCAAAAGCTGAAATTGTTATGAGGTGAAGCCAAAATCCTAAGGAAGCTTCAGTAAAAATTTTAGATCAAGTTGCGCAATATTTTTGGAGATATGATCTGTGGAAGTAAGGGTTTTTGCAGGCTCCTGAATTTCATCTCAAAGAAGTGACCTTGGTAAATTCGTCATAACTCCCTCTCTGAGTATCGGATTGGAATGGCGTAAAAAGTGACAGATATTTCACAGTTTGTAATTTTCGCTCTATCAATTTCAGAGAAAAATGAAGAAATTGTGACACGTGGCACGCCATACAAGTGCGCTCTACTGAAACAATCCATAATTAGGGCAGTGTGAGAAAATGGGTATAACTCTCTCTTGAAGAATCCAAATTGGGTCAGACCTATGGCATTGGAAAGAAGACTCAGAGGAATACTATAGGACTGAAAATCAGATATTGAGGATCTGAAATAACAGAGATACACCAGATTCAATATCGAGCTCCTAGAAGGCAAGAAATAGCTAGATCATGTGTTGTCAAGGGTTGCAAAGGACCATACTTTCTATGGCAGCAAAGCAAATAAAGGTGCAGCAGAGAGTAGCATGAAAAGAGCAGCAACCAAGGTGCACAACAACAGAAAGAAGTTCATCATAGGAAGTCTTCAAGTGGGCAGCACTGCATACAATCATTGTAAATGTATCATTGTACTTAGTCATTGTAAATACATTATTATAAAAATTGTACTAGTATCTATCTGCCAAGGGTTGAAGAGGCAGTGGTTGTGTCAAATTTTGGGTTATATTCTAGTATATCTTCTTCTTCTACATCATTCTATATCATTGTAAAGTGGGCCATTTTCTCTGGTACGAGAATACATTCTTCTTTTATTCTTCTATAGGGTGGTAGGGTGAGTTGTAGCTCATTGGGTGTTGGGGCATTCGTTCAGTTGACTACTGAAGAATCTCGGGCGTTGGAGGATCCATCCAGTAGGAGCTAGAGAAGAATGCTTTTCTATATTCTAGGAATTTGGAGCTTTATTTTCAATTGGAGTTGAATATTAAAGAATTATTAGAAAAACATTAGGTGGTTTTTGTCCCAGAGTGGGTTTCCACCTTAAAAATTGCGTGCATTTGTGTTCCTCTTGTTTTCTGCTATCATTGTACAAACACTGGTAATAATTGAAGATTAACTAATGCTCTAAGTGAAAGGAATACTGATTCACCCCCCCCCCCTCTTAGTATTTCCAACAATTGGTATTGGAGCTTGGTTCCTTCAATAGCATTTTAACAGCTGGAAGGAGGTCATGGAGCATACCAAGAATGGTGTACCTCTATTCAATGAAAATAATTATGCACTCTAGAAAGGAAGAATGGAGGTATATCTCTTGGCGCAAGGTTACAAAGTATGGGACACTATTCAAAATGGATTTACATCAACTACATATGAACAAGGTAAGAAGAATTTGGTAAATGATGCAAAAACAAAGAATATTATTATCAGTGGACTTATTGAATTTGCTTATCATAAGGTGTTGGGTTGTAAAACTGCCAAAAATGTATGGGACAGGCTTGAAAATATATATGCAGGTGACTCAAATGTCAAAGAAGCAAAGCTTCAAATATATAGAGCAAAATTTGAGCAACTCAGAATGAAAGAATATTGCAACATTGCAAAGATACTTTCAATATGTTGATGAAATAACCAATAATATAGAAGGATTGGGAGAGCCGCTTGACGAGAAGATTATTATAATGAAGATTCCTAGAACGCAAGTGATATTCAACCCAAAGGTATCGGTCTTAGAATACAAGTAAACTGAAAAACTCAAAGAAAGAGGAATTACATGGAGTTCTCATAGCATATGAAATGAGACTTGATGAAGAAGAGGGTACTTCGCATCTAAACTACGTCTGTTGCGTCTAAGAAAACCAATAAGGATAAAAAACCTTCAATTGAAAAGACATGCACCTGCAAGTGTGAAGAAAAGGGAGATGATGAAGAAGGTATTTCAGACGAAGAATATGGTTACTTCAGGAGAAAACTACAAATTGGTAAGGGACAATTCAAAGGTAAACTTCCATTGATATGTTTCAGCTGTAATGAGGTTGGACATTTTGCGGCAAAATGTCCAAACAAAAGTAATGGCAACTCAAAAAGAAAGAAAGACTTTAAGAAATTCAACAAGCAAGGATCCAAAAGGAACTTTCTCTCTAAAGAATATAGCTCATCATCCGATGAAGATAATGATAGTGAAGAAGAAGCTAATGAGATATTATTGTTCATGGCCAAGCACAATAAACCCAAGCACAATAAGCAAGAGGTATCAAACAACGAAGAAGAAGGATGGACCATAGATGAATTTTATGAGGAAGCAATCAAGTTTATAAAAGATCTCAAGGCAGAGAAGATCCATTCCAAAAATCTTGAAGAAAAAGTTCAAGGTCTCAAAATTGAAGTTGAAGAACAAAAATGCATTTAAAATTCACTTCAAAAGAAGTTGGAAGAACTCATCAAAAATCAATGATATTACAACGACAGAACTGGCCTCGGCTACAAAGAAGAAGAAGCAAGACCTTCTACAACAAAATACAATGAACCTATGAGATCTGACATACATGAAGATTTCATTGGACAAGATTTGCAAGCACATCCTTGGAAGATGATTCCTCGACGAAGATTTTCATCCAGGTACCAACATATTTTTCATGGATATTGTTATTCATGTGGAACATTTGGTCATAAAGCTGTAGAATGTCGCACGTACCCTATGAACCAATACAATTCCAATAGATTCTTCAAATATGAACCTCCCAGGGCTCAACAAAACATCAATAGATTTGAAAATTTAAGAAATAATTTGGAATGTACAAATTTCTGAACTTTGGACACATAGCCAGAGACTGTAGACTTGAAAATCCTCCAGAAGAATCTTCGAAGCCATAGAATGAACGAACATGGAAGAAGAAGAAGATTAATAATTATGCTCTCGCTCTCAAGGCTCAAAAAGGAAAGATGTGTGGTATGTTGACAGCAGTTGCTCAACGCATACGACTGGAGATAGAAGGAAATTCATATATCTAAAAGAGAAGAAGGATGGAACCATATCCTTTGGAAATGATGGATCTTCAAATGTTATAGTATCAGGTACCGTCACTCTCGGAAGCAAATATGTTATAGCCAAGAATGTTCTATTGGTCGAAAACATGAATCACAATCTGCTCATTGTTGGACAAATGTGTGATCAAGGACACACAATGCTATTCAACTCCATAAAATGTGAAATCAGGAAAGGCATGTATGGTAAAATTGTGGCTACAGCAAGTCGAGCTCCAAACGACATATATGTTCTGGATGAAGCAACTAAAGCATGTCTATTAGCTAAAGAAGATGATACAATAATTGGTAGCAATGATGATCGACTAAGTAATAATTTTGCTACAAAGGTGCAAAGTGATTTTGATATGTCTTTACTTGGTTGCAAATTGAGCATGGACGACTCATCTAAGGATGTGGATCAAAGGTTGTACAAATCTATGATTAGTAGTCTTCTACATGTAACAACCTCCCGACTAGATGTTATGCGAGAAGTTGGACAAGTAGCAAGATTCCAGGCAACACCAAAATAATCACATATTAAATATTCACCAACATTGGAATATCTCCGCCCGAATCTTGGGATTCTCCCAAGTTCTCATTAGATTTTCCTTTTTCATAATATGAGAAGTGTATATGTGTCCTAGAGGACGGTTGTGTGTCGCCGCGAGTGGAAGTGCATGTGTCCGCAAGATGGTTATGTTTCCCTCGTGGGGACTTACCCTTTTCCATTGATGTCAAAGGGGAGAGAATGTTGTAGGAAGAGGTGTCATGATTGCAGGGGGAGTACTTGTGTTGCCATCAATGCCAAAGGGGGAGATTGTTGATCAGCGGTTGTCATTGATGTCAACCCAAGAAGCACCAGGGGCTAAACCAATATTGAATGGGAAGTTTGACCTACCAAATTAATATATTCTAGGTCAATAAGGCTTTTGATGGTTTCTACTTGTCGAGATGTTTCTGTTGATATATGGCACGCCATGTAATTCTTCACGGTTTGAGAGATTTTCATGTTTGAAGTTTGTACCCCAGTTAGTTGGCTAAAACCCCATGGGGTTGGGGCATGGGTCATTGAAAAGTCATAATTAATATTTTTTAAGCGCCTAAAATCCCTCCCATGTTTACTTGTTGAAGCCCCTCCCAACTTAAGCATTCATATATTTTGTGATCTTCATTTCCTCCTTAGGCAAGGGATTCAGCCATCTGAAATAGGTCATCGTGGAATTTTCACTCTAACATTTTTTCTACGAAGGTTCAGAAGCTAAAATTTTTATGAGGAAAAGCCGAAATCCTGAGGAATCTGCAATAAAAATTTCAAATCAAGTTGCGCAATATTTTTGGAGATATGATCTGTGGAAGTAAGCGTTTGTGCAGGCTCCTGAAATTCATCTCAAAGAAGTGACCTTGGTAAATTCGTCATAACTCCCTCTCTGAGTATCGGATTGGAATGCTGTAAAAATTATAGGATATTGCACAGTCTGTAATTTACGCTCTACCAATTTTAGAGACAAATTAAGAAATGGTGACACGTGGCACTCCGTACAACTGCGCTCTACTGAAACAATCCATAATTAGGACAGTGTGAGAAATTGCGTATAAATCTCTCTTTAAGAATCCAAATTGGGTCAGACCTGTGGCATTGGAAATAAGACTCATAGGAATACTATAGGACCGAAAATAAGATATTGAGGATTTGAAATAACAGAGATACACCAGATTCAATATCGAGCTCCTAGAAGGCAAGAAAAAGCTAGATCATGTGTTGTCAACGGTTGCAAAGGACCAAACTTTCTACGGAAGCAAAGCAAAGAAAGGTGCAGTAGAGAGTAGCATGACAAGAGCAGCAACCAAGGTGCATAACAGCAGCAAGAAGTTCATCATATGAAGTCTTCAAGTGGGCAGCACTGCATAAAATCATTGTAAAGGTATCATTATACTTAGTCATTGTAAATACATTACTGTACAAATTGCACTAGTATATATCTTCCAAGGGTTGAAGAGGCAGTGGTTGTGTCAAATTTGGGGTTATGGTCTAGTATATCTTCTTCTTCTACATCATTCTATATCATTGTAAAGTGGACCATTTTCTCTGGTACAAGAGTCCATTCTTCTTTTATTCTTCTATAGGGTGGTAGGGTGGTGCTAGGGTGAGTTGTAGCTCATTGGGTGTTGGTGCATACGTTCGGTGACTACTGAAGAATCTCGGGCGTTGGAGCGTCCATCCAGTGGGAGCTGGAGAAGAATGATTTTCTATATTATAGGAAGTTGGAGCTTTATTTTCAATTGGAGTTGAAAATAATTATTAGAAAAGCATTAGGTGGTTTTTGTCTCGGAGTGGGTTTCCACCTTAAAATTTGTGTGCATTTGTGTTCCTCTTGTTTGTTGCTATCATTGTACAAACACTGATAATAATTGAAGATTAACTAATGCTCTAATTGAAAGAAATACTGATTCACCCCCCCCCCCCCCCTCTTAGTATTTCCAACAAATATAAGGGTAACTGATATTCCAGAGGAACATAGGATTGATCTCTTCATAGGCACTTTAAAGGATAACATCCAACATGAAGTTCGCGTTTTGGAACCTGATTCATTGGAGAAGGCATTCAGGTTGGTAAGAAAAATTGAATGTAAAATTATGGCGACAAGGAAGCCTACCACTCACTTCTATAAAGAAGGAAGTGTTTCTACGCCTAGATTTCCACAACCTACAAGGTTGACACCACAACAATTGGAAGAAAAAAGAGCAAAAGGGTTTTGCTACAGTTGTGATAGCAAATACACTAAAGGTCATGAGTGTGCTGAGAAGAAATTATTTTACATAGATTGTGAAGAGGAAGAAGAAAATGAACAAGAAGAGGATATACACCAGGAACCAGCCCTAGAAGAGGAAGAAATGAATCCGACCATATCGTGTAATGCACTGGCAGGAATCACCACTCCTCAAACTCTCAAGATAGAAGGACATATCAAGAAGAAAAAGGTAATAGTGTTGATTGATTCAGGTAGCACCCATAATTTTATTCATTGTAAGGTAGCCAAGGAATTAAATTGTTTCCTATACCCAGCACCAGAATGTCAAGTGATGGTTGCAAATGGAGGAACTATAAATTACTCTAGAAAATTCCATAATATCAAGCCAACCATTGGGGGGATATGTATTGAATATTCCAATGCTTTCCATTCCTATGGGAGGTGTTGATGTTGTACTAGGAGTACAATGGTTACAATCTTTGGGGATGGTAGCTTTTAATTTTCAAGAACATTTATTGAAATTTCTTTCAGAAGGAAAGGAAGTTAAATTACGGGGTATTTCAAGGAAGCTAGGAAAGATAATAAGCTCTAATGTCATGAAAAGGCTTCTAAAGAAGGAAAAACGAGGCATAATTGCACAATTATGCTCACTAGAAGTTCCAACATCAAAATCATCTATTTCTTCAGATCTCCAACAAGTCTTGGACAATCATTCCAAGGTGTTTGAAACTCCAAGAGGACTCCCACCTATTCGTGATCATGATCATGATATTCATTTGATTTCAAGAAGTGTTCCTCCAAACATCAGGCCTTATAGATATCCTTATGTCCAAAAGAGATAAATTGAACGTATGATTGCAGAAATGTTAGAGGCGGGTATAATTCAACCTAGTCAAAGTTCTTTCTCTGCTCTTGTAGTATTGGTACACAAGAAGGATGGATCATGGCGCATGTGTCCTGATTATAGGGAGCTCAATAAGCTCACCATTAAAGATAAATTTCCCATTCCTGTGATTGATGAATTATTGGATGAATTACATGGAGCAATTTATTTTACCAAGTTGGATCTTAGTTCAGGATATCATCAAATTAGAATGAAGACTGAAGATATTCCAAAAACAACATTTCGAACTCATGAGGGTCATTATGAATTTTTGGTCATGCCTTTTGGCCTTACCAATGCACCTTCTAAATTTCAAGGGTTTATGAATTCCATTTTCAAACCCTTCCTTAGAAAATTTGTGCAAGTATTTTTTGATGATATACTAATCTACAGCAGGTCTTGGAAGGATCATGTTGAACATGTTGACAGGGTGCTCAAACTATTGCAGGAGAAACAATTATATGCAAAAACATCCAAATTTTTCTTTGGAGTACAAGAGGTGGAATATCTGGGTCATATTGTATCTCACGAGGGTGTTAAGGTAAACCCTAACAAAATTAAAGCCATTAAGGAATGGAAATTCCCCACAACCATAAAGCAATTGCGAGGATTTCTCTGTTTAACAGGGTATTATCGCAATTTTGTTAAGAATTATGGGAGAATAGCAGCACCTCTAACAACATTATTGAAGAAATATGAATTTTCATGGACTCCTGAAGCAACTAAGGCCTTTAAACATCTTAAAGAGGCAATGTGACTAGCACCGGTCTTAGCTACGCCAAACTTCACAAAAACCTTTATTGTGGAATGTGATGCCTCGGGAAATGGAATTGGTGTTGTTTTAATGTAGGAAGGAAGACCCATTGCTTTTGAAAGTCATCAAATCAAAAGAAATTATTTACAAAAGCCTATTTATGAGAAGGAAATGTTACAAATATTGCATGCACTAAATAAATGGCGAACTTACCTAATGGGAAGACACTTCAAGGTAAAAACTGATCATGATAGTCTTAAACACTTTTTGGAACAAAGACTATCTTCAGAAGAGCAGAAAAAATGGGTCACAAAGGTGTTGGGTTATGACTTTAAAATAATCTACAAAAAAGGAAAGCTTAATGTTGTTGCAGATGAACTCTCAAGAAAGAATGAAGAGGTGGAAGCATTTCTTTGTGCCATTTCTATTATCCAACCAGATTGGGTAATCGAAGCAAGAGATTAATGGAAGAAGGACAAAGATGTATGGACACTCATTCAAAATTTGCAGCAATATCCTTGTACATCTGATACATTTAGTTGGAAAAATGATTCCTTATGGTACAAAGATCGCTTATATCTTTGTAAGAATTCCCAACTAAAACAAAACATTCTTTTGGAATTGCACACTTCTCCTTTAGGAGGACACTCAGGATTTTTAAAAACTTACCACAGGGTGAAGAAAGAATTTTTTTGGGATGGCCTTAAAACTGAAATTCAAAAGTTTGTGGCGAAATGTTTGGTTTTCCAGCAGAATAAAGTTGAGACAATTAAGACCCCGAGACTTCTACAATTTTATCCATTACAAGTCAACGTTGGGAGGAGATTTCAATGGATTTTACCACAGGTTTACCTAAGTCCGAAGGAAAGAGTTTCATTATGGTGGTTTTTGATAGACTTACCAAGTATGCACACTTTTGTGCATTATCTCATCCATTTAAAGAAATTACAATTGCTGCTACATTTATGGACACAATTCAAAAGCCACATGGAAGCCCAAGGGTACTCAAATTAGCTCAAACTGAAAAGAGTTATTTTCTTGTTTGGGTACTCAATTAGCTCATAGCTCATCTTATCATCCTAAATATGATGGTCAAACTGAGATAGTAAATAAATGTTTGGAAGCATATATTCGTTGTTTGGTATTTGATAAAAAAACAAAATGGGTCAAGTGGTTACCTCTCGCTGAATGGTGGTATAACACTTCCTTCCATACTGCAGCAAAAATGACCCCATTTATGGCACTTTATGCATATCATCCACCATCCATCACATCATCTTTAAGAGAAAATTCGAAGGTTCAAGCAGTGGAAGATCACATCGAGCATCAGCAAGAAGTTCTCCAACTCTTAAAGGATAACCTGAATTTGGTACAAAATCGAATGAAACAACAGGCAGATCAACATCGCAGCGAGAGAAGTTTTGATGTAGGAGATTGGGTATTTTTACGGCTACAACCATACAAACAAATGTCCCTCAAGCAAGCAAAGAAGGATAATAAATTATCGCCAAAGTACTATGGTCCTTACAAGGTGTTGCAAAAGATTGGTACTATAGCATACAAATTGGAGCTTCCTGCTTCTTCACGAGTGCATCCAGTTTTCCATGTTTCATGCTTAAAGAAGGTTATAGGTGAAAATATTCCAGTTCAAACAATATTTCCAGAACTTGATGAGGAAGGAAAATTCATATTGGAACCTGAAGCGGTCACAGAAACAAGAACTCGACAGCTACGAAATCGATCAATTTCAGAGTATCTCATCAAGTGGAAGAACTTACCCACTGAAGATTCTACATGGGAGGATGAGAATTTTATACAAAAGCACCCGTAGCTACTCAAGCGTTGAGGACAACACTTTTTTGAAGGAGAGGGGCATGTTAGGTCCCTATATTACTAGTATAGTCCCTTATTGTTGTTAGTGTAACCCCCTTATTGTTATTATTGTACCCTTCTAACCCCCATATTGTTATTATTGTGCCCTTAAATTATTATTGTTAGGTCGGCTAGGATTACATTGTGGCCCCACTAGGATTACATTATGGCCCCATGGACTCGTATATATAGAAAGGAGGTTTTGTAAATTGTATCATCCAAGAATTGTTCATTTATGTAATGTATTGGAGGTTTCCCCCTTGAAGTGGCTTATTTCTAAGGCGTTGATATCTCTTTTCTTCTATTTTTGGAGTTGGTTACACAACATAATTTAATATCAAATGATCATGATATTATAAAATTGTAATATTTTTAATTTTAATTGTAATTGTATGTAAAATATTTGTAAAATTTTAATTGTATTAATGTGAAATGATTTTATTAAAATTTTTAAATTTGTAAAATTTTAAATAATTGTAAAATAATAAATCTAGAATAATATGAATTATTATAACATAATAAAGTTTAGAAAATAATTCAAATAAATTCATGTACTTTAGAATTATCATTATTTTATTATGATCTTACATACAAAAAAAAAACTTTATACAGTACGCCATTGTTTTCGAGATCAACATAATTGAAAATTATTGAGTGAAATATTGATTTTAACATTAACACAATGAAAATTACCAATTAATTCAAAATACATATTATAATGTTTTGAAAAACCCATCTCAAAAAGTGTAAATATTGATGAAATAATATATGTACCTTATCACTCTCAGCTCTCATGATCACCTTCATTATCTTCCATCTCACATGGCATGATAACACTACTGTTCTCATAAATATGTTTTGATCTAAGGTCATGTCTCAATATGAACCACCAATCCCTATCCAACACATCTAGGGAAAAAAACACCTCGTTGCAGTGTTTGGGGAAAACATAGGGCTCCTTAGCTTCATCCCACATATTTCTATAGTTGATACATATCAACCTACTATCATGAGGTTCCTTTACATTATTCTGATCAAAGGTGTCCCATCACTTGCACCTAAAAATAACACATTGGAAAGAAGAGAAATCCACTTCAATTATCTTTTGTATCTTTCCAACATAACCTAATGTCCCTCGTACTAGGTTTTGATCATGGTGGCTAGATCAACTATATTGATCGAACTTGACTTCCACTCCACAGTTTTGTGTGATGTTTCCAACATCGACATTTTCTGTGCAAAAATGGTGTCCATATGCCCGCATAGATGGGAAAAAATGCACCTATTATAAAAAATTTAAAAAAATCATAGTGTCATGTGTCTAATAATAACCCAATAGTTAAAATATGAAATATATATGTCTTTTAAGTTTCAAATTTACATATAAATTAAATAGATTATTACTGAGTTGTTGCACCCAATCCCTATGTTTAGTGCATCCTCTTCAGCATGCGGGTAATGACTAGTTGCACCATATTTCTCTTTCACTTGGTCAGCAACCCTACTGTTGGGGCATATTTTCTTTTAAATGATCAGGATAAGGCACACTTCTACCATTCACCCATCTGAATTCTTTCTTGTCACTATCCCATTTCATCCTCTTTTGTTCGTATAATGTGACCCGCGGTTGTGTCACTTTAGAATTGTAAAGAAAAAAATTATTGATTGCTTCAATTTATACATTTGTTGATGAAATCAAACCGACATTATAGTACTTAGAGATCAAAATATACATTATATTGAAGTTCAATAGTAGCAGAAGCTACATGATAGAACCATCTGTCTTTAGTTCTCTTATGGTGTATGTACTGAACTATCCACCGGTTTCCCTTTCAAGGGCGGTGCACTTTCTTTTGACAGAACTGGTTTCCCGATATGGGCAGTTCATCATTTTGTTAACAAAGATGGTGATCAAACCTAGTCCAGCTCCCAGCTCGAACCGAGGCGCTTTGTAACAAGATGTTCATATAATAGAATTACTTAATTTAGAAAAAAACATGAATATTTACTTTATGTAAATTTGAAAAATTATAAGTCACTTACTCTTTATCAAGCGCTTTTCTCCACTTATTTGGAGCAACTCCCCTTCTCTTTTGTCTTCATCCCTTTCATCATCCCAAATCACCGCACCTGGTCTATTTTCGGTCTGCTTTATGTACTCACTAGCATAATATAAAGACTCATATGATATGTACCCATCTGCCATAGACCCCTCGGGTTTTTCCCTTTGTCGAAAAATACCTTTCAATTTCTTCATGTACCTCTCTAAGAAGAACATCCAACAACAAGAAACCACCCAGTATAATTCAACCTCATCTACTAGGTGGATTAGAAGATGAACTTGTAAGTCCATGAAACTCGTCGGCAGTTCCTTCTCAAACATACAAACAATATCAACTATCTCTTGACGCCACCGTGGAATGCTAGCCACATGAATATCCTTTGACATGATCCCACGTACAAATGCAGATAATTTAGATATGGCATGTCCTAGGTCTTGAGGGAATTCATGTTTCACACATCCACGCTTGAACAAAGGATAATGAAACTGAAAATTTATAAACGCATTCAATAATACAAAATTAGTTATGTTTTATGATCCCCTCAAGGGATAAAATTTATTAATGTAACAAATATAAAATCATGCTTTTGACATTATACATACTCTTAGAAGATTCAAATGGTCATGCGATTTCAACCTCGAAAAATGGTCATCCATGGTGAAGCAACGCCATAGTGAAGGCCTGTATGAAGTTGGCACCCTCACACCCATTATAACTTCCTTTGCCAAAGAAATATCATATTTTTTTAAAATTTAGTACAAAATATATGATATCAATTAGTAACCACGTTGACAATATTTCATGATTGACTGGTTTGACGTTGAAATAATTACATTAATCAATATACCAAACCATTATAATTATTACCATCATTGTCCTGGGATTGTGGCTAGAAGATGCAATATTGTTACAATTGGCAGGGTGAAGCGGTTTTTCATTTTCATCTACCAAATGTGCATTGTGGTATGCTGCTCCTGATAAGAGCTTCCGACATTTTGGAGATATTTGAATATTTTGTGCATCTAAACTCGATGTTGAATTTTAATGAACCTGCAAATTTGTATACATTATAAATTTAATTAAGTTGTGCATGATTGACATGGATAAAAAACATAAATTCAATTATATAATGAAAATATAAATAAAATATGAAGTAAATATTACGTCTCGATATGGATAGGAAGAACTCCACGATGGACTTTGAGAAATATTATGGAATGAGCTAGATTTTGAAGAATTGTCCTTTCGATGTAATTATGATATTTTCTCCCTGCATTTGATCAAAATGAGCAATAAATTTTGGTGCACACACCTAAAATTAATTTGAGTGCCTTAAAAATGGGCTTCCTGTTATCGGTACTAATGTACAGATCACTGCACCGGTGGGTTTTTGTTACTGCACACCGGTGCCGTTTTATAAACAGACGCATCGGTGCGGTGCTATTAAGTGACGCACTGGTGATGAATAACCACAAATAAAAAAAGCACAAATCTATTTTCTTTAAGTGAAAAAAACAGCAAATTGATAAATGGGCAGAAAAATATTTTCGAAAATATAATTTCATAAAAAAATTCTTTAAATACTAAACACTTTTCATTATTTCACTATTTTTGCAAAAAATTTCAGCCAAAGATTCACAGGAAGCAACAGAGCATGAGAGCACTGTGGAGCAGCGAAATACGTTCGAACATAAGTATTCAACCAATCAAAATTCCAAACCTCTGATGATTCAAACCCTATAACATAGAATTTCAAACGATATCGTGATTAAATTTTATTTTATTTTGATTACTTTTGCAGTTTGTTTTATGCAGTAAGAAAAAAAATTCAATGTTTATTATTTTTTTTACTTTTTCTGCAGTTTTTTTTACGCAGTAAGAAAAAAAATTCAATTTCTTTTCCATTTTCAGAAAAATAATATAAAGAAAAAATCAATTTTTAGCCTAAACCCTACATATTTTTGTTTCTTCCCTTTCTTCTCCCTCTTTCTTTGATTTTAGAATTAGGGCATTTCATTTTATATTTATAGGGTTTGTATTGCTATATATAGGCCTAAGACATCCAACCCATAGGACGAATTGGATAATCGGATCCCAATCCATGTCGGCCCATACGTGAATTTTTAAAAAACATGATTTTTTTTATCGGTGTGCCCAATGTAACCTAGCACACCGGTGCTTTTTATTATCCCAGCGCACTGCGAAAGTACTGTGTGATAAAAAATTCAAAAACAATTTTTTTTTTTAATCAGTGCGCCATATGTAAAATAGGGCACCGATGCACTATTTAATTATGGTGCACCACGAACGTGTTGTTTCGCAAAAAAATGTTTTATTGTGTTAATCGGTGCACCATGTAACAAATAACGCACCACACCGGGTCTCCTAGTTGACAGAGAGCACCGTATGGTGGTCCCTTGTTTGCGTGGGGCGTTTATGCTACAAAAACTAACACTAGATGATTTTTATTATCTTCTCTATGTAAATCGGTGCGGTGGTTAACATCTAATGCACTAGTGCTCCTTCTTGACATAAAGCATCATACGGTCTATTATAATGTTTTTGCAGTGCGTTTATAAGACCCCAACGCATCGACGTTGGTGTGTACACTATGAATGGCGCACCGGTTTCTTGAGATTTTTTTTTACTGAAAAAATTGACAATTTATTTATAAATATATTAATGAATGATATGGTACAGGTTTCAGATTGATAAAGAAATGCGTCACAAGATATCAAGTAACAAAAATATTGATAACACATCAAGAAAATAAAAAAAGGCAATTTCTCTGTAAATTATTTACAAAAAATATTATTTTTGAACTATATGTAAGTTTAAATAATATGTATTGTGTACTATGTATCATGTAGAGCCACAAAACGACGAAGCTCGATAAGATTATTTCTGATCTAGGACCATAAGAGCGTAAAATGTTGATGGAAAAATTTCAAAAGGATGAATTAGGTGAATGAAAAAATATTATCAATCCAATATGAGTTTCTTTTTTAATTTTCATTAATAATATAATTAAAATTATCAGATAACATGTGTCAAAAATCTATTAATTCACATGTGTTTAATGTTCTACAGGGACCAACAACCCAGAAAAGGAATGTTGTTCTAATAAAATAAAGAAAAATAGAACATGCAAATGAAAATGAATTACTCCTTAGTGGGGGAAAACTTATACAAAAGTTTGAGGGATCTAGTGGAACGAATGTATAGATGTTCATTCCACTTACAATACAAAAATCAATCCAATGATTCCAAGAAATTTTTTTATCTAAACTACAGGAAGAGTTTCCAGAGAATTGGTTAATGAGACATGTCAGGCTTTTAATAGCAAAAACGTACAACAACAAAAAAGAAGGAATGAAAAAGTAATATTCCTTTAGATGTTTGTCTAGAATTATTTATAAATATCACTTTTGTTATATTTACTTTTCATATCTCAATACAAAAATTAAATAGTTTATTGTTATGTTACATTTTTAGGAAGATTATGAAAATATCAAAAGATGAATGAGCTGATATCATAAATATGCCAGTAGGAATGTCCAAAAAGGTTTACAAGGAGATGGTCAAAGAAATTGACAAAATTGCATCGCAGGAGGAACCATCTCAATAACAACGTGCTTCAAATGTAATATGTAATCATTTAATTTTTTGATCATTACGTACAATAAATAAACAATTTAGCATTAAATATTAATTTTCAAGTATTTTCTTGCAGAAAGGAAAAGAAAATGGAACCCATTCAACACACAAAATAGGACAACAAGGAAGAAAAGGGTCGATATCTAAGTTTATGAGTAATTGTTACTTCCTTATAACAACTTGACTAGATTTCATTTTTGTAATTTTTAAGTTGTTTTACAAAAATCATCATTGAATGTATTCAAACAGGTGCTAACATACAAAGAAGAACCATCAGACAAATTGATTGAAATTGGGTTAAATATTGGTTATGAGTATATGTTGGCATATAAGAAATTAATTGTGGAATTTGTAAGCATCTATCGATCTTGTTTTACTTAGCTCCGTCTATAATTAATCAAAAAAAAAAAAAAAAACTTTTATATTAAATATATGTTTTTTTATGGGGTATAAAACTTGCAGGAAATAAAGTATGGAACTGTGCCAACAGATGAAATCTTGAAAGATGGCATGGTACATGGTTTTGAAAGAATGTGTATAGTTTATGAGTCATTTTTTGCTATACATTGATGTATATTATTTAATATTGCAATTTTGATTATTCTCACCAATATATATACACTCATTACAGTTTATTTTTATGTTTGTAGATGGAAGGTGAAGAAGAAGAAATAAATCAACACCGTGAACAAAACATTCCTGAAAATAACCCAAGTCATGGAAGTAGCTCTAGCAATGACAACAATTCAAGCGAAGAATGATCATCACTATGTTTGGATATCAAAGAAAGGCGTTGTATTTTTTAAAATATTTGTGTGTGAAATCAGACATTTTGTTTAATGTAATGGACATAGTGTCCCAATTGAAAGACAAAGGGATACTAATAACTGTCCCATTTTGTATGACAAAGACTGCCTTATATATATATATATATATATATATATATATATATATATATCATAAAATATGTTTTCATTTATTCTATTGCGTTCTCCACTGTCGCTGTGAAATGTAACACCACTCATTAAATTTATGGATGATTAAATATGATAATGAAGAGATGTGAAATTTGACGATATGATATAAAAAATTAATCCAAACATCAAATTGAAATGCACTAATAAAAATTTAATTCACATGAATCTTGTTATAAGATATATATGTGTCAAATTTTGATGAATAATGAATTTTAAAAAATCACAACAATTATGATATGATATAATAAATTAATCCAAACATCACATTCAAATGAATTAATAAAAAATAATTAATATGAATATTGTTATAAGATGTGTCTACTTTTGATGAATAATGAATTTTAAAAAATCACAATAATTGCACTATCACATGTCTATGTTTCTAAAAAATACAAAATGAATACCGGTGTGTGTCATTTACTGTACACCGGTGTGTTTTTATGTTGCAGCGCACCAGTGCGTTTCTATGACCTATGGGTACCTCATAAATACCAAAACCTATTAAAAATCCTGGTGTGTTTGTGCCGTACTGCGCACCAGTGTGTTTATGTGGGACTACGCACTGGTGCATTTGTATGACCTATGGGCACTGTACAAATACCAATACCAATTATAAATCTCGGTGCGTTTGTCTGATACAGAGCACTGGTGTGCTTCTATAAGTCTATGTACAGGTGCGTTGAGATGACCTATGGGCACTGCACAAATCCCAAGACCAATTAGAATGGCCCCATGCATTGTATCACCAACACTGTGCCTGGTGCGGTTTTATACCACGACGGCTCGGTGCATGCACCTTCGACCGCCTTAGGCCACCTTCTAGATGACACACATCGGTGCATTGAAACCTTAGTAGCGCATCAATGAAAAAAACATTCATAATAACCTAAGGCTGTCCATTTCTTTTAGTTGTTTTGAATTTCCGTTAAAAGCTCCACCAAAACCTCCATAACCATAAACGGATGTTGTAGTGAATGTTTTTTTGACAATTTTGGCCAATTTTATAACACTAAAAGCCTCCTTTATAACCCCCGCTAGAGGGTCTTTTCCTTGTAGTTCCTCTATCATATATTGTATATTCCACAAGGAATCATGAAATAATTACATACAAAACTATAATCACAAGAGCTCTCAGTACATCAGCTAATTGTCTCACATTGTCATAAAAAAATTGGCAAGTTCCTTAGCCAATTTACTTCCTCCAGACAACCTGTCTTGCTCATGAAGTTCCTAATGAATGTAATCCTTAATCACAAATAATTCAAGCCTTCCTTAACTACGCTTAGTATCATGGGTATCCTGTGGTGTTATAACTACACCTAAGTAGCCTGCTAATATCACAAATGATAGTTACACTTCCCTTTCACCTAGATCTCAACTGGGTCTCCATTGGAACTGACATGCATACAATTAATAAGAGTAAAAACATCGGTTTCATGTGATATCACTACATGTGAATTAATTAATATTTAATTCACTTGATCTCTCACTACTGTATCTGCAGTTACAACTAGCGCAATTGACTTTAACTCACTTAACTAAGTTAAACTCATTTACAACTTGCACAACTCATGCACCGCTGTAGTTCCAACTTTGTTACAACTAGAATCACTTGGTTACAACTAAATTCAACCTACATGTCCCACCAACCAACCTCTTAACTCGAAATTCACTTAGCTAACTAATTTTCCACTTTAGTTAACTATTTTCAAGTTCTCCTTGAGAATATATTATAGTTTAATGTCCATCTAATATTAAGGGATAATAAAAATAGACATGCATATATAACTAGACATGCATCTATAAATAGACATGCACATACATCTATAAATATACATACACCTAAAAAATAGCCTGTGTGGGCCCCACGCTAGTGTAGGTGCTTAATTTTCACTAGGATTATGGATGTTGTTTCCGAATGAAAATTTCACTATTTCTTATTTCAAACTTCAACACACAACTATTTAAGACATGTTATCCTTATGTTTAATCCTACAAGTTTAGATGAGGATTGTGTTTAGGAAACACATCTTGAAGCTATTGGACAGGGTTGTCATTTATGTCAATATCGCATTGTTCATGATGGAAAATTCTTATAATGTGTGGTGTTGCCTAAATATCCATTGATCATAATACTCTAATGATGATGTCCTTGAACTAACCATGAAGATGCCCTAGATCTCGGATGATGTCCTTACCCTTAATAAGGAAGTCTAAAGATGCCATGTCAATCATGTGCCTATGATTGATGCTCATAGTGATCTAGAATTTAAGAGCCAATGATGTATCTAATATACAAGCCCTTGATGAAATATGGAGTACTATACATGGATTACCTTACATTGATGAAATATAAATCTCGTGATGAGCTCTCTCGATTGAAATTAATGGATGTTGCACTATGACATGGTTGGTAATGATGACATGGACAATGATGGGAGATATGACATGAATGACCTCACCATACTTGATGACATATAATGACATTGTTGGATACATGACAATGGAGAAGCCATTAATGACCTCTTGTTGTCCTAATCACCTTCTGCACTAAAAATTCCAAACATTCATAAAGAAAACTATTTCTTGACATCTCGAAGACATCATTTTAAAATGGCTCCTTCACCATCTTAAAGAGGACTCCTTCATCTTTCCAACGACCCCTCATATGCCCCAAAAAACCTTGTGGTTAGGAAGATATTAATTTTTAAAGTTGTGAAATAATTATTCCTTTTTTGGAGCCGACCTGTCCTACTTCTCATGCCGGTCTGCCTTAATGACGTGTCTCCTCACCTTAAATGAAAAACCAATATAAATACAAGTTGGATCTTCTCATTTTAGTCATTCATTTTAGTCAAGATCTCAGATAATAAGAACAGAAGGATCAAGGAGGCCGAAGAGGATAGGAAAACATTGTTTGGGAATTTTTTTAAGATCAGATCATTGTTTAAATCCCTGAAAAGCATATAGGGAACTGGGACCCTTGTGACAATGAACTGGATTTAGAAGGAGGCGCATATTATGGATTAAAGGATCTCGTGTTTGCTTTCTGAGCTTGGATCTATGCTAGAGAGCATGGTACAGTGGCTGTAAAGTTCAGAATTTCGATACCTCTGAAATTTTGAAGAGTATTTATAGAGTTCGAACCTTCTTCAGTGGGTATATCTGCGGTCATACTATGGTGGTAACAACTGTAATACTCTCCGTACATGTGGCTTATTACTTCAACAATGACCCTCGGCACTGTGTGGACTATCTTCTGTGGACAGCAACAAAACTCGGACGAATGATAGATTTTGTAAGAGGGATAAGGCATACTTTTTGAAAGACACCAAGAGATAATTAAAGAAAAGGTATTGCCATGTGTAGCAGACCTGTGGAGACACAAAATACAGACCTATTATAACATTTTCTGCAGAATTATGGAGACATAATTTTGGACACCTATATTTGTTGCGGGATTGTGATATGTTAAAGAGTCTTTGAAGACTTAATTGGAAGAGCCTATTGTGCACCTTGAAGCAGGCCAGAAGAAGTGTCTCTTGTGAGTAGAGTTGAACTATATTGAAGCATAAAGACCAATCTTAAATAGAATTCAACTTGGAATTTTTGAAACAATCTAGTAACTCTCTTGAAGTAGACTTGGAATAACTATTGAGCATATTGTATAAGAGAGTTGAGGCTGGACTTTGAAACAAAATTGAAGAGCTAAAAGATATGATTAAAGACCTATTTTAGAGCACCCTTGTTGAAGCATCTTAAAGACATTGAATATTCCTTGGGGCAGGCTATTGAAGAAGACCTTGGATAATATCTTGGAGCAACTCATTATAGACAGCTAGAGCATTGAAGACATTGTGAAGCACTTGAAGAATTATTTGATGCATACCTTGAAGACATGTTGTTGAGAAGTTTGAGCTGATCTTGGAGACATTATTGGAGACCATGATGCATTGAAGCCATCATGATGTAACCTTGGAGATCTTTTTTTTGGGTACCATGAAGAGTTGTGGTGACACCTTCATGTGAATAACAAGGTTGTCATTGTTGAAGTGACACGGAGACTAAGTGATGGGAAAAGTGAAGATTTTTAGGGCTCGTTGAAGAATGCTTTGGGAGCCATGAAGAATAACCAAAAATCTTTTGATGAAGTGAAGTTAAGGGTTGGAGTCGAAGAGGTTAGAGCCTCATAGAGACAAGGTCAGTGCCTTGGAAGATAGGGTTGGAGCCCTAGAGGATTGGAGTCCTCAAGAAAGTAGGTCGGAGCCTGTACCAGAGATAAGGTTGGAGCCCTAGAGGTTGGTGCCTCAAATTGACAAGGTTGGAGCCTTGGAAAGACCAAGTCGATGCTTGGCACAATATAGGTTGGAGCCTGAAAGATTGGAGTCTTCATCTAGGGTTGGATCCCTATATCACTATTGTACTTTACTTATTGTAAAGAAGAAATTAATAAAGTATCTATTCCATCATTTTTCATTTTGTGTTCTAAATATAAGTGATCTAACTGGTAAAATTAACAATTGAAAATAAATATTGATTCACCCCCTCTCATTATTTCCAAAAATTGGTTTTAGAGCGAGTACCTTCACTCAAAGCCTAACAGCTTGAAGGTTGATCATTAGAACACAAATGGCAAAGCCAAGGAAGAAAGTCTCCAATCCTGATAAAGATGTGTCTTCCTCAACCATTAAAATTGAAGTCAACCAATTTGTGAAGGATCCATTGTTTAATGGAAACTTTGATATATGGGAGGCAAGAATGAGGAATTTCTTGAAGACTCAAGGAAATTATGTATGGAAATTAGTGATTACTGATGACATGATGGACGAAGAATCCAAGGAGTACAATACAAGAACAATGAAGGCAATTTTGAATGGGTTACCAAATTCTGTGAAGGCCAATTTTGAAAAATGTTCATCAGCAAAAGTCATATGGGACAAACTTCATGATCTTCACTCAAAAGGAGCGTTGACAATGATCTCTAGTCAAGAAGATGATGGAAAACAAGAAACAAGTCTAGAATCCATCAAGGAAGTTGAAGATAAGAGAGATGACAACAAGGCTAAAGAAGACCTAGAAGATGAAGAAAACAGAGAAGAATTTGAAGAAGATCTCTTGAATAAACTTATGGCTTCCATGGAAGAGATTAAAAGGTTGAAAAAGGAAAATGAGGAACTTAAGAAGAAATCGCAATATGGTAACCAAGACTAGACAAGGAAGGAAGTTGACTTTGTCAAGCTTCAAGTACAAGAAAGAGATGAGGAGCTCGCCAAACTTAAGGAGGAATTTCATCAAAAAAAAAAAAAAGCATCATGAAGAATTCATATCTATGAGAAATCAATTAGATAAGGCAAAGAAAAGGGAAGAAGCTTTGTCAAGCCACCTTGAAGCAGAGATTGGTCAATACAAGGAAGAGGTCTTCTCTCTTAGATCTCAACTAGAAGAAGCAAGGAAACAAGCCCAAGGATTCGAGAAGGTGATGGAAACTTTAGCATTCATAGAAGGACAAGTTCATGAAACAAAAAAGGATAGAAACACCATGATATGCCAACTAGAAGAAAATGGTGAAGAAATATTCAAACTAAAATTAGACATTAGTCTTCTCAAGACCCAGTCATGTGAAGCAACCAAGATGAAGGAAGAAATGGAGATCGCTCTATCAAAGAAGGATGAAGAATGCAAGAAAATGAAAGAAGAAATTGATATATTTAAAAAGGAAGTTGATCATCTAAACAAGAGCCTAAAGAGCTCCCAAACCCTAGATGAAATCTTGAGTCATCAAATATCTCCTCATGATAAATCGGTTCTTGGTTATGCAAGTGAATCTTGTAATGTCCCAAATGGGGAAATTTCTGAAATGCCGGGAATATCTTGAGATATTCCTATTTTCAATCTCTGGGAGTATTAACAATCAACACTGAACTATTTCAGAGATTGACTGCAGGGGAATTTACTAGATACTTCACCTTCACAAGGAAGGATGAGATCTAGAGGCTACCTGGCCCTCTAGCAAACTCTGCCAATAGATTTTTCCGAGAGCTAATAATTCCCTTCAAGGAATTTTTGCACCAGCTGCCCATGAGGATGCTGTATAAGGAAACTAATGGGAAAATAAGGCAATCCAATGTTGGGATGCCTTGGAACATATATGATACCAACTACCGGTAGAATATAAGCTCAAAGAAATAACTCTAAGCAGGTTATTCAGATCTCCCATCAACAAGTATACTGAAATAATGCTCAATGAGAAACCCTTCAGCAATATTAAACCTCCAATATGAACATCAGTGAATAATGCATCATATAATGTCAGAATATTACAAATCTGATACAAAATGTATGGCAGCAAATATTACACATGATTCTTGAGGAAAAGACCTCTCAAGGTGAGTGCAAATCAACCTCTAAGGAAAATGTACATAAACAAGAGGATACATTGCTTCATAAAACCCAACTACTCTATAACTGTGCAGTCTCTAGAGGAAAATGACTGCAATTTGATATACATATGATGATACAGCAATAAGAGCTTAAATAAAGATGGAGGAGCAATATCTCAACCCCGGAAAACATTATTACATCAATCCTCCAAGGGATTGGCTAAAATACATAAAACAGTAAACTGTCGGAGTTGCAGTGTAGCTGCTGCAACTCAATAATAATACAAGAATGGAGAAGGAAGTAGATGCTGCAATGAATGATGATACCTCCTCCAATGATCTGCAAAATGAAGAAGCTGATCTCCTTCCTGAAGATTGCACTCCCTAGTGCACAGAATGGACTCCTCCTGCAAACCCTCTCAGAAAATAACATTGTAGGGGAAAGGGAATGCACTGGACATGAGAAGAAACAATGGCCCAATGCCAAGATCTACAATAAAAGGCTCTGGAACCTCCTTTTCTGATCTCCTAGAGGAAGAGATGGCTTCTCCTCTACAGAACAACTCTGGAAGTGAGATGGTGATGGTCCCTCACTGCAACACCAGCAACTCCAGCATTCTCTTGCTGTAAGAATAACGCAGTAGCTACAAATGACTGATTTGGCCTCAAGCCAAGATGTGAGGAAGATGAAGAACAATCTATCCATGGCCTCCCATGGAAGAGAAGGGCATTCCTAAATAGGAATCCCTCTTGTGCTAACAGCACAAAGTTGAAGAGAGCTTCAACCTCCAAATTATTTCTCCAAAGATGATCCTTAACAATGGTTCTCCTTCATATTTTATACAAGGCATGCTTCCTTGTCATGGACCCCACTCACATTAGGGTTTCTCTCATTTTAATTTCCCTCCATCCAACTACACAATCTTCTTGTGCAAGCTTCCCCCTCTTCGGCACGTTGTTGACTTTAGTCAACCATAGTATAGCTCACTTGCTTTTGGCCCATTTTCACACTTGGGCTGCTAACTTAAGCCACTTAAGTGAACTTTTCACCTTAGGAGTGTTTATTAAGTTACTACAATTGGTTCCCTCACCCATGTTATTCCTTTTATTAAAACAAAAGCAAAATTAATGTTCTAAATACTTTATTTCAAAATTTGGAACATTACAGTCCTCCCCTCCCAAAAATTGCTTGTCCTCAAGCAAGAGAAAGGATGAACTGAAAAAAGTCTTCTACTTAAGGCATGGAATCTGAAATAGCCCCATGTAAATCCTCCATCCCTCAAGCAATCAAGCAAAATGAGTCACCTTCCAACTAGGCAACTCCTGAAATTACTTCTCCACCTTGTGCTCATGAGAAATAGGTGGGTTGAATTTCTGAACTTGGTAAGCTTCATAGCCTACCCCACGATGTTCTCTTCTCCACTTATGATGAATGTGGAGTGAAAGTTGAACTTGGGCTGCAATAGTGTTGCCTTCAAGAGGAAAAATTAAGTCTAGATCCCCAAGGACCTCTCCTCCAACGCTGCAAATCAAACTGGCCCAAATAATCTCATATGTGATGAGTTGGAATTCATCAACATATGGTATCCAAACCATCATATGGTTCACCTCATGGAAAAACACATGGCTGCACATGGTGACGATATCATCTTCCATACTCCCCTTGGAGCATGTGCTGCAAAAAGAATGGAGGTCTTCTCTCCCAAAGGGCACATCTACCCAATGAGTCTTTCCCTCCTCATGATACATATGGGGCTGCTGCTGATATATGGCTGAAATTAAATGGTCTTCATGAGAGACCCAAGCCACCCCATCAGTCTTTCAAACCATGAAATGCCCCCTCCAAAATTTTGAGCTCTCCAAATAACTCCTCCCTCATGAAGGAAGAGATGAAGCTTGGAAATCATGGGCTACCCATTGCTCCTCTTGAAACATATAGCATGCAAATTAGGGAGAATCACCCTCCCAATGGGAATCTTCAATTTATTTGCCCTCCTCCAAAACAGTGCTTCCTCTAAACAGCGTTCCACTAGAAACATATGGAAGCATAAACTTATGAGAGCAAGGAGGTGAAATATGGTCCCATGCATGGAACCAGCGTAGGGCATCATTTTCCTACCTCCAAATATGATACAAAAAGTGTCTTTTTAGCCACTTGTTTTCTGCCACATCCATTCTGCAAGGTGTGATCATGAAAAAAAAAATTGGTGCCAAAGGTGCACACCAAAACTATGTGGCTTTCCCCCACAACCCACTGCTGAAATAGCCATCATTTTGCTGCAATAGACCATAAGTATAGCCGTGTTGAGATTGCAACAAGATGATGAGCTTAGTGGACAGGAGTCGCCTTCACTAAGTGGGTCTGTGCTGGTTTTTGGTGCAAAGTCTATTTTTAGACATGTCGATCATATTCTATGAGTTGCAAGATGTTATTTTTGGATGGTTGGTCAAGTTGGAAAAATAGATGGACTTCTATTTTTAGACATATTGGGCGGAATCTATTTTTAGATTTCCAGTCTAAAAATAGATATGTCAAATATTATTAGCTCTTAATAATATTTGGACTATAAACATTATCTTATTCTCTCGGAGCACTTCAGTTAAGTGCACAGATGTGGCACAGGAGCTGACAGAAGGAATTACGCTATTCCTAAGGGTTAAGTGGAGCTATTGCATGGATACTTCAGTTAGAACTCATGTGACAGAGTTTTGTGGAGTTGATTGAGGAAGTTAGTGGAGTTGTATTCAGTTTAACTAATCTAAACATAGTTGAGCTATTTGTATTCAATTTAACTAATTGATACAATTAGTGAGAGTGGTGTGAATTAATTATTAATTAATTCACTAATTATAAACTCATTAATCAACTAAAGAATACATCAGTTAACTTCAGTGCATGGACAGTTTCAGTGGAGACCAGTGTAGAGATAGGTGAAAGAGCAGTTAACTATCAGTTGTGACTATACTGTTGCTATTTGCAACACACAGATAGGTGGAGTAAGCCCATGAGGATTGCACAGTTCAGGCCAGGTGGTTATCTATTTAATGAAGCCATCCCATAGCTTTGAAAACGCAATAGAGGCTGGCTATCAAGTGGCAAAAGGTTGGAGCATGAGTTTTGCTAGATCTAGCTTGATAGTGTGTAGCAATTGAGGGTGTGCATGAGAGCTTGTGAGGAGCTTTTGTACTATGATTGTTACATGATCTCCATGAAATATAATATACAGATAGTTGGGGTTTTCAACTTTAAGCTTTCCCATTAAATACTGTGTTCATATGTGTGATTGTTTGTGGTTTTAATGTGTGCATGCAATTGATTTTATTTCCGCATGTAATGATCAATGGTAGAAGAGATTTTGTATTGTGCATGAAGCTAAAATAGTGTGTGATCAGGAGAATCTCGGTGAATAATATATCATTTATTCAAATTTCACAAGCTGAACATAATGTGCAAGAAGGAAGGATCCTCCTTGATATAATATGCCGATCATAAGAATAAGAGAGCATAAGACATAAAGCAAATGGTTACCTCCCTTATCATGTACTTTGGCCTTTGAGCTGAAATGGCTCAAGTGAAGTGTCCCCCTTACTGCAACATAGTAGGGGAGTGGTTGTGCCAACCATCTCATCATCCTTGGGCTATGCATCTAGCCATATGTTGATATGCAACCATTAAGTTGCCCTCCCAAGTGGACTCCTCCATCAATGAAGAATATGCATGGAAATGCATGAAATAAGAACCCATAAATACTGCATGTAGATTCCTCTTCTTATGCTTGTGAAACCAAGCCAAGAGAGTCAAAATGTAGTAGGAGTGCTCTCCTCCATTACTCCTTTATGCTCATCACCTACATGCCTCCAAAATGTATCACTTGTGAAGTGGCTTGGAAGACACTCTAACAAGTAACTCAAGCTCTCAAGTGACAGTGTTGTTGGCCTTTGGAGTAGGGCCACTGTCAACTCAAAGCTTCCCTCTTTGACATGAATATTGCCAAAGACTCCTCCCATCATGTTTCTGCAAATGTAGAGCTCCTCCCATGAA
Organism: Pinus albicaulis; assembly: GCA_034641835.2. Classification (NCBI taxonomy): domain Eukaryota; kingdom Viridiplantae; phylum Streptophyta; class Pinopsida; order Pinales; family Pinaceae; genus Pinus; species Pinus albicaulis. Next base: position 1,251,381,987 of record CM076578.1, on the reverse strand, counting down.
GAAGGTGCTACTTGGCATCCAAGATCAAAGAGCAATACTCTTGCTCCCGCAACACCCAAACAAAATCTGAGCAACAAGAATGTCTGTTGCTCCCCTACACTCCACCATACCCAATATGAAATGGGAACATAATGAGTGGTAAGATAAATGCCACCTCATCATGATGCACCCATACTCTCCCCTTTTTCCATCAAGTGCAATGAGTGTGAAATGATCTTGGGACCTATGGGTTATGGATCCTCCACATTTCCGCTGGGCACATATGATCCACAAAGCTCTGCTCTTTGGTGTAAGTATCCTTCCACTTGGTACCTCTTTCACAAGAGCTACCACTGTCCCAAAACAGATTTCTCCTTTTTCATTTCATGGGACATTGAAATGCAATCTTTTGCATGACAAAATTTCAAACCCCACCCTCACATGTGATGCATGGCTCATCAATAGTGCATGAGGATGATGAGGGTTTCTTTCCTCAAAAATGGCACGGCGCAATAAAGTTTTCTCCTCGATACAATCAGCATGAAATGATGTATAATCCTCCATGATAGATGCAATTCATGCATACCTTGAGAAATCTGGAAGAATCTTGTGTTGCTACAAGAGTCTCTTCCTCAAGTGTGTTGGTTGCCTCAATAGCTGAAAGTGGAGGTTGTTCCTCCATGAATGTAACAATGCTGGAATGTGCCTTTGGTGGTGAGGGCTCCTCCCTCCTTTGGCTAAATCTCAAGATCTGAGAAAAATCAGCAAGAGTAGAAACCCTTGCATCCCTCCCATGGCTGAACCTCCAAGTTCTTTCCTCTTTCTACTGAAAAAGTGTGAAAAAGATAGAGCCTCTTGGAAGACTCTAGGGTTTGTTCCATATTCAGAATATACTCACTTAGAATTTGAATTCCAAGTGTTCTCCATGATTTTTCTCTGCTCCTCTGTGAGAATAGGAAGTGCATGGTCCTTCCTCTTCTCCTTCTTCAATTCTCTCAACCTCCTTGGAGAGGTTGTTGCTGGACCCAAAAACTGATGAGATCAATCTCATCCTCTGCATCAATATGGCCTCTTCTTCTCTAAAATTCGAACTTCAGAGGTTGAGCCAAGTTCGAAGCTTTGATACCACTGTAATGTCCCAAATGGGAAAATTTCTCAAATGCTGGGAATATCTTGAGATATTCCTATTTTCAATCTCTGAGAGTATTAACAATCAACACTGAACTATTTTAGAGATTTACTGCAGGGGCATTTACTGGATATTTCACCTTCACAAGGAAGTATGAGATCTAGAGGCTACCTGGACCTCTCGTAGACTCTGCTAATAGATCTTGTGAAGAGCTAATAATTTCCTTCAAGGAATTTCTACACTAGCTGCCCATGAGGACGCTGTATAAGGAAGCCAATGTGAAAATAAGGCAATCCAATGTTGGGATGCCTTGGAACATATCTGATACCAACTCCCTGCAGAATATAAGCTCAAAGAAATAACCCTAAGCAGTTTATTCAGATCTCCCATCAACAAGTATACTGAAATAATGCTCAATGAGAAACCCGTCAGCAGTATTAAACCTCCAATATGAACAACAGTGAAGAATGCATCATATAATGAAAGAAGAGTAAAAATATGATACAAAATTTATAGTAGAAAATATTATACATGATCCTTGAGGAAAAGACCTCTCAAGGTGAGTGCAAATCAGCCTCTAAGGAAAATGTACATAAACAAGAGGATACATTGCTGCATAAAACCCAGCTACTCTATAGCTGCGTAGTCTCTAGGGGAAAATGACTGCAATCTGATATACATATGATGATACAGCAATAAGATCTCAAATAAAGATGGGGGAGCAAGATCTCAACCCCGGAAAACATTATTACATCAATCCTCCAAGGGATTGGCTAAAATACATAAACCAGTAAAATGTCAGAGTTGCAGTGTAGCTGCTGCAACTCAATAATAATACAAGAATGGAGAAGGAATTAGATGTTGCAATGAATGATGATACCTCCTCCAATTATATCCAAAATGAAGGAGCTGATCTCCTTCCTGAAGATTGCACTCCCTAGTGCACAAAATGGACTCCTCCTACAAACCCTCTCAGAAAATAACGCTGTAGGGGAAAGGGACTGCACTGTACATGAGAAGAAACAATGGCCCAATGCCAAGATCTGCAATAAAAGGCTCTAGAATCTCCTTTTTTGATATCCAATAGGAAGAGATGGCTTCTCCTCTACATAACAACTCCGGAAGTGAGATGGTGATGGTCCCTCACTGCAACACCAGCAACTCTAGCGTTCTCTTGCTGCAAGAATAACACAATAGCTACAAATGAATGCTTTGGCCTCAAGCCAAGATGTGAGGAAGATGAAGAAAAATCTCTCCATGGCCTCCCATGTAAGAGAAGGGCATTCCTAAACATGAATCCCTCTTGTGCTAAGTAGCACAAAGTTGAAGAGAGCTTCAACCTCCAAATTATTTCTCCAAATATTATCCTCAACAATGGTTCTCCTTCATCTTTTATATAAGGCATGCTTCCTTGTCATGGACCCCACTCACATTAGGGTTTCTTAATTTGAATTTCCCTCCATCCAACTACGCAATCTTCTTGTGCAAGCTTCCCCCTCTTGGGCACGTTGTTGACTTTAGTCAACCATAGTCTAGCTCACTTGCTTTTGGCCCCTTTTCACACTTGGGCTGCTAACTTAAGCCACTTAAGTGACTTTTTCACCTTAGGAGTGTTTATTAAGTTGCTACAATGGGTTCCCTCACCCATTTTATTCCTTTTATTAAAATAAAAGCAAAATTAATGTTCCAAATACTTTATTGCAAAATATGGAACATTACATAATCTAACCAATAAGTATTAAGAACATTTATTTCATGTAACTCACATCTAATCAATAAGTATTAAGAACATTTATTTTCTTCCTTTGAAGAAATTGTTTTAACTTTTAAAGTTACAGAAGAGGTTTGAATGTTTATATCAAAATCGCTTTAAGTTGTAAATCATTTGTCTTTGTTGCCCATAGTTACCCTTATAACTTATTTAACTGCATAAGTTTTGCCAACGAGTTTTGAGTTCGATGCAGGCAACACGGTAAATGTCCTCATCTCATATAGCACAAACACCCAAAAGGTTCTACAGATTCTACACCCATTGAGATTGTTGCAGACAACTATTTACATTTCTTTTATCAATGTTGGTTGTGATTTCTTGCATTTATATCACAATTAAAAGAAATGAAAGTGAAGTATTAATGGAACAAATATTTGGGGCAACTATGCACCTAAGATTTAAAATCCCTTCACCAATAAAAGGCACTAACTCTGGCAGGTTTAACACACTTGAGAGATTTAAAATCCCTTCACCAATAAGAGGCACTAACTCTGGCATGTTTGAAAAAGTTGAGAGGTAGCCATGGCCATAGAAACGGTGAAACCTACCACTAGATCGAGATTGACTGATTCTACTCAGATTTTCTCGTAGCCCATGTGGAGTTGGCCTTCGAAAATCATATGGAATTAATGTGATCAATGCAACTCCTTATAATGTTCATCAAAATGAAAGAAGAAATGCCATGTTATGTAAACCTGAAACTCCATGGATGAAAGAGAGCATGCCATAAAAAATATATTGGATAATAAGCTATTATAAATGTATTAATTGCCGAGTTGTTGAGAGTTCAACAAGCCCGTCTAGAAGAGGAAAGCAAGAGTTGGTTTTCGAGAGCTAAAAAGAGCATTTTACGAACTATATTATATATTCCCACTCAACCAGTGAAGACAGGTCCCCGATAAAGAAACATGGATCCAAGTGACTTCAATCTCGCTCTATTCTGCAGGGCTCGAAGTTCATGGTTTGCTCGTTATTTCCCAATGAAATATTGCATGGTAAACCTCCATTTGTTGGTTGATTGGAGGGTTCAATCCATCTCTCCTTGGTTAGGACAACAAATTTCAAACCAAGGCGACATAACAAATTTGAATTTCAAATTTCAAATTCAAAAGGCCTTAGGGAATGGGGAATATAAATGGAAATCTACGAATAATAAGTTAGAGATACTGTCATAGACAAATAAGAAATATCAAGGAATGTCGCGTCGGTATTTTTCGGCCGAGATTTTAGTCCTTTCCCTGCCGGAGGGTTTTCCCCTTGCATACCGATGCATGTATGGTGGAGCTGTTATCGGGTGCATTAAAGGCCCGATAACAGGCTAGTTATTTGTTGCCTCTGGCCATGGTCCTCCTCATGGTTGTAGTCATGGTAATTTTCTATAATGGCATGTACTATATCATAAAAATCTGACAAAAATTACCGAGCACCTCATACCATGGAAATTTTTAAAGTATAGTCGAAAGAATCCACAAATTAGCCGAAAAATTAATAGAAATTTCGGCAATATTATGATAAAATCTGGTTGAAATTTTTGAAAATCTGGGTTACAGTTGTCAAACCTCAGGATTTTGGGTGCTCCAGGGGTTCTTCATGGTGTGGAATTCATTTCAACCATTAAAAAAAAATGATTCAAACACTCCATCAATTTGTTTTTTGAAGAAAAAAAAAATTACTGGATTCCAGCCAGAAATCTGGGCGAATTTGTGGTATCGATAGACAACGCCAAATTTTAATAATTTTATTTTTAATAATCTGTGAGAGTCAATTTTCCTTTTTTATTAAATATTTTTTTTTGGAAAAATATGATTGGTCCCAAGTTTACAGAATAAAAGTATTTTACTTTTAACATAAATAAATATATATTTTAAACAAGAATAAGTACTCTTTTTTATTAAATTTGTGCCCAGTCATGGTAAATACCCGAGAAATTTACATCCACTATATGCTCGTGAGCTTCTTAGATGGCAGAGCTACTATGATTACCCAAACTCATATTACATCAAAAGTCCCATCTATACATAGTACTAAATCTAAAGAGCGGAAAAACTGAGACATAAGCCATATACATTTAAAACGATTCATAATTAAACCATGCAGAAGGATTAGGAGGATGGTTTAAATCAAAGTTTCGATTGGCTTGACAACAAGGTTGTCCGACTTTGCGACTTGGAGTTGAATATTGGTAATGATGGATCTCATGACGTCCACCTCATCCTCTAAACAATCCATTCGTTGTTGTTGAGATTTAATGAGATCCACTGTTGCATTCCCATTATTCCTCTCTTGATAAACCATTACTTGAAGATCATAAATTTCCCGACTTAATTGAGCATGAGCCTTCCCGCAGTGAGAACATATAGAAGAGGCAAAGGAATTTGAATCATAGAGGCCAGCATCCATTTCACAGATGATGATGGCGATAATAAATGGAAAGAACAAGAATCCAATAGGCAATTGAGGTCCGAGAAAACTCTTTGGTTTTAGAGGGAGATCCCTTGTTGCCCCGATACTTCCAACAAAATTTCTCACAATGAATGTTACAATCTTCGTGATCTGAATTGGATCATTATATTTTTTTTCATCCATCTCGATGCATTGTGAGTGGAAAAAATGGAGGAATCAACTCACGAGAACGTTTTTATCAGCGAGACCCCATTTGACGAAACGAGGTTTAAAAATTTTTGGGAGCATTTTGAGGCATCAAATGACATTTTTTGGGGGTAAAATTTTTATGTTTTAATGTGACATTTTTTCATGTTATTGTACACACAAAGATATTTCCAACGACCCAAAAAGTGTGTCAATTGAAGACCGTATGCAAAAGTTATGCCCTTCACAAGTTGACCTTCTTATTTTCACACCTATAGTTCGGGAGGATGTCGCATCAACCCTCATTATTCATGGAAAATGGGCTAGTCATTTGTTTGTGATGTAAAATTCTCTAGAATATTCTATATTGTAACACTATTTAAGAGTTTATGTAGTCAAAATTAACCACTAGTAGGTTATCGGGTTGTGTTATAATCGGTCTAGTAGGAGGAAGAGGAATTCCATTCTTTTCAGAGCATTTTGTTCCATAGATGAGAAAAGATAGCCAAGAGAGATAGGAGGTATAGCACACAGAGAGGATATGTGAATTGTAGTAGGCCACGGGACACATGCATTGCTTCTTTGTACATGCAGCCATATTTTTAGATAGAGAAAGAGAGCAAAGTGGCCTCACCTTCCAACCAGCTTTTCTCCCGAAAGGGTTTCCCAAAGAGCATATCTTGTCTCTTCTGTGTGTGTGAGCTTATTTTGTTGTTCTTTATTTTTTTGCATAATTTCCATTCGCATGCATGCACTAATTATAGTTAAATCTACAATTCTAGAAAATAAATAAAATTGTAATAGTGTAGAATCTCGAAATTTTAATATAATATTATCATATTTGTTGTGGAGAACTGTCCAACGGAATATCCATGGAAATTTATGGATCATTTGGTAACAGAGCAAGTTTCTTTGGGTATTTTGTGGATATTACAGGGATTTAGATCGGCGGGGCCGAAAATCGTTAACCCTAATCATGGCCAATGAATCTGTAAATGAACCTCGTGATCCTGCAGAGGTGAGGTTTTCGTGGCTCGAACAACAATTCACAGATATAAACTGCAATGTAAACCCCCTCATGGTGGCCCTAAGAAATAATTTGGGGATATTTGGAGAATATGGGCATTCGAATGCAGAGGATAAATAAAAAATGGAATCAGGATATCGGGAAGACACAAAGAACTAGCTGAATAAAGAACCTAGAAAAGATCAACCCAGTTCGAGTGTTGTGAATAAATCTTTGTTTAAAGTGGAAGAAAAAGTTGATATCAAGTCATACCACAGCGGTATCAACGCTCTGAATTTGAACCATTGATTGCAACAACTGGAAGTTTATTTCAGTGTCCCTCAGATCGAGGAAGGGAAGAATATCTCATTCATGCAGCTAAAATTGGAGGGCCATGCACTGACTTGGTGGGAGAGCCACATGGAAACCCTGAGGTTGGAGGGTGAACCTCCTGTGACCAAGTGGGAAGATTTCAAAACCCTCATTAAGTCACAATTTTATCGCATTGGGTATGTGGAGGACCAGTGGATCCGGTGGCATTACTTTAAGGAAAAGCTAAGCCAGAGCGTGCAAGAGTACACCATTGTTACACAATATTTTGTTGCATTCCCTATTCCCTATCCAAAGTGTCGTCCTTTGTGTCACTCATGCTATAAATGTCGCAAAGTGAAAAAAGCCATGAAAACATATTCACCATGAATAACATGCTTAAAACATCCTTGAAGACCAAAAAGAGAAATGCCTTGAAGCCTTCCTACAAAAATCTTGTGAAAACCCTAATCTTCAAGCCCAACGAGTTTCTCTCCTATATAGCCTCGCGCTTGTCACCATGTGTGTAACTTGTAGATAGCACTGGCAGTGCAAGAATTAAAGTGAAAAGTTGTGTTGGTCCTCTTCAGGCAGGTTCTCCAAAAATGGAGCAGAAGCTTATTCCTTTAGAAGTATCGAGAACAAAATTCTAGTATTAGTTGGTTGAAGATTGAGTCGAGTTCTCCCATTTTGAGTCCTTGGTCCTACATTTAAGGATTTTCTCCTTAAGATATGGACCTTCCTCCTTCTTTTATGGATCCTCAACCTCTCCAGCTTCCATATAAATGAATGCCATGCCTTCCCCAAATGGTTGGTCATTGCTGGTTTCCTTTCTAGTGCTCAAATGTGCCTAAATGTTGCTAAAATTCTAAGGAGGAGGAGTGCTTGAAGTCTTTGGCTTGGATTTGAAAACCCATCCTGAAGGAGGCTTCCAACATCAAGGAACTGGTTGTATGCTTCCCTCTTTGATTTATTAATAATACAAAGCATGTTTTACTTTCCATAAGCCTATCAATGATTACTTGCTTAGTATGATGCTCCTTGATCTATCATATGGTTTACATTAGAATGAAATATACTATGCTTTCTTTATTTATCGTTGTTTTATCTCTCTTGCAGGTATTCGTGCACAAATAATAGCGAGGTGCGAGTTTGGAAGTGAGGAGATCAGGATTAAGATTGAAAAAAGATTGCATAAGAGTGGGGTAGGCCATATTACTTTCTCATGTCATTCTGATTTAAGCTAGGAGAGTTTGCTTGCTTTTGTCCCGTTTCTTACTAGACCCACTCATTGGGCTAGAGGGATCGCTTCTATCCGTAGAAGGGATTGCCTAGATAACAACCAAAAAATTTAGAAATGTGGCTATAATGTTGGGTATCTCTTCAAAGAACCCATATGTACTCTTTGCGTATTTGGGGGGTATGCATCGCCATATGCATGAGCAAGTGATGTAATTTAAGCCCAAATTGGTGGACGAGTCTTGTGTACATGTATAGTACCTGGAGAGCATAGGCATGAAAAGAGTGCAATCAAGTGGATTGAAACAAAAGAAGCAACAAGAATATTTTAAGGAGGGGAAGAAGAAGCAAAAATGGGGAAAAGATAAGAAAATGGAAACCACAACACACCAATGCAAAGATCCTAGCAACCACTGCAACATTGATGGCCATGCAAAGGAGAAGTGTTGGAATTTGCATCCACAACTAAACCCAAATAATAAGAATAAGAATATCATGACCACTGATTCGAGCAACCAAGTTAAAAGCAACTCATACGTGGATCAGTTCCAACAAGAAGTATGTTTTATTGTTTTTAATAGAAAGTCAGTCTGAAGAGGAGTAAATAAGAGGAAAGGTATCCCTGGAGGGGTGTCCTATGAAAAAAACAACAATTGGAGGATTTGTTACAGGCATACAATGATGTGTTCCAACAGCCTAAAGGGTTACCACCTAAGAGAGAAATGGAACACGAGATCTAGCTATTTCCAGACTCCCCATTGCCAAATATTGGGTTGTACAAGAAGTTTGTTATAGAAGCAAGTGAGGTGAAGAAATGTTTCTAGCAATTGACGAACAAGGTGTCATTCAACTAAGTACATCACCATGTGGGCCACCCATAATCATTGTGCCAAAGAAGGATGGGACTTGGCAGATGTGTATAGATTACAGGGCGTTTAATAAAATCATGCTTAAGAACAGATACCCCCTACCCAGGATAGACAATCTGGTAGATCAGTTACAAAAGGAAAAGTATTTCACCAAGCTGGACTTGAAGTTTGGATATCACCAGGTTCGAGTCAAAGAAGAAGATACATGGAAGACCGCCTTCAAAACCAGGCAAGGTTTATATGAGTGGTTAGTTATGCCATTTGGCCTATGTAATGCACCAACTACTTTTATGATATTAATGAATGATATATTGCGCCCTTTTATAGATTCATTTGTTATTATCTATCTAGATGATATAATAGTATATAGTGCTACCTGGAAGGAGCATATTTCACATTTGACGCAGGTGCTGGAAACATTGAAGAAGCAATAGCTGCTAGCAAAACTCAAGAAGTGTGAATTTGTGCAGCAGTCTTTGGTGTATTTGGGGTATGTGATCGGTGGAGGAGAACCGAAGATAAATCCCTCCAAGATGGAGGCCATCATGAAATGGCAGGTGCCTATTAATGTTTATGAGGTCAGGAGTTTCATTGGGGCAACACAGTACCTGAGGAAATTCATAGCCTCATTTTCAACGGTAGCAACACCGCTCCATGTGATCCGGGTAAATTTATGATACCCTTTTAACCAAGACCTTTTGCTTCAGCTAATGTATTAGAATTACATTTTATCAAAGCATTAATGAACACATATTCATAATCAAGAAGAAAACATGTCAACAATCACACAAAAAAATTGAAGCCTTTTAATAACGGAGTTCGTCAAGTGTGGAGTATGTCTCTAGGCTTTGGTGTCTCAATGGTGTTTGCCGCTTCATTTGGTGTTGTAAATGGTTATGATGTACATGGATGTTGTTTACTTGTCATACAAGGAAATGATCCCTCAACATGAGTGGCAAAGCCTCTCCACGAGAAGTTCTGCTTTAGGGAACTCTCACTCATACAGATCTCCTATTAGCATGACAACTTCACACATGGTGACAAAGAGTATCCCGCCATCAAGGCAACAAAGGGATATCACCACATAAATCACCATCTATGATAAATACACACCACATCAAATACACAAAGATTCTGCATCTTACATCAAGCAAGAATCAACAACAACAAATAAACATAAAGATTCTGCATCATACATCAAGCAGGAACCAACAAGTCATAGAACATCCTAAAACAATAATTAATGAAGTACATGACAACAACACTTCACATACTTCAACTCCGATGTTGGCTGAAGAATAGGTTGCTCAATTGTTGGATCTGAATACACCATCAAAAATGTGGCGTCGAATGGCAAGCAATTGACTTTCCGCATGTTGAAATCTGACACCGTCATCCCATCTTGGAAAATGGCCGAAAAATCAAGACCTTTGTTACAGAAGTTGACACCACCATTGGCTTTGTGTTGCCGAGATGTGTAAAATCCATATAAATTTTTTCCAATTTGGACATTGGGAAATTTGGCCCCTTTGGAAATGAGGCTCAATCATGGTTCCACTGCCTCTCCATCCTGGCTCATGGTTCCAACTACAATTAAATAATATTGGCCTTGAACTATGTGCCCGCTCCCACCTGCACCCGATGCACTGGAAAAATAAGTTTATATAAAAATTTTCGGGCGTAATTTACCAAGAGGCCGTTGTGGTTTGTTGGTATTGCCTCTGGCTCTCCCAGCGGAGGACGGGGTTAGAATCCCCTTGGTAGCATAACTGTTGCATTTTTTTTGACTTTTTTGGTTTTGTTGGTGGTGTCGCCCGCTTGGGGGCCAGCCACGTGGGCCGGGCGGGTTCGACCCCCACCGGCACCATTCTGCCTCCGGTGGAAACATGTGGTTATAACGTTTAATGTTTAACGTGTGTATATATATATATATATATATACAAACTCAGTTTGACGAACCGTTTGCACCATTGTGATCAGGACGACGAGATCTACGCTCTGGTCCTAGTTCAAAAGCATTCTGACCACTTTGATTTTCAAGCTTTCATAAGCCCTCTTTGTCCTCTGTGTGTCTCTGGAGCAATCTGGATCATTCCTCCCCACTGAGGAGCTTTTGGTCCTCCAAAAACATCAATAAGAATCTGCAACTGCGGTTAGTATGTCTGCACCACAAGTGTCCTGAAAGGTCACCCTTCCTTTTTCTTCACCTTTGTCCTTCGGAGCCATAAGCAATGAACTGACACCTGCATCCCCTGCAAACCTGTAGTACAATCTCCTGCAAATTACATGCTCATATTGACCAACTATGACCCAAACATTTCCATACTTGCCATGAGTTTACATACTCGGTGGTCAAGTTTACATCAAATGGAAATCACACCCTAGTTATCGTTACAAGGCCAAAAACATCAATGTCACATTTCAAAGTGATGGAAAACACATCATCACTTTTAAATAAAATAAATGCATCACATGATTTACAAAACAAGGCCAAAATATCATGGTTTCTTAAAAAGTGATGGAAAACACATCATCACTTTTACAGTTAAAAATGCAACATATGATTTACAAACATGACAATGACACACTACCATATCTAGAAACACCATATCTCACTTATCAAAGTGAATGGATCATCTCCTTGTGGCATGTTTTCTTGTCGAAAAACTATTTCAACCAGTTCATGCACCAACACTTCATCCTTAAGGTACTGCTCTGGATGGAACCTTGAACATGTGGCTTTTTGATGGCCACTTTGGTTGCAATGGCTGCAAAAGGACTTCTTTCTCCAGACCTGCTTAACCAATTTATTTTTCTGCTGTGGAGAAGGCTTTCCACGCCTCATCCTCCTTTGTGCTACCATTATTTTCCAACACTTAGCAGTGACATGGTTATGTAAACCATAAAAACGTCAATTTTTCTTATGCCATGATTTAGGTTCATGATTAGCAAAATACTTATAATCAAAATTAACTCGAGAATATCAAGACTTGTTATACCTTTCCTAGTGGTCTCTGGTGCGATTATGGTGATGAGAGCTTGCCTCAGCTCTTTCACTGCAACATGCACTTCCATGGGATGATGGTGAAGTGTTCCCATCAATCCTTTCTCCTGACAAGTTAAAAAATGTATGTTTTCTTCTGATGTCATTATGGCAATGTGAGCTTGCCTCAGATCTCTCTCTACAATATGTATTGTCATAAGATGATGGGGAAGTGTCCCCATAATTATTTTTCCTCGATGGTTTCGTCAATGTCGTGGAAGCTTCTAACGCCTTTGAACATTCTCCTTCAGTGTATCCCAAAATTGCGTAGCGAGGTCTCTGAAAAACCTCCAATGGTTGAGTTATGCCTTGGCCATGAATGCCAAATCCTCCTTCTTTGTACCCCATCCTGGTAAGGAGTTTCATGCTGGTTCCTGTAATGGGTATCTCCACACTTCCAACAAAAATGATATCATGTGAAGATGAAACTAAAGAGAATTCAACATTGTTTACCGCAGTTGTCGATTTTGAAACATGTGAAGAGGGCTTCTCTAAGCCTTCATTACCCTTCACTTCCTCCAAGGCCTCTGTCACAGCTTGTAGCTGAAGCTGCAATCACTGCTTCTCCTCCTTATCTTCTTGTATAAGTGTCTTTAATGCATCATGATTTGTTTGAAGAATTCCGTTGTTGTGCTTCAATTCTTCCAATGCCTCTGTCGTGGCTTGCAACTGAAGCTACAATCGCTACTTCTCCTCCATCTCTTCCTGTAGGAGTGTATTTAATGCATCATGATCCATTTGAAGACTTTCGTCATTGCCCTTCAATTCTTATAATGCCTCTGTCGTGGCTTACAGTTGAAGCTGCAATCGATTTTTGTCCTCCTTCTCCTCTTGTAGAAGTGCTTTCAACTCAGCGTTATTTGTTGTTTGTTTCTCATAAGATTCATACAACATGTCCGCTTTCTCGGCCACCATGAGCATTGTCTCGTACATGTCTTTGACATCCTCCATTGCTACACGTTCAATGGTTCACATTAGCGTGAAGACCTGCTGTAATACCACTTGATCCGGATAAATTTATGATACCCTTTTAACCAAGACCTTTTGCTTCGGCTGATGTATTAGAATTACATTTTATCAAAGCTTTAATGACCACATATGAAAATATAATCAATAGGAAAACATGTCAACAATCACACAACAAAAATTCAAGCCATTTAATAACGGAGTTCATCCAGTGTGGACTCCGTCTCCGAGCCTCGGTGTCTCGATGGTGTTGGCTGCTTCATTTGGTGCTGTAAATGGTTGTGATGTACATGAATGTTTTTTACTCGTCATACAAGGAAAATAGCCCTTAACATGAGTGGAAAAGCCTCTCCACGAGACGTTCTGCTGCAAGGAACTATCACTCATACAGACCTCCTATCAGGATGACAAATTCAGACATGGTGACAAAGAGTATCCTGCCATCAAGGAAAGAAAGGGATCTCACCACATAAATCACCATCTATGATAAATACACACCACATCAAATAAACATAAATATTTCGCATCTTACATCAAGCAGGAATAAACAAAAGAAAATAAACATAAAGATTCTGCATCTGACATAAAGCAGGAATCAATACGTCATAGAACACCCTACAACAATAATCAATGAAATACATGGAAACAACACTTCATATACCTCAAATATGATGCTGGTTGAAGAATAGGTTGCTCAATTGTTGGATCTGAATACACCATCGAAAACGTGGCGTCGAATGGCAAGCAATCGACTGTCCACATGCTGAAATTCGACACCGTCATCCCATCTTGGAAAATGGAAAAAAAATCGAGACCTTTGTGCAGAAACTGACACCGCCATCAGGTTCGTGTTACAGACAGGTGTAAAATCCATATAAAATTTGTCCAATTTGGACACTAGGAAATTTTGGCCCCTCTGGAAATGAGGCTCAATCATGGTTCCACTGCATCTGCATCCTGGCTCATGGTTCCACCTGCAATTAAATAATATTGGTCTTGAACTACATGCCTACTCCCACCTGCAATTAAATAATATTGGTCTCGAACTACATGCCTACTCCCACCTGCTCCCGACGCACTAGAAAAATAAGTTTATATAAAACTTTTCAAGCGGAATTTACCAAGAGGCCTTTGTGTGTCATTGGTAATTCCTCTGGCTCTCCTGGTGGAGGACGGGGTTCGAATACCCTTGGCAGCATAACTATTGCATTTGTTTTTATTTTTTTGGTTTTGTTGGTGGTGCTGCCTGCTTGGGGCCAACCACGTAGGTAAGTGGAGTTTGACCGTAAGCCTTTGTTAAAGCTCTAGTGGAAACATATGGTTATATTTATTCTTATATATATATATATATATATATATATATATATATATATATGGCATGATTCCGTTGGATGGTTGGGGCGGTGGGGTCATGGCGCGCCCCTATTTTTTTATTAATTTTTTTGTTACATAACCATAGGCGGTTATTTTAAAATTTCTTGAATTTTTACCATATGAGACAAATTATCGGTCCCACAAATTCGCCCGGAATCTGGCCGGAATCCGGTCAACAAAATCTGCGAAAATGCTGCCTCCTCAACCTGCCAAGTCATCTAGTCAACTTTAGAACTTTGACCAGCTCTAACTTTCACATACGAAATCAGTTTGACGAACCGTTTGCACCCTTGTGATCAGGACGACGAGATCTATGCTCTGGTCCTAGTTCAAAAGCATTCTGTGTTGGAAATGTTGTCATTGATGGCAAAGGAGGTAGCAGATGCAGAAATAGGAACGATTCTGAGGAGACTGAGGCAATTGATAGGCAAAGATGGGGTAAGGAAGAAGACGAGAGGAAGCAAACACGGAGACAGTATTATCTATTTGATGAGCGAGAAGCGGAGGTAATGGCAGGCATGACGAGCCAGAGATGTCAATCAGAAGCAGATTTATTATTTCAAAAATATGTACATATATAGATAAATTTCAAGAATCTTTCATACATTCCGGGAATTACACATAACATTCCGGGCGTTTGAATCAGTGCGTTATATATATATGGTTTATATATATATATATATATATATATATATATATATATATATATATATATATAGTGAATGGGTAATTCGAATAATAAAAATACATTGAAAAGTTAACATTTTGTTAAATAACAAATGCGAACACACGAAACTTTGGGCCCTTGAGGCACAGGATGCTGGTGGATTAGTAATGAAAAAGAACCAACCACCCTTTCTCATGGCAAACAGTAAAGGGCAGAAACGGAACACAGAGGAAGCGGAACCAATAGGTGAGAACGATGGCAGCAGTTCTTGAAAACCACCCTGCCATTTCGCATCGCTTTTCCGGAGCAGGTGGTAATTTCTGAATTGGAGCGATTCCATTCAGAGTTCAACACGTGGCAAGTGGACCCGTCCAAAACTGCTTGTTTAAAGTGCGCCTTCGCGTGTTATACGTCGACTGAAGACGTGGAGCGAAATTAACATATGCCGTTGATTTGGAGACTCGACATCCAACGACGATCGTTCGCAGGACTTGCACGAGGATTAATAGAAGAGCCCATAAGTTAAGCCAGGTACGGTGCGTTCGTTTGGTTGGTCGTTTGGTTGTATTGTGGGCCCGGGGCAAAGATAAATGTAACAAATTTGGTTTATTAACCTTAGTACAAGGTCCGGTTGAACGCCGTAATATATGGATATATTTCGTAGAATAATGAAATATGTGATTGTGGGTTAATTTGCTGAGAATTAAATAATATGGTTCAATAGTCAACAATTATGTTGCGTATGAGGGTTACAATGCGAAGTTAGCGCATATAGACATATAAGAGATTGTCGGGTTATAATTATACAGGAGTATGGAATTAATATCTAAATCCTTTGAATTTAGATAAACCAGACTTGTTTATTTAATTAAATTTGCCAGCGTGGAATTAAAGAGAAGTGGGAGATTGCCCGGATTGGGAGAATTATTGGGCAATGAAAGTTTGGGATACATTTACACACAGTTAAGTGAAAAATGAAAAAGGGAATAAGGTTGGAAGAACTGAAAATGTAATGTGAGTTTCAAACCACTATGTTTAACTCATATATGAACAAAAAATGTAGGTAGGCAGCCTGAGAACAGAAAACAGGGAATATGCAGATGAAAGTGAACAAAGAGCATGCAGAACAGGTTCTTAACAGCAGCAGGAAAAGACAAATCCAGTAAAGCCAAATCCAGAAAAGGAGCTGAGTGACATTGAAATATGTAATTAAGAATGTGAATGTAAATGATATAATTATTTTATTGTTTGTGATGCAAAGGCAAGTATCCTGAGGAAAAGACAAAATCCCACTGTAGCATGAAATTTTGTATATATTATTATGATTTTAAATTGAGTTGGATAAAGAAATGAGGAGACAGAATATCGAGGGGTATGACCATCCATTTCGAATTCCTAGAGGAATACAAACAGTCATGTGAGAATTTATATATATAATATCAATTAGATAAGCTCAAAAAAAAAAAAAAAAAAAAAAAAGAAAGAAAGGGAGAGAGCAAGTATAAAAAATGCAGAATATAGAAGATTAAAGCAGAGAATATTAAGAGAAGAAAGAGAAGCTATAGAACAGAGCTGATATCTGAGGTAAATCAACAAACATTCAGTTTGTTAAAATTGAGGAAATTGGAGTTTCCCTATCAAGTTGCAGCTTGATAGCTGTCAGTTGTAGCTGACTGAGGTTGAAGCTTCCTGTAGGTTGGTGCCTGCAGAAAATTGAAGGGAGTTGGAGCTTCCTTGCAAGTTGTAGCTTGCAGAATTGAGGTAGGAGCCTCCTGTAGGTTGGTGCCTATAGAAAATCAGTGGTGAGAGGGAGTTGGATCTTGCCTTTGCATCACAACAATAATAAGATGTGGTTTTCTCCCTTTATGGGTTTCCACTTATATCTGGTGTCTTTGTGCATGATTTTTATGTATTGATCTGATTTATATCATCTGCTTAATACCTGCTGCTCTGATATTAAGTCTGCTGTTCTATTATATTAATACTTGCTGCTCATATTCTAAGATTACTTACATATTAAGCTGGACATGAAATGAAGATGTATGTTAGTTTGAATAAAAGGTTTAAAAACTCTATGAATGTGTTAAACTGATTCACCCCCCCCTCTCAGTTTAACTAAGAGTTCAACAATTGGTATCAGAGCAGGTTCCTTTGTACAAGTCTAACAACTGAAAGGAGATCCTAGGTTCCCAAGATGGCTAGTAAAGAAGGATGCTCAACCAATAAAGCCCCTTTCTTCACCGGTGAAAATTATGCTTTCTGGAAAATCAGAATGAAGACATACATAATGTCCCTAGGAATAGAAGTCTGGGCTGCTGTGCAATTAGGATATGCCCCGAAGGCAACTGACTCAGAAAAGGACTCAAAACAAGATTTTGTGGCTAATGCAAAAGCCATGAATGCCATCCTGAATGGATTATGTGAAGCAGATTTTATTAAAGTAATGCACAAAGACACTGCCAAAAAAATATGGGATACTCTTGAGAACATACATGAGGGAGACCAGAAAGTAAAAACTGCCAAAATTCAAGTATATAGAGCCCAGTTTGAAAACTTAAAAATGAATGATGATGAAGACATTGCCAGTTTCTTCCTAAAAGCTGCAGAAATTATTAACAATATGAAAGCTCTTGGAGAAAAAATGCCAGAAAGTATAATTGTGCAAAAGATTCTAATATCTCTTCCATCCAAGTTTAATCCAAAGGTGTCTGCAATAGAAGAAACATCTGACTGGGAGACCTTGACCATGAACCAGCTACTTGGAAATCTAACAGCCTATGAAATGAGTCTCCCACATAAAAAGCCAAGTACGAGAGAAGCAGCCTTTAAAACAGAAAATAAGAAAGGAGAAGAGGGAGACATATGCTCTTTCTTGAATGAAGAAGAGGCAAATTTTGTCAAGAAATTGGATAGAGGCTCAGTTAAATACAAAGGTAAACTCCCCTTCAAATTCTTTAACTTTGGAAGAGTGGGACACTATGCTGCTAAGTGTCCTCACAAGAAAGTAAGAAATCAAGCTCAAGAATCAGAGAAAAACACATCAAAGAACTGGCAGAAAGGAAAGAAATTCAGCAGAAAATCCTTCTATGCTCAACAAGACAGTAGTACATCTGAAGACTCAGATGAATCCTCAGGAGAAGAGGGAACCTATGAATTTTTTCTAATGGGCATAGAAGATCTTGAAGGAATCTTGCTAGAAGAAGAAGAAGAAGGTGAAGTAGACCTTGAGGGGGAGCTAAGAAGTGCTCTAGAAGAGATTGATAGACTCAAACTGAAATTCAGAAAACAAAAGGACATTCTCCTCAAATATGTACGAGAAGAACAGAATTCAGAAGTCCTTAAGCAGCTAAAATTAGAGCTTGAAGAATCCAAGAAGATAGAGGACATGTTACTTAAGAAAATCAAAGAAAAAACTCAGGAACAAGAAAAGTTAGAAGAAGAAGTAGTATGTCTCAGAAAGAAATTAGAAAATTCTCAAAGGAAAGTGGTTATAAACTCTTCCCAAACAACAAGCTCTATTAAGTTGAATGAAATTTTGGTTGCTCAAAGATCCCCTATGATAAAGACTGGAATAGGCTACGAATGAGAATCAAGCAAAGGAAAAGAAAAGGTTGACAGAGAGATTATTTTTGTAAAAGCAAAGAAGAATGATGAAGTAGCTCAAAAATTCCTACAAAAGAAGAAATCTGCAATAAGGGAGACATAGATTAGAAGAAACCACTAGTAGCAAAGAATGTAATAAATACTAAGACCCCTGAATATGTAAAATTTGGAAACCATCAAAGAAGATTCTTCCCTCCAATGAAGAATTCCACCTGTTATGTCTGCCACAAGTTGGGACACATTGCTGCATATTGTCATGCAAGAAGGAGTAATTCAAACCAGCAAAAGATGCAAACATTGAAGAGACTGCCTCAAGAAAACAAATGGAAGAGACAACCTTATATCAGGTATGCAAATAGCTTCTATGGTTACTTCTTTTATTGTAAGGAATTGGGTCATAAAATCATTGAGTGTAGAAAGTATGGACAAAGATTGATGTTTAACACCTCAAGGAGGTTTATGAATCACAGAAATTATGTTCATACTCATAATTCTACAAAAACTATAATCAAATGATGTATATGCAATCAAGTTGGACATATATGCCTTCCAAATGTCCTCTAAGAAGATGGAGGTCATCACCTCACAAAATATACAAAACAAAAGGGTGCCTCCAGTGGATAAAGAAGGTGAATAAATGTGACCTGGCTCTAACTGCTCAAGATCTAAAAATTCAATGGTATTTGGATAGTGGTTGCTCTAAACACATGATAGGAGACAAAAGTAAGTTTATTACTCTTAATGAAAATAAATCTGGCAATGTTACTTTTCGCAATGATAAATCAGGTAAAATCAAGGGAAAAGGCTTAGTCACCATAGATAATGGAATAGGAAAGGCCCAAAATGTACTATTTGTAGATGGGCTGAAAGCAAATTTACTGAGTGTCAGTCAGATGTGTGACAAAGGTTGTGAAGTTCTCTTTAGAGCACAAGACTGTGAAGTCAGATCAAGCACACCAGGAAAGACTCTGCTCAAAGGTGTTCGAATAGAGAGTAATGTGTACATACTGAAAGAGGAGGATGAAGCCTGCCATCTTAGCAAACTTGAGGAGTATGGCATAGGAGATTGGGACATCTCAGCTTCGACCATATCATCAGACTGAGGAAGAAGAAAGCTGTCAGAGATATTCCTGAAATAAAAAGGCCTTCAAACACCATATGCAAATCTTGTCAATTGGGGAAACAGACTCGCACATGCTTTAAATATAAAGATGAGCTATCAACAGGAAGACCACTCCAACTTGTGCACATGGATCTGTGTGGACCTACTAGAACCAAGACACCAAGTGGAGAATCCTACTTCATGCTGATAATAGATGATTTCTCCAGAATGACATGGGTTGCTTTTCTCAAGAACAAATCAGAAGCACTGGAAAAGTTTAAGATATTCAAAGCAGTAGCAGAAAATCAAACTGGATGCAAGCTAAAATGTATCAGATCAGATAGAGGAGGAGAATTCACAGATTATGACTTTGCAGACCTATGTAATGAACATGGAATAAAGAAACAATTTACCATTGCAGGGACACCTCAGCAGAATGGAGTAGCAGAGAGACAAAACAGGTCTATACAACAAATGGCCAGAGCTATGATGCAAGAGAATAACATTAATCAAACCTTTTGGGTAGAAGTTGTACACACAGCAGTACATATTCTAAACAAAGCTCATTTAAGACCTAACAGTGATAAGACACCTTATGAGCTATGGCGTGGTAAACCTGCATCAATCAAGCACTTTAGAGTCTTTGGCAACAAGTGCTACGTAAAGAACAATGATGAAAATCTAGGGAAATTTGATGCAAGAGAAAATGAAGGAATACTCTTAGGATATGCATCCAAGAGTAAAGAATACAGATGCTACAACAAGACTATTCGAAAAATTGTAGAAAGTATTGATGTAAGATTTGATGAAGAACTCCCAAACAAGACAAGAGATACAGACTGCAGCAGCCATCCTGAAAATCATGAAGAAGAGGACCAAGATGATGAAGAAATAAGCAAAACATCAGAAAATGCTGAACTGAACTCAAAAACCCCCTCAAGATACACTCAAAAGAACCATCCAGAAGATCAAATCATAGGAGACAAGAGTGTAGAAGTACAAACAAGAAGGCAGCTAGCTGAACAGACAGAAGAAGTATACATAGCAATTTTATCACAAATAGAGCCAAAGAAGTTTGAAGAAGCCAGCAAGGACAAGTATTGGGTAAAAGCAATGAATGAAGAATTGGACCAAATTGAGAAGAACAATACCTGGGAACTAGTTCCTAGACCAATTGAGAAGAATATCATTGATTCAAAATGGGTATTCAAAAACAAAATGAATGATCAAGGACAAGTAATCAGGAATAAAGCCAGGCTGGTTTGCAAAGGATACTCACAAATTGAAGGACTTGATTATGAAGAAACATTTTCCCCAGTAGCCAGAATGGAAGCTATCAGAATGTTCCTGGCATTCGCATGCTACCAAGACTTCAAGGTATATCAAATGGATGTAAATTCTGCTTTTCTTAATGGAGATCTAGAAGAAGAAGTATACATGGAACAACCAGAAGGCTTCTCATTGACAAACAAAGAAGACTATGTATGCAGACTGAAGAAGGCCCTATATGGACTGAAGCAGGCTCCTCATGCTTGGTACTCAAGACTGGATAAACATTTGCAAAAACAGGGTTTTAAGAGAGGTGGAGTAGACAACAATCTATACATAAAAGCCCATGAGAATGAACTCCTGATTGTTGTAGTGTATGTTGATGACATTATGTTTGGAAGCAACAAAGATGAACTAGCAAAAGGGTTTACTGATGAGATGAAAACAGAGTTTGAAATGTCTATGATTGGAGAGCTCAGTTTCTACTTGGGACTGCAAATTCAATAGAAGAACACAGTCACCTTCATCTCTAAAGAAAAATACCTAAAAGAAATGCTGAAAAAATTCAAAATGGAGGATTGCAAACCTGTGTCAACTCCCATGACCACAGGTTGCAAGCTGTGTGCTGATGATGGGTCTGCTGATATAGATCAAAAACTCTGCAAATCCATGATTGGAAGTCTATTGTACCTGACTGCATCAAGACCAGACATCATGCTAGCAGTAGGACTAGTGGCTAGATATCAAGCAGCACCTAAACAAAATCACCTTCTTGCAGTCAAAAGAATATTCAGATATCTACAAGGAACAACACAATATGGACTTTGGTATCCTAAAGGCAAAAGCTTCACCTTGACAACATACACAGATGCAGATTGGGCCAGCTGTGTGGATGACAGAAAGAGTACAAGTGGAGGTGCATTCTATCTAGGAGAAAGTCTGGTGGCATGGTTAAGCAAGAAACAAACATCCATCTCTCTATCTACAGCTGAAGCAGAATATATAGCAGCAGCAGCATGTTGTACACAAGTCATGTGGATGAAGAAAACTCTTCAAGACATGAAGGTAAGCATTGATGAACCTATTTCAATCAAATGTGATAATACAAGTGCTATAAGTATATCTAAAAATCCTGTACTTCACTCAAAAACTAAACATATTCCAATCAAGTATCATTTCCTCCGAGAACAAGTGGCTCAGAAGATAGTAAAGATGGAATATGTACCAACGAAAGAACAGACATCTGATATATTTACCAAACCTCTTGCTAGAGAACCATTTCAATATTTGAGAGATAAGCTAGGGATAGTATCTGTATATGCCACTCTCTGATGTAAAGAGAAAGCACAATTTCAGGGGGAGAACAAAAACGAAAATATCGTTTCAGGGGGGGAACATCCAACAAGGAAAGCATGAATCAGGTCCTTAGAATCAAAGGATTAAGGCAAAAGAACACCAAGTTATTTTTCCTAAAGTTATCTGCATTACTCAAGCATCAAAAGGTCAATTACAGAGCAAAAGGATAAGTATTGAAACATTATATTAAGAATCTGAAACATAAAAGACAAGTAGTGATTATACATCTCTGACTAAATAAAGCTGATACAATGTATTCTATGAAGTATCATTATTCCCACTTTTTAGCTCTATACAAGTGAAAGAACTGTATCAATTTACAGTGTATATTCAAATTCGATAATCCTCAAAGTGTTCTCTCAACAAGTCCTATACATCACTATGGAGCAGCATGGTAAAAAGTCAGCAGAAGAGGGCCTAAACATAACTCAGAGAGAGGAAATGCAAAAAGCAACACTTTTCCATTGATGTCAAAGGGGGAGGAAGAGCAAGTAATAGGAGAAAGGGCAGGCAAACAGAGAAAATGTATGTATTGCCATCAATGCCAAAGGGGGAGACTGTTGGAAATGTTGTCATTGATGGCAAAGGAGGTAGCAGATGCAGAAACAGGAACAATTACAAGGAGACTAAGACAAACAATGGAGAAAAGAGGAAATGAAGATAAAGGCAGAGACAGAGGAAGAAAATACGGAGACAGAGCTATTAGCACAACAGTAGAGGCAGAGGCAGAGTGACAGAAGCGACAGAGGCAGAGCCACAGATGTCATTGCAGAGAAACCGTTGTTATTTCAAAAATATGTACATATATAGATAAATTCCGAGATTCTTTCATACAGCCGGGCGTTACACATAAGTTTTAACAGAGCACTTGTATTTGATTGATATGGTAGAACTATGAATTATATATATGGTAGGTGCGTTATATATATATATATGGTCTATATATATGCATACACCGAAGAACTAGTGTGAATAAGAGTGGAACCATAGTTGACCATATATATATATATATAATCGAATGGAGCGGAGTCGAATAATAAAAATACATTGAACAGTGAACGTTTTGATAAATAACAAATGCAGACCGGAACCTGGAGCGTAGGCTGGAACCCTGGGTCAGATTAAATAAATGAAAAGAACCCTTTCATATATAACGAGCGAAAACTGGAGTAAAAGGACGGAGACGGAACCTGGAGGAAGCGGAACCATGACCGGTGAACAGTAAACGTGGTTTGGTGAACAGTAAAGGCTGGAAGTGGTATTCTTCGCATCGCCTATCGACCATAAGTGGTATTTCCCGGAGGAGGAGCGATTCCATACAGGAATCGACACGTGTCCCAACCGACATTTCAAAACCATTGTTTAAAGTGCGCCTTCGCGCGTTATACGTCGACTGAAGACGTGGAGCGAAATTAACATATGCCATTGATTTGGAGACTTGACATCCAATGGCGATTGTTCGCAGGACTTGCACGAGGTTTAATAGAAGAGCTCGGAAGTTAAGCCTGGTAAGGTGCGTTCTTTTGGTTGGTTGTTTGGTTGTATTGTGGGCTCGGGGCAGAGATAAATGTAACAAATTTGGTTTATTAACCTTAGTACAAGGTCCGATTGAACGCCGTAATATATGGATATATTTCATATAATAATGAAATATGTGATTGTGGGTTAATTTGCTGAGAATTAAATAATATGGTTCAATAGTCAACTATTATGTTGCGTATGAGGGTTACAATGTGAAGTTAGCGCATATGTACATATAAGAGATTTTCGGGTTATAATTATACAGGAGTATGAAATTAATATCTAAATCCTTTGAATTTAGATAAACCAGACTTGTTTATTTAATTAAATTTGCCAGTGTGGAATTAACGAGAAGTGGGAGATTGCCCGGATTGGGAAAATTATTGGGCAAAGAAAGTTTGGTATACATTTACACACATTTAAGTGAAAAATGAAAAAGAGAATAAGGTTGGAAGAACTGAAAATGTAATTTGAGTTTCAAACCATTATGTTTAACTCATATATGAACAGAAAACGTAGACAGGCAGCCCGAGAACAGAAAACAGGGAATATGCAGATGAAAGTGAACAAAGAGCATGCAGAACAGGTTCTTAACAGTAGCAGGAAAAGACAAATCTAGTAAAGCCAAATCCAGAAAAGGAGCTGAGTGATATTGAAATATGTAATTAAGAATGTGAATGTAAATGATGTAATTATTTTATTGTTTGTGATGCAAAGGCAAGTATCCTGAGGAAAAGACAAAATCCCACTGTAGCATGAAATTTGTTATATATTATTATGGTTTTAAATTGAGTTGGATAAAGAAATGAGAAGACAGAAGACCGAGGGGTATGACCATCCATTTCGAATTCCTAGAGGAATACAAAGAGTCATGTGAGAATTTCTATATATAATATCAATTTGATAAGCTCAAGGTGAGAGAAGAGAGAGAGAGCGAATATAGAGAAGGTAGAATATAGAAGAATAAAGCAGAGAAGATTAAGAGAATAAAGAGAAGCTACAGAACAGAGCTGATATCTGAGGTAAATCAGAAAACATTCAGTTTGATAAATTGAGGAAGTTGGAGCTTCCCTATCAAGTTGTAGCTTGGTAGCTGTCAGTTGTACATGATTAAGGCTGAAGCCTCCTGTAGGGTGGTGCTTGCAGAAAATTGAAGGGAGTTGGAGCTTCCTTGCAAGTTGTAGCTTGCAGAATTGAGGTAGGAGCGTCCTGTAGGTTGGTTCCTGCAGAAAAACAGTGGTGAGAGGGAGTTGGAGCTTGCCTTTTCATCACAACAATAATAAGATGTGGTTTTCTCCCTTTATGGGTTTCCACTTATATCTGGTGTCTCTGTGCATGATGTTTATGTATTGATCTAATTTATATCATCTGCTTAATACCTGCTGCTTTCATATTAAGTCTTTTGTTCTATTATATTTATACTTGCTGCTCATATTCTAAGATTACTTACATATTAAGCTGGACATGAAATGAAGATGTATGTTAGTTTGAATAAAAGGTTTAAAAACTCTATGAATGTGTTAAACTGATTCACCCCCCTCCCCTCTCATTTTAACTAAGAGTTCAATAGTTTGATCCAGAGAGAGCATCATTTTCAATAAAAAATGGAACCATAGAATCCTTAAGTGTATCCCGTTCACATTTTGTTCGACATTTCGTTCTTTGATAAGTGCTAATTCACCTATACTTTCAAAAATTTGGATTTTTGGGTACCTTCCATGTGATATTCCTCATTATCCACAAGACCACAGCTCAGACAAGTTAGAGATGCCATTCAGGTTCAATTGAAAGCCAAAGATGTGATATTCTTCGATGCCATCTTTGCTGGTAAAAGTTTATGTAAGCCAACTGAAGCTTGGACGCCCAACTACTTTTAAATGCATTTTGGAGAATATTTCCCTTGTTGGGACCTACCAGCCCGATCAACAATGTCAATTGATATTTCCCTGTTGTCCTTAAGGGAATGGGAATGCTTCCCTTCATGGTGCCTCTTGGCTTTATCGACTGCCTCCATTGATATTTCTCTATTGTCCAATCTTTCCCTGCCATCCTTGTAAGAATGAGAATCGTTAGCTTCACGTGATCTCTTAGCCCGTTCAAGAGACTCAATTGATCTCTCTTTGACATCCGTTAGTGAATAAGACTCCTTGATTTTGGAGGACCGTTTTACCTTGCTAGTCACCAAAGCGTCGACAGGTATTTCTCTACCATCAACTCTGCTCTCCCTTTCTCCATCATGGGACCTCTTAACCCTATCATCAGCCTTAACTGAATGCTCTCTGCCATGATCAAGAAAATACTTACCCTCATGATAAGTCCTCTTAACCCTATTTTCGGTCTCAACCAAGATTTCTCGACCGCCCTCCTCATATTTTTCATAAATCTTTTCTCCTTTGGTACTCTGTCGAGCTCTGTAGTCATCTGCATCCCTGGAAGCATCTTTTTCTATCTTTCTATTTGAATCACTCATTTTATTTGCTATAAAATTCTCAGCCGAAATTCGAACTCTTGTCTTTTCAAACCCTCATCTCCTCAGAAAAATTATTTCCTGTGATTCGAGCCCTCTGCTGCTCCAATACTGCACTTTACAGAATAAATTTTCCTTCTTAGAAAAGATATTTCAATGACATAACTGGTTCGCGTGAGGTCTTATTTAACCCTGTTCTGGCAAGCGAGGTTTTATAGGCACACTGGTGCGGTTTCCTAAGAGTGCAGTTTATGTTTTGGCACGGTGTTTTAAGATGCACTGGTGCGGAAGAGTTGTGAAGCACTGGTGTGGTACAATACTAAGATGCACTGGTGTGGGTTATGATGATAAGCGCACTAGACGAAAAACCAGGAACCTCCGCTAGAAATGGCGTACTATATAAAGTTCTTTTTTTTGGTATGTAAGATCATAATATAATAATGATAATCCTAAAGTACATGAATTTATTTGCATTATTTTCTAAACTTTATTATGTTACCAAAATTCATATTATTCTAGATTTATTATTTTATAATTATTTACAAATTTACAAATTTACAAATTTTAATAAAATCATTTCACATTAACAGAATTAAAATTTTACAAATATTTTACATACAATTACAATTAAAATTAAAATTACAATTACAATTAGAATTACAATTTTACAATTTCACATACAATTACGATTAGAATTACAATTACAATTTTAGAATTTTACATACAATTACAATTACAATTAAAATTACAATTACAAATACAATTACAATTTTAGAATTTTACATACAATTATAATTTTAAAATTTTTGTATATAAAATTACAGTTACAATTATTTCACAATAAATTAAATATTACAATTACAATTAAAATTTTACAAATATTTTACATACAGTTAATGTTAAAATTACAATTACAAATACAAATACAATTTTACAATTTTACATACAATTAAAATTGAAATTTCAATTACAATCACGACATAATATTTAACAAATATCATGGTCATTTAATATTAAATTAATTAATAAACATCACGATCATGATAACCATCGTACAAACATCATATTCGACTAAAAAACACATTCAAATTCGCTAAAATCAATGTGATCATGATCATCTAACAAAATGCAATTAGCATTGTATAACATCATCACACCACAAACATCAAATATACATCTCATGTCAAATAACTCATGCTATCACATACACATCTATCTGCAAGCTACACATTAAATGAACATATCTAACATGACCTAACAATATACACATCATGATGATCACCAACATGTAAATTAAGTACAACTGCAACATGAACATAAAATACATGGACCATATATATATATATAACTAAATAATGTTAAAAATATACAACTATAATATAAATGTCATGGATTAGATGGTGATACAACATCAATAGTAGTACTAGTCGAGGCTTGTTCAGTCAATGGTGCAGCCTCGACGATCGATGGTCCAACCTACTCATGATCATGAGTACTGTTGGATGCTGCATGCTGCTGACTAGATGTGGCCGATGGTCCAACCTCATCTCCATGATGATTGCTACTACATGCTAGTGGAGGCTACTCATCTGGCGTGGCGCGAGGTGAACGATCATGAGATGATGAGTCCCTGCTCACGGAATGTCGATCACGTGTTGCATCTTGACCACGCCTATAACTTGTAACGGTCCTCCTCAACCGCATAACTAAGGTCGTAGCTCCTATGACATGCCACATTAGGCTTTACATGTCACGCGACATGCCTCTCCCCATATGTAAAAACCTACCATTGGCCTGTATGTCTCTCATATGAGTAGGCCTGATGCCCGCCTCAACAATCAATGCAGTGAGTTTGTCGCCCAACTCTATCCTGTATCTAGTATCAAACCAACTGCTCCTAGCAAAAGGCAGTACCAGTGCACTAGCAGGAGCAGGTTTCTCTGCACCAGCCTCCTGATGATCCTAGGAATCTGGCATGCCCTGATCATCATCAGGATCCACACCTAGATCATGTGGTGGTGTCGGTATGTCCTCGCCATCAAAAGACCTAATGTCTGCAAAATATATACAAGTACAGAACAATAATTAGACAATTTCATTACAAAATTTAATAAAAAAAAAGTTAAAGAACATGTTATAATAAATTTAAGTAAAACAATAATATTACCTCTATCATCTGGCAGCTCATCATATGTGAAGAGGATGTTGGCAAACCCTTGCTAATCCAATCCAGCATAAGGAAAGGGGGCCATAATGAGGCGATGTAGCTCATCAACATTGGATAGCAACTCCAGTGCATCATGCAATATCCTTGTTGGAAACACAGTCTCACCCCTCTTGGGCATCATCTGCCCCCACATATGAATTTGTGCCTCTTACATCGGCCTACAAGGCTGCCGAACAAAATTAGGCCTCGTCTCTGGAAACCTCTCAAAAAATAAACAAAAAATCTCTGAAGAAAAGGGGAAGTTGACCCTCCCTTCTACATGAGCACGACATCTATCTAAGGCTATACAGAACTGTCACAAAAAATTGATGATCATCATACAAGTTGTGGCTCATGTACTAAAGAATCAACATAATATAGAAGCGAGCAACTAATTCATTGCCCATCACTGGTGTTGTGTGAAATGGTCGAAATCAGAAGTGAGAGGCACCTCACCTCCTCACTACCAAATGCACTAATATGTACCTAACCTCCGGTGACCTAAAAATTTGAAGGAGACAATACATCTACTCCAATGTATCTCTGGAAGTACATGAATTGAATCCCTGCTACATAGCCATTTGGAACCTCTGGGAACGAGGAAAAATCCACCCCTCTCTTCGATAGCCCTGTAATGAAATATATGTCCTCCTCAGTGGGCTTGTACCATTGGTTAGGACCAACCTGGAAAGCTTGTTAGTGGGCATTCCACCTGTGGATAAGATGTCTAAGAAAAACCCCATGGCCCTTTAGGGAAGTAGCCTCCTCATAGAACTTGAGGAGGCCTACCTACCTTAGGAGCCCCTGGGTAGCTGCTGTAATAGGGCGAGGGTACACATATCTCTCCCTCTCTCATGCTTCCCATTGGCGAACCATGTCATACTGCTCTGCCTGTTGTTGTTGTTGTTCCCCCTCTTCTCTCTAAATGATTGACATATTAAAAAAAATATTTTTATTAAATGAGACATTTATTTAGGAATATACATATATTATTTTTTTTGGAAAAAAAATAAAACAGTCGGTGTGCCACAAAAAATAGTCATGCATCGGTACCGGTGCATCTTTTTTTTGTTGCGCACCAATGGTGGTGGCCCATATGACATTAAACACACCGTAAGCGGTGCACCTAAAAATTTTCAAAGCACCGCTGACTATATACGGTGTCAGGAATGTAGTGTGCTAACTAAAATCTATGCCTCAGTGCATATAGTTTGGTCTGTGCACCTACCTCATGACTTCATTACACAGCCAACGATACGGTATTTTACCAGGCTAAACCGTTGACCCTTGTTGAAATTCTGAATGTAGTGCGCTGAAAAACATACTCGCCTCGGGGTGGATATTTCCGTCAACGCACCGCGTTGCCGCTATTCCACATGGTCAAGGGTGCGGCTGACTAAATGACTGCACCGCACTTTTTTTTAAATTTTAAAATAACGCAATGCGCCTTTCAAGACCACTTTGGAAACGGTGTAGATATCATTATCACCAGTTGCGGTGTGGCCTATAAATTTTACAGGCAACACCACTTACTGGTGCGAGCCAAATAGCTCAAGCGCACCGCGCAATAAATTTTTTTTTCTTTTAAATGGTTAATTTTAAGGTTTTTTGAAATTCTAATCCGTTAAAAAGTTTAATTATTGGAAAATAAGAAAAATACATGTAAATTTGGCCGTTGAGGAGGCATATTGGCTGTAGAATTTGCAAAAGAGAATTTGCCCACCGTTTTGCAATATGCAAGCTGGAGATTGGGTGGCAATGCACAGTAGTAGTGCGTGCAATGGGTGCAATGGGAGCACTGATGTCGTGGCAGCTTAGACATGGATAAATTACACCAGTGCTTGAGAGCTTTGGAGCAATGAGAAAAGTGAAAAATGCGGTTTTTGGCTGTAATTTTTTTTTTAAACCCTGTTCTGGTGCGCGGGTTTTTATAGCTGCACTGGTGCAGTTTCTTAATACCACACTGGGTGGTTTCTATGTTGGCACTGTATTTTATGACGCACCAGTCCAGAAGACTTGTAAAGCACCAGTGCTCTACAATAATACAACACACCGAGTGGGTGTCTATAGAGTGCATGGTGTCCGGTGTGCCAATGTTTTTTCTGCACCAGTGCTTTCTCTTGTTAAGCGCATTGGTGCAGTTTTTTATGATAGGCTCACCAAATGAAAAACATCCACAAAAACCTCTACCCATCAACCTCCTTTAGTAATCTCCACTAGAAACGGATTTCTGGGGTTTTTTTTTATAAGGGGTTCCTCAAAAACATCCGCTAGAGGGTCTTTTCCTTGTACCGTTGGTTGAGGAACCATTTTCAATGATCATGTCCCCTTGTTTGTAGCCGATATATGCATCTGCTGTGGCCATCCAAGGCCTTCCCAAAATAAGTGGGTAACCACTGAGTCTGATTTTAGTATATAGGACAATAAAATATGCATGGATATTCCCATGAATCAATGGAGACAATGATATCCTCCAAAATTCCTTTTGGGTATACTGTCTAGCTTTCAACTAGATGCAATATTGTAGTAATGTGCTTCATAGATTTATGAAGGTTGAAGTTCAAAATTGTGTCTTTAGTCATTACATTAATAGCGACTCCATGGTATATGAGAGTATTTTTAATTGAGATGTGATTGATGTGCACATTGCTAGAAATGAATCCGTTATGATTTCCTTGGAGCTTAACTAGAGGCCACTAAAGTCTAGTAGTACTTACACTACAGAATACAATAGTACTTACTGAATGTGTGGAATTCTAAATAAGGGCTTTCACTACTATATGGCAGGGCACTCTCTATATTAAGCCAATCTCAAAACATCTTTCACTCTAGATTCCATGGAACTGACTAAGCTAAAGCTCTATGGAAAAGTTC
This sequence comes from Pinus albicaulis, assembly GCA_034641835.2. Classification (NCBI taxonomy): domain Eukaryota; kingdom Viridiplantae; phylum Streptophyta; class Pinopsida; order Pinales; family Pinaceae; genus Pinus; species Pinus albicaulis. The sequence continues at coordinate 1,251,350,648 of CM076578.1, read as the reverse complement.
AACAGCTTGGCAGACAAGAGAAAAGAAGATATAAAAAGCAAAGGCAAAATCTAGAATAAGCACAAAATAAGTGGTAGGAAGAGAAAAAGAATTCAATAGTACTAGTGGAGAAGAAGGATGTTTGGAAAACAAGGTACAAGGAAGCCTTGGAAAAGGATAGATTACAAGTCACCATGAAATCCATAAAGGGCTCCATTCGAGGTTATGTCTTCAATGGAACTCCTAAGTTTAGAAACACTTATAGTACTACCTAGAGTTTGACAGTCTCTAAAATCAAGGAATGAAATTTCTGAGTTAGACAAAAAAGGTGGTTGAGGACAACGCAGAAATGGTAGAAATGATTAGTCAGGTCCTTAATTAGATTCCACCTCAAGCACTAGAATTATTGGGAGCCAGGGATCAAACATTGGTATCTGTGGATGATAATACATGTCTTAACAAATGAAAAAGTGGGAATATCACTAACATGAGGGTTGCTACAGTAGAAAAGCATATTAAGAATGCATGGATTACATGGGAACTATGATAGGTCATGGTCCTCTATTCCCATGGGATTATTAGTTAATGCTACATTATTCAAATAAATATAATGGGCTACTAAAGGTAGTTGGGGCTAGATTAGAAAATGTGATAGACAAAGGGACCATTACCTCATCCTTGGAGTTTTTCAATAAACTACATATATCAATTTCCATCTAGACCCTCATAAAGCACTCTGTCTACTCTCCAAGCCCCATTGATCACAAGAGCTGGATAAGTCATTTAGGATTGTAATAGGTGGAAAAATAAATAGGGAGGAAGGGTGGAAACTACTCTACCTAGTACATTATTTTCCCAGGAGGGACCCCAAATAGGGTGCAGATCTGGAAGTCTCTCCTCTCACTCAGATGTTACTTGTATAGTAGGCACCTTCCCAACCACTCTCAACTATAGATTCATCACATCTGAGACCACCTTCCCAAACTGAAAATAAAAGTGGTACTATAAATGCAAGGAGACCAAAGCAATCATGTGATATTCCTAAATGAGCATGCAACTAATTGGAATATTAATTTATCTCTTGTCTTTTAGTTAGACTAATAAAATGGGTAGGGATACCCATAAATCTCTTTAGTAGGAATAAAATCCCTCTTAATGTGAAATGGGATCATCTTCATAGCTGGATAAAGCACCCTCATGTGTGAACAGGGGCTAATGCATGTGGACAAGGTCAAGTTTGACCAAATCAACAACGCTGGTATGGAGGGAGTGGATCATCAATGAGAGACAGCACAGTGTGAATGAGAGAAATTCTCCATGATAGTAGTGAATTTAATGAGTGGTACCCAAGGTGAGAAGGCTCACATTTTTTATATGGAGGGAAAGGAAACCATAGATGGGTATGTTATTGATTATTGATTTTGTGGTCTGTATGACTTCTTGCTCTCTCTAGCTATTTAGTTGAGATTGTTGTGTTGTTTAGCATAGGGTTTTCCCAAGTGAGGATCCCACCTCTTCCCTGGAGGAGCTTCTAGGAAGACTATTTCACTATCATTCCACATTCAGGTTTCAGAACAAGCTTCACTCTTTATCTACAGCGCAGTGTCTGTTTAGAATTGTGTTGTGTTGTAGGGTGTTGCAGTGGAGGGTTGGAAACCCCACTTTCTGAGCTAGTTTTTTAGTGGAGGAAGAATTATTCCCATTGGGAGATCAACAAAGGAGGTTCTTGAGATTACTTTGATATCTTGGCACTAGGAAAAACTATTTCCATCTTCTACAACGCAGATTCCCTCTTTGTCTGTGTTATTCTAGTGAGCATTTGCAGTGGAGATTTCAGTGCTTGATTTGGAGGGTGATATCTTTAGTGTTGGGATCAAAATTTCACTTGAAGGATATATTGGAGGATTTATATTCATTTATTTATCATTTTAACCACCTCCATCCAGTTATTCAGTTCTAGCTGCTATTTAGCCCTAGGGTTACATTCTGGGATTTTGGTATTTTGGGTATTTCAGGAAACTGTTTCTAGGTTGTCTTGGAAATGTGTTTAGGAGCATAGATCTCTATCGCCAACACCTTTTGAGCTATATAACAGTAGTTATATAGTGTTATATAATTTCTGTAGTAGTTTATGCCCTAAAAATGCATTGTCATGGCTCATAGCACTTGTATGGCAATGTTTCTTAGGTATTAGCATATTTTCCTATTGGAGGCTTGTTTTCTAATGCTTGAGTGACTTGATCCTCAAGATCTTGTGCCTATTATTTGATGATATGTTTAAGAATATGGTTGTACAATTGTATCATGTAATGGTGTATTGATTTATTCATTGTTATATCCTTGTTTATGCACTATATTCCTGATTTTCCCATTTGGGAATATTTCGGTGGTATCAAAGCATAATCTTGGCTCAGCCTGTGGATCTCAGCCATTATACTATCAAGAGAATAAGAAGAAGGAGAAAGAGATCATAATGATGGAAGGAATGAGTTTTATCTCATCTCTTTTCAGATCTAAGAGGGATCTCACCAAGGAATTCAAGCAAAGAAGAATGGAGAAAAGCAATGAAACCACACTAGGGTTTCACGATGAGGAAGGTCCATGCACTTCCTATCAGTAGAGGAGAAATATGGTATTTCTTAAAGCTCCAAAGCAATACAAAATGTCTAGTTTCTTTGAAGAGGAAGGTGAGAGAAATTTTGATGGAGGACACTTAGATCGTGAGATTGCAAGTGAGTATCTTACATAATACATATCTAAATCAAGAGCTTTCAAGGAGAATATAACTCTCCCATAGTTCATTCAACTTAAAGAAGAAAGGATCCCTTGCAACTATGGAAGGAGGAAGCACAATAGATTTCTATTGTCTACATTTGATGGGTCATCCACATGCACAAAAAAGGCTTGGGGAATGAATTTGGGTGCATTATTCCTACTACATCTAGTAGTATAAAGAGAAGCTACTGAGAATGCAGCGCTACACCTTGAGGGTGAAGCAAACATTTGGTTGTTCGGCCATTTAGATCATGCAAGAGTGACTGCTTATGAAGATTTTGCTCAAAGGTTGATCAAGAAATTCGACAGGAGAAAGCCGGAAGGAGAACAACTTCCACCACCACTTGCTGTAGGAGTACTTACATCAGGAGAAGGAACATTTGCACTGTTACAAAGTGGTATTTATCTCTTGACATTAAGAGTCCCATGCACTATTCAGGAGATGCATGAGGAGGAGGAGGGTTATACCAGCGCTGGTGCAGCAGTAGAGAAGAATCCATCATTGTCACCAGTAGTTGGGGAAGTCATAACACCAGTGGGAGGAACCCTTGTACCAGTACAAGATGTTCCCAAGCTAAAACAAGCCATGAAAATGTTTCCATTTTATGTTATTTCAACACATCATATGTAGGATTGTGGGCACATGCCATTGCATGGCCCATGATTAAAAAACACTACTGATCTAGAGCAGTAGACTATCACTATGGAGAGGACCCTTGATAGGATCTAGGAGGAGATACACATTCATCCTAGTATGTCATTCTTGAGCTGCACACAACTCTTGGGGTTGGAGTGTAGATTGTTGGAGGATAGGATGAACATTGTCCTAAATAATCCAATGCAGAGATATATGTTAAACATTGAGTATGATTATGAGATAGAAGATGCACCCTCATGGAGATCAGAAGCACTTTCATGGAGCAGCAGTGATGAGTTGGGGAGCCAACCATTATTGCAGCATTCCAACGACCATTCTACATGTGTAGTAGAGGATAGGAAGATGGTTGATGAGATACAACTTATCTCCCATTACTATGATGGATCCTTCTTGTTGAGCACTACCCAACTTAATGAGATGACTTTGAATTTAGCATACTTGTATCCTTATGGATTCAACTTGGTCATTGCTGAGTGGTATTCATTTGAATATCTCTAGGAGGTTGCACTTCAACATCCCATGAAGTGCAAATATAGAAATCAGATTTGGGAAGATGGTATTCACCATTGGATGTGTACCAAGTGGGAACATGGTAGGAGACACCCACACTTGGCTGAATGGGTGTGGATGGTGAGTAAGGGGTTGGTAAGCCACTTGCAGATCTATGACACAGGGCAGCAGTAGGCAAGGTTGCGCTAGCTACTCTTGAAAGAGTTTGGTCAGCATGTGACATATCCTACTCCAAACGGTATGTTGGTGGTTGGGACTTGGCATGGCACTTGCATCGTATGGAAGAAGGGATTTGGTGTATTGGGTGATGTGATATCTTTCATATCAACCATCATATTTTTGCTCCATGGTCTATATGGTAATGGTGTGAGGAGGCAACAAGAGTTTTTGTTGCTTTGGAAACTCTTGAGAGAGTATGGGCTGATTTTCTCCCATATTTTGCATGATGTCGCAGGAGTAGGTGATGGCACCATCATGGTGAAAAGGGGATACTCCTTACCCTTGGAGGATCTATATGTACTTCCACTTTGGAAGGAATCTCCCATATTAGCAGCATTATGGTAGATGAATTTGGCATTTGGCATGTCAAAGAATGGAGCCATGAGATGACAGGAGCCTTATTACAAAGGCCAATGATGCTGTCACTTGGGAGCTTGGGTTTGTTGATGGAGTGTTCCCAGGATCACTTCACATATGATGCACTTGATGGAAAATTAGGAGATGGGGGTGATGGAGTGGTGGATGGAGACATCCATTACCATGATATGATCTTCTTGACTTGGATCTCCAAGCATAAGAAAAAGGTTTTGCATGCAGCAAATGGTTCATTTCTTTTCATGGAGGGATGTCAAACCACTATGGATGGCTCATTCATGGATATTATTATAAGCCTACTCTCAGTACATGGTAGGAGATTTTTTTTTGACCTTATTTATTATCTAACACAGTATTTGCATTCTATTGCCATTTCTATATAGTGCATTGCTCCACAAGAGGGCAAGCCTCTATTTGGGCTTCATGGTCATTTTGGGACCAACATTAGTGATGGCGATAGCCATATATTGTATGTATTTGAGCAAGTATTGTACTATTATTTGTATGATCATTTGATACATAATGCCATTTTTTATTTACTAGTACATGAGATGACATGCACAACTAGCAATTTGTTGGGGAACAACTTGCCACATCATGATCTAAAACTGCAGTTAGTAAAACTACGGTGTAGCCACTTGGGAAGCTATTGGTACCTTATAGCACTACATGAAACCTTCAGTAACTCTCTCATTTGTATTCCATATGATGATAATGTCATATTCAATTTATTTGGGATGGTCTGGGCAAGAACCAAAGAATGGGTCTTTGAGGATCCAATTGCCTTTTTGCTTCTTGAAGGAAACATTATTGCAGCCCAAATTCAGTAGCAGATCTACACTTATCATAAGTATAGAGAGAGACATAGTGGGATGGAAAATTTGATCCATCATGTTCAGTTATTCAGCCCACCTACGTTGCAGGAGCTTAAGGTGGAGGAGTTTTTTTATGAGTTTCCATGTTCGAGGATGACTCATTTTGTATGTATGATAGCTTGGGGTTGGAAGATTCACATGGGAATGATGGTTCCCACTATATTTCATATTCCATGCCCCAAGAAGGCCTCTAGACATCATATTGTTTCCTCCATGGGTATTCCACTTCTTCATGATGATAGCAATTTGGGATTGTCACCAAAAGCTAACTTGCACACTTAGGAGGGTCAACTTGGACACTTATTGATGAGACACCATCTTGTTCATTGGAGGAGCTTATCATATGAGGATGCCATAGGAGGAGGAGAGGAGGCTCTTTAGTCCTATCCTTGCAGTTGCTTGAGGACAAGCAACATTTGGGAGGGGAGGACTATAATATTCCTAAATTAGCATGCAGCTAATTGGAATATTAATTTTTCTCTTTTCTTTTAGTTAGATGAATAAAATGGGTAGGGAGACTCGTAAATATCCTTAGTAGGAATAAAAATCCCTTTTAATTTGAAAAGTGATCATCTTCATAGCTGGATAAAGCACCCTCATGTGTGAACAGGGGCTAATGCATGTGGACAAGGTCAAATTTGACCAAATCAACAACGCTGGTATGGAGGGAGTGGATCATCAATGAGAGACAACGTAGTGTGAATAGGAGAAAAACTCCATGATAGTAGTAAATTTAATGAGTGGGACCTAAGGTGAGAAGGCTCAAATTATTTATAAGGAGGGAAAGATAGCCATATATGGGTATGTTATTGATTATTGATTTTATGGTTTGGATGACTTCTTGCTCTCTCCAGTTGTTTAGCTGAGATTGTTGTGATGTTTAGCACAGGGTGTTCCTGAGCGGGGATCCCACCTCTTCCTTGGAGGAGCTTATAGGAAGAGTATTTCACTATCATTCCACATTCAGGTTTCAGACCAAGCTTCAATCTTCAACTACAGAGCAGTGCTTGTTCAGAATTGTGTTGTGTTGCAAGGTGTTGCAGTGGAGGGTTGTAAAACCCACTTTCTGAGATAGTTTTCAGTGGAAGAAGCATTATTCCCATTGGGAGATTATAAAAGGAGGTTATTGAGCTTACTTTCATATCTTGGCACTATACCAACCTATTTCCATCATCTACGACGCAAATTCCCTCTTTGACTGCGTTATTCTAGTGAGCATTTACAGTGGAGGTTTCAGTGCTTGATTTGGAGGGTGAGATCTTCACTGTTGAGATAAAAATTTAACTTGAACGATCTATTGGAGGAGTTATATTAATTTATTTATCATTTCAGCCACCTCCATCTAGTTATTCAGCTACAACTTTTATTGAGCCCTAGGGCTGCATTCTGGCATTTGGTATTTTTGGTATTTCAGGAAACCCTTTCTGGGTTGTCTTGGAAATGTGTTTGGGAGAATATATCTCTAGCCCCACCACCTTTTGAGCTATATAACAACAAATCTACATTTTTATATCATTTATGTAGCATTTTATGCCCTAAAAATGTGTTTTCATGTCTCATGAAACTTGTATTGTAGCATTTCTCATGTATTAGCATGTTGTCCTATTAGAGGCTTGTTTTCTATTGCTTGATTGACTTGATCCTCAAGATCTTGTGACTATTATTTTCTGATACGTTTAATAATATGGTTGTACATTTGTATCATGTAATGGGGTATTGATTTATTCACTTTTATTTCCTTGTTTATGCACTATATTCTCGCTTTTCCCATTTGAGAATATTACAAATCAGTAATAATTTAGGTTGCAATCTAACATTACCCCCTCATTTTGTAGATATTAGATATGAGTGGAAGCCTTTAATTAATGGTTAGCCCCTAAGAGGGAGAGAACTAATCAATAGAAGTGGTAAGCTATTGAAATTCTATATAAGCTTCCCTCAACATCATAAAAAAGGATCAGGAATTTGGATACCAAGAGGATGCTAAAATTTTGAGAGAAGAAATCCTATCATTTTGTATTGTTTTATTGACCCTATGATGGGAGGATTTGTCACATTAATTCTATATTCTTTCTATTCTTGTTCTCATTTTCACTTCAACTCATATGTAAGCTCCATATTTTGGGAAATAAGAAATAGAGGCCTAGGACTGAGATTTTGTTAGTCCCCATCCAATGCCCTCATTGTAATTCAAAGAATTGTGGATTTTCTTGTCTAATTAGGACCGAGGCATATTTGCACTAGTGAAATCAAAATAATCAATCGAATTATGCATGTTTTATTCCATTTTCTGTCTTATATTTTATGTTGAATGAATCAGTGGATTTATGGTTGTCTTTCCCATTTTATTTTCAGTGTTAAATGAAAAAGTTATTTGTTGCTTCTTATTGTGAAGCAAGTTCATTTTTATACACTACGTCTTGTGAATATAGGATCATGATTAACATGCCCTTCTAATTTGGGTTAATGAAATTTAATATCAGTAATCTTTAAGTAATCTCTCCCTTTCACCACATACAAAGAAATTAATAAATCATCATATTTGTAGGGATTGTTTCATGCGCCACTTATTTCTACAATAAATATAGTAAGAGATTAATGGGAAAAAATTTTCTAGTGTGAAAAGTTGGTACAAATAAATTTAGGATACTTGAGGGTACCCCCTAGCCCAAGGACTAGCTTGAAAATCTAGAGTGGCATAGGAGAATGCTCCTACACATTATGCCTCATCATTGAAACCCTAGTGAAAGGGGCGAACAACCTGGGGGAAAACATAATAAATGGTGCCATTTTTGGGGAGTCTATCTAGGTATATTACATAAGGTTGGTTTTCTAGTTGGAGAGGAAACAAAATATTGGACAATATGTGTGTGGTACTAAGAAGCTTTTCTCTTTTTTGAGCTTAGTGAGGTATGCCATACCACAAAGATATGTCTATAATTTCCTTGATAAATTATTGAAAGATTATTATCTACAAAGAATAAAGTAAGTGCTCTAAAAGGTGACCCCACTACGTAGGACTCCATCAGAGAATGAATTTACCATGAAAAGATAGATTCATTGTCCATTTTCACAAGGTCCAAGTTGAAAGATCACATTTAAGACTTCTATTCCAAGACAAGGCTTGAATTCTTGCATAACATACTTCAATTATTGACTTGAAATAGCCTCAGGAGAAGGGTTGATTGTTTGTGCACAAACATTCTATTAAAGAGAAATGTATAGCCTTCAAAAAGTTCAATGAATCACCTTTAGAAAAAACACTTCAGAATCTAGCCTGGTGCTTGAAAGTTGCTCTCGGATCTCTGGTTAGGGTTCGTAAAACACTGGTTCGATCTGTATTAGTTATTTATTCTTTTATAATTATTTGATCACTATAAACCTTATTCAAGTAGTGTATTATGGGAATCAGAAGCAATAAGGAACATGAATAATATTTTATAGGTCCCCATATGGTGCCATTTATTGTCTTTAATGAACTATTGAAGATTCTTTTGTAGCCAGGACCAAGGCACTCAGCCACTATTCAAATAATAATATTCAAGAAATGTTATGATAGTTCCCACCATTTAACATCTTGTTATCTTGTTGAATGAATGAATGGACTTGTGTTTGGCATACCCATTTTGTTTCTGTTCTCATGAATGAATGTAATGATACTATAATATTTTACTTGATTTTGTAAACAAATTCACCCATTCAACATATGGAAAATATTATAAGGAATATAGGCATGATTAAGGAACCTATATACTTTAGTATAAATCAATCTATGGGTTGGTAATCCTTATTGGTTTGTTTCCCTTTCATTCTCATAATCACATCACATCTTAATAATTGTAGAATAAAATTTTCATGCACCACTTTCATTTGCAATAATTCTAGTCAAAGCATGACATACTTAACTTCTGCTATACTTCCATCATCAAACTGCTAAAATAAACCATCCTTGCACTCAAAATAGTTTTAAAGAAAAAACATTAGCTTCACATTTATCATGGGCTCACTGACTTCAATCCAACATAAAATATCAAAATAAAAACAACATCATCATTAATATAATACTTTCAATGCAAGCCCTAGCAACAATATTATCACCATATGAATGTTCATAACATCCTAACAACTTACCATAGACTCTATAATAGTTACAATATATATGAAACATACTCTGTCCAATACACAATATGTGAAGGTCAGAAAAATACTCTGTCAAGGAATTGGCTACTCAAGACTACTCTGTGTGTGCATTTGTCAGCATCAAAACATGTTTAACATATTCAACTCAATTATTACCTTTCTTTGACATATAAGTTACTAACGCTAGCAATAGGCCATTAACAACAGTACTAATCTCTCTTTAAGGTATGTTGGCCGTCGTTTTTTATCCAATTTTTTTATGTAAATACACTTTATTACCATGTTATCCAACCATATAACATCTATATTCACTCTATTTTGACCAAATAATGTATATCAAGGTATATAGATTAAAATTTACATTTTTTTAGAATTTTTTATAAAAATTGAATTTTAAGTTCATTTTTGGACCAGACCAGAAATTCCCGTAATGAATTCATTCATGTCATATTTTTCGGACACCTGGGCTCGAGATGAATACATTTCTAGAAATATTGGTAACTAATATTGGATGTACACATATTGGTTCAGTCAAACCGAGCTTAAACAGACCCGATCAAAGGCGATCAAACAAGGCCTATTTTTATGGAAATCCTTAGGAAATAGGCCAAATTTAGCATTTCATGGGATTTTCAAGATTTTGAGAGATTAGATGGATGAGCTCGACCTGAATAAATAGGATAAGGATAGACATGGTTGTAGGAGACATTTTAGATTAGATTGTTTCATATTTCTCTATTTAAGCCTAAGACATTGAAGGCATTCATATGTAGAATTTGTATAAATTCACTTTGATATTTCTGAAAAATTGGGAGCTAATTGAAGGACCTATTCTATTCCTACTCTACTATTATATATGGTGTATTATTGATTGAGTTTCAGTAGCTGAAAGTAATAACATTGTGCTAGGCAAGGGTGGAGGGCCCCCACACCGAGCTAAGTGCACTTTCTGGCTAATTTAGTTGCAATTTCTTGAACTAGTTTTGTTTTATGCTTAATCAGTTAATTAAATGAACGATGATATGTTATGATTTCTGATGCATCTAATTCTAATTTCTAATCTGCATATGAAGGGTCAATCTAGTGTTTAAGTTAAACATTCCTTCTATCTAATCAAGAACTAGAAACTAGAATTCATCTTTCTTTCTTTTAAGTGATTTTCTGAATTTCATGTTTTCTAACAATGGCATTAATGATGAATGAATCTGTAATGAAGGAAAACAAGGATCTCCTTAGTTAGGAGCCTATTCTATTATTCTTTCATGCATCTTTATCTATTGTTCAATAATGGTTTTTGATTTCTGATTCATGAAGTAGTATTGTAAGAGAAGGAAAAATAAGTTCTCCTAAGTTAGGAGCTTCTTCTGCTGCTTATTACATAACTGAATTAGAAATTATTTAGTTAATAATTATATTTGTAATATGAATTTCCTTTAATTTCAATTATTCATCTTCTAAACTCGACTATAGTTGAAATCCATATATCTTGGAGATGCTTTTAAGTTCTACAAGACTGAATTGATAATAAATACTTGTGTTAGTTTACCCAGTGAACAAACCCAACAAGGTAGCTAGAGAAACATTCAAAACGATACTATGTCCATAAATTCACTCAAATCAAATCCATGCATAACTTTCCAACTTTCCATATCTATGCACTATCCTCGACAACACTTTGAAAAGGTAAGAAAAAAAAAACAAACATTCCAACTTTGAATTTGCACCCATATACTCTGTCAATTAAACACACTTCCCATACAACTTATAAATGATGCATTGATCTGTCACACCAACATATCATAATTTCGCTTGATTACTAATCAACCAACCTTCTCAGAGAAAAAATAATGTGTATGTTTTTAATAAGCTCTAGTTCTTCTATTACATATCTTGGATACAATAAGATATGATTCATAAGTGGCTTTGCTCCAGAAGGAAAAATAAAAAAGATTTGCGAAAGATTTACCAGTTGATATCTTCAAAGAAATTGTAATGACAATATTAGGTTTTGGCTTCAGAACTTTAACAAGATCTTTACCATGGTTCTCTGATCAACTTGAATAAAATCTCACTGTAGAAATGCAAGTTCAGATTAGGGCTTTCCTTAGATGGCCTTTCCATAGGGCCCAAATACTAAACAATTTACTTCATATTGATATTGTGTATTCATCCTCAATACACAGTCCACAAAAAGGTTTGTACATGTCACGGAAGCTAGGCCAAATCAAGTCATTGCAATACATTAATTAATAAATGATAAAAGCACGAGGAAATGGGTGTTACCGTATAGACTCTAGCATTGAAATTAAGCATTGTAGAGTACGATTTCAGGCTAACCCACATTTAATCCGATGGTGTTATCAGAGAAGTGGCAACCATTGAAAATAAACTCACACCAAAATTAATTGTATCAGAAACGGTTGTTGAAAATACATTTTTTTGGAATTTTCTCAGATGGGCTACTTGGCTAGATTACATTACATAGATTCAAAATTTTGGATCGGATTACATCACATGGATATTTGTTTGGAGGGGAGTGTTTTCTAACTTATTCTCCATTGAATCCCATATATACCCATCTCTTATCACCCATTCGATCATATCTACCTACAGTCTTAAAATCTACCATTAATATAATATGGATAATCTTACCAAATATGCCCTAAATAAATATCATAGTCTTGGACCTCGTAAGATAAAAAAATATTGAACCAAAAGAGACTTCAGTAAGCTACCCTAAAATGAAAAGTTTCCCAATAAGCTACCACTAAAATGCAAAATATTTTGAATCTTCGGTCATCCAGAGATCTTCACATCAATCTAACACCTAAAACTCCCTCTGATTTGAATCTTGGACCTATGGCTTCAAGCAAAAGTGGGGTAGAACTAAATAAACAATAAGGTGTTCTAGGGAATGGGCATTCAACATTCATCGTTTAGGGCGAGTCGAGTTGTGCAAGGCGTTAGGAAGTTTGGCAAGGTCGAGTCAGGTTCAACCTGAGTCTACGTGCATAACAATGACAGTGCGCTCAGAACAATGATTCACTACAAAGAAAATACCCTCTAGTAGATGTTTTTGAGGAAAACCTTATAAAAATACCCCAGAAATCCATTTGTAGCAGAGGTTACTAGAGGCGGTTGGTGGGTGGAGGTTTTTGCAGATGCTTTTTGTCCTGTGCGCTTATCATGCTAAACTTCACCGATGCACAAAAATCATTGGCACACTGGGACACCGTGCACTTCGTACAAACCTACCATGTGCATCTTATTACTGTAGCGCGCCCATGCTTTAAAAATATTCTGCACTAGTACGTCATAAAACCCCACACCAAAACTAAAACAACCCGGTGTGGTATTAAGAAACCGCACTAGTGCACCTATAAAAAATCGCACACTGGAACAAGGTTAAATAAAAAAAAATATGGTAAAAAGACCGCATTTTTCACTATTCATTGCTCCAGAGCTCTCAAGCAAGGGTGCAAATTTTCCTTGTCTGAGGTGCCCTGCCATCGGTACTCCCATTGCATGCACTGCTGCTGTGCATTGCCCACCATCTCCATTTTGAATTTTGCAAAACGGTGGTAAAATTTAATCTTGCAAATTCTACAGCCAATATGCCTCCTCAATGGCCAAATGTATAGGTAATTTTCTGTTTTTTCCATAATTAAGTTTTTTAGCAGATTAGAATTGTAAATTAGCTTAAAATTATCTTAAAAAAAAAAAAAAATTCCTGCGTGGTGCACTCGAGTCATTCGGCTCGGACCGGTTCGTGGTGCTGCCTGTAAATTTATAGGCCGCATCACCATTGGTGATAATGGTATCCACAGCGGTTCCGTGGAGGTACCGAAAGGTGCACTGGGATTTTTTAAAATTTAAAAAAAGTGTGGTGCAGTCGATTACCCGGACGCACCGTTGACCCTGTCGAATAGCACGAATGCAGTGCGTTGACGGAAATATCCTCCCCAGGGCAGGTAATTTTGTCAGTGCACCGCATTCTGGCATTTCGACTTGGTCAACGGTGTGGCCTAGTAAAAGACCGCACCATTGACTATGTAATGATGTTAGGAGGGTGGTGCGCTAACCAAAATATATGCCCTGAGGCTTATAATTTGGTCAGTGCACCGCCCTCCTGAAACTGGTCCATATTCAATGTTGTAGGTTTTTATACCACTGCACCGTTGACTTTGGAACAATGCCAGGAGGGAAGTGTGCTTAAAATTTGTAGGTGCACTGCCTCCGGTGCATTGAAAATTGTCTGGTGCACTGCCTCTGATGCGCTGAAAATTTTCTGATGCACTGCCTCTGGTGCACAACAATAAAAGATGCACCATGACCGGTGCATGCCTTTTTTTGGTTGCGCACCGACTGCTTTTTTTTTTTCAAAAAAATTTATATATGTATATTCCTAAATACATGTCTCATTTAATAAAAAAAATTTATTTAATATGTGATTCATTCAGAGACGTGAAAGGAGATAAGGGAGGGAATAGCAACAACGGGCAGACTAGTATAACATGGTTCACCTATGGGAGGCACGAGAGAGGGAGAGAGATGCGTACCCTCGCCCTATTACAATAGCTACCTAGGAGCTCCTAAGGCAGGTAGGTGTCCTCAAGTTCGAAGAGGAGGCTACTTCCCTGAAGGGCCATGGTTTATTTTTGTGACATCTTATCCGCAGGTGGAATGCCCACCTAACTAGTGGTACACGTCCACTAAAGAGGACATCTATTTCATTACAGGGCTATCGAGGAGACGATTAGATTTTCCCTTGTTTCGAGAGCTTCCAGTTGGCTCTGCAGAAGGGAGTCAGTTGGTGTACTCCCAGAGATACATTAGCGCAGATATATTGTCTCCTTCATATTTTCAGGTCTTCGGAGGTCAGTTATGTATTGCTGCATTTGGTAGTGAGGAGGTGAGGAGCCTCTAACTTTTTATTTCGACCATTTCATAGAACACCAGTGATGAGAAACACATTAGTTTCCCGCTTCTATATTATGTTGATTCTTTAGTACAAGAGCCATGACTTGTAAGGTTTTCTGCCATTTTTTTGTAGCAGTTCTGTACAGCCTTATATAGATGTCGTGCTCATGCAGAAGGGAGGGTCAACTTCCCTTTTTCTTCAGAGCTATTCTATTTATTTTTTGAGAGGTTTCTAGAGATGAGGCATACTTTTGATCAGCAGCCTCGTAGGCCAATGTTGGATGCAAGGATGCACATGTGGGGATAGATGATGCCCAAGAGGGGCAAGACTAAGTTTTCCATGAGGATATTGCATGATGCACTGGAGTTTCTAGCCAATGTTGAATACCATCCCTTTATTATGGTCCCATGTCCTTATGCTAGTTTGGATTGGTGAGGGTGTGCCAACATCCTCTTCACAGATTATGAGCCACCAGATGATAAAGGTAATATTACTATATTATTTAAATTTATTCTAACATGTTCTTTAACTTACTTTTATTAAACTATTTAATGAAATTGTCTAATTATTGTTATGTACTTGTATATATTTTGCAGACATTTGGTCTTTGATGTCGATGACATGCCAGTGCCATCAAATGCTGTAGGTGTGGATCTTGATGACGAAAAGGATATGGTAGATGTCGAGGATCATGAGGCCGATGCAGATAGACTTGCTCTTGCTGGTGCACCGGTACCACCTTTTTCTAGGTGTGGTAGGCTTGATAGTAGATTGAGGATGGATTTGGGCAACCAACTCTATGCATTGTTTGTTGAGGCCGAAGTTAGACCCGCTACTATGAGAGACATACAGGCCGATGGTAGGCTAGTACATATGTGGAGAGGCATGTCGCATGACATGTACAACCTGATACAACATGTCGTAGGAGCTACGGAATTAGTTACGCAGTTTAGGAGGTCCTTTGCACGTTATAGGCGTGGTTGAGATGCAACACGTGATCGACAGTCCATAAGCAGTGACGCATCATCTGATCATCATTCACCTGGTGTCGTGCCAAATGAGTTGCCTACAATATCGACCAACATTCATCATGGAGAGCAGGCTAGACCATTAGCCATGTCAAGTCAGCAGCCTACAACATCCAGCAATACTCATGATCATGAGCAGGCTTGACCATCAACTATGTCGAATCATCATGATGAGCAACCAATAGTTGATCGTGATCAGCATGAAGCACCAGTACCAGATCAGCAAGCACGTGATGATCAGCATGTATCTGAGCTTGTCGAGGCTGTACCATTGACTGAGCATACCTTGACTAGTACTGTTATTGATGATGTACCACCAGCTGATATATGACATTTATATTACAGTTGTATATTTTTGACATTATATCTATATATATATATATATATATATATATATATATATATATATATATAGTCCATGTATTTTATGTTCATGTTGCAGTTGTACTTAATTTACATGTTGGTGATCATCATAATGTGTATATTGTTAGGTCATGTTAGATATGTTCATTTAATGTGCGTCTTGCTGATAGATGTGTATGTGATAATAGTTACTTGACATGAGATGTATATTTGATTTTTGTGTTGTGATGATGTTATACAATGCTAATTGTGTTTTGTTAGATGGTCATGATCACAATGATGTTAGTGAATTTGAATGTGTTTTTTAGTCGAATATGATATTTGTACGATGGTTATGATGATCGTGATGTTTATTAATTAATTTAATATTAAATGATCATGATATTTATTAAATATTATGTCGTGATTGTAATTGAAATTTTAGTTTTAATTGTATGTAAAATTGTAAAATTGTATTTGTAATTGTAATTTTAATTGTAATTGTATGCAAAATATTTGTAAAATTTTAATTGTAATTACATAATATTTAATTTGTTGTAAAATGATTGTAATTGTAATTTTACATGAAATTGTAAAATTGTAATTGCAATTGTATGTGAAATTGTAAAATTGTAATTGTAATTGTAATTGTATGTAAAATATTTGTAATATTTTAATTGTATTAATGTGAAATGATTTTATTAAAATTTTTAAATTTTTAAATTTGTAAAATTTTAAATAATTGTAGAATAATAAATCTAGAATAATATGAATTTTTGTAACATAATAAATTTTAGAAAATAATGCAAAAAAAATCATGTACTTTAGAATTATCATTATTTTATTATGATCTTACATACAAAAAAAAGAACTTTATATAGTACGCCATTGTTTTCGAGATCAATATAATTGCAAATTATCAATTGGAATATTGAATTTAACATTAACACAATGCAAATTACAAATTAATTCAAAATACATATTATAATGTTTTGAAAAACCCATCTTAAAAAGTATAAATATTGATGAAATAACAAATGTACCATATCACTCTCGGTTCTCATGATCACCCTCATTATCTTCCAGCTCGCATGGCATGATAACACTATTGTTATCAAACATATGGTTTGATATAGGGTCATGTCTCAATATGAACCACCGATCACTATCCAACACATTTGGGTAAAAAACCACTTGATTGCAGTGTTTGGGGAAAACATAGGGCTCCTTAGCTTCATCCCACATCTTTCTAGAGTTGATACATATCAGCCTGCTATCGTGATATTCCTTTATATTATCAAAGGTGTCCCACCACTTGCACGTAAAAATAAAAAATTGGAAAGAACAGAAATCCACTTCAATGATCTCTTGTATCTTTCCAACGAAACCTAAAGTCCCTCGTACTAGGTTTTCATCACGGTGTCTAGATCGACTAGATTGATCAAACTCGACTTCCACTCCATAGTCTTGTGTGATGTGTCCATCATCGACATTTTCTGTGCAAAAATGGTGTCCATATGCCCACATAGATGGGAACATATGCACATATAAAAAAGTTAAAAAATCATAGTGTCGTGTATTATAATAACCCAACATTTATAATATGAAATATAGATGTAATTACATTTGAAGGTGAATTATTAAGTTTAAAATGTACATATAAATCCCTACATTTAGCGCATCCTCTTCAGTGCGTGGGTAATGTTAGAGTCAGCCTTTGCAGCCTTCCTCCAGTGATCAAACATGTTCTTACAAAGTGATTTTAAGGTGTCAAGCTCAAATTTTGTCATTTCA
The DNA here is from genome assembly GCA_034641835.2 of Pinus albicaulis. Lineage (NCBI taxonomy): Eukaryota > Viridiplantae > Streptophyta > Pinopsida > Pinales > Pinaceae > Pinus > Pinus albicaulis. Next base: position 1,251,333,032 of record CM076578.1, on the reverse strand, counting down.
ATGAGTCTTCAAGCAAAATTTGGTCACTAGGCATTAGGTCTAGGGTTTGCTTTCACTCCTTCCAAAGTTGTCCAAATGTCGGTCCATGTCACTATTCAGCTGAGTGTGCCATCATTCAGAGGGTTTTCATCATCATGTCAAGTTCCATTGGGTCATTTTACAGCTTGTTCATGCTTCAGTTGTGCCTTGGTAAGGTCCATTTCCCTCACCTAGGGTTTTGGAGGTAATTTCTCTTGGATGGTCAAATCATCGAAACAACTTGTATCCTGATGTTCACACACCTTCCCCTATCCTTAATATACCTTATTAAACACTTCCCATCACTGAGATCCCTCAAATTCCTCATTTTTGCACAAACCCTAGTTTCTTGCCACAACTTGGCAATTTTCTAGGCTAGGCCTGTGTTTTACCCTTTTGGACCCCTTCCCCTCACTCAATCTCTGAGATTCCACTTTCCCCTACTTCCTAACATCCTCCTTCCTCCTATTTCCCAGTGCAAAATTTAAGCCCTTATCCCCTTCATTTCGCTTCATTTCGACAAAATTCCTTGTTTCACACATCGGGATAAGTTTCACTCAAAAGATGTTTCAGAGCAATAAAAGATGAATTTTTAAAAAATGAGAGAGGTTTTTGTCCAACACATGCCAAGGAAGAAAAAAATCCTTCACTTTTTACACAGGTGTCATGGTTTTAGAGAAATTTCAAAAATATCGTTGCCTCAAGAGAATTGATGCACCTGCTGGGAGTAGTGTTGGGAGATTTGATTTTTGACAGGGTAAATGAACTCCAAATTGAACAATTCTACTTGGGTTGGAAAGTATACATCCAGAGCCTTCCAAAGAGCTATCATGAGCTCAATTTGGATGCCGGGAAGTACCTCAAAATCAGGTTGAAAGGCGCGCGACCCACTTGTTTCAGGGGTGAGACCCACTTAAATTTTTGGCTGAATTTTCAACTTCCAGCTCAGATTTTCGGCCAGTTTGGACCAGTTTTGCTTGTGGATGAAATTTTTGAGTTATTATGATGTAAATTTATGTTTGGCATGTAAATTTGGTTCATTTTTACCTATTCTAGAAGATTCACTCTCAAAAAAGTGAAAATCATGTAAATGAATCAGTTTCCACTCTTTTAGAGGCAAGTTGTTAGCTGCCTAGATTTTAGTTCCTTGATTAGAATTTGGTTGAAACTGACCCCTGAAAGAGGATTTCGACCCCTAGAGGTGTGGGAAGGGGTTAGGATGCTCTATATGATGTAATTTCTCAATCATTTTCAGAGGTTGGAGAGGTTGGACTCTTGGGAAACTTTGGCACACATTGTACATATTTTTCATATTTTGGCTAAGGAAAGATCAGAGGTTTTGCGGCACCTGTTGGGATTCTTGTGGCTTTCTGTTCTTAATGGTGTTTTCTCTTAGTTTATTGTAAGTTCCTTCATGTTTGATGTATGCCATTTCTCACTTATGCTTCTTAAATTAAATGAATGAGTAGATGAGGTTGAATCCATTGTTCACAGTGCTCTGCCTTTGAATTCATTTAATTTTACATGTTTTCGCCTGTTTGAGAAGGATCCATGTTCATCCTTGCCCTTTTCAACTCCCTTTCATTCTGATCTATCCATATATCCAATCAAAAGCATTAAGACTATTGCCTACCTCGCCCCAACTCGAAATCTACAAAGATCTGACCTTATCCCCGGACCCAAAATTGTTTTTTCCCATTTCTCCAACGAAAACCCAAAAAATCAAAATCAAACATTCCTATCTCTTTACTAGCCTAAAATCAGTATTCATTGTTCATTATAAGTCATCTCAGCCCCTCTGAAAACCTTTTGCCGAGATAGACCCGGAGAGAGCCCTCTCCTGTCCTCGTAGGGCTAGCTACGAGGCTGAGCATGGTTTGATGTAGCCTTGAGTTTACCTTATTTCAGCCTAAGGTAGATTTGAGCGCTAACATAGTGGCGACCATACTGGGGAGAAATTGGTTTGCTGGTTAGTGTTGTTTGATTTATAGCTACAGACGGAGCCTGAAGTCACGCCAGGTAGCTTTCGAACTGCTCTTGCTCTGCGAGTGCATAGTAGATAAACGCTGCTTTAGTCGATCTCCGGTCTAGCTTGTAATCGTAACACTTAACTTATAAATTGCCCCAGTACATGTATCGAGTTCAGATCTGATGGTTGATGGTGGACAACGATAAGACATAAGAAGGCTGAAATCATTCACCTGGTGACTCCAATTGAAAGTCTGGAGGACTGACTCTTTCTTTGAGAAAATGGAAGGATCTTACACAAAGTTCAGGTATCTAAAGTGGAATGGTATTCAGGATCTAATCTGCTTTCTTGTAAATTACTTCTTCACTGGCCTTGAAGCTATCCTGAAGGTTTTTCAGAATTTGTTGTATGAGAAAGGTGATCAAAATCTTCACTCGACCTATTCAAAAAGTGTAAATACTGAGTTTCCCTTTGATCCTGGTCTCCTTACTTTTCCCACATCTCATGATGACTCTCTTCAGAGTGATGAGCCTAAAGAAAACAAAACTGATCCCACAGCTCTTGTACATGCCCCTACACCTTGTAAAATTCCAGATCGGTACAAAACTCTTGTTTTACCTTCTGTTCTTCATGCTTTTCCTGCAAATTATGATCTATATCTACCAAGATTTGATGGTGAATGTAACAATGTCAACGCTGAGCAACATGTGCAGAATTTTGAGACTTTTCTAGATCTTTTTGAAGTTGATGATGAAGATGTCAGTATTAGGCTTTTTGCTCTTTCTTTGCAAGGCCAAGTGAAGAGTTGGTTCAAAGCCCTGCCTGATGCGAGCATTTCAGATTTCCAGAAGTTTGCTAAAGTTTTCCTTGACAGGTGGATGATCGGACAGAATTTTTTGTTGATTATAGAAGAGTATAAACATCTGAAAAGACTGCCAGGGGAGACAGTACAGTAATTTTCTGCCAGATTTAACCAAGTTTATTATTTGATGCCAGTTGATATAAGACCTTCTCCTAGATCTGCTCTCTTGCACTACCCGGGTGCCTTTGATCCGGAAATGGAGTTTCAGTTGAGAGAAAAGAATATTGCAACGCTTCACGAGATGCAGAACAAGGCAGTGAATGTAGAGGCTCATTTGCTGATCCGGAGGGCAAGGTTGAAGGAAGAAGAAAAGAAGAATGTTTCAGAGCAGCTGACACCTTCAGAGGAGAAGCTTGATCTTTTCGTAAATGCAGTAGAAGAGATGGTGCGGAAAATGACTGCAAAAAATGAAAATGACATTCAAGAACAAGTGGCTGACCCAAAACATTTTGTTTCTGATCCCAGTTGTCATAGTGATTGTTTTATAGATCATTGTGAAGAAGAGAGAGCTGTTGATATGATGTGTATGTTTGATGATGTGTTTTATACTGATGAATTGCCTCAGTTTGATCAGTATGATGATGATTATGTTCTCCAAATAGAAGCTAATCTTGCAGACAAATCAGTAGCTAGTTTGTGCGAGGAGGAAGTTCACTTTCAGCAGCTCGAGTACAGTGATCAACCGATGCATATCAGCTATGGCAATGATGAGGAAAGTGCAGAAAATTTTGATGTAAGTGAAGGATCTTTTCCTTTTTGTTTTGATTCGTTTCAGTTCATTAGAGATAACTTCCATGCAATCAGAAATCAAACGTCAACAAGTCTTGATCTGGATCGTCTTGAGGGCAACGAAAACTTCTCATATTCAGACTTGCAGCCCCCAAAAGTCATTGATTGTCAAGTTGCAGCTGAAGACTTGGAAGTGGGCACACATGATTTAATGATTCAAGTGACTCCATACCTTTATGTTTTGAATCATTTCAGCTTTTGAAAGATAAATTGCATAGTAAATCTTCAGATGAGCAGCTTGTAGCATCATATTTGCAGCCATCCAATGCAATTGAAGGTCAGATTACAGATGAAGGTGTGGAAGATGAAATACATGATTTGATGATGCAGGAAAATTCTATACCCTTTTGTTTCGAAACATTTCAGTTGATAAGGCAGAATATTTGTAATATATCTCAAGGAAAAGAGGAACAACCAGTAGGATGTCATACAGTTTCAAAGGATACAGTGCAGCAGTCTTCTCAAGTTTTTGATGATCCTATTGCTCGTGTGTTGGATGATCTTTGCTGTAAAATTTTTCCTTCATTAGCTAACCATGTGCCGGAAAATAATGTTGATGATAATCTTATTCAAAGGTCACCTTCATTGTCTTGTCTAACAGATTTTTCATTACAAAGCTCTCATCAAGGTTTGCAGTCATATGAGGATATTGATAGAGGATGCTTTTGTTCAATTTGGAATCAGCAACAGAGTTTGGTTATTCATGAATTTCAGGATCCTTTTGATAGCTTTCTGCAATCACCAAAGAAAAGCACCGTAGATGTGAGGAAAATTTTAAGATCAAGGTATGGAGATTATCTGGACCAGAGCTATGTTTATGAAGATCCATTCGCAGTATTCTTGCATTCATCCAGTCAATTTATGCTTTGCAAGTTTATCAGCAGTCCACTTGGTTCAAAGTTTCCATGGGAGTTGCCTTTCAGTAGTTATTTCTCATTGTTCATAAGCAAGCATGTGGGAAGAAATCAAACAGCAGCCAGCATGCTTACATGGTTGCATTGGCTGTTCCATTTCACTTGATCGGGTGGTGAAAAGTACAATTAGAGTAGGTTTGATGAATAAGATCTACTTTGAGCATCTTTTCCAGTTTGTCAGTTGTGTTTAAGTATCAAGTCAGTTCTTAGTTGAGTGAGAGTCAATTTGTGTCATCAATTCATCAGTTTTTAGTCATGCATTTCAGTTTGAGTTTTTGATTCCATTGCCCAATGGATAAGGCACTGGTCTGCTCTCCCAAAGATCTGTCGTTCTTGGTACCTTCAAGGAGCTACCATCCCCATTAGAGCCAATGTTAGAGTCAGCCTTTGCAGCTTTCCTCCAGTGATCAAACATGCTCTTACAAAGTGATTTTAAGGTGTCAAGGTCAAATTTTGTCATTTCAATGAGTCTTCAAGCAAAATTTGGTCACTAGGCATTAGGTCTAGGGTTTGTTTTCAATCTTTTCAAAGTTGTCCAAATGTCGGTCCATGTGACCATTCAGCTGATTGTACCATCATTCAAAGGGTTGTCATCATCATGTCAGGTTCCATTGGGTCATTTTACATCTTTTTCATGCTTCAGTTGTGCCTTGGTAAGGTCCATTTCCCTCACCTAGGGTTTTGGAGGTAATTTCTCTTGGATGGTCAAATCATCGAAAAAACTTGTATCCTGATGTTCACACACCTTCCCCTATCCTTAATATACCTTATTAAACACTTCCCATCACTGAGATCCCTCAAATTCCTCATTTTTGCACAAACCCTAGTTTCTTACCACAACTTGGCAATTTTCTAGGCTAGGCCCGTGTTTTTCCCTTTTGGACCCCTTCCCCTCACTCAATCTCTGAGATTCCACTTTCCCCTACTTCCTAACATCCCTCCCTATTTCCAAAAATTTCCCCAAGAATTTAGAAGCCCCTTATCCCCTTCATTTCGCTTCATTTCGACAAAATTCCTTGTTTCACACATCGGGATAAGTTTCACTCAAAAGATGTTTCAGAGCAATAAAAGATGAATTTTGGACAAATGAGAGAGGTTTTTGTCCAAAACATGCCAAGGAAGAAAAACCTCCTTCACTTTTTACACAGGTGTCATGGTTTTAGAGAAATGTCAAAAATACCGTTGCCTCAAGAGAATTGATGCACCTGCTAGGCGTAGTGTTGGGAGATTTGATTTTTGATAAGTTAAATGAACTCCAAATTGAACAATTCTACTTGTGTTGGAAAGTATACATTCCGAGCTTTCCAACGAGCTATCATGAGCTCAATTTGGATGCCGGGAAGTACCTCAAAATCAGGTTGAAAGGCGCGTGACCCACTTGTTTCAGGGGTGAGACCCACTTAAATTTTTGGCTGAATTTTCAACTTCCAGCTCAGAGTTTCGGCCAGTTTGGACCAGTTTTGCTTGGGGATGAAATTTTTGAGTTATTATGATGTAAATTTATGTTTGGCATGTAACTTTGGCTCATTTTTACCTATTCTAGAAGATTCACTCTTAAAAAAGTAAAAATCAAGTGAATGAATCAGTTTCCACTCTTTTAGAGGCAAGTTGTTAGCTGCCTAGATTTTAGTTCCTTGATTAGAATTTGGTTGAAACTGACCCCTGAAGGAGGAATTCGACCCCTAGAGCTGTGGGAAGGGGTTAGGATGCTCTATATGATGTAATTTCTCAATTATTTTCAGAGGTTGGAGAGGTTGGACTCTTGGGAAACTTTTGGCACCATTGTACATATTTTTTCATATTTTGGCTAAGGAAAGATCAGAGGTTTTGCGGCACCTGTTGGGATTCTTGTGGCTTTCTATTCTTAATGGTGTTTTCTCTTAGTTTATTGTAAGTTCCTTCATGTTTAATGTATGCCATTTCTCACTTATGCTTCTTAAATTAAATGAATGAGTAGATGAGGTTGAATCCATTGTTCACAGTGCTTTGCCTTTGAATTCATTTAGTTTTCCATGTTTTCGCCTGTTTGAAAAGGATCCATGTTCATCCTTGCCCTTTTCAGCTCCTGTTCGTTCTGATCCATCCGCATATCCAATAAAAAGCATTAAGACTATTGCCTACCTCGCCCCAACTCGAAATCTGCAAAGATCTGACCTTATCCCCGGACCCAAAATTGTTTTTTCCTATTTCTCCAATGAAAACCCAAGAAATCAAAATCAAACATTCCTATCTCTTTACTAGCCTAAAATCCGTATTCATTGTTCATTATAAGTCATCTCAGCCCCTCTGAAAACCTTTTGCCGAGATAGACCCGGAGAGAGCCCTCTCCTGTCCTCGTAGGGCTAGCTACGAGGCTGAGCGTGGTTTGATGTAGCCTTGAGTTTTACCTTATTTCCGCATAAGGTATATTTGAGCGCTAACAGGTAACAACCGGTTGCACCGTATTTCTCTCTGACTTGGTTAGCAACCCAACTGTTGGGGAATATTTTCTTTTAAATGATCAGGATAAGGCACACTTCTACCATTCAACCATCTGAATTCTTTCCTGTCACTATCCCATTTCATCCTCTTTTGTTTGTACAATGCAACCCACGATTGTGTTGCTTAGAAATTGTAAAGAACAAATTTATTGATTTCTTCAATTTCTGCATTCGCTATTGAAATCAAACCGACATTATATAGTACATAGAGATAAAAATATACATTATATCGAAGTTCAACATGAATTTTTACTTTGTGTAAATTTGAAAAATTATAAGTCGCTTACTCTTTATCAAGCATTTTTTTCCACTCGTTTGGAGCAACTCCCCTTCTCTTTTGTCTTCATCCCTTTCATCCTCCCCAATCACTGCACCTAGTCTATTGTTGATCTTCTTGATGTACTCACTGGAATAATATAAAGACTCATATGATATGTACCCCTCTACCATAGACCCCTCAAGTTTTGCTCTTTGTTGAAAAAAGCCTTTCAATTTCTTCATATACCTCTCTAAGAAGAACATTCAACGACAAGAAACCACCCCAACTAATTCAACCTCCTTTACTAGGTGGATTAGAAGATGAACCTGTAAGTCCATGAAACTCATCGGTAGTTCCTTCTCAAACACACAAACAATCTAAACTATCTTTTGATGCCACTGTGGAATGCTAACCACATGAATATTCTTTGACGTGATCCAATGTACAATTACAAATAATCTAGATATGAAACGTCCCGGGTCTTTATGGAATTCATGTTTCACATACCCACGCATGAACAAAGGATAATGACACTGCAAAGTCATAAACACGTGCCATAATATACAAAATTAATTATGTTTTATGATCCCTAAATGGGATAAAATTTATTAATATAAAAAATAATAAAATCATTCTTTTGACATTATATGTACTCTTAGAAGATTCAAATGGTCATGAAATTTCAACCCGATAAATGGTCATCCACGGTGAAGTAGCACCGTAGTGAAGACCCGTATGAAGATAACACCCTCACACCCATTATAACTTCCTTTGCCAAAGAAATATTATCTTTTTTAAAAATCCATGGGACATCGCCTTCTTTGAAATACCATGAATTAGAGGGACTAGCGCTTGCCTCTGATCCTATATTTTCTAATCATCTTGGCCAATGTTTCTTTTTAGTTTTTGAATTAATAATATCTTTCATAACTGCCAATGTGCTACTTTGTTTTGATTATATGTTCATCCATAAAGAAGATGAAATTTTTTTAAATATATGCATGGGATCTAATAAGTGGGTAATCTTAAGATGCCCCCAATATGGGAGGTTATAAAAGATAGATTTCCTTTTCATCCCAATGGGAAATTTCTCAACATAGATGTCAAAAAATTCTGTATCATCAAACATAGGCTCCCCATTTGAATCGAAAATTTCTATGAACTCCTTCTCCTTCTCTCTCTCATATGCTCTAAGAAATTTAGCTGGTGTCGTTATTGGAGGCATTTGGGTTCTCTCTCGTTTACCATTGAAAGTGGATGTTGCTCTTCTGTAAGGGTGTTCTTCTGGGAGGAATACCCTGGAGCAATCATACAATGGCTTTCATAGGTCCTTGGACCATACAACTTTTAGAGAAGGTCCACAACATTTACATCCAAAATACCCTTTTATTATAAGACCTGCAAGATTATTGTATACAATTTATATGCATGACACGTTAAAGAATATCATGAAGATCAGAACAATTACAATGAATTAAATAAATAATATCTAAAATAATATTTTTACGTCTATAAACAAATCAATAAACATGTAATTTACTAGAGCGAATTCCTAAGCCTAGATAATCATGTGTCGTGTAAGCACATATGGCATACAACGTAAAACTCCTCTCTGCTACGATGGGTCTTGATACATCGTATACATTTATCCCATCCCATTATTCCTTCAATTCATCTACCAGTGGTTGTAAGTAGACATCCGTATTCTTCACTTGTCTTATACCAGAGACTATTAGAGCCAACATAAGATGTTCATTCTTCATGGAAAACCATGGGGGGGTATTTTTATTGATCACTACTACAGGCCAAACAAAATAATTGCTGTTTTGGAGGGAATATGGGTTGACGCCATCCATGGCTATGCTGAGTTGTAGACTTCGTACTTCATCCTTGAATTTTTCAGGCCATGTGTCCTCTATATGCTTCATGGCTATTGAATCAGTTGGGATTCACATAACTCCCAACTCACTTCTGTGTGAGGTGTGCCATCCCTGCAACATAGCTAATTATTTGCAACAAAAGACCCTTTGAATCCTTGGGATTATAGGCATGTGCCTCAATATCTTAAAAGGAGGACCACGTGATTTACCCTTATTTTTTTATTTATCATACCTGTCATGCCCACATTTAAGACATATCTCTTTGTATGCATATTGTCCTCTATATAGAATACAATCAATTGGACATGCATGATATGATATGTACTCAACACCCAATATTTTCAACAATTTCTTTACCTCTTCACAGCTATCGGGCAAGACATTATCACCTAGAAGAATCTTATCTTTGAATAACCTATAGTTGGTGATCATGGAAACTATTAATAAATGTACATTAATGCCGATATAATTATTAACATTCATAAAATTGACCATTTGTAATGTTCATTGTGTACTAATTATATTTCTCAAATTTATATAAGGGAGGAATTTATCGTAACTTACCTCAAAATTTCCAAGAAATGTGCATTCGACAAGCCAAACTTTGATTTCAAGTTTTACAGTAACATCGTTGTCCCCAACTGGGTAGAATTTGACTCACTGCTAGGTCCAAAGAGAGGGGTAGTGGAAGAAAATTTAAGGCTTTCGAAAAAGGTGTCAACGATATGAGCATCATCCCCTAGTTGATCATCATTTTGGAATGCATCTAGCAACATTGTAACCATGGAAATCATATTCCTTAAGTAATCATCCATACCAACCTCTATTTAATTGCTTGCATTGCCAACTTGTGAAGAACTACTATTTCTGTAGTCATTCCTTATTGGTGAATCTGGACATAGCGGGAATTGAATCGGCGGTTGATTCAACCATTTTTGGTATCGTTCCTCTACGATTTTTTCTCTTAATTCAATCTTCTCTTGATTTTACATTGCTGTGGGGTGCAACAGAAGATGGTTGGTAGGTCGTTCATCATGACTAGAATCCCAATAATTTTAAAAAAAAATATTTGAACATGATTAGTACAAAATATATGATATCAATTAGTAAGCACGTTGACAATATTGCATGATTAATTGGTTTGACGCTGAAATAATTACATTAATCAATATACCAAACAATTATAATTATTACCATCATTGTCCCAAGATTGTGGCTAGTGTTGGTGTCACATAGGTGGCTTATTATAGACAATAATACATCTTTAACGTAATGAATATTCAATTCTTAATGTTCGGCAATCCTTTAAGAGGGAGACACAATCAAGGTCACATAGGAGGAGGTATTCCCTTTATTTAGCAAACCTCCATGGAGATAAAGAAATAAATGAAAGATTAACCTCTTGTTTATGTGATAATTAGGGAATGTATATGCATTATCTCAAAAAGTAGTTTTAGATAATGGGAAAGAATCTCCTATTTATTCTAAATAATGTTTAATTCTATTTATAGACCACCTTCTCACCATTACAATCACAAAAGTCATTGTTTAAGGTATAGCTATATCAAAACTCTTTGAATATGCAAGTAGATAGCCTCCACACTTGAAGGTGAAAGAAAATTTTGAACTTGTAAAGAAGATTAAAATATAAAATAGAAGAGTTGGCAAAAATATTGATACAACAATAATTCTCTTTAACAAAAATATGTTTAAAATTGATATAAAATTATAAATTAACATTAACATTAATAATTAATTAATTAATTTATATAAAATCAAAATTTGGTAATAAATAATTACATAATTTTTAAATTATCTATATATATTCTTAATTTATATCAATTTAGTGTGAGTCAGAGAATTGAGATAAACCACTATTATCCTAGACACAGGTTCGTTCCTTTGCACTCTTAAGTTCTCTCCATTTGCGAAGCCGAGGACTGTCACAATACTTCCAAGATATAATTTGACACATCAACGAGATAATGGTGCATTATTGTTTTGTTCTATGGCCGATGTAGCATCATTATTTTATTTTATGTGTCTATTTACTTTTTCAACAAAAAAATAAAATTCAATTTAAATAATAAAAAGATGTAAAATATCCCAATTTCTTTGAAAATCCATTTGACTCAAATACAATATGGACATGATCGGATGGTAAACATCCTATCTCGGCTTTACATTCAAAACCTCTTAGTAATTTGTTTCCATTGTAAACATCCCATCCCGCTTTCAGATTGAAAACGTCTTTGTAGTTTGTCGCCATCGCGTGTATCCCTCGATCTCACAAGACAACAAGCACAACTATTTTAGGACCTTTTCTTTTATGGTGTTGTTGCTGCTCCACCTGGGCAGAAGGCTCTAAGCGTCGAACAAATTCATCAGGAGCATATGACGGTGAATCTGCATTTCCTTTAGATGGACTCCCTTTACAGTCACAGGGTTGTTCACCACCTGATATTGTCGAGGAAATTATGGACGCATTAAAACAAAGGTCAAGGTTCGCCCCACTTTGAAGGTATTTCTTTACAAAAGCTTTGCTAAATGGAAATACTCCATGGAAGTTTTTATTGCGAAGGTCCAAGTAATTCAGCCTTTTGATGTTTCCAATGAATGTAGGAGCAGTTCCATTCAGGTGATTATCACCAAGATCCCTTGAACTTGCGAGACCACATCTGAAAAATCTTGGTTTGCAATCGCATAAACATTGCCCCAGAATCGATCCTTGAGCCAACATATCTCTTTGTTTGCATATTCCAACAATTTATTTATGCTTGTTCGCAGACAAAATTAGTTCAGAGAAGCTATTTCTCTGCAAAAGGGTGTTTCAAGGTGTCATTATTTTTATTTTCGTCGTCATGAATCCTCTACGCTTTGTCCTTATGCAGCAAGGGGACTCTCAATCCCATGATGTTGCAGAAAGGGGACTTTCTTGATCCTATCTAGAGAGACCAAGAGATATTGATTGCGCACATTAAATGAGGACGAGAGTTTGTAGTTTTGTCATGACCTGTCGGTTTAATCATCCTCCTAGAAGGAATGTTATTGCAACAGCTGCAAGAAACATAGGAAAGTACCCTGAGCGTCCCGGTGATCCTGAATGTCATCATTTTATAAAGACAAGAACTTAAAAATTTGGTGCTACCTGCAGATACCATCACCCAAAATACAAGGCTTGAACATCAGACTAGGAGCAGCTGAATGTTCTTGGCTAACCATTGCGCCTAAATGAGACGGAATCCTCTCACTATGTTAAAACAAGACAATGCAGGTCTGGTGTCATCTGTAAATTTCATCATCTATAGCCAGTTGGACCATCAATTGCGATTCCTGAACCTTCTTCATATTATCCAACTAGAATTTCTTTGTGAATACCCAGTCCTCAACCATATGCAGGAGAGCTAATAACATGGCCAATTTCAAGGACGCCACTAATGCCCAAACCCTATCTACAAGGCCTCTCTACATATGTACCTTTCGTGATTCCTTATGGAATCATGCTAGTTTCTTGTTAGAATTCTTTTCATGGACAAGTGGGTTGTATAACTTCTCGTGATGTGTGGCAACAAACACCTAGAATTGGTTTATTCTATGACCCCAAGTATCAAATAGATGGAATGAACCCTAGTATTCAAGGGGCACTCACTTCATATTCATTTCGATAAGGTTCTATGGGATTCCATCAACCAATTCACACATGGAGCATATGTTTCAGAGAGACATGGTCAATGAGAATGCCAATTCTACATGAGAACAATGTACTATAAATATGGTTCAACATGTAAATATCATCATCCAAAGGAAATAAATGTTCCATTGGCAAGATGTACTCTCAACCCTCTAGACTTACCACTCTGTTCGGGGGCCCAAACATGTTCTTTCTATGTTCGTCAAGGAATTTTCAAATATGGACCAACTTGCAAATATTACCACCCTATGGGGACTTTGAGTTACAGTCCATCTACATCTTCACTAGTGGATATGACAGTTGTATTTATTTTAAGTTATTTATTGGAAAAATTGGCCATATTTTGGATGCATATTTACTCATATGAAGGATGTGGAAAACGAGACTCATTCTGCAAGTCTAAGAAAAAATCCTGGAAAAGAATCGATGCAAAATGATAGCTACAACGGAGCCAAAAAAGTTCCAAAATTAGAGCCAACTTCACTAATTGAAAACTGCAAACAACATGGAATCCTAAATTCAGGACGAGATTGTTTAAAGCACCCCAAAAATTCAAGTATGTTGCTAATGTACTACCTTTCTATAGACTGAAACTATTTATTTTATTGTTGTAATATTAGTGATATAGTCCTGGTTCAAACATTTGAAAGATAGAATTGATTTTTCATCCTGTTCATTATGAGATTTTGTACTCAAGGTCCTGAGAAAAAAAATCCGTTGTTGTTCAGCTAGTCAAGCATAAGTTAAATAGTAACTATCTATACCTAGTTTCCAACTATGTAGTGGGCATATCGTCGATTTTAGAAAGCCTTAGCATTTTCCTCTCTAACTGTATAAGGAAGAAAATTTCTGAACTCTTCCATGACACACATGAAAGTCAAATGCAGTTTTTGCAATGGTATTTACAAGTTGTAAGAAATTATTGTATGAGAGCCTTCTTACAGTCCTTGCTTCTTACTACCAAGCAGATGCTACAATGAGAATTATGTCCAACCATCCAAAATAAATAGCTCCTCCTTCTTCCTTAGTATTTTAGCTATTGCAGTATGATTGATGGAGCACATATTTTGCGGTGTCCTTATTTCTTATTTGCTCTTTCCAATATATAATTTTTTATCTTCTCTTACCATCTCATTTCCTTAAGAGAATAAGGCTTCTTTTTAGGTGCCCGTTTTCCCTTGTTTATTACACAGTTATCCAAAACAACCTTGCTACATTGCAACTATTCTTAGACTCCTTCGTTCTTCCACTAATCCTCTAGATGATAATATGGAGGTTAGTCATAAAAACAAGACATGATACATTGTTTATATTCCTCCTAAGATTTATGCATTTCTACATGCCAAAACCCAGTTGAATTTTCCTTCTTCTGAAAACTACAAAATGATACATCACTCATATTCTAGACAAGATTTATCCATTTCTACATGTGCCAGAACCTAGTTGAATTTTCCTTACTCTTATCATCTTGATTCTTGATTAGCTTAGTCCAACTTCTTACTTTCATATTTGAAAAAAAAATTACGAAACCCATAACATCTTATGTACCTGAGTGGTGCATTTCCAAAATCAACAGGTGAAGTCAAATTTCCCAATGTCCAAATTCCTCCAATTCACTATTGATACAAAAAAAGACATTATAGCTAGCTGCTAACATTCTCGCTTAAAGCTTTAACAAGATTCATAGGCATTACATATATCCCTTAGTGTTTATAGTCATCAGAATTTAAGGATCCAATTTAGAAAATATCACACGTAGAGGGAAATCAACAAGAACATTATTCAAGATTTTAAAGTGAGAATATCTTTACAAATCACATCTCTGTCATTCCTACTGATTAAATATTAGTCGATTAGGCATTTTATAGTGCAATATAAGAACATATACCATGCTAGGGACTAATTTTTTATTCCTATTTGGTACAAAATAGACCAAGTTTATCCCCATTGGCTAGCTTCCAACATTAGTGGCTCCCTCTGGGGATTTCTGACCATAACAATTATCCTACATAGGGCTTAGTCTAGTGGTAAGTTGGACCTGTGGTGGAGACTAGGCTTCTACTCCCTATAGGCATAGAATTTGACTATGACTATCTTGATTGGCTAGCTTGCAACATTAGTGGCACCCTTAAGAGGGGTTTTGGCCATCAACATGAGTTGCAATGAAAAATTTTCTACTAATAAGGGGGAGTTCATATGATGACTTGGGGTCAAAACCTAACACGCACACTCCATTGTGTTACTATGGGCCCATGATGAGGCCAAGAGGAAAATGGAAAATTCAAGTCCAAATGGATTTTATATGGGAATAGAAACCCCTCAGATGTAGCAGCTTAGCCAATGGTTCATTGTATTTGACAGTGCTCTTCCCCATGTTATAGTGGGGAAGTGTTTCCTGTGCCTTTGACCAAAAACAAAATGAAAACCTAGAGTACTCTAATATTTTCACCTCAATGCAATTGATTAATATCGAAGGAAGGTATTTTTTCTATCTCGATAACCCCCTCATTATTAGAAAAAATACTATGCTTATCCTAATGAAGTTGTATATCGACAAGTGTTTTCCTAATCCAAATTGTGTGTCATGCCCATTTTGTTCCTACTCTATTTTGAGTTTCCTACATTCAACCTAGGAAGTTAGGAGAGAGACAAATCTAGTGGACTATAACCTCGTCCAAGGACTTTGATACCTTTTACAGGGAACAGGGGATCAATATGGTGACAATAATTGGGCTTTAGAGTAAAATATCCATCATTGAGATAACTAAAACCATGATCAAGGACATGGATTTACCCATGTGTATTTAAGCCAAAGCTTGCAACACAGTTGTCTATATATTGAACCAATGTCCTCATAGGATCTTGAAGGAAAAAACACCAAAGAAATCCTTTTTTGGTGAGAAGCCACAAGTATTACATTTTTGTTTCTTTTTTTTGTCCAATTTATATTCAAATTCATGATGAGAAAATGACTAAACTTGAACCCTTCAACATAAATGCGAGCTTTGTTGGATATATTAAGACATCCAAGTCTTAAAGGATATAAATTAAAGTGAAACTTAAGACATTGGCGAGAAAATTGGCGAGCAAGGATATGAATTTTGATGAGGATAAATGGTCCTCAAAATCATAGAAGCATCTTATAGTGATTAATGAAAGCAAAAATCTTGTTGTAGAATCTGTTCAAAAATTGAAAAAGAAATCAAAGTCAGATAAGCAAGATTCTAGTCAAGGAACATAGACCTCATTACTTACTAGTGTAGCGAGGAAGTTAAGATGGCTTACTAAAATATTTTAGGGTGTATAGGAACAAGTGGGAGAATATAATTCCACGTATCAGGCTAGTCGTCAACCTAATAAATTTCCTACTTATGTTGCACTAATGTCTTATGTTCTTCAGAAATAACCCTCCATTTTCTACTTCAATTTCATCTTTGAGAAAGGATTTTTCCTTAGAAAACGTTTTTCATTGTATGTCAAGGGGATTTGTTGAGCTAAGGAGATAAATGTGGCACTTGATGAGAAATGGCTAGTTTAATGGAGGTGGTCACAATTGATGGTGAACTAGCTTTCAACTGAAAACACATGAAGGGTGTTCTTTTAAATGATCATTGAGAAATGTCTTTCAAAGTTGTGGAAAAAAAATTTGGGGACAAATTTGGACTAAAATTAACATTGTTGTTCTTCCCTTGGGATTTATTTCTTTTACATGAATTCTATAAGGTGCAAATATAAGGATACCATCTTGAGATCATGATGTGTAGATATCCTGAGCTCACATATTTTTGGTGAATAAAATAAGAGGTAGTGGTGGTACTAGTGTGAGAAAGAAAGACCAGAATCCTTTTTGAATTCTATAAGGTGCAAATATAAGGATACCATCTTGAGATCATGACGTGTAGATATCCTGAGCTCACATATTTTCGATGAATGAAATAAGAGGTAGTGGTGGTACTAGTGTGAGAAAGAAAGACCAAAATCCTTTTTGAATTCTTCCTTATAGGTATAATTTTTGTAATGAAGTGAGTTCTAGGTGGGATGACTATCTTCAGTAAGCTACAATGATCCATCAAAGTGTTTTTCTACTAGTTCTACTGCCATATTTGGCAAGAGATGTCTCAAAATTCTTGCAAGTGATCCACCAAATATATATCATGCAGAATTTTCAACTAAAAATGGATACGATACATACTAATGGATGCATCAAGGATCTAATCTATGATTTATGGTCTTTTACCTTGTTTTTTTATTTGATTGGACTATTTCCTTAAGGAGGTCATGCTAGTAACCTTCCTTGTGAACCCATAAAATAAATATGATCATAATAATTTAAATTCCTTTCCTGTAGGTTTTTATATCAAAGGAATTACCCATGGCATGATCAATGCACCAGTAAATTAAAATAAAATCAAACTTTTCTAACCTAAATGACTTCTTTCCATTTCTAAGCTAACTAGGAAAACTTTGAAATATTCCGAGTAACTTCTATGATGATGCTAAATTGGTCTTGCAAGACTTGTCAATGGAAAATTGTACAACTTGATTTCACAAATGGAAATTTAGGGTGACTAAAATATACTCTATAAAGTGCAAAGGACTAGTCACCAGAATGCAAATAATTAATTTGCTACATTGTTTATCTGAATTTATGGAAAAATTCTTAGCCATACTCCTCAAACATTGATGATTTCATAAAATGATTGAGGGGTTCTTCCAATTCAGCACCATCCCCAACATATTCATGATCATCCTAGATGATATTTAGGGAATTAATGAGATTGGAAATAGGGATCTCATAATGGCATCAAATTCAACATATAAACAAATCTATCTAGGTTTGTATAATAATTCAACTCATCTCAAGGTGGTCAAAAATCCCCTTCAACTCATCCAAATAAATTTATTTCTACTTTATTTCATCATTTGAGTTAATGTTAGTTCTTTTTTCCCTACTGATCTTAATTTCTTAAATGTCTGAGTAAAATCACTAACTTCTGCAATTTACCACAGCCAACCTGTATAAGTCACCTATCATGAAAGAACAATTTCCTTCACACAATAACATGTCTAAGAGGTTCAAGAAGCACGCTGAGCTCTTTTCTAGCATTATCTTATAGGATTCAATGGCTTAGAACAAAGTATTCTGATTTACTACACAACAAAATTTGTAGAGGTTCTCCTGCAGCTGTAATTGCAAAGACAAAATATTTAATTAAGTTGAACAACCTTTGACACCACTATCAATGTAAAAAGACAAGACTAGTAAGTATTGATGAAGAATCTAGATATCAAGATGCATTTTTCATTTTCTCATAAATAGGATTCTCAATAGTTAGGACTCTCCTTAAATCCATTCCATACACATGTTTCCTCTTGCAATGTAGTGTCTTCAACCATGCTATGGTTGCAGCTCTTCCTGTTGCCTGCCCTAATTTCTCTTCTTAAAGAGCATGTTGGATCTCCTAAAAGATGTTTCTTCCCTACCTTGGTTCCTTCCTATAAACAGGGTGGCCTAATTCTTCATCTCTTAAATTACCAATCTCCTGAAATAGTGAGGAAAGGGTTGCAATATTTGTCATGTGATCATACTACCATGAGTTCATCACAAATTCTAGCTAAGAGAAAAACAAATTCATTCCCACTAAATCAATAGATGAGAATGGAATGCCTTTGAATATGGAGCAATTTCCTGAACATACTTATTTCTAAAGTACCAACAAATCAAATGAGCATATAAGCGAATTTCCTTCAAAAATATCTAAATGTTTACGCAACTTACGTAGGTGCATCAAAACATTAATTTGATCAAGAAAGTTGACATTAGCCCATGTTTCCTGTGTTTTTTAATTCACAATAAAATCCTCATACAAGGTGGACTATATTTTTTATAGCTTGCAATATATTACATGTTCATATTTATTTGGAAGTTGTTTCTCCACATCTTGTTTCAGGGGTTGTAATGTTGGGAATCACAATTTCCGTTAGACCAAAACCCGCAGGTGTTAGTCAACGATCGCATCGCCAGAGATAAGGATACACAAAAGGTGGTTAGTCCATGTCGCGAAACACATGGAGAGCATTGGTTTATCCAATGTCCAACAATCTCCCCCCCAACGCGAGCCGGGTGTGTATCGAACTCGTGACCTATGCTCTGATACCACTTGTTGGGAATCACATTTGCCGTTAGACCAAAACCCGTAGGTGTTAGTCAACGATCACATCGCCAAAGATAAGGATCCATGAAAGGCAGTTAGTCCATGTCGCGAAACACATGGGGAGTGTTGGTTTATCCAATGTTCAACATGTAATATGAAAGGTTGCAATACATTACGTAAATTATCAACTTCTTTATTCACTAGTTCTTTCCTCTCCCCTATGTGAGATATTGGGTTACAAAACTAGTATTTAAATCCTTCTATGACTAAGAGAGATCAGGCATCAAAAAATGTAGTGAGGACCAAAGTTCCATAAGATCACTCTAAAGTGTACTTCCAATTTTTAATCAGGTGAACCCCATCTAAAATAATATGTTTTCATTTCTTCCATTTAAAAAGATGGGAATCTTGTATCATGAATCTATATGTTGTGATGTACCATTGTATGCTTTCATAGTTCGAACTCTCAGAAGAAACCATATCAAGTGCAGTTTTTGCTGTAACACCTGTGTCAAGGCATAAGATATTATATTCCATGTTACCATCTTTAGTTATTTTCTCTTAGGGGCCCTTTGAGCTTCCTACAATCTTATGAACTTTCTCTTGGGATTCACTATTTGTATCAATAACATTCACTTCGGCATCTTCTACTGACTCTATTATCAAATTTACAATAGTTTGGATAGAGGCCATCGCACCATGAAAGGATTCCATTGGTCAAACTTGGTTTCTTTCCACTGATAATAAGCCATTACATTTATGATGGTAATTCATTCTTTATTTCATTCTGGTGGTGATCTATATTGGAGCCATAAGCTTCAAAACTTATACCTTTATATTAAGCATCTTCATCTTCATCATTGCTATTTACCTCTTTGTCCACCTTTATTGGGAATAGGGTTTGAGTTACCCTAGAATTTTATTTATTTTCCTTTGATTCATCGTCAATACTATCCAGTCTATTTTCCTTGCCTCTTTTAAATTCATGATTACTCTTACTACCCCATAATTTTGAAGGGAATATCCCTTTCATTGGATCCTTCGAAATTTGTTTCATATATGGACCCTGATGAAGGTCACAAGTAGTGTTAGTCTAACAATCATTGCAATTACACATCATTGATTTCTTGTGTGTGCCCCTACATTCATACTTAATCTCATAGAATTATTGAAAGATCAGGGCTACCTGAGTTCCCTCTTTTAGTGATTGATACTCCCTCCAATAATCTAGATTCCAAAACATTTTTGTTCTATTCTGGTGGTCCACAGTTCGCTATTATAAACACATTTAACAAGAAATAACTTTAACTACATATTCACTAATTTTGTTGGCATGAAGATTGGCTTTTATATCGTCTATATGGCATTCAAGAAAAAATAAAATGAGATATTTCTCCAATAAACTGCATTAGCAAAGTAATCCCTCTACAATTACAACTACCTCTATTGGCCTTATATTACCTCCCGAAACATTGGGAAATTTTAACAAAGAAATGCGAGGTAACCATGATGAAACTAGTATTGGTAGAAATGATAACATGTTTCTTGAAGAGGTGCCAATGAATGGAAATTTTGATGTTTCATATGTTGGTAATGAAAGACACATTTGGACAGAATCCTACACATATTGTTCCATATTACACTACTACATTTAAGGGAAAAATGATGCAAAGGGAACGGGATTTCACACCCATGTGATGGAAAATGCATTCGAATCAAACGTTATTTTTCTTAGCACAAAACCTGTAAATATATAAATTCCATTTAGAAAGAAATAAAACAAGAGCAAATGCTCCCATGGGAACCCATTCAATTTTATTTTAAGGATGGGGCATTTTTTCCATTTTTTGGTGTCTACATTGCTTGCTCTCTATTATTAAATAGGTATCACATGAGGCTTTAGCTTTGGCCTAGTTTGGGTTACAGGGGTGGATTCCATGCAAAAAAGATTGGATGCTTGAATTCATTGCCAAAAACAGGGAATTACATGGTTTTGTTTGAAGTGGAAATTGATGTTGAAAGGGCAATGAGAGGATGATAAACAAGATAATCATAAATTACAAGAAAGACACTATCATAGGAGATATCAAATACATGTCCTCTATATTGTTATGAAGGGAGAGACCGACACTGATTTGGACATTCTTTGTGCTATGGTGCCATCTGAGTGAAGAAACTTGCATCTGATATGGCCTGACTAATTAATAAGTTCAATGTAGATTTTGGTGGAAAATTTATATATTTGGAACATATTAATCCTTTGTTAGTGAATGTGCCTCACATGGAACTATATTTCATGATGGAACCAATTACACCACTTGCAATGAGGGAATTATGGTACACAATTGCGATCAAGAGGGATCCAAACACAATAGGTTACACTCAGTAAAAGGAAAAGGATAGAAATGTGGAACCAAAACTACTATAAACATGGGTTCTTAGCTCCTTCTAAGGGTATTCTTGCACCGAAGTTATACAAACTTGGACAAAAGAAAGGATATTCATTAGGTGGTGCAATTGCAATGTTGTAATCTCTTATAATTTTGAGGTTCCTTGGATCATCTTTATCATAAAAAGATGGGGACAAGTTTTAAGGTCAAATGTATTATCTATTCGGAACCTGCAGTTGGAATGTTGTTATTAGATATTATGTTCAAAAGAAACAATGAAAACATCATTTTAGGATGTATTTCATACCAAAAGATTTTTTCCTTGCAATTTATCACAAATTTTTTTTCAACATTATCACGCATAATAATCAAAATGTTATTCCAATGGTTATGTATAAAAATCTTCTTTAGTGCATGCTGGTAATGGATTTAATGGTGAGGTGCTAGGGAAAATATATACAAATTCTAATGAAGAGGAACACTTGGTATTAGGGTTAGGCCATATTCAGAAGTCTCTTCACATTTTTTCTATATGTATACCTATAATATATTTCACTAAACACTTGAACTTGTTTAGAGGAAGGGAAAAAAATGTATATGTAATAAAGGGAAACTTTATTATGACCTCAACAATCGATGCAAGAGAAATATCAACACAATCCCTTGAAATTCAGGAGAGTGTAGACGGACTATTCCTTGTGGTTGCTTCTTATGTAAATAAAATCTAAACAATGGTCAATGAGGAACACTCAAAGGAATCAAGTAGATAAACAAATACTGGAGAATCCACACGATAGCAGAGGGATTATTTTCCTTCTTATGTTCCTTTTGGTACAATTTTTTCTTTCAGAATTAAGGAATAATTTCCACTCACACTCTCTGAGATCATACATGTCTTTATTTCTAAACTGTGGAGGACACTTGACCAAGGGAATGGATTTCATTTAGAAAATTCTATTTGAGCCAAGTGATTCAGTGTAGCATACTTTTTTAGGGCCTATAAAATACGTGGGAATATAGAGTTAGAGAGATACGTAGTATAATTTTTGGTTGAGTTGGAACCCCATGACTCTGCCCTGTATGTACCACTTTCAAACATATATGTGGTAGATAACATTTGGGAATATGTAGCAAGGGTAAAAAAAGTGATGAAAGACCAGGGCTTGAAAAAGGAGCTTGGGAAAAAAATGGAGTGATGTAAATAAGTCAAATAACATCGTGTATGAATTCATTTTAGATAATAGTTCACATCCCTAGATATAAGACATATAAAATGTTGGAGAGGTTCCCAAACTACATGAGTGATGCAGGATATGTACCAAGTCCATATTCTGTGCTACATGATATCAACGTAAAACTGGAAACAGATGTTGACTAAAACCAAATTGTATTTATTTATTTGCAGATCAAAGAGCAGTTTACCTTAGTCACAAGTGTGGATATGGAATTCCTCAATCAACAATTCAACATGTAGTCACCCAAGGACAGGCCAACATGCAGGATAACATGATCACCACTCAACAACTTCAAGGCTCATATGATGTAGCTATTGAAGGGAAAATAATACTAAGTTGCCATTCAGCAACATCGTCTATAATTTATTCCTTAAATGAAATACATACAAGAGTGTATATGTCATCTCTAGAATAGGATGGAAAAATTGACGTCTAAATTAGCCATTACGATGGATATCAGGATTGATAATTGTATCTAGCTATAGTTTACAGAGGATGAAGTGGGAACTATATTGTTTTAATTAGAAGAGATTCGATTCAATGGAAAATGGAGAAATTCACCTCCTTCAAGTTCATTTATCTAATCCTTATATTTTGGTTAATTTGGTCATCCCTTAGGGGTTCTTACTTCTGGACCTAAACTTGGAAGCTTCTTATTCAAACTCTATTGAAGCTAATGGGTAGCTTAAAGGCCTCAATCCATGTTAAATTGTCAATATCAATCAAGTTTTGTCTGTTTGTAAGGATGTTTCACCAATTGTATACTTTTGTTATCCTTATTTTGATGAAGCCTATTTAAAATATAGTTAGGAATGTTTGGGTCTAGACGAGGGCATAGTTTTATATGAATTTTGTAACTTAGCTCTTTGAAGAACTCTGTATAATTTTGTTTTTCCTTCTAGCACAAATTTTTCTTAATAAAATTCACCAATAATTATTAAGAAAAAATAACACATATTATAAATTCAACACAAATAAATAAGTAAATACATATGCATATACACATACATACGCACATACACTAATAATCAAATTATTTTATTAACAATTATGAGTAACAAATCATAGAAGGCACATCTTGATAAATGTGTATTAATGGTGAGTGAATTCCTACCAAGGATGAGAGAATTCCTACCCTCGAAATAGTGTTTGAACCTCTTATGTGTTAACCAACAACTAATCAAACTAACTTATGACATGTTTAGTCATATTATTTAAATAAATTAATATGTACACTAAGATAAGTTGTAAATATAATCCTTTAAATTTTCGAATCTTTCAATTAATGCAAAACTTAAAATACCTTATGACAAGTTAAAATATATGATCTATAAACCTTTTGGCTTCCTAAGTTTTGAAAAAAAAAAAATACCTTGCTGACTTTTGGAAAAGTAGCTTTTCATAAAACTATTTCGAATTGAACCATATTCACCGCCCACATTACAGAAAACGATACCTTACCCTAAACACATGTATAGAAAAGTTGGCTTAGAAATGAATACCGCCTAAAATTATTTCGAATAAACCATATGCACCGCCCAATCTACATAAAACGAAGCCTTACCCTAAACAGAAAATGTATAGAAAAGTGGCTTAGAAATTAATACCGCATGAGTATAGTACAGAAGACCGAAATCCGTGTCACAAAAAAACTTAAATGAGGTTCCACGTGGCCTTCCGCACTTAAATCACGATAATGTTAAATGTTGTAAATTCGATTCCACCTACACTATGTCCATGGACAGCGAGACGCTTGTTCCATTAACATTGTCAACCTTGATATCGCTTCACTTCCAATGGAATAATCCAAAATTATAACTATATATTAAATTAAAAAATATATTACTAGAAGTTGCCTTTAAAGGTGCAAAGATACGTAGTTCTTAGAAAATGAAAAAGGAAAAGTAAATATATAAAAAAGAAAATGAAAAATCATAATGGAATAAAAAAGTTGACTATTTTCTAATTTCATTTTTACTTCTAAATAATTAAAAAACTTAGAAAATGGAAAAGGGAAAAAAATTTAGAAAATGGGAAAGAGAAAGTAAAAAATTAGAAAAGAAAATGAAAATGAAAAATGGTATTGGAATAAGAAAGTTTACCATTTTTCTAATTTCATTTTTCCTTTGAAAGACTTGAAAAGCTTAGAAAATGAGAAAGAGAAAGTAAGAAAATACAAAAAAAATGGAAAATCATAATGGAATAAGAAAGTTTACCATTTTTTAATTTAATTTTTGCTTCAAAGACATAAAAAGCTTTTTAAATGGAAAAGGAAAGAATTTGTCTATGTAAATATGTAATACATTGCTAATTTTAAAAGGAGTGACTATTTTTGGGATTTTATATATTTTTTAAGTATGGTTATATTTATTATGAAGAATTTTAGATACATAAGTTTTTAAATTAGCATCCGATGGTTATAAAACTATACCATGACATCCGATGATTATATAAATTTTTTGTACATCGCAACGAAATGGTAAAGTTAACATGCAAACAACGCACAAATCATGTAATTAGTCCAGCAAGGCAGCGGAGGTGGCATCTAATTACACCGATTTAGACTTAAAAATAGTGCACAGATGTTACCATAAGACTAAAAGTGTTAGACGATGGTCCGTGGGGAACTCTTTCAATATAACACCTTCGGTGTAATTAGTAATAAATGTTAAATATTTTCAAAATAAAAATAAATAAAATTTATATAAATTTTAAGGATTACCATAATAATTTTAAAAAATTAATTATATTAAATTTATATTATGTTAAAAGAGGATAGAGATAATTATATTGTAATGGTTTATGACTCAATAATTATATGATTAATGGAATTATTCTCTAAAATTTTTAGTTATTTTATTTTTGTTAGAAGACTATTATATTGATTCTCGAAAAGAAAAATTAGAGTTTTTTTTAGGTTTTAAGAATGCAAAATAAGTAAGTCAATCCGAAGTATAAATGACTTACTAAAATGAAAAAGGGATTTATATTTCATGTCCTTTATCAAATATGATGAGGTTTATCAAGAAACAATGAGGGGATGAGGAGTTAAGGTTTTATAGTTTTTATTATTCCATTTTTTTTAATTAAGTATTTGGATTTAAATGCTATAAAATGGGAGAATTGAATACATGTGAGAGTTTCTTGTTTTGTTTTCTTTAGAAAGACTAAATCAATTAATGTCATTTTTTTCCTTGGCCTTTAATGTATAATATCCTATGAAAGAAAAGGAAATTTTAGTACAAAGAATTTAGTGGATCTCCACATCAGAGTTTACAATTTTGTTTTATTTAGAAAATCTAGATCAATTAATGTTATCTTTTTCCTTGGCCTTCAAAGTATAACATCCTATACCAAAAAAGAAACTATAGTACAAAGAATTTAATGGATATCCACATCATAAGTAGTTAATTTGTAGATATTTTCTTAGTACTAATTTGATCTAAAAACTAGATATATTGATAGACAAAATGAGACATTTCCATTAATGACACATTTCTATTATAAAAACAAATAAATATATTCAAAGTAATAAATTTCATTATTAAATAGAAATAATAGTAAACAAAATATGAAAATAAAAACTAACACAAAGAGAAGTGAATACTAAAAATTACAACTTAACCATTAAATTAAAAATAAATAAATAAATAAATAAAATGGATTGAACATCAAACTTTATCTTAATCCTATTATATCTCTAACTAATAAAATCTCAACCCACTTATACCTAAGTTAGGAGATGGTTTCATTAGCTTTGGAAATCTTGTATTCTCGTAAACTTCAATAAATGAAAATGACGGATATAATAATGTTTATAAACCAAATGAAGTGGAAATATGTTGTTCATGGCCCAGCATAATCCAATAAATTATGTCGACTTGAAATCTTGTATTCTCGTAAACTTGAATAAATGAACATGATAGATATAATAAAGATTATATACCAAAGGAAGTGGAAATATGTTGCTCATGGCCAAACATAATCCAGTAAATTAGGGGGACTTGAAAATTAATGTTCTCATAAATATAATTTTTATTTTTTCCCTTTTTATCTTATATTCTGTTAACGAATTTTAACGTTCTGTTTAAGTTTAAATTTAAATGGTGATTGAGTAAAAAGAAAATCATATTACAATTATCTCCAAATCGGCCACATTTTTTGTTGTTGCCTCATTATTTAAATATTAGCAATGTAGCTGTTTGAAAAATCTTATCGTCAAGTCATCTAATAAAACCCTAAATTATTTCTCGGTGTCGTACCTTGCGCTGTTGTTGTTATATCTGGAAGGTGGCGAATGGCGAATGAGTACAGCGTGATGTTTGGAAACTGATAATTACTTACTTTAGGCACTATAGTCCACATAATATTCAACGGAACGACTAGAATGGCACCCATTCGGGAATATCTTATCGAAAAATGGATGCTTCGATTGACGGGAGCAATGCCGGTTCTTGCGCTCGTACACTATGTACACAAATAATTACACATATTACAAACCACTGATACTCGGAAATTCAAATGCCACTTTGGCTGGCATTGAAACTGCAACTGCTTTTTTCCACGACAGTCGTTAAATGAATATCTAGTACAGTCTTGTAAGGTGGAGTTTTGCAGAGAGTCTTTTGATTACCATGGCTCGCCAGTACTTTGTGTTTCCGAGATTAATAGTGTGGGATTCGAGTTATAAGTTTCACAATTTTGATGATAGTATTTTACTGGTGTGGGCAGATCGTTCTTATATCTAATAATATTGGGTACTCTAAAGGGTATTTCAGGAGCCTTCATGCTTATCAAATTTCACAATTCTAATGATAGCATTTTACTGGTATTCAAATCGTTCTTACATCCAATATCCAACATTAGATATTCTAAAGATATTCAAGCTTGATGAAGCTTCACATAATGGTAATAGCATCCCAGTGAGCAAGCAGATAATTCTTACTTAGACTAGCCCGGCCCAAAACTCGGAAACACGACTGCTATTTCCGCACAGCTGCCCTCCTGCTTTCTTCGTTCTAATGGTAGGCCATACTTTTATATCATCTGCCTCAGGCTTTACATTTCTGCATACAGTACAATGCATGTCAGTATTTTAAAGAGAGTGAAAGGGACCATAAGGCTATAGATTAGCGAAATTAATTGGGATTATGGGCGGTCGCATTTCCTGCGTTTCTCCTCAAGTTCATATTCCCCACAATTTAGTGAAGGTCATAGCATTGTATGGCGAGGTCCAAGAATTCCAAAGGGCCGTGAAAGCCGCAGAGGTAATGATGGACAATCCCCAACAATTTGTTTGCCCCGCCACTTCGTTACAAACCGGGCACCGGATCATAGCGCTTTCAGCAGACGACGAGCTAGAGTTAGGGCATCTCTATATCCTTCTCCCCATGGAGAAACTCTATTCCTCGCTCTCCACTGCCGAGATGTCTTCCCTTGCTTTCAAAGCCGACTTGGCTGTTCACAAGTCGAGTTCACATTACAATAGCCTGGTCAGAATCTTTCCCGTGCTAGGCGACCTGTGCATGTTTAATGCAGAGAGAAAATCGACTCCCGTAAGCGACGGTAATGAGTTGAATGGAGAAATTAACAGTGCTAAAGTCGAAGAAGCAGAACCGCAGAATGCTGTGATCCCGAAATTGCTAGTGGGCGATGCGTATGATAATGGGGAGTTGAGGGAAATAAACATGAGATTCGCGAAGTGCAGATATTGGAAACCTGCGTTGGAGACCATAAGCGAGAGCCCAAGTTAACCCTAGTGCAGATTCAGGTCATCCGAGGGTCCGCCACGCAGTCACAAAATCAATGACTGACCTTTTTCGCTTGGCCATCAGATGACGCAAGTCTACCATAGGGTTAGGGTTACAGTACTGTTGGGGTTAATATCAGATGACCCGAGTCTACAATAGGGTTAGGGTTACAGTCGGGTTCGACCGCCGCGCAGTTACAAAATCAATGGCTGACCTTTTTGGCTTGGCCATCAGATGACCCAAGTCTACTATAGGGTTAGGGTTACAGTTTTGTTCGGGTTAATATCAGATGGCCCGAGTCTACAATAGGGTTAGGGTTACAGTCGGTTTCGGGTTCATATCAGGTAGTCCAGATCTGTCAAAGGGAGGATTACCGTCGCCAAATTTGCCGATCGCCCGACAACGTAAGAAGCGAAACCATTTGTCACAGGGGGTTGTCTTTCTCTATGTATATAAAAGAATCTCGTCCTCCACAGATTGACTGAACTACATGAGTCTGCAATGGGAGGTCCCTGTGGATATGTTTCGGTCGCAACTCAGATCTGTAAATTCGGAAAGTGGTCAAGATTTTTCAGTCGGCACTAGACCATGAAAAACTGTTCTGTTCTGTTGTATGGTAGTGTTCCAATTTGGTGGAAACTTTGATTATTCCAATAAAAAAATCCAAAGGGCTAGTAGGTCAATGTATTGATATGAGAAATCAATAAGTATGGGCTTTTCTATGCGAGGAAGTTAATTACTCTTGACAAATTCTTCGCTGGCCTTGCAATCTGTATAGGGTTTTGTAAAAACATTCTGTTTTTTTAAGAAAAACATGCCTTTCAATCTGTAAAGGCTTTTGTAAAAAATTGTGTCTCGTGAAGAAAAATATATAGTTATAGGTGGTAATTGAAATTGTTATACAGTCGGTGTTTGATACGAAGTATTTAATTTATTCAGTATTCATCAAAATTTGTCAAAAGAATCGCTAAAATCTGCCGTTCAATTAGATTCGTGGATGGCTTTTTGTTTTTTAATAAATAGTTAGTAGTATCATGAGCAATCCGTCTCATATTCCTTTTTCGATGAGTGACCCTTATGCGATGGACCTGCCAGAATTTTTATCATATTTTTTTTATAATAAGACTTTCAAAATTAATTGTTTGTGTTTCTTGTTTTTATTTATTTGAAACTATTTTTATAAGAATGTAATTAAAAAATTTGTTAATTATTCTAATATTTTTTTAATTGAGAAAGGTAGGGAAATGTGTTTTCTACTGGGTTTAACTGATTTTTAACTCATTTATATTTGGTCTTTCTAAGACGCTTTGCGAAGATGTCATCTACATGTTCAATGATATTACATATGCTCTTTGACAAAATGATAATGAGTTTCAATTTGCTAATCTTGAACCATATATAAGATCGTTTCTTAGTTTAATGAGTTTTGTTTATCACACTTGATTATCATTGACCTTTTCTGTTCTTCTCTCACATAATGAAATATTTAATTAAAATCCAAGAACTTGTCTTAAATAAACAACAATATTCACCTCATAATAAAATTAGGTTTCAAATAAACAACAATATTCACCTCATAATAAACTTAGGTCTCAAAGTTTTGATTAGGAATTTTTTCAAAGTTTTGATTAGGTACTAATGGTGAAAGAAACAACTTTACAGAAAAAAAACGTCATTAGAAGAAGGTAAAGAAGCAAATTCACCTCATGGAAAGTTACCATTTGCAAAGCCACAATAAAGTATGACCGGCTAATGTTAAATAAAGTATGACCGGCTAATGTTAAAATTAAATATCATGATTATGGCAATTTAGACACTATTTTAGATATTATTTGAAAATAAAATATCATGAATAATATATTTATAAATATTTAATTATTATGATAATAATAATTAAATATTTATAAATTCTGAAAATATTATGATAATTATATATTTATAAATTTATAATTTTAATGAGAATTATATTTATAAATTTATAATTTTAATGAAAATTATATTTATAAATTAAAATATCAAAATATATTATAATAAAATGAAAAGACTTGTTATCTTATTCTTTTGATTGGCACGTCTTTTATTGAAAGTATGACTATTTTTAGATATATGATGCATAAGAAGAAGGTTTACAACACCTGATCCTAGAGGCTCCCAAAAATTGCTTCTAACATTAGTCAAAACCCCCACCTGCCTCAAGCTCAGGTGTTATAAGGATGCATAGTCTTGACTCAACCTCTGGGGGATTAAGGAGGAGATCATCATGGGAAGAAAGTATAGTATCAAATATGCTATTACATCCAATTTTAAGGGTAAGATATAGGATGATAAGGAGCTCGAGGATAAAAGGAAGCTAAGATATTATAAGAAGTTCATCAAACCCACTCTTGGTAACTGGAGTTATCTCTTTATGTTAACCAACACTATGAAGAAAATGAACTTTTCTAGGATAAAAAATAATTCTCATGAGCTTCTAAGTAAGACCAGTCGATGGTTGGTGATGGTGTACTCGCAAGATTCCCTCAGACACAGAATATGTCATATTTGTGATACTAAGAAGGTGGAAGATGAGAAGCACTTCCTTCTAGAGTGCTCGACCATTGTCCACATCCACTCTCAATTCCCTATCACCAGCCTAGATCCATATAACTCTGGATCTATCATGCGCCGAGAGGGATCAAATCTCTCGAGGTGCAAACCTATTTTTTGAGTGAAAAACTTGAGGAAAGGTTTGCACCTCGAGAGATTTGATCCCTCTCGGCGCATGATAGATCCAGAGTAAGATGGATATAGGCTGGTTCCAGTTGGAGGCATCAACGTCACATTTTTCAGATTATTAAAATTTTTGTATATTTTTGAGATTGTACATCATACTTTGAAATTTTGAAGATTAGAAATACTAATTCTAAAAAAATGTTAGAACACTATTTTGAATAGTGAAGCACGTAATAATCGTAGAAATCAACATCTACACTATTCAATTATTTAAATATTTTTTCTCGGAACTATTGTACTAAAAATCATACTTTTCTCTCTTGCTCTTCGATATTAATAGGTTGAATTACTAAAACATAAAAATAAATGTACATTGTCAATAATTTTGCCTACTTACGATGAAATTAATACACAATGTTAATCCAATCACTTTAAAATTAATGTCCCATCAATGTACATCCAATTACATCAAATCGTAAATCAACGTTTACATCGAAATCAATGCATATAATGCAAACAATGAAATAGGATTAGAAAAAAAACATCTACAGATGAAATGGATGCATCTAATGCGGGTAATCAAATAGGATTAGAAATCAACATCTACACTAAAATTAATGTATCTAGTGCAAGTAAGCAAATAATATTAGAAACCAACATCAACGAAAACGAATGCATCTAGAGAGTGCAAGAAATCAAATAGGATTAGAAATCACCATCTATACTAAAATCGATGCATTTAGTGCAAGCAATCAAATACGATTAGAAATCATGTACATTGAAATCAATGCATCTAGTGGAAGTAGTCAAATATAATTAGAAATCAACATCTACATCGAAATTAATGCATCTAGTGCAAGGAATCAAATAGGATAAAAAATCATCGTCTACATCGAAATCAATGCATTTATTGCAGAAAACATATAGGATTAGCAATCATCTACATTGAAATCAATGCATATAGTGCAAGAAATTAAATATAATTATAAATAAACATATACACTAAAATCAATGCATCTAGTGCAAGCAATCAAAATGGATTAGAAATCTCCATCTACACTGAAATAAATTCATCTAGTGCATGAAATCTTCTTCCCTCTCTCCCCCCTCGAACTACATCTTTGTTTCCTTCCCTCTATCGACTCTCTCACATCCTCCCTTTCCTTCCTATCTCTCCATTTCTCTCCTACATCTCTATCGCTCTCTCTCTTCACCCTCCAACTCTGTTACTATATCCCTACCTCTCTCCTTCTCTCATCCCTTCTCTTCATATCTCATTCTTTGTCTCTTTATTTCATCCGAAAACATACACACGCTCTCTCCATCTCTCCCTTGTCACTTAATCTCTCTCTCCACTTATCAATCTCTCTGTATTTCTTCTTCCCTCCCTCTCTCCCCCTCTAAATCCATCTCTCTCTCTCTCTCTATATATTCCCTCCAATTTTCTCTCTTCCCCTATCACTCTCTTCCTCTCTCTCAAGTCCTCTCTCTTGTCCTTCCTCTCTCTCCAATCCTCTTTCTTGCTCTCTCTCTCTCTCTCTCTCTCTCAACATATACACTAAAATCAATGCATATAGTGCAAGAAATCAAATAGGATTAGAAATCACCGTCCACAATGAAATCAATGCATCTAGTGAAATAAATCGTCTTCCCTCTCTCCCCCCTCCAACTCCATCTCTCTTTCCCTCCCTCTTTCCACTCTCTCACATCCTCTCTCTCTTCCTTCCCCTTTCTCTCCCATGTCTATATCTCTCTCTTTCCCTCTCTCTCCCTCTCTTCACCCTCCAACTCTGTCAATATATCCCTCCCTCTCTCCTTCTTCCCCCATTCCCTCCATCTCTTCTTTTTCTCTTTATCTCACCCCAAAACATACACACGCTCTTTCTATTTCTCCCTTTTCACTCCCTCTCTCTCTCCACTTCTCGCTCTATATGTATTTATTCTTCCCTCCAACTCCATCTCTCTATCCCTCCCTCTCTCCTTCTATCTCCCTCCCTCTCTTCTCCTCTCTCTCTTCCTTCCTCTCTCTCCCTTCCTCTCCTACCTCCCTCTCTCTTCCCCCATCTCTCTCCTTTCCCTCTAATACTCTCTCTTCCCCCATAACATTATCTTTCTCTCTCTCTCTCTCTGCCCTTCGATCCTCTCACTATCTCCATCCCTCTCTCCTCCCCCTCCCTCCCTCCCTATTTATGTCTCCCTCTTCCTCGCGTACCCTTTTCTACCTCTCTCACTCCTCTCCCTCTCTCTCTTCATTCCTCCTCTCCCCTCTCCTTGATTTTATCCCCATCTCTCCCTTCTCACTCCCTCTATCTCCCCACCTCTATCACTCTATGTCTTTGTTCTTCTCTTCCATATATATATAGAGTTAATATATATCATGATACATTAATATATATAATAATATAGAAAATTTAATATTGTATTAATCCAAAGTTATTAAATATAATAATATTAATAGGAATATTAGATTTAATAATAATAATAATAATATTATTATTATGATATTAATATTAGAGATAATAATGGTTTTTTTTTGCATGATATTAATAATAATTTTGCCCATAGTATTTGACCTATAGGATTCACCTAAATAAAACCTATTTTTTGAGTGTTGGTAAATATAAAGAGATTTATAAAGTAAATATAAAAAATAGGTTTTATTTATTTACCATACTTCTTTTATTTACAATGGTATTTGGCCCATAGACTTGGTATATAATTAGATGTTGATTTATAATGATATTTGATATGTTTTTATAATTTATCATGCCTCTTTATACCTCTTTTATATTGATTTATTTATTTACCATAGCTCTTTTATAAATATGGCATTTAGCCCATGGTATTAATAATAATTTGGCCCATGGTATTTGGCATATAGGCTTCACCTAAATAAAACTTCTTTTTTGACTTATTGTAAATATAAAGAGGTTTATGGAGTAAATATAAAAAAAAGGCTTTATTTATTTAGTGGAAGTAGTCAAATATAATTAGAAATCAACATGTACACTCTGAAATTAATTTTCATTTTTTTTTCAATGGAAATAGTAAATATCCATATATGTAGATAATGGTTTCTATAGTGAATGCTTTCATACAAAATTAAATTTGACAAATGATTAAAATCTACAATGATAACCTATATGGATTTTTTATTCCATTAACTTCTGTAACTCTTTCTATGTATATATTGTTGAATATTTTTTCAAATTTCCAAAACACTATATTTTATAATTAATTAAATAAATATATATAAATAATTTTCATATATATAACATACTCATCACAATGAGAAACTCAATTCTAAAATATTTAGAAAATTGACTTGACCATGCACGTGCAGGCTGCAATACTGACACTATACCTTTGAGGTACAAACGTCCATTGGCCGTCTTCTTCACGCAATCATCCAGGTTGATGGTGCATGTGGGATTTTCCTTCAAGTTTCCCGTGCAAGAATTCCAAGTTGGAAGACTGGAAACTTGAACGACAAAATGGCCTTCCACGTTGATCTATGGTTTGATTTGGAGGTAGTCGAATCCTTCACAACTGATTTGTGCAGATCCCTACAAATATACATAATTAATACACATAATTCTATAGAACATATCTCCGTTTGTCTTCTTCACACATTTAATCAAAACTCCAAAACTCTTTTCCGTTCATTGCATCATTTCTATGTTTTTCTGTTGCATGAAAAGTACCACAGAGGTTCCTATCCATGACCTCAAAGCCGACACCGCGTCCTATCTCGACAAACTGCTTGTAAAGTACCACAGAGGTTCCTATCCATGACCTTAAAGCCGACACCGCGTCCTATCTCGACAAACTGCTTGTAGTTCTGGATCTGGGGCAATGCATCACGATTCTCGATTCCATGAACTCAACATGCTCGGGATTGTCAACCCTAAATTTGGGCGAAGTCACATTTCAAAACTCGGTACATCTCGGTGAACACATACTGGAGCACCAAGGCATGGCAGCAGGCCTACCGTTTCGTTTGGACAAAAAAAAATGCAGGCTATGTATCGAATTCGGGTTCAAAGATATAGCATGGTTAAGGATCAAATTTGACCCGCCACAAACACAACGGCTCCCTCTCTCTTGTCCGTGAGTGAACCGACATTAACACATAAATCTCAATAAAACAATGCACATAAATCGTTTGATTCTTTATAGGCAGCGATGCTCTTGACAAACTCACCACATCACATGGAAAACACGTTCAACGCTCGATACGCAGCATATACAATCTGCTCCACAAGCTAAAAAAAAAGGGTTGCACCACAGAACCAAATACGACTCACCTCTATGTTTGATCGGAGCTGAGTTGTTTTAATTTTTTTTGTTTATTTATACGATTCTTAAAATTTATTTGTTAAGCCGACCTGATTGTTATTTTTTTATTTTTTTATTTTAATTTGAAATTTAAGTCGACATTGAGGTAAGCCAACATTGAGGACGTGACACACTTGACATCGGGGGTCATATGGGGGTGTAGATGCGCCTCTCGGCGCAATTGGCCACATCTCCAATCTTCTTGAATTATTAAGGCAACCCAACTATAACGATCTTAGAGTGCTTCTTTTTTCTTCTTCTTAATCACGAAACAAGACTTTGAAGAATGAAAATTATACTCTGTTCTTGAGATCTAGTAAACCAGATATTACTAGATGTTAATCATCATTATTATCTTGAGATACAAATATATATATTTTTTTATTTAAATTTTAAATTTAAATTTTTTCATAATTAATTATTAATAATTTTCTTAATTTTTTGTTATTCCTCTAATACTTCGTATTATTATTTCATATCAAAACACGTGATTTTTTAAAGTTTATTTTTTGGAAATAAAAAATTAAAACTCAAATAAATGAAATTTATATTAGAGAGAAAGGTTTATTGACATTTATATTACAGAGAAAGGTTTATGGGGGAGGCGGACACACAATAAATCCCAAGGCACAATGCTAGATTCCTCATATGTTAGAATTAAATTTTAATTAATATTTTTTAATTTGAATTTTGATGGTTATAATATGTATTTAAAATGGAAAAAAAATAAGTTGAAAAGTTAACCAGTGAGAAAATTAATTTTTTTTATTATTTAAATTTCAAAATAAATTTAAAATTTATGCCAAATTATGGAGAAAACTTAGTTAGAAAGTTTAAAGTTTTAAAAGTTTTAAGTCCAAAAGATTAGAAATTTGATACAAAATTTATATAAATTTGATATTTAGCATCACATTTATGAGCAAGTATTTTTTTCTAAGCATGGGTAGTATATCTAAGTCAAGGGATTTGAGAAAAATAAAATAGTCACTAAATATTCTAGAATTTGTTTTAGACTAGAAAAAAACTTTAGGGATTAATATTTGTAGGTGGGTTAATTTTCCATTTTTTTTCTAAAAAGAAGATTCGTTAATTTTCATTTTTTAAAGAAAACTTTTGCCCAAATTTTATAATATAAAATTATTTTACCTTAAAAATCACAAAACTTTTATATATAAACTATATAAAATTATTATAAATTTGAATATCTTTGAAGAAATATTGCCAAAAATATTATATATTTCATATCATGGTTTAGTAAGATTCACTAGAATTTTTAAACTTTAAAATAAATCTTCATCATTTAAATTTTCCTTGCATTAAACATTAAAATGACCGATTAATAATCTTGAATTTGTATACCATTATAAAATTGGATCTTGACCTTAAAATTTAATAAATGGCCTAATGTAAATCTGAAATATTAAAAAAAACTAGTCTACAATTCAATTAAAATGGAGGTTCTAAGGTATATCAAAACAGGTAACCACCGAAATCTCATGTACGAACCATTTTCATTTCTATAAAATGAAAAATATTAAACATTATGAGAAAATACAAACAAAACACAATGCCATATATATATATAATATTACACATTTCGTATATCAACGTTATTAATATGTCACTCTTAATAATGCATTAGTGGATAAGTAATTTAATTAATATCTTAAAAACATATACAGAAAGACAATATAATTTAAATTTGTACTCATAATTATGGATACAGAAAAGACTTAGAAAAAAGTCCACTAGTACAAAGTAATAGTGTGGGATGTGAAGATCTATGACATGGATGTACTTGTATCAATATTAAATTATGGTAATTAAGATTTATTTTAAAAAATCAAAATTTTTAGAAAGGTTTTTTATTTCTTACGTTTATTGTTATTAGGTGGATTATGTTATTGGTTAAGGATGAAAAAAATATATAGTGTAATATTTATTTTTTAGTCAAAAGTTAAATTTTTTTCAACTTAAAGGTTGATATCCAATCAATAGTAATTTGAACCACTTAAATTATGAGATATACTTGACAAATATGCTAGTGATATATTAGTTATTTATGGACGAAAATTGGTGAGCAAGGAGGAATTGGTAGGGAATGAAGTAGCACAAAAATTATTTTCCTTAATCCATCTCCTATAGGTCGGAGAATCTACAAAATAAAAAAGGAGGAATTTGTAGAGAATGAATGAGCACAACAATTATTTTCCTTAATCCATCTCCTATAGCTAGAGAATCTACAAAATAAAAGAATTGGTGCAACTTTCCTTTTAGTAACATATGTACACATATTTGTTGTTTCAACTCATATGATTTCATTATTGTACCATTCGATAATGTGGCCTTATAAATCCTTAATCGTTCTCTCCTCATTTGAAACAACTTCCTCTACCGAATTGTAGTAGCTAGTTACTCTTGTTTCTCAAAGTCAAAGAAGTAAAAATTTGAAAAAAAAATATTTTGGAAAAATGCTTGCTATGCATATACCATCTAGTGAACAATCATAATATTGAATTTTATAGTTCATGGGTTTGTGGTTGTCCAATGGCCAAACTAATAATCTAGAAAAAACTATAGTAGATGGTTTCAATTTTTTTTTAAATTGGAAGAAACTTGAGTTAGAAAAAGATTGATTTAAAATAAATCCTTCAAAAAGAAGGGGTTGATTAGTGAACCATTATCATATTATATTTGATAGTACCTATTTCCTAGATGTCTAATGCTTGAGTTAGTATTATGTTCTTATAAGATTATAATAACTAGGTTCTATTTCTTTCTTTTTCTCTCAGCATGCTTAACTCAACCAATGAAATTTAGTCAATTATATTATTAGTTGAACCTTTAAGAGAAACCATTAAAATAATTTCATCCTTTTCATTCATGCACAAAAGAAAATAAAAAATAACAACTTCAAACTTCTATACTAGAAACTCTTCAACTCAACCATTCCTAAACGTAGGGGAGATTTTGTTATTTCGATTAAGATTCATTATTCAACTGGACTTCCATGTCTCATCTCCACCATGCCCAAAAGTCAAACATGGCTCTTCAAGCTTACAAAACTTATTTATGATGCTTAATATGTTTCTTATGGCCCCTGGAAATGCATGGGTATTTTTCCAAGCTAAAACACGCCCAAAAAACACATTTCAAAGCTTACATAATGCAATTCTAATGCACATTGTGTTTTTTATTCCCATCAAGTGATTTTTTTCTTCAACTTTAGATTTCTCCATGGTGTAATTTGGAAATTTTGTTAAAATGAAAATGCTCACATAAATTAATGAATGAATAATTCCATTTGATTAATTTATAACAATAAATACTACGGGAATCATTTAACCATGAGCTTCATCTCCCTAAAGTTGTTTCCTTAATTTAAGAATAAAATTACGAGTGGGATAATAAGAGTTAATGTAAATACGATTTTAATGGTTGAAATTAAAAATGGATATACTAAAAAACATGTCAACAATGTTGATACCTTTTCCATGCCTAAACATACATATTAGAGTAAATTTCATGAAATTCAATGTTTGATGTGTTTTTTTAATGCCCCTAAACCATTATTGTCTTTGTTTCTCAATGAATCTAAAATGCCAACTGCAACTCAAGATAAAATGAGAGTGATCCCATGGATTTATGGGTTATTGCTTCTATTGGATTTTTTTTGATAGAGTAGCACTAAATATTGTATTTACCCGCAATATTTACCAACATAAATATGTTTTCTTAAGGAAAGAAGAAAAAATAGTATTTTATGCAATAGTAGGTATCACAAAAATGTTTT
Source organism: Pinus albicaulis (assembly GCA_034641835.2). Classification (NCBI taxonomy): domain Eukaryota; kingdom Viridiplantae; phylum Streptophyta; class Pinopsida; order Pinales; family Pinaceae; genus Pinus; species Pinus albicaulis. The sequence continues at coordinate 1,251,293,797 of CM076578.1, read as the reverse complement.
GATGGTTGAAATTGGAAATGGCTTGCGTCAAAGCACTTGAATATTATTATCACATGTGTTATGCCCGAATACGCATGCTTAATTTCATTGAACAGGACTTTCGATACATTATACATTTTTCATGCCCCTTGAGACAAATGTTTCCTTTACACTTGAATGTCTTTGGGCAATGAGTTGGAACATGTACCAAAAATCATTCAAACACATGGATTGATGAGTAATCAATTCCATTGGACTCATCTAGATTAATCAAAATTAGGGATGTTGTTCACCCTTGAGACTCACCACCTTAAATGTGTTTTCTTAGATAAAGAGGAAACTTTGTTTTTTTTGAAGTAGGATTAAAAAAATGAATTTGATGATAAAGATCAGAAATCGATAACCCGTAATGACCCAAGTCTACAATAGGGTTAGGGTTACAATCGGGTTCTGCTAATATCAGATGACCCCTGAGTCTACAATAGGTTTAGGGTTACAGATCGAGTTCGAGTTCATATCGGGTAGTCCGAGATCTCTTAAAGGGAGGATTACTTGCCGCCAAATTTTCTGATCGCTCAATAATGTAAGAAGCGAGAACCATTTGTGACAGGGGGTTGTCTTTTTTATGTGTATATAAAAGAATCTCGTCCTTCACAGATTGATCGAATTACATGAGTCTCGCAATGCGAGTTCCTCACGGATATGTTTTCGGTCGTGACTCGGATCCGGAAATTCGAGAAAGTGGTCAATATTTTTTCGTCGGCATGACACTCTGTTAATTACTTCCCGCATGTAGAGTTAGACAAACACGCTTAAGCGAATTTTTTTTGAGTTTGTTGAGATTTTCTGTTTTGAATAGAATAGGCAAAAATCTCGGTAGGTGACAAAAATTAGGAATTAGTTCCTAGATTAGCTCCGGGTTGTTGGGGAGAGAGTTAATGCATCCTATATTTGTGTTGAGAGGATTTGTGAGGCGAGTTTGATTCTCCTGGCTATATAACGAGTATCCATACGGATTGTTTGTAATGGAGTGTGGGTGTGAGAGTTTGTAATCTCCTGAATTTGATTAATAAAGACCGCCGATGCCTATGTTGTGTGGACGTAGCCCGGGAGGTTTGGGTGAACCACGGTAAAACTCCCCTGTGTCTCTTATGTGATGTGTTTCTCGTCTTGTGTGTTAATTGTTTAATGTTTTCCGCGTGATTGCTCCAACAATTGGTATCGGAGCTTTTAGGTTGAGTCACGTGTGGTACATTGTGGATGAAAAACGGTCTCATCGCCCGTGTGCGTGACGTGTTAGCTAGTCAACGTTGCTCGCTAAGACGTTGGCAAAGAACGCCGGTGCAAACTACGCATACGTTGCAAATCTGCTTGTAGTAAATTGAGCGAGCCCGATGCCAATTTATGGATGGAAAAAATCGTCGTGAGTCGTGAGGCCGTGAACTGCAAGGATCCGCAGCCTATTGAATTTATAACGCAGACTCGTTATTTTTTCCGACTGTCTTGTTCACTATGTCCGATAGTCGCGTGGACTTAGACTGTTGAACTCGATCGAGCTTGAGTGTGGGTTGCCGATCTACCAAGTCGTGGGCTAGGCCGAGTCCGAGCTCGTGAGGCCGGGTTCCCGTGGTGAAAGCCTTTGACCTACATGTAGAGAAACAAGCTGTTGAATTGTCGTGCCGAGAAACCATGAGCCGGTTCGAGGTTCATTCCGATGCCGGAGAGGCTACGAGGCTGACCGAGTTGGTTTATTGGTGTGCCAACGTTATGGCTCGGCGAAGATCGATATATGGATTCGATGAATGACGAGTCCCTACCTATAAATTTATTGCCATTCAAATGCACCGTGAGCTTGGGTCTCGAGGTTCATAAAAACCGTTGAGCCGTCATGCACCGCCTTTGCTCGGAGACTCGGTATCGGTTCCGTGTATTGAGGTATTGCACGTGAGCCGGAGTTGGATAGCCGAGCATTGAACGAGCATGTTGGAGGTATTTAAAACCGTCGGCCGCGATTTTCCGCGTGGAGGTAGGTGCTGCGTGGGACAGTCATCGGGGCGATGTCAGATGCGTTGAATTTGCGTGGAGACGTTTTTTTCAAACTCGCGTTGCAGCTTTGCCGCCGGTGCATCGATCTATTGAGTACGTTGGAAAAGGTCAAATGGTAATGGAGGTAAAAGTTTTTTGTTTAAAGCGATTTATTTAAATCGATTTGTATGGGCGGCTTTGTTACAAGTTAATTCGATGATTAAAATTGCCATTTCACATGGTATTTAAAATCGATGGTAATGGTTTATGCGTTGAAAAATCGTATGCCATTTTTTTGAAGCGATTTGGAGTTTGTAAACAAGTTGATTTGTTTTATTACAAATCACTTTGTATTTTTGTTTTAAGTGCCTTTTTTATTTCAAACGATATGCAAATCGATATACATAAGTGGTGGTAGTTTAAGAAAAACCTTTTTTTTATAAGGTGGAGTCTATTTGAAATTTTTTTTGTATAAAATCGATTTGTAATAATACCATTTGCATATGGTATGAGAGGAAGGTCAAGGATACATTTGTGTTAAAAATCAAATGAAAGGCACTTAAAGGAAGGTGAAGGGAAGTTTTTTATTAAACAAGGCATTCTTTATTTAAAAAGTTGGTTTTTTGGAGATTATTGTGTTTTTTTCGTCGATACAAGATGGCAAAAACTCAAAGTGCCCGTTTTGAGAACGATGTGCTTGGGAGCCTTGTTGTCCGAGGAGACGAGGAAGAGGTCGAATGCGTACACCTCTACATCGAGGTAATGATGGCCGAGAGGTCGCTCGAGAGAGAGACACTCCGGGGGTAAGCATAGCAACTCTCGTTCAAAGTCTAAAGGAAAGAAGACAAAGGTGAAGTGGCTTGGCATTGTGGGAAAACTCGGACACTGCAAGAAGGATTGCCGTAGGCGACAAACGACGAACTTCAAAGTGCGTATTCTTCGACGGAGAAGAAAGAGGCAAATGCGACAGATACATGTGTTCGACATCCGGTTCAGGGTATGAGCTGACTGAAGTATTGTCCGTTAATATGTCAAATCATGGTCAACATTGGTTGTTAGATTCCGTGCATCAAACCACATGTGTATTCATAGAGAATGGTTTAAGACGTATAGATCCGTTGATGATGGCATCGTGTACATGGGTAATGATGTAACATGGAATATTGTGGGGATTGGGAGCATACAACTACAAATGTTTGATGGGACAACTAGAATATTAAGCTGATGTGAGGCATGTTCCGTACTTAAGAAAAAATCTAATTTCTTTAGGATTATTGGATACGAATGGATATAAAACTGTAATTCATGGTGGAGTTATGAAAATCTATAAAGGTATCTTACTAGTAGATGAAGGCTAAGAAAGTAGGAAATCTATTTCAGTTAGAAGGAAGAACAGTGGTCGGCTCATGTGTCTACGGTGTCCGAACATGACAATGAAGTTCCATTCGCCTATGGCATCAAAGGTTGGGCCATATGAGCGAAAGAGGGTTAAAGATTTTGGCTGATCGCAAGTTACTTCCTAATCTAAGGTCCGGAAAGTTAGATTGTAAGCATTGCTTGTTTGGAAAACAAAGTAAACAAAAATTTAAAACGAGCAAACATACTAGTAAAGGGATACTTCGATTATATTCATTCGGATGTGTGGGGTCCAAATTTCTACAACTTCATATGGTGGTTCGTCGTATTTTGTATCATTTATTGATGACTTTTCTAGGAAAGTGTGGGTCTACATGTTGAAAAGGAAGTCCGATGTTTTTTCGTTTTCAAGCGAGTTTAGAGCATTGGTAGAAAACAACACCGGTAGAACAATAAAGTGTTTAAGAACTCGACAATGGTGGTGAGTTTACTTCCAAGGAGTTTGACAACTATTGCAAGGATGCGAGGATCGAGAGACATAAGACTCACGGTTTATACTCCTCGACGAAAATGGAGTTGCCGAACGCATGAACAAGACTCTTCTAGAGAGAGCAAGGAGTATGCTCGAGTAACGCCAGAGTTGCAAAAGGAGTTGTGGACTGAAGCGGTGGCAAATGGCACTTGTTATGTGATAAACCGATCTCCTTCGACTGACGATAGATCGCAAAATTCCCGCAAGAGGTATGGAAAGGACACCCTTGTGATTATTCTAAACTCGTAGTGTTTGGTTGTGATGCATATGCTCTAGTGCCTAAACATCAGCGAACTAAATTAGATCCAAAGTCTAAAAAGGTATATCTTTGTTGGTTATGGTGTTGGAACAAAGGGATATAGATTGTGGGATCCTACTACCCGCAAAATCATCATCAACGAGAGATGTAAAGTTTAATGAATCCTCACTTGTGCCAGCTTAGATGTAGATAGTAAATTGAAACAGGATGATGTATTTGATTTTCAAGCACATTCGGCTTGACAAAGACTTCTAATGATATTCATGATGACCATAGTTCGATTCTAGTCATGAACAGGGAGTTTCGAATCAGATCATGAACAGGGGTTCGATGTAGGTCATGAACGTGTCTCGTATGGTGATCGGCAAGAAGTTCCTACAGTGTGGTGGACAGCCCGATTGCGGAAGCACCGAAAACGACTTTAAGGAGGTACTACAAGAATAAAACGTGCTCCGAGAAGGTATGATGATTATGTTACTTCAGCTTTGCTTTGATCGCTAACGACAATGAACCTCTGTGCTATCGGAAGCAATAGAAGGTTCGAATAGTGACAAGTGGAAAGCAGCCATGAAGAGACGAAATGATGGCCTTGAGTAAGAACGACGCACGTGGGATCCGGTTGAGCTTCCGAAAGACAGGAAAAATGTGGGGTGTAAATGGGTTTACAAGCTGAAACGGTGTGAATGATACGGAGGACAGTACAAAGCGCGGCTGGTTGCAAAGGGTTTTCTCGAAAGCGAGGCATAGACTTTCATGAGATTTTTTTCACCGCTTGTTAAAATAGTTTCAATTCGAATTGTGTTAGCTTTAGTTTCTTTGTTTGATTTAGAGTTACAGCAACTAGATGTTAAGATCGCTTTTCTACATGGAGATCTAGATGAGGAAATTTACATGGAACAACCGGAAAGGGTTTGTTCAACATTGCAATATGAGAAATTTGTCTCGGCTCAAGAAGTCATTATATGGCCTCAGAAAACGATCGCCTCGGCGGTGGTATAAGAAGTTTGATTCTTTCATGTTGAGTCGAAATATGTTAGAAGTGAATATGATCATTGTGTGTATTTCAAGCAATTGAAAAATGGCATGTTCATTATCTTAGTGTTGTATGTTGACGATATGCTTTTAGCAAGCAAAAGCATTGATGAAATCAACAGTTGAAGACTCGGATGGCAAGGACATTCGATATGAAAGATCTAGGAGCGACAAAGACGACGTATTTTGGGCATGGAGATTTTCGCAGACGGGAGCAATGGTAAGGCTGTGGCTATCACAACGAAGTATGTTGAGAAGATACTTTTGAGGTTTGGTATGAATAATGTGAAGCCTGTGTCGGCCCTTTTCGCTTCCCATTTCGAAAGCTTTCTTCGGGTTTATGTCCTAATACGGATGAAGAAAAGGATTATATGTCTCGAATTCCATATGCCACGTAGTAGGATGTTTGATGTATGCGATGGTTTGTAATCGACCGGATATTTCACATGCGAGTTGGGGTTGTCAGCGGGTATATGGCAAATCCGGGTAAAGAACAACTGGTCAGAGATGAAATGGATGCTTCGGTACTTGAGAGGCACAAGTGATTAGTTACTGTATCACTTATAACGAAAGCGAGTGAATATGTTTCGTGGATATGTTGATTCTGATTTTGCGGGTGATTTGGATAAGAGAAGGTCAACTTCGGGGTATGTCTTTACTCTTGCGGGTGGAGCTATTAGCTCGGATGTCAAAGCTACATAACATTGTTTCTTTATCCACTCACGCAGCGAATACATTGTCTTTGCTTCTCATGCTTGCAAAGAGGCGGTTTGGTTGAAGGTTTGCTTGGTGAGTTTGGTAGGTTACAGGACAACATCGAGGTTACTTTGTGATAGTCAAAGTGCAATACATTTGGCTAAGAATCCGGCCTATCATAGTAAATCAAAGCATATTCCAATTAAGTACCATTTTGTAAGACAGGATTGTCGCGAAAGGGGAGTCTCTCTTGAAAAGGTGCATACAAAGGAAAAGTCGTGCGAGACATGTTCACGAAACTTAGCTTTGTTGGAGAAGCCGCATCGTGTTTGGCTTCTCTTGGCTTGCGAAAAGATAAAATAATAATAACGGGGCATCGGAGCTAATTTTTGTCAAGGTGGAGATTGTTGAGATTTTATGTTTTTGAATAGAATAGGCAAAAATCTCGATGAGGTGACAAAAATTAGGAATTAGTTCCTAGATTAGCTCCAGGTTGTTGGGGAGAGAGTTAATGCATCCTATATTTGTGTTGAGAGGATTTATGAGGCGCTTTGATTCTCCTGCGCTATATAACAGTGTATCCATACGGATTGTTTGTAATGGAGTGTGGGTGTGAGAGTTTTTAATCTCCCGAATTTGATTAATAAAGACTGCCGATGCCTATGTTGTGTGGACGTAGCCCAGGAGGTTTGGGTGAACCACGAGTAAAACTCCGTGTCTCTTATGTGATGTGTTTTGTCGTTTGTGTGTTAATTGTTTAATGTTTTCCGTCTGTGATTGCTCCAACAGAGTTGAGTTATAGATAGATTTGGTGATTGAGTTAGAGAGTGAGTTAAGTGAGTTGATCAAGTTCAGCTATGTGAGTGTGTGCATGTAAATTAGGTTAAATACCCTCTACTAGGTTCATTGTGATTCGTTGGGTGAGATTTTGATTTAGAGATTAATTGAAGAGCCGAAGCTCATTGTTTTGTGCATGAAATACTTGTGTTATTGTGTGATTGAATCCTCTCGCCTATCCAACAAATTGGTATCGAGTAGAGGAAGGATCAGAATATCCGTGGGTGAGCAAATCCACGGAAAGAGACCAAGAACAGTTTAATGTCATCAAAATTATTAAAAAAAAACCATTACGGAGAAGTCCACACATTTTTTAGTGCAACAAGTGCGGAGGGTCCGCAACTTTTTCCCAACAAAAACTACAAATATTTAGGCAACCTTACGATTTTAAAAAAATTCGGCTTAGTCCGCAGTACTACCTTCATCGTACGATGCGGAAACAAGTTTAAAAATTTCGGCGACAAATTTGCGACGATGAAAGGCAAGTCAACCGTCGTTTTTCAAAGTACTTTCATTAAAGTTTTAAAGTACTTTTCATATTTTAAAATCGAACTTTCAAGTCACGTGGGTGGCCCGTTTGGATTTTGGGTAGTCACAAAACACAATATGTAGATTAAATCATAAAAATACAAGGGTTTTGATTTATTCAAAAAAAGTCTTATAGAAGCTCGAAAGCAAAGGGATTTATTCATATTTTTTTTTAGATTCTTTTTTATATAAATATTTTCTATAAACATACTTTATATATAAACAAAAAAAATCAAAGGGTGTTTTTATAATTTTTTATATTAATAAATAAATAAACTATAAAACTTAGGGTTTTATTAAAATGGATTTTTTGTTTTTAAGGAGTTTTGCAAAACCTTTAAAAAATAGAAGAGAAATTTAAGGTTTTTATTAGAGAAGATTTTTTTTGAGGTAAGATGGCCACATCAAATTTTCAGCCCACAACTCCTTTCTTTCCCATCGGGAAATATTACGATGTGTGGGCTATTAAAATGGAGACTATGCTAAAAGTGCATGATGTATGGGATCATGTCAATTTTGGGTTTGCGAACTTCATAACGACGCGAGAAGAACGAGCCCTTAGCGATGTAGACGGAGAGAAATGGAAGAAAGATAAGCGGGATAATACACAAGCATTGCTTCTTATTCGACGGGGAGTGGACCGAGGAGTGTTCCCGGGAAGATCATGATAACTTCTTCAGCAAATGAAGCATTGGAAACTTTGGTGACAAGCTATCAAGATATGGCCAACTTTAATATTGTTAAATTGCGTAATCACTAAGAGAGACTTTGAAATTATGCGATGAAGGAGACAAGGGACATTGATTCCTTCATGAGTAGGGTCATGTCGTCGTCGATCGGTTAAAAATCTATGGGGAAGATGTTAAAGATGGAACAGGTGATTGAGAAAGGTTCTTCAATATTTGTCTACCAAGTTTGATGTTGTGGTAGCGACCATAGAAGAAGCAAAGGATTTGGAAAAAATTGACGACTGATGAGTTGATGGGATCCCTTCTATCGCATGAGGCGAGGATAGACAAAAATAAGGATTCAACTTTAGAAATTTCCTTCAAAAGTCAAGTTTATATTTCAAGAGGTCAAGGCGGAGGTCGATCAAGAGCGGAGGATGAGGGCGGTTCATGGTGGTCACGGAGATGGCTGAGAATATCATGAGCATCAAAGTGGAGAGTATCAACAACATAAGATTTCACAACAATCAAAGGTTTGAAAAATCAAAGGTGAAGTGTTATTATTGCAATAGATTTGGTCATTATGCTCGTGATTGTAGGAAGAAAATAACTGATCAAGGAAATCATAGAGCTAATGTTAGTACAAAGAATACCGACTCCATGTTTCTAGCATGCAACACCATGCATGAATGTCCGATAAGGTCCGCAGTATTAAACAATAGGTTGCAGTAGATCCACATGATAGGAAACAAGAGGTAAATTTGGATGCCTTCGTGAAGACAAAGGTAAAGTTGGGGACCGAAAAAAATGTGAATGTAGATGGAAAAGGAGTGGTCAACATTGTGACCAAGGTGGGGAGCCAAAGACCATATCAAAGGTATATTATTTCCATGGACTCAAACAAATTTGATAAGTGTTGGTCAATTGACACGAAAATGATACAAAGTTATCTTTCGTGGGCAACAATGTGTTATTTATGACAAATCCTCAAAGTAGTAGTCATAGCAAAGGTGCGTATGATGAGAAACAAAATATTTCCTCTAATTATGAACTCAATGTCATGTTAGCTCTTTTACAAATCGTATGTTCTAATAATTACGGGTTATGGCACTTTCGGGGCTTGACACTTGCATTTTTCCGGTTAAGATTGTTGGAGTAGAAACAGAGAAGAGAAGTTTACTCCCATCAAAGAACTCCGCTAGCACTTATGAGTGTTGCATCTTGGCAAGCAACACCATCAAAGTTTTACGAAATAAGGAGTTTTCTTACGAGCAAAGAAACCACTTGAGTTGGTGCATACGTACACGTGGACCTATGAGGACAAGCCGATTGGTGGAAGTTGTTACTTCCTCAATTTTATTGATGACTATAGAAGGAAAACTTGGGTTTACTTCTTTGAAGCATGTAAGTCCGAAACCTTTGTAAAGTTCAAAAAAGTTCAAAGCGTCGTGGAGAACCAAAGTGATCGAAAAATCAAGGTATTGAGATTTGATCGTGGTGGAGAATATGATTCGAAGGCATTCCATTAGTATCGCAAACAACATGGAATTAGAAGACAATTTACAGACCGGATACACACCACAGTAAGAATGGTGTAGCGAGAGAGAAACAACAGACAACGTGAACATGACAAGGAGCATGTTGAAAGAAAGACACTTGTCTAATGAGTACTGGGCGTATGCTTTCATGCATTGATTTACAGTGATAAACATATCTCCTACAAAGAGTGCGATGAATGAAAGTTCCAAAAGTAAGCATGTATGTTAGGTATGTCATGCGTTGTATCTCATTTCACAGTTTTTGGATGTGTAGCCTATGCACATGTGCCTGAGAAAATAAGAGACAAAATTAGATGATCAAAGTGAAAAATGTATATTTACTAGTTATAGTGAGCACAGCAAAGCTTACAAATTGTATAACCCTATCACCAAGAAGACAATCATTAGTAGAGATGTTGTGTTCAAAATAACATGAGCTGTCATGGAATGGGACCGTAGGACGACACTAACCAATGCACAAACACCATCGATGGAAGAGGATGAAATAGCAGAAAAGGAGCAAAGAATAAGAGAGAGAAGACACCGAATAGATTCGCACCTAAAGAAGGACTCCAAGATTTAAAGCAAAGATGGACCTTCAAGAAGACCACCATGAATCGTACCCTAAGGAGCCACTCGTGTAATGACTCAAGCAATGGTAAGAAAAATGTGAGAAGTCTCAAATATATTTATAATGATTTGGATGTTAGCTCAAATTTTGCATTGTTGGCATTCCAACCTTGTTCGTGCTTCCGAAGAAGCAATCAGAGATGGAAAACCTGAGTGCAAGCCACGGATGAAGAGAGATGACTTCAATTGAAAAGAATGATACATGGGATTTGGTTGATTTCATCAAAACGATAAAAATCTCTATCGTGTGAAGTGGTGTACAAGACAAAGGTGAATGAGAAAGGTGATATTGACAGCATTTTAAAGCAAGACTTGGTACTAAAAGGATTCTCGGCAAAGAACTCTGGAACAGACTTTGGGGAAACATTTCTCCGTATGCTAGATTTGGATATCAGAAGAGTAGTTCTGTAGCTTACGCAGCTCGTAACAAGTGGAAAATATACTCAGTATGGATGTCAAATCGAGCCTTTCTGAATGGAATTCTAGAAGAAGAAATTTAAGTATGCCACTCTCCAGTGATATGAAGTCGAAGGTAAGGAATATAAATGCTGCGCATTGAAGAAAATGCTCTATGGATCTAAGCAAGCACCTAGAACATGGTATATGCAGGACTGATGTGCCTACATGATCAAGAATGCAAGATTTTCTCACAGCAACATCGAGGCCCACACTTATACACAAAGGTAATTGAGCATGGACAGGTTTTCGATAGTTTGCTTATATGTTGATGATATGATTTTTACACGTGATCTTGAGTTAGAAGAACCCAAGGTGCCTATGATGAAAGAATTTGAGAGGATATTTGATCTTGGTCTCATGAAATATTTTCGTGGCATTCAAGTTGGAGCACTGAAAAATGGACTTTTATTTGTCAAAATAAATATGCAAGCGATTTGTTGAAAATATTCAGATGGATAATTGCAAACTTGTACCCACATGAGCTACAATATGTACAAAGTTGGGCAAGGATGATGAAGGGGCATATGTCAATCCACCTCTATTCAAAAGATCAGGCTGCTGACTCATGTATCTCAACGACGACAAGACCAGAGATTATGCAAGGAGTAAGTTTGATTTTCAGCATTTATGGAGACTCCAAAAAGACACACATTGGAGTGTTGGAAAAAGAACCCTAAGATACTACATAGCGGGAACCAAAGATTATGGCACAATGTATGCAAGGACGATTTAAAAGAAAGAATTGATTGGATATACAGATAGCGATTTTGCACGAAGTTTGGATGATCGAAAAGAGCATCGATCCAGGTTATGTTTTTCATCTCAGAGTCTTTAGGAGTGATAGCATGAGCATCTAAAAAGCAACCTATCAGTAACATTATGATCAATAGAAGAAGAATATGTAGCAACAACTTCTACAGAAAGATGTGAAACAAGAGAGAGGTTAAGAAGAGTATTGGATGGACTCAAGCAAAGAACAACAAGGCCTCAACAACGACAGAGTTGTGACAACACATCAACGATTGCACTATCCAAGAATAGTGCGTTTTCATCAAAAGAGAAAGCATATTGATACTAGATATCACTTTATTCGAGAACTTATGAGCAATGGAGAAGTTCACTTGAAGCCTTGTAGAATGAGTGATCAATTAAGGTTGATATCTTTACAAAGCCAATAGCGCAGATTTGTTTTGAGTTTCACGAAAAGAAACTCGGGTGTTGTAAGCCTAGCTGCCAAGACTGGCATGGCATGTTTGGAGTTGTCATGAGTTATGATGGTTTGATCGGTCAGTAATTAAGAGTGGTTAAAAGCAAGTAATTACTTCACAGATGTAGAGTTAGACAAACAATTAAGTGAATTGGTTGAGTTGAGTTATAGATAGATTTGGTGAGTGAGTTAGAGGAGAGACTTATGTGAGTTGATCAAATTCAGAAGGATGAGAGTGTGTGTATGTCAATTAGGCTAAATACTTCACCAAGTTCATTGTATTCATTGAGTGAGATTGTGATTTAGAAATTAATTGAAGAGCCCCAGCTCATTATTTTGTGTGTGAAATACTCATGCTATGTTGTGATTAGAATCTCTCTACCTATCCAACAAAGACTATGAAAAACTGTTTTGTTTTGTTGTATGGTAGTGTTCCAATTTGGGCGGAAACTTTCGATACACTCCAATGAAAATAATCCAGAGGGCTCAGTATTTTCAATCTCTTTGATATGAGAAATCTGTTGCTATTATAGCTGGTCATTGAAATCAATAAGTATGGGCTTTTTCTATACGAGGAAGTTAATTACTCGATAAATTCTTCGTCTGGCCTCCCAATCTGTATAGGGTTTTGTAAAGAAAATCTGTTTCGTTAAGAAGAACACGCCTCTTCAATCTGTAAAGGTTTTTAAAGTTCTGTTTTCGTGAAGAAAAATATATAGTTATAGGTGGTAATTGAAATTGATATACAGTACAGGTGTTTGACACGAAGTATTTAATTTTATTCTGTATTCATCAAAATTTGTTAAAAAGAATCGCTAAAAATCTGGCGTTCAGATTTCGTTTTCTAAAAAGAGGTAGATTCGTGGATGGCTTTCTTTGTTTTTTAATTAATAGTTTACGTATAATGAGCAATCCGACTCACATTCCTTTTTCGATGAGTAACGATGCAGTTGCCGTGAATTTTTTATCATAAATTTTCTATAATAAGACCTCCAAAATTAATTGTTTCGCTATCTCTTGTTCTTTAGGTTTTTATTTATTTGAAACAATTTTTTATAAGAATTCCATTTGAAAATTTCTTCATTATTCTAATATTGATATATATAATTGAGAAATGTAAAGAAATTTGTTTTCTACTGGGGTTTAATTGTTTTTTAAATAATTTGGTATGGATTTTTCTAAGATGCTTTATTGAGATGTCCGCTACAGTTTCAAAGATATTACATATGCTCTCTCACAAAATGATAATGAGTCTCAATTTGTTTTGTGATACGAGTTTCAATTGGTTAATTTTGAACCACATATAGAATTGAGTGTACTAGGTTAAATGAGCTTTGATTATCACATCTCGATATAATCATGGTTATTCTCTCACATTATGAAGAATTTATTTAAATCTCAAGAACTTGCTTCAAATAAACTATATTCACCTCATAATAAAGCTAGGTTTCAAAAAGTTTTGATTAGACATTTCTCAAAGTTTTGATTAAGCATTAATGGTGAAAAGGAAACAACTTTCTAGAAAAAAGAGTCATTAGAAGCAAAGAAGGAAATTATACCCTGAAAAGCCACAATAAAGTATGATACCCTAATGACTAATGTTAGATGGCTAATGTTAGAATTCAAATATCATTATTATGGCAACGTAAACACTATGTCTGAATATTATTTTAAAAGAAAATATCATGAATATAAATATAGAAACAAAAGGCATGCAACATAATGAAGAAATAATAAATCATCAGTTAGAAAAACTTAAATTATTATTATTTAAAAGATATTGTACTTTATATATACTATTTACTATTATTATTTAAAAACTAATTATAAATATTTTTATTATTTAAAAATCAATTATAAATATTATTATTATTATTATTTAAAAACCATTATAAATATGATGCATGTAATTAAAATAAAAAAATTTTAACTTAAATAAAATTTGTGACCTCTTATATAATATATATTAAGTTAATTATAATATATATTAATTTAATTGTAAGATAGATTCCAATTATGTTACACTCTCAACCATCGTTATTAACGAGCATAAAGCATTGAAAATTTTGAATTCGATTAATCTCAAGTGCTTTAAGTTATGAACGCACATACATTATATATATGTTTTCGAAGTCTCAAGATGTATGGTGTGTTTGAAGTCAACATATTAGTTTACTGGATATTTGTACTTTCTAAATATTTTTTACAATAAATTATGAAAACATCAAAATGTAATATATATATTTATAGATTGTAAATTATTAAAATATATTATAATAAAAGGGAAATACTCTTTTATTTTATTTTTCGATTGAAGTTGGGGGTTTCTCTCATTAAAAAAATATGGCTATGTTTAGGTATATGTTGTATACTCGAAGAAGGTTTACAACACCGAATCCAAGAGGCTCCCAAAACATGCTTTTAACTTGGAGTCAAAATCCCCGCCTCAAGCGCCGGGTGGTATATTTAGCATGCAGAGCTATCGCTCACTCTTGGGGGATTAAGGAGGAGATCATCATGGGAAGAAAGGATAGTATCAAATATACTATTACATTCAATTTTAAGAATAAGATGTCGATGATAAGGAGCTCGAGGATAAAAGGAAGCTGTTACATACTATAAGAAAGTGATCAACCCCACCCTCGATAAACTCAGAATTATCTCTCTATGTTGACCAACACCAAGAATAAATGAAAATTGCTAGGATAAGAACTAACTCCATGAGCTTCTCGAGTGAGAGACTCCGGAAATGGTCACACAATGGTCTACCGGCAAGCACTCTCTGACGACACAAATTTGCCGCATTTCGTGAAACAAAGAAGTGTGAAGATGAGAAGCACTTCCTTTTAGAGCGGGACCCTTGCCCACATCCAGCTCATTTTGCTATCATTAGCCACACCTCTAATATTCTTGAATTATTAAGCCAACCCAACTATAGAGATCTTGGAGTGCTCTTTTCCTTATCAGCGTAAAAACAATATTTCTGAAGAATGACAATTAGGATTCTTTTCTTTGAGATCGACCACGATATGCAGTGTTAGTGGGATGTTAATCATCATCATCATCATCATAAATATATATATATATATATATATATATATATATATATATATATATATATATATATATATATATATATATATATTATATAAATTTATATACATAATTAATTATTAATAAATTTATTAATTTTGTATTATTCCCACTAATACTTTGATATTATTAATTCATAGAAAAACACATTATTTATTACTCCGTTTTAGAAACACATTATTTTAAGTTTATTTTAAGTTTATTTTGTAAAATAAATATTAAAACTCAAAATAAATGAAATTTATATTAGAGAGAAAAGTTTTCATGGACATACTTATAAAGCAGAGAGAAAGTTTTGTTGAGGAGATGCAAATGGTATAAGTTGTAGTTCATAAATTGATAAATAAATAATGTCATTACTATATTTGTGTTATTTATATAAAATTGAAAATATAAAAATTTAAGCAGGTAAATAGTTGGTGATTAAAATAATGTGAGTAATGAAAAAGTCTCAGTAGATACAAGGTTCAATTTTTTTATTAAGACTCGGCTCATAAGAAGGAAGACGATGTATTATAGATCCACATAATGCATGCTAAATTCTTTTTATATTTAAAATAAAATTTTAATTACCATTTTTTAATTTGAATTTTGATTTTGACGTCAGTAATCTATATTCAAAAGGTGGAAAAAAATAGAAGCTGGATATTTAACCATTAAGAACATTAATTTTCTTCTGATTTAAATATCATAATAAATTTATAATTTATGCCAAATTGTGTGAGAAAAAACTAGGTTAGAAAGTTGAACGCTGGAGAAGTTTACAAGTCAAAAGATTTAAAAATCTTACCATATAAAATTGATATTTAGCACCACATATCTATGATCAAGATTTTTTTCCTAAGCATGGTAGTATATGTAAGTCAAACGATATGATCAAAGTCAAATAGTCCGTAAATATTCTAGAATTTGCATTAGACATTAGGATGGCGAGTTAGTGGACTTGAATTTATATACCACTTAGTAGTTCTGAATTTAGAGTATACCACTCATGAGCTTTGGCATTGGCCCTCAAACTTTAGTAAATGCCATAGGGTAAATCTGAAATATTAAAATCTAGTCTACAATTCAATTAAAGTGGAGCATACTAAAAATCAAGCCAGCACCGAAACTGCAAAGAGTTATATGTATGACCAATTTTCATTCCAGAAAAATGGAAAATATTAAACATTTTGAGCAAATACAAATAAAACACAATTCCATAAATATATAGTATTAACACACAGAAGTATATCAACGTTATTAATATATCACTCTCAATAATGGCATGAGTGAATAAGTAATTTAATTAATATCTTTAAAACATATAAAGAAAGACAATATACTTGAATTTGTACTCATACTATTGATAAAAAAATACTTTAAAAGAATGTACCACGCAGTACAAAGTACAGTGTGGGATGTGAAGATCCATGACATGGATGAAAACCTCGCATAAATATTAAAGTATGGTAATTAAGATTTATTTTAAAAATCGGATCTTTTCAGCATAGAGGTATTTTTTTATGTTTATTGTGGTAAAGTGGATTATGTCAATCGATTAAGTGTTTGGGAAAACAGTATAGCCTAGTGTTTATTCCTTTGAATCAAAAATCTAATTTCTTTCTGGGCATATGACACTGATGTGTAATAAATATTAATTTGAACCACTTAAATTATGAGTTATATTTGACAAAAATGCTAGTGATATATTAGTTGCCTATTCACGAAAAATGGACGAGGAAAGGAGGAATTAGGTAGGGAATGAAATAGCACAAATAATTATTTTCCTTAATCCATCTCTTATAGTTGGAAAAATCTACAAAATAAAAGACACTGATGCAACTACTCCCTTCTAGTAACATATCTACTTATATATATATACTTGTTGTTTCACACCCATATGATTTCTATTATTGTACCATTTGATAATGTGACCCTATACATCTTTTTAATCATTTTCTCCTCATTTGAAACAACAAAAAATTTACTTGGAAGAATGTGTTTAAGGAACTTTGCATTAAAAAATCTCTATAGCAATTTAGGTCATTATTCCATATTGCATTTGGATTCCCTCTTACAACAACCTCGGTAACATGGATAACCTTTATAAAAAAAGTGACTATGTGTTTCCTCATCTATAAGAATTGTAGTAGCTACTTTACTTTTATTTCTAAAAGTCGACAAATAAAAGTTTTGAAAAATTATTTTGGAAAAATTCTTGCTATGCATCGGCCATTTGTAGTGAACGATCATGACATTGAATTTTATAGTTCATGGGTTTGTGGTTGTCCAATGGCCAAAGTAATAACATAGAAAAACTCATAGTAGATGGTTACCCTTGTTTTTAAATTCTGGACAGAAACTAGAGCTAGAAGAAGATTGATTTAAAAAGAAATCCTTCAAAAAGAATGGGGTTGATTAGTGAACCATTATGAACCATCAAGATATTATATTTGGATGGACTACTACTGTTTCCTAGATGTAATGCTTCGAGTTAGTATTTTATAATCTTATATGGTTATAATTACTAGTGTTCTATTTCTTTCTGTCCCATCATGCTTAACTCGAATCAATGAAATAGTGAATTATATTATTAGTTGAACCTTTAAGAGAAACGACTACAATAATTTCATCCTTTTTCATTCAAGAACAAATGAAAATAAGAAATAAGAACATCAAATTCTCCTATATTAGAAATTCTTCAACTCAACCATTCCTAGCACGTAGGGGTGATTTTGTTATTTCGATTAAGATTCATTATTTATCAGCACTCCGATGCCTCATCTCCACCATGCCCACATGGCTATTGAAGCCTACAAAATTGATTTATGATGCTTAATATCTTCCTTATGGCCCTAGACATGCACATGCGGGTATTTTTCGAACCTAAAACATGCCCAAAAACACATTTCAAAGCTTACGTAACACAATTTCTCAATTCACATTGCGTTTTTTTATTCCCTATCAAGTTATGTTTTCTTTAACTTTAGATTGCTCCATGATGTAATTTGTAACTTTTGATAAAATGGAAATGCTCACAAAGATCAATGAATCACTAGTTCCATCTCGACGACATCATGAGTATGATAAAATTACTAAGGGAATCATTTACCCATGAGCTTTCACCTCCCTAAAGTTGTTTCCTTAATCTATGGCAGGAAAAACTGTGCTCGCATAGTAGGAGTCCTTGTAAATATGATTTTGATGGTTAAAAATGGAAATGGATATCCTAGAAACATGTCAACAATGTCGACACCTTTTCCACATGCCGAGACATACATATTAGAGTTAAATTTCCCGAAATTCCAATGTTTGGATGTGTTTTTCATGCTCCCTAAACCACCATCGTCTTTCGTTGCTCAATGAATCTGAAACCGTCAACCGCAACTCATGATAAAATGAGAGGGATCCCATGGATTTATGAGTTGTTGATTCTATTGGATTTTTTTTGGCTATAGCAGCGCTTTTTTATATTGTACTTTACCCACAATATTCACCACCATAAATATGTTTTCTTAAGGAAAGAAGAAAAATAAAGTAGTTTATGCGATAAGACACTACAAAAATGTATTTTATGGTTGAAATTGGAAATGGATTTCTTCAAAGTACTTGAATACTATTTTCATGCTGTGGCAAGCCTAAATACACATCCTGTAATTTCATCAAACACACTTTCTGATTGCAGCATTTTTCATGCTCGAGACAAATGTTTTACATATACACTTCTGAATGTATCTGGGTGACGAGTAGAACATGTACTAAAAGTCATTTAAACACATGGATCGATGGAGTACACAAATTCCATTGACTCAGTTATTGATTGATCTTAACATTAAGGGTGTTGTTCACCCATGAGACTCACCACCTTGAATGTGTTTTTCTTAGATAAAGAGGAAACTTTGTTTTTTTGAAGTAAAGGATATGAATTTGATGATAAAACTAAGAAATCACCAACCCAAAATCAGCAGGATACTATTCCTCAATTCCACTATGCTTAAAACCACCTTATGGGAGCTCAGCGTACCAACATAATTTCAATG
Source organism: Pinus albicaulis (assembly GCA_034641835.2). NCBI lineage: Eukaryota > Viridiplantae > Streptophyta > Pinopsida > Pinales > Pinaceae > Pinus > Pinus albicaulis. The sequence continues at coordinate 1,251,274,936 of CM076578.1, read as the reverse complement.
TATGGTGAATTTTGAAATGTTGAGAACCAATGTTACTTCAGGTATTTGAATGATTCTAGGCGATAATATAAAATTTGCAATAAAATGAAAAATCACTACATATGAATGTATAATTTATTTTTTATTGGACTCATTTAACGTGGAGAAATAATAAAGGGTATTAGTTATCCATGATATCTCATTTCCCTTAAGGTGTTTCCCTCAACATGTATAGCCCTATGAAAACATTTCTTTTGTTACCTATCGATACAAAAATATTTTTTTCAAAGCAAGGCCAAAGCATGAAGCAACTAGCATGGAAATATGTGAACTTCCAATCAATCACGATATCAACCACGTACTTCTCAAGCATCATGCACATTAAGGCAACATGCACTTTCATCAAGTACAAATTCGTATGAAATATTATTGACCACTTCTCTTTGGAGCGTATTATGGTTATAAATTTGGTTGTAAATGCAAAAGAGAGAAGGTTTTTAGTAGGCTGAAGATGGCCGCTAGCCTCAACCACCTCTAAAAAATTCTAAGTGCAAATAACTCTCACTCATGAAATGTGGAAAATGAGGTGGATAATTATGAGGATTGGGCCATCGGCATAATGGGAATACGTCGTAGGGTGGTAGGCGAGGGCTAGCTGTACCCACCACACTAAGCCCACTACCACGAGAAGAATAAAATGAAAAGACTCGAACTTCATTTTCGTACCAATATTTCATTCCAAAACTGTAAGAGAGGCCCACTACATTCATTCAACAAGGTTCCCTAGGATTCTAGAAAAGGTGTTTCAAGGTTGAAAAGAAATTGCCATACAAGAGAAACAAAGTTACCACAGAAGGGACAAATTTTCTATAGGAGAAGATAAAGTTCTACATGAAAGTCCGGTGAGAGCCGCAAAAACTCCCTAGGTGTCTGAGAAAATTTGTCACCAAAACCCTAGATTTGAGTTGGGTACATCTAAGTGAAGGGTAAGTACACATTTTTCTTCCGCTTTCATCAATGGAGAAGAAACCTACAAAAACCTCTCATTCCTTCCACAATGTTTCCTAGTACACAAAAATTCAGAGAGGTAAGTTTGCGTAGCATTGAATGTGAATTTTTATTTTGAGTTAAGAAAGCATAAGAAAGTTGAAATGGAATTGTTCTTTGAAGTTGAGTCTAAAGTTTTCCTTTTCTCTAACCAGTATGGAAAAATCTTCTCTTTTACTATAGCATATTGTGCAGTATTGGTTTTCAAAACATCGGATGATCACTAAAGAAAATAATGGGAGCAATTATAATTTAAGTGAGTCCACATACTCATCAGAGGATGTAAATTATGATATATTTTAAAACTTGTATGATGGAAAAACTTTCGTGGATCGATGAGCATGGATACTTTTCTCTTAAGACACAAAAACTATCCTAAGTAAGAGTTGGAGGCAAAGAATGGATCTACAACATGCATGTTGGAGAAGAATAGGAAGAGGGCTGAGGAAAGAGAAGATGTGTGAGCATTCCTTAAGAGGTATCTTGAAGCGAAGAGGCCACCAGTGGCCATGAATGAGGCACACTTTACGTCACTAAGTTGTTCAAAGGATGAGGAAACACTTTCAAGAGTATGATGGGCCTCCAAATTTGACACACTAAGGCCAATCTAACCATCGTTTAGCACATTAAACCTCGTTCTTTTCATTATATGACATATTTTTAGATTTTATATGTTCATTATTAAGGTTTAGAGATAATTGCATATTTGTACCTAATATCATTTATTTGTGTAGAATATTGTGAGGATCAAGGATAGCATGAAGAATTGGAGGCTAAGATAATCTAGGGACTTAATCCCTACTATATGATAGACCACGATTGGATAATAAAATGAACTCAAATATCATGAAATTATTGACAAATTTTGGAGCTCCATTGATTGAGAAATTATAGGAATGTGTTCACTTTCATTTAATGAATCTTCATAGCGTTGGGGAACCGGATCCACCTTTGTAGGTATATTTTGAGGGGAATTTGCCTCCTTTCAAGGAGAATTATTCCTCATCACTTTATGTAAATACAAAGTACAAATTCTTCCTCTAGCATGTATTTTTACATCTTCTGTCGGAGAAAACTTGTTATTTATCAGCCTGATGCCATTTCTATGGCATGTAAACATGTGATTTGATTCAAATAATGAAGTTGAGTGCCATTTTTAAAGCTTTCTAAAGTCTGGTTTCCTCTCCATAATCATTTGAGTAATCCTTGGGCTTGACCATCCTTAGGAGCCTCATACACCTATTTTACCATCTCTTTTATTTTCCTTTCAATGTATTTTTCACTTGCATCTCTTATTTTTTCATTTCATCGCTCATGCCACTTTTTGTTGTAGGTTATATTGGTTAAATTATTGAAGTGAGTTTTTTTTCAGGCTATTTATAGAGAAACAAACATAATGCATGCTCCAAATAAATGATTAGTAATATTCACCATAGAGATACTTGTATTGGTTTTCATCTACTGCACAAATCTAGAATTTCTAGAAGTCCCTTATAGAAAAATAGTAGTATACCTTTCTGTGTTTTTGTATAACTGTGGTAATGAGCTTCATTTTGGGTGATTTAACTTGGATTGGATCATAAAATAATCCAAGGTTAATAAAAAATATATCCCATAACATTTTCACTTGATTAGGCTAGGAATTTGGTAGGTTAAATAGCTCACCAATTCTTGACTTTTTGTTTTCCAGAGTAGTAATTTTCTTAGCTATTTTTTAGCACATGTTGCGCATGTGTGCATTTTTTTCGTGATTCCACTTTGGAATGGAGTCCTAGCACATCCACTTCTGCATGCAATAAAATTCCGTTATCATTTTTAATTTGAATCTTTTAAGTTGGTATGTTATCTCGAGTATTTTCTAGAAGTCTTGTAATTTTTCTACAACATGTATCCTCTTAAAAGTCTTGCAACATGTGTAAACTTTACTAGATTTCCTCCAAAATATTTATTTTTTTTCTCCTGCTAAGTCAATCATGACACCTAGGCTTTGAATCCATGATTGAGTAATACCAAAGGAATCTTGACTTTTCCTCTTCTCCATTTCAATTCATGTCTGCATCAAGCTAGTATGCACACATTTTTTGAATTGGATAGCATAGTAATGATTTTCTCAATTGCCACATCCGATAAATTCTATAAAATGGATCTACACTCCTTCAGCAATGCGTTGATTTATTAAATTATTTTTCCTTCATGTAAGATATATTAGTTTTCGTTTTCTTTGCTCCTAAGCTATGGATTCTATTTCAAGCATTATTATTTCCATTCCATATACTAGGTTTCCTTTCAATGCAACATTTACATTTTGTTAGCTTAATGAGCACATTTTTTCAAGTTAGTATACCTTCTAAATCTTTATATGAAATTATGATTATCACATACATTTAAGAAATATTCACTTCTGTTTCTCGCAAATATAGTAACAGTATCAATTTATGTAATTTAGTTTAGGATTTGATTTCGACATTTACTTAATTCCATAAAATCAATGAAAGAAGAACATACTGCACATTTCACATATAATTTCTACACCTCTTAAGCTCAGCACACACCGCTGACTAATTACCGTGCTAATAGACTGGGATTTGCATCATCTTTGTTGCAAATACTAGGGATCATCATCTGCAGATTTATTTCTCAAAGGAAATTCCTTCCTGAGCTAGCTGTGAGAGAGTCTTCTACATGCCTTGATCTCGCCACTGTTGAAGGTAAGGCATGGTTAGAACTCGACCTACCGTCGACACACCATTATCACGTCGTTAATCTTTAGGCATGAACCTATCGATGGCATATTCAAATGGTCTTCCTCAACATCAGTGGAAAACCGCTCAAACCAAAACCTTTAGTAGAAAGGATCCATTTTCCTGGCTGTATTGGTGCCTCTCAATCGGGATTTCATCGACCTGCTTTCCCATTTTAAAAAGAAATTATAAAAGGATGGCATGTACGTATAATGGTTCAAATGTAACTAAGACTTGAGAAAAAAATGAAAACATAAAATTGATATCTATCTCGGAAAGCTTTATATATACACATGTGATCTAAAAAGAGATTTCATAAAAAATATGACAAATGTAGTATTTTATCAAATGATTATGAAGCTAAAAAATCATATGATAGATAAATGCCTAAATCTTTAATTAAATTCCGATGATAAAACTTATCACATATATAAGATTATCGCGTATGCATATATCATATGATTCCAATCACACATAACAATAGTGAAATATGAAACGATCAAGCTTGCAACGCATATATGATAAACTTAAACTCACAAACCGTTTCTCTAACTCGTAAGAAAAGGAAAAGCACAGATAGATAATAGCATAATTTATGATGGTATCGTGACTTTGCTAATGAGAAAAAAATAGTGGTTTGAACCTCTCGTATTCCGTATAACTTGAGTTACAATGAGTGCAAACAAGCTTTCTCTCCAGAATTCGTAACTCTTCTCAATTCTAATGAAGGATTTATAGTTTTACAATAAAATGAAAATAAAGTAAATACAATAAAACTAAAAAGTGGTTCCAAAAAAAGACTCTAAAGTTAACAAGAGAGGTATTTTTATAACTTTTCGTTGCAACAAATTCTCTATTCCTAAGAAGAATATTGTTTCTCCATTCGCTTCGCAAATAAAATATCTCACTGTTGGTCATTTACCTATGTGAGCCTCTGGTCGAATCTCGCATCCGATCGTGAATCCAGGACATCCCACGTAAGAAGAATCCGGTGGTACCACTAGAGAGGGATCAAAGCACTAACCAATGACTATGTGGTTTGACTCAAAATATGTCGCTGACTTTCCATATTAATTTTAGCAATTTTTTTCTATGAGTCCTTCATCTCTAGATGCATCCTTCCACATTCTAGTAAGCAATTTGATCTTAGGAATTTTTCCCTCAGAGAGATGGAGATAAGGCTATCTTGTAATAAGATATTAATAATTTTTGAATAAAGCTATTCACAAAATTTCCCTTTCTTGGAAAAATTGTTGCTTCCACCTCTTTGATATGAATTACCCATTCTCTAAATATAATTTCTTTTTTGATTCTTTGATTCAAGAAAGTTTCGATAATATCTCCTTCTTAATTGTCTTGCTGAAACTCAGGAAAGTTGGTAATTGTATCTTCCTGTATCATAAAAATAAGTCTCAAGTATCATTTAGCTCGATCAAGAAGGGGAATTAGTTGCATTGCGAAAAGTCATTGATTATTTCCAATATCTCGACGTGAAAATAACTCTGCCGCCGAGAAAATGAGTTGTTTAGCCTTTCTCACCATAAAAATTTGGCGCACTTTCCGACTGCCACTTCATCACTATTATTCCGACACACACCAGTCACAAGAGCAACGTGCTCGAGGGCGACCAAAAGGTGGTTAGCCGTCACGTCGCATCCCGACGCCTTGAAAAAGTGTCGCAAATACCGACACTTTTTCCATCGCTTCCCAAAACAAGCGCCTGCCTTCTCCGACTCTTCTCCATAAACCATCGCTCTCTCCAACCTTGTAAACTCAGGCCGCACCCGACACAAAATGTGGTCCGATGTTTGTAAACTTTCGCTCTTCCGACATTTGTAAAATGTCGCAATTCTAACGCCTCACAAAAGTACTACAAGACCGACACATTGCAAAAAGTGTCGAAAGACAGACGCTTTCCAGAAGCGTCGCAATACCGACGCTTTGCAAAAGCGTCGCAATACCGACACCAGGAAGAAATGTCGCAATATCGACATACGTCGCAAGACCAACGAAGATGGAAATAGCTGAAAACGTCAGAATACTGACGCTTATAAGGCGTCGGCATATCGACGCGTATAAGGCGTCGGAAGAGCGACACTTACAAAGCGTCGGTATACCGACGGTGGGTTCAATTTAAAAAAAAAAAATGAAACTTTAAAACAAGATAGTACATCTCCAATATTTGTTATGAATTGTGGGCGTTCCAATTTCCTGTCACAACTGTAAATCTGTTGTACCACAGAATAAACAAATTTGAACTCCAATAACACGACGTCCAAGGAAAATATATTTTTCTTCTACGAGACAATGCCACTGGCTTATATGTATTTTGGTGCCATGTGGCATATTACAAATGTGTATCAAAATTCACTGACTGCCATGTGTAATCTTACTAAATCCCTCGATAAATGTGTGGTCCTCCTATTGAACACGAGGAAGTGTATCTAGTCAAGAGCTCGAAGTGTATCTAGTCAAGAGCTCTATGATGGGGTAAAACCCACAGTGCACATTTAACTCAAAATTTCATAGCTATGTATAAAGTGCCTTCAAATTTCTTTTCCCAAACTATTCCACAGTCTAGAAAACTCCCAAAGTTATAACTTTATGAATTGGCTATTTAAATAGGTTTGTGCGGAAACTAACTCACGTTTTCTTCAAGGTTATGAAACCCCTCTGTGCATATTAAAATTGCATCCCTGAATTTCACCCCCATACAATCCTTATGCATATAAGATTCTATAGGCGGAAGTTTTGTATTAAATTGGGTCTATGGTTATGAGGTCATATTATAGGACCCATCGCGTTGTATTAACACTCAATAATAATTTGAGTTGACCTCCAAAGCCGGACTATTGCCCACGACTTACCATATTGCATACCAACATTCTCCAACTCAGATGTTACAATATAACCTTGTGGCAATTCAACGCACATTATACACATCACATTGCACCTCCACGGTGACCCTATTTGTTATGGGAATTCATATAACTGGAAAACCTTAGTTGGAGTGACACTAACCAACACATATTAGAGTTGGACCCCACACATATACAATCTGTCGTTTTATATGGAGATTCGTCCATATATATATATATAACTCAGACTTTATTAAACTACCAGACGCCCATATGCAACCATGGTTGGCTCGACACTAACGTGCATTCACATCCAACGGTGGATTATCTATCACTCCGGTGGGGATGATCCGACGATCTTCATGAGCTTTCGCGTTATTTTTGATGTCGAGCATTAACGCTCAAAATCTACGCAAAATTCATTGTTTTGTGAAACCACCCTTGGCTTACGTGTCAACCAACGGGCAATATCGTGTTATTTTTTTGAAAAAAACTTTCCACTCTTTCAATCGCGCGAATACCACTCACTCCAACTCCGGTTTTCCTTGTAAGTCAAGGTTCCACGCTGCCCTTGGCTCATGGCTATGTCTGCCTTTGCCTTGTTCCGTTCTTCCAACTGCTCGTTACGTTCCTTTCATGGTTCCAATTGGTTTAAGAGTCCCAGGTTCTGCTTCCTTCGAAGTGAAGTTTCCACACGGTATTCAATTCAATATACAGTGTGCTCTGCATGGTGGCTTTGCATAAGACCGATGTCGCTTGACACAGTCGCAGTTCCTCTCGACCAGTCACAATTTCCACAACGGGATTCTGAACCGATAACCATCCTCCACAACCAGAGTTTATGGGAACGTCTGACTCAACGAAGTTCGAGGAACAAACTGGGTTCTCCACAGAGGGGTAAATAACTCAAATTTATACAGAGAACCATGAATGCATTCGGAGAACACAAATACATAGAAATGCATTCTTCACACAGTAGGCGCATAAATCCAATCTGTTGTCATTCCTTTAACACAGAGTTCTAACACATAAATATGCAGGCAGACTCTTAACGAATTACAGAATCTTGCTCATATTAGATTCATGGGTATTCAAGACATATGCCTTTAGGATTTTATCCTACAAATGCACAAAAATGCCGAAACAATTCTTCATTATACACATTAAAATTACTTACAAATTCCTAGCCAGATCTTCGATCACTCGGCCCTTCTGTACCCCTACTCTGCCTCCTCTGCCTTCTAACCCTATGCAGGTCTATACAGTCTTTGCAGGTCTACCTATTATGCCTGTTAGGCTTATTTTTATACATATTTGGAATCAATCGATTCAGTTTCCTACAATCATTCGACAGATTCCTCAATCCTAATTTTAGCCTAACCCTCTAATGGACTGAAATAGACTATCACTTCCTATGCCCACTAATCATTCGGGCAGTTACATTTTCTCTAAAATTAACTAAAAATAACCCAATTATGAATAATTACATAGGGGAAACAAAGCATGAGACCCCCCTTATGTTTATTTATGTGCAAAAATTTTCTTGGGCCTAATGCCCCTGCATCACTCTACCAAGGATTTGTCTTTGTCGGTTGTTTTGGGAAGGTGAAAATACACCTTATAGCACTTGTTGCTCCTAAGAGTACCATAGAGGCTTTAACACAAGTACTCTTCTTTGTAGCCTGTGTCATCTTCGTCAGTTTAAGTGAAGTGTTATAGATACTTACCCAATTCCAGTTAACCAGATGGGCGATGGCATTTAGGGTAATTCTAGTTAAGCAGATGGACGATGGCATTTAATTTATATAGAGACCTACCCAATTCCTATTAAGCAAACAGAAGAATGCATTTAATTTATATGATTGTCCTACTTTACTAGGAGGATGTTTTAACTAAAGCATTATGCATTCTTACCCAATTCGAGTCACGTAAATTGAGGGTCTATACTGTATTGGAATACATAATACAAAAAGTATTGGAATACAGTAATATGTCTTAGCATGGACTTTATTGCATGGAATTATTTCCTTATACTGCTGATAATGGTGGAAGGAAATTATTGTCATAAAAATAACTAGAAGTTTCCCCAAAAGGTGCAAAGAGAGGCTGATAGGTTTATTTGACTTATTACGCACCAAGAGGGATAAAAAAACTACAGAGGATCACACCTCTCAGAGCTTAACAAATCTGGTGCTAAAAAATATGTATGCTACTCTAGATCTATCGATCTATATATATAAACTTTTTATGCTAGAAAAAACTTAACGAGAGACCACGATCTCCCCCAACCCACATTGTAGAGATCCTACTTCTCTCAAGAGCCACCAAGCATCTATCTTTTGCCTTCATAAAGGGATTTTTATCACAATATAGAAGGTAATACCAGCTAAGCACTTACACAAACTGCGATGTAATAACCTTGAGTATTCTAATAAAATGGGTCCAGCGATTTGAATCTTCTCTAAAAATAATTAAATCCATTGCTATTAACATCAAGTATTCCAACAAAAAGTGTATGCCCTGCTTGTCAAAATCCAGGAACTGACAAGAAGCTAAATCAGGTATATTTATTCAGTAATATCAAGCAAGCATCAACCAACAAAATTCCTAATCCCAGGTTAGCCCTGTAGTTTGTAAGGTCTAGTCATTTGGAATCAATACATAGACTTGACATACAAAAAAAAATATCACAAATCAATGGAGTGCAACAGCAGGTTAGGATCCAACCATATAGGGTCACACAGAACATTATGAATTTTTTCTTCCCATCAGATGAGACCAATATGGCCAACAAAAAAATCACTCCAAAATTTGTAGATATCAATGAATTTTATTCAGAAACTCTACAATTCTATAAGTAAATACAAGAAGATGCTCTGAATTCCCTGAAGGAAACATTGGATTCTGCAACCCTGCCTTTAAAAACCAGGGCAGATAGGTCAGAGCCTGCCTGGCTATCACATCATTTCTATATCTTTCTAATTGCAAAACTTGAAATCTATACATGTATTTGGAACCCCGAATTGACATCCTTCCCTGACAATAGGGGAGGGAAAAAGAAAAGTGACTATGAATATTTTCATGGAACTACCTGCCAAGTAGACTTGCAGAAGAGTTTTTTCTCAAGCATTTACAATCAACCCGTCTTAATTACGGAGGGCTCAATTTAAGGGCATAGGCATCCAATTTATGGAAAATATTGTCAGGGGATTGAATCATTGAACAACTCATGCCAAGCAGCAAACCTGTCTAAATCATTAAGCAATGCATCAACAGCCAATTCACTCTGAATCACTATCTAAAATTTCCATGGCCTTTAGTCCCCTTGGTTTCTGCAACAAAAAAAGATGGTTCAGCCAATTGAAACGAGTCCTAAATATTGATTTAAGCAGAATTTTAAAATGAGACATTAGCAAATATTACTAAATCATGGCAAAACATAGCAATGTCACAACAGTTGACAAGAAACCCTGCTTGAAGAGAATATACCTTCTTTATGCACCTCTTTTCTCTAACCTCATACCAAGCTCTGGTAAGATCAGACAACCAATTCCCAGGAAAGAAATACTGCACAACAAAGGATAAACACATTAGGTACAAATCACACCCTTTTTATTATTCTCAGATACATGCCAGCAAGCCAGACACCTAAACAAGGGAAAATACATTTTACAACACAGTAGTCCAGGTCCTCCCTTTCTGATCTAAAATTATCACACAATCAGGAGCAAGGATGACAAAACTCAACATTTCTCTTGATCTCTAGTACGAAAGTTGTGAAAGACTGATATGATAACATTTCGTTGCCTCATCAGGACCTTGCTTGAAAGGCACTTGTTTCTTACATTTGCACCATTTCCTGAAGCAGACGGATCTTCCGAATTTCTGTAAGTCGCCAAACCCAAGGTCAATTACACAAACCTGCTTGCAAACATAGAGTTTTAAAAGATATTTACAAGAAAAAAAAGGAATCCTAGATAAAATATCAAACCACAAACCTGTTGTTTAAACAGGGCATGTAAGGATCACAGACAGGAGTACAAGGTCTTAATGATGTGCTTCTTGAGTGAGCTGCTAATTGGGCTTGAGTAGATGGAGTCTGTTGGTCATGCCTTCCATTCTGTCTATCGATCCGAATAGTTTTCTTAGCTTGAATAGAACAAAGCAATAACGGTAGGGTTCCTGCAGCACCCTGTCACAGGTCTCACAAGAATTCCCCAGGCCCTTCAATAGTCGAGACTGGGGCCTCTGGTTTAAGAAAACCACTCTAGCACTGTTGGTGATGTAGGTCTACAGCACAAAACATTAACATTATATTCAGTACCTAATTACAGTCATTTAACCTACATTTTAAAATTACCGATATGTGTGACAACTTACCTGTACCAGAGAAAATTCTATTAGCTTCTACATGTCCTGAAGCCGAATAACATCATGGTAGACATACCTTCGAACCTGGAACAAAAAACTCTTTTAGGACATCATAAAGCTCATTTGATGCAGTAATTCATGCTAATTAAGGACCGGCCTTTACAAGGTTTTGCGGATTACCTGCAGAAGGTGATGTGAACGATGGGAATAGAGACAATGTTGACAAATGTTGGCATTGCAATCCACGCAAAAGATGTTGACTTCATTCTTCTTGTGCTCCAAATGAATGGAACAAGGTGTAAAGAATTGGTCTGTTAACAGAGCCTCCATCCATGCCGGTTTTTGTGGAACAATGGAGAGAGCATATCCAACCTGCAAAGGAGTCAGAAAGCTCAATCCTTCCATAATTTACTATATTTGAGGAGCCAGGAAAAACGGTGGAAATCTCCTAGAAAATCCTCATAATTTATCAATTTATGGAATTTGGGTAATTATCAATTTATTATATTCGACCTCAGCATATTCAACCCCCTTAAGCTAGAGATGTGAAACACAACAACGCACGTTTCCTCAAAAAATGAACTTAAATAAGGCTGAGCTTGTCAAGAAGGCTGACTATTCATTCTGAAAATTTAACTCAAAACCGAGCTTGCCCCTCAAACTTTGGAAGAATAACACAAATCATAACACATCAATTCTAATCTTGACAAGTTATTTTCCAATTTGAAAAATTAACTCAAATTTGGAATAAAAGATATGGGAAACCTGAGTTCCCGATCCTGCACGCAAGAGACAACGATTGGCAGATCCTCCATATCCATCACGAATATCATAAATATTAACTGTCTTTTGGGCATTGGTAGTAGATACCATAAGAGGCCCACATGGCCTATACCACCAATGTTGATTCTCTGGCACAACATTTTCAAAGCCAAAATTTCTCCTCGAGACATCCCTGTCTGCCAAAACTGGAGAGATGGTACTGGATGTTGAGGTGAAGGCCTCTGATTCAGTATGGAATGCCATAATTTCTTTATTATAAAAGTCCCATGAACAGAAACCTGAGTCCAATGTACAACCTGCAGATGCTGCCACAACATATTTACCAGAGCGACCATCTGAACCAGCTGTTCTGATCAACCAGCAATCACCCCACATGATTGGGGTAAGCCCATATGGAGTTTTATATTCATCCTTCTCCTGGAGATTGGAAAAAAACAATACTGAGTATTACTCATACATCAACTACCCTTTATGTTAAGGGAAAATTTAAAGAGTGCATAAATATTCTTGAAATCCCAATCAAAGTTTCTAGAAAATTTCAACAGTTTTTGAAATGAACTACATCAAATATTTAGGCAAATCATTTTTTTAAATAGAAATTAGTGAATTTTATTTCAAATATAGAAATTTAAACCATGAGAATAATCTAACCCCTAGGATTTTCCATATTTCTAATAGAAAATCCCGAAATTTATAAATTATAACACCCATAAACCCCAAAATTAAGTACAATAATTAAAACCTCCTAGAGAGGAAGTGCCTAGAGAGACCTGACCATAAGCGTTTAATTGGTTTTTTCAAAGACCTGACCATAGAATCAAATGAATCCTGCGAATCCTGCGAAATAATAAACAATAGTAAGGCCATTATTTATTGGTTTGAAATAATAAACAACATGCAACAAACCCACATAATTAGTAAGTTATTTAAAGACAATAATTCCTACATATTAAAATATAAAGTTATAACATACCAGCTCATACTCGAACATAACATCTGTATCAATATTCTTCTTTTGTATCTTCTTGATCTTCATCCAGCTGATCGACATCTATTTCAACATCTAATTCAGAAACGGTGTTGAAATGATTGACCATGTCATCATCATCATCAATTATGTAATTTTCAATAATATCTTCATCGACATCATCATCAAAAATTGTTGCCTCATCTCCTATGCCTGGTTCATCTTCTAATATATCTTCTTCATCTGTCAATGCATCTTCTTGCTCATCTGCCACGGCATCATCTTCTTCTTGATCAATATCATCTTCTTCCTCTATAGTATACTCTACTGGCCTTCCTCTTGGATCATATCTAATAGCAAACGACCATTCGTTCTCACCTGGAACCTCTGAGTAAAGACTTGCTCGCATTGGCTTGGAAAAACATAACGATCTTTTCCTGCTTCAAACTGCGATGTTTTAACCATTGGAAATCCATTGTCATGTTGAATAAATGTTCTATCATCATCACGTACATTCATTCGTAGCCTATTCCATTTGACGTCAAACAAAACTATTTTGAAGGAATTAAAGTCACACTCAACTATATCATCTAAGAACCCATAATATCTATTTTCAGATTCTCGAGGATGTCTGTCACTCCTGGAGGAAACATTAGTGACCTGGAATACTGTAGTTATCCCACTATCAGAAGTTTTCCTGTTATCATCCAACTGTTTAACGTGAAATTTACGACCATTGCACCACATAGCCTTGTGGTGTTTCAATTGCAATATGCCAAACATGAAAAAGATGCATTCTCAATTAATAATTAATCATATAATTTACGCAGCATGAAAATTAATTGAAAAATCAAACTTGTTGTCACATTATAAATATAGTATAAAATAAGTAATGAATAAAATAGGTGAATCAATTGCTTACCTTTCTATCTTTCAAACCATATGCTAAATCGATTTCCCTGTCCGTAACGTTTCCATCTCCACTATGAGACACTTCTCTAATCAATTCAGACAGTAGTTTCCATGATAACCTACCGTCGTTATGTGCTTTACATGTTTCAATCCATTCACTCATCCACTCAAGATTGTTTGCAATGTATAAAAGTAGTGCCTCATAATCTTGAGCACCTAAATAAAAAAACAATAAATCACCAATATTAACAAATATTACTTATAACCATGGTAAATTATATTAATCAATAAACTATGAAAGACTAAGACCTAAATGAATATAATGATCATATACATGATGTAAAAAAATGAAGCATTATATGTATTATACATAATAAATATTTTACCTCTCACTTTCTTCATTCTACCTTTTCCCAACAGGTGCTCCACTTCAAATTTTTTGATGGAGTTCACATCCAAAATTCAATCCACCGCCTTCATGGATGGCACAACTAATATAGGAAGATAATGACTAATATACACCATGGATTGATATACCACATATCCCTCCACCATAGAACCCTCAGGTTGTGCTCTTTGTCTAACCAAAGCCTTCAAGGATTTCAGGTGCCTCTCGACCATCCACATTGACCTTGTGTGTACTGGTCCACACATTTCAATCTCCTCAACTTGGTGTATCAAGTAGTGTTCTTGTGCATTGAAAAATGTTGGAGTAGATACTTTTACATTTCACACATTAGCCGAGGAATTTCTCTCTTCCAATACTTTATTTCATCTTGATGGATTTCTTTCAATGAAAACCATCTGCAAATCATTACGCAAGGTTATTTCAATGAAACATAATATATATTTCATTACAAGTAAATTAATACATCATTTCATTAAGTACGAAAAGAAATTGTATTAATTAGTTTTTGCATATAAATCAAAACTACTTACCTCATGTATTTACTAAGACCATATATAACTTGTTTGACATTGTTTTCGAAGTCGTTTGGGAGAGATACAGGTAGAACATACTATAACAATAAAAAATGAATCGTTATTGGTTTCCAAATTAAACAGAAAAAGGAAAATTTAAAATATGTATTCAAGCAATAACATACAAAAACGTATACCAAAAAAATTACCTAAACAAAGGTATGCCAATCATGTGTTTTCACCCCACTGAAGTCACCTTTCTTCATTAAGATATTATTTATGTTTGAAGCAAAACCTGTTGGAAATTTAATTCTTCTAACGACCTCTTTTACATCATTGCTTTGTTGTTCTGTTAATAACCATGGAATATTATTATAATTTCGACCTCCATTGTTATTTGATCTATCGATCACACTTTTCATTGCATGATTCGATTTCTCAATGTTAGCACACATTTTGTCAATTTTATCTCTATCATGTGCACCATCTATGCTTCGCCATAACGTTTCTGTCACATTCTTCTCGACATGCATTGTATCAAACAAATGAGCTATTTTTAGGTCCTCATAGTAGGGCAACCTCGCGAATTGAGAAGGATAACATTTCATTCCAGGTGGAAGTACAATATTAGTACCTTCACCACGATGATGACCTTGATATCAAAGAATAAGATAAATCAGAACAATTTTAATTATAAAATATAATAAAATAAATTCATTAGTTAAAACAAAAATTCCAAACATTACATAAACAAATAATATATATATATATATACACAAATTACGTACCAGCTGCTTGACGATTATTAATTATGTTATATTCCAACATCCACAACTGAGGTGTCATTCTTCGTGGTTTTAATCCAGTTTCTTCTTTATCATTGAAAAGATGTTTTTCAGTAGTACGATACTTATGGTTCCTAGAGAGGAAGTGCCTAAAATCATCAAACACCATCTTTCTTAAGTCTGGCGAATGACGATACTTCATCTTAGGGCCACAAACTGGACATGCAAATCTACCCTTTGTTTGAAGACCTACAATAGATGGATCAATAAAAATTAATATACTATGAGATCATTTTTAAAACATGCAATATGGTATATCTAATTTAGATAATTATGTATTATATTAAAGTGCAACGAAATATTACATACCACAAACATGTGTTAGTCCTAGGGCATCATGAATTGTCCATACAAGCATTCCACGACATTGAAACCTCTTCTGCTTGATGGTTTTAGTGATGTCATACATAGTGATGCCATGCCATAACTGTATTAGCTCATCGATAAGAGGCTCAATATATACATTCATATCTTTGACTTGGTACTTACCTAATTGTTCAAAATTACGGTACATAATAATTACTACCATGATATATGTATATATAAGTAAGTAAATAAATAAAATATATATGTATGCAAACAACGAGAGAAATGAAAATATTACATTCAAAAAAATAATGTATCAAATACCTGGAATAATCATAGTCAACATTATGTGCTCCCTCTTTATTGACATACAAGGAGGAATGTTATTGTTGATAACGAAAATAGGCCACAATGAGTAAGTAGATCTAAGCTCTCCGAATGGATTAACACCATCAGCTACCAATGAAAGCCTGACATTACGAGGTTCATTTTTAAAATCTACATATTTTTCCTCGATTTCTCTAAATGCAGAACCATCTGCGGGCATTCGAAGAACACCATCTCCACTTCTATTCTTTGAATGGTAATCCATAAACTATTCTATGATGTTACACCTGAACATTCTCTGCAAACATGGAATTATGGGAATATGACGAAGAACCTTTTGAGGCACCTTTTTGGTTAGTTGATCTGTTTGATATCTACTGGTACCACATTTTGGACATTCTGTTTTCAATGCATGTTCTCCGTAATATATAATATGATCTTTAGGACATGCATCTATAGTGTTATATTCCATTCCAAAGTGTTTCATAATAGCACGTAGATCTCGATATGTTCAAGGTAAAGTATTTGGCGATGGTAACAAATATTCACCTAACAATCTACAACATAAACAAAAACTAGTTAATGTAAAGATTATTAATCATATATATATATATATATATATATATATATATCATAGTTATTAAAACTGGAACCAGTGATCGGACCGGTGGAGCTAATGAACCCGGTTTTGAACCTGAACCGGTCTAACCGGTAGCGGTCAGATCTCAATGAACCGGTTTTAAAAAAAATACATTAAATAATTATTTTTTAATTAAAAAAAACTATTTTTAAGATTTGAAACCATGATTCCAAGCCAATAGAGAAAAAATATGAAGATTTTGCTCATTTATATACCATGCAAAGGTGAATATATCAAAATGGCACCAAGTGCAATACATATCATCGAAAAATACATAAGCAAACTTGTTGAAGTAATATATCAGGTTTCTCTTATATTATTCACTCTGTTTTATTGCTGAGCTAATATTATAATATACAATCTGTCCCTGCTTAGATCTGTTGTCAATTCATTGTATCAACCTTAAAGGCAATTCTGGGTTCAGTATATATATATTATATATACTGAACCCAGAATTGCCTTTAAGGTTGATACAATGAATTGACAACAGATCTAAGCAGGGACAGATTGTATATTATAATATTAGCTCAGCAATAAAACAGAGTGAATAATATAAGAGAAACCTGATATATTACTTCAACAAGTTTGCTTATGTATTTTTCGATGATATGTATTGCACTTGGTGCCATTTTGATATATTCACCTTTGCATGGTATATAAATGAGCAAAATCTTCATATTTTTTCTCTATTGGCTTGGAATCATGGTTTCAAATCTTAAAAATAGTTTTTTTTAATTAAAAAATAATTATTTAATGTATTTTTTTTAAAACCGGTTCATTGAGATCTGACCGCTACCGGTTAGACCGGTTCAGGTTCAAAACCGGGTTCATTAGCTCCACCGGTCCGATCACTGGTTCCAGTTTTAATAACTATGATATATATATATATATATATATATATATATATGATTAATAATCTTTACATTAACTAGTTTTTGTTTATGTTGTAGATTGTTAGGTGAATATTTGTTACCATCGCCAAATACTTTACCTTGAACATATCGAGATCTACGTGCTATTATGAAACACTTTGGAATGGAATATAACACTATAGATGCATGTCCTAAAGATCATATTATATATTACGGAGAACATGCATTGAAAACAGAATGTCCGAAATGTGGTACCAGTAGATATCGAACAGATCAACTAACCAAAAAGGTGCCTCAAAAGGTTCTTCGTCATATTCCCATAATTCCATGTTTGCAGCGAATGTTCAGGTGTAACAGCATAGCACAGTTTATGGATTTCCATGCAAAGAATAGAAGTGGAGATGGTGTTCTTCGAATGCCTGCAGATGGTTCTGTATTTAGAGAAATCGAGGAAAAATATGTAGATTTTAAAAATGAACCTCGTAATGTCAGGCTTTCATTGGCAGCCGATGGTGTTAATCCATTCAGAGAGCTTAGATCTACTTACTCAGTGTGGCCTATTTTCGCTATCAACAATAACATTCCTCCTTGGATGTCAATAAAGAGGGAGCACATAATGTTGACTATGATTATTCCAGGTATTTGATACATTATTTTTTTGAATGTAATATTTTCATTTCTCTCGTTGTTTGCATAAATATGTATTTTATTTATTTACTTACTTATATATACATATATCATGGTAGTAATTATTATGTACCATAATTTTGAACAATTACGTAAGTACCAGGTCAAAGATATGAATGTATATATTGAGCCTCTTATCGATGAGCTAATACAGTTATGGCATGGCATCACTATGTATGACATCACTAAACCCATCAAGCAGAAGAGATTTCAATGTCGTGGAATGCTTGTATGGACAATTCATGATGCCCCAGGACTAACACATGTTTGTGGTATGTAATATTTCGTTGCACTTTAATATAATACATAATTATCTAAATTAGATATATCATATTGCATGTTTTAAAAATGATCTCATAGTATATTAATTGTTATTGATCCATCTATTGCAGGTCTTCAAACAAAGGGTAGATTTGCATGTCCAGTTTGTAGCCCTAAGATGAAGTATCATCATTCTCCAGACTTAAGATGGTGTTTGATGAGTTTAGGCATTTCCTCTCTAGGAACCATAAGTATCGTACTACTGAAAAACATATTTTCAATGATAAAGAAGAAAGTGGATTAAAACCACGAAGAATGACACCTTAGTTGTGGATGTTGGAATATAACATAATTAATAATCGTCAAGCAGCTAGTACGTAATTTGTGTGTGTGTATATATATATATATATATATATATATATATATATATAGATATATATCAGACCACCATTTTGAAGATCTTGTATTCTTGATTATCTATGTTTGCTTGGCAATAAATTTCTAGAAAAACATCTACAACACTTAGAGGCATTGAATTGGTTTATGAAACCCACTATTAGTGCTATTTGTAACAAGTTGAGAGAGCATTACAACTTCAACAGTCTACTCACAATGTGTTTGACGAAATTTATCACTGAAAAGATTCATTAAAACCCAGAAAACTCGGTGGCTAGTTTAGTGCATTTCCAAGCAGGAATTTTCTAGTGGTTAATTTATTATTTCCAGTCACATTTTCATTAGGTTGTATGTTGTTGTCCCTTGAGTGGCGTTAGACATTTGCATCAGTCTTGATGCCATGATCAAATTTCTTGTATGCTGTGTGAAAGGTTTTGTATTTATGCTGCTGCTATGTGTGAGCAGAGAGAGAGGGTCTGACAGTTCCTAGCTGAGTGTGAAATAAGGTTGCTGCTGATTTTTTTGAGAACAGAAATTGTCATCAAGTACATTTGATGAGTTGCATGCTGCCAGGGATTTTATGCTAGCCAACCTTGTATTTATTAGTCATCATGTGTATTGTTGCTACTATAAGGTGTTGAGTATGAGTTATTAGACAAGTTTGTTGCTAGTATAATAGAGGAATTTGCAGCTCATGGAGGAGACACTGAGGAATTTGCAACTCATGGAGGAGCACCTAACCGGCCAGTTAAGTACGGAACTGGCTGGTTTATGCATAAACTGGCCGGTTCCTTACTTAGCCGGCTAGTTAGGTCGGGTTAGCCAGCCAAAACAAGTGAGAATAGGCTATTGACCGGGTTGCAAGGCCGGTTCCAACCAGCAGCCGTCCTGACCGGTCGGTTTTGATAACTATGATATATATATATATATATATATAAGTTATTATTTTACACATTTATTACAACTAAAAAAGGGAAAATAATCAACATTTACATATATGTGATCATATATACATATTGCATACCTTAGGAGTTGTGTCATACATCTGTTCGACAAATTATTCATAACCTTTAAGTTCACCAGCAACAATGTAGAAGAGAGAAGAGTTGCATTTGAGTGTTCAAAAAGTCGTTCACTTGACCTTTCAATCAGAGGTACATCATAAATACCGTCACTGCTATCTCCACCATCATCATCTGACTCACCATACAAGTCTTGGAGCATTTGATCTGTCCCATCATTAATGTGCACTGTCTCATTACTGTCATCATGATCTACCTCCATGGGACCATTAAAATTACTTTCATCATTCGCTTCATGTTATTCACCTTGTACAACATCATTTCTAATACTAATATTTGCTGCAATATTCTCTTGTACTGGTGCAACATCATCTAATCTACTACTATCTAGTTGTGGAAGCTAGTTGATCATCTGCAAAAAGTTGGGGGGCAACTGTGCCTTTATGAAAATTACAAACATTAATAATTAAACATTAGTGCGCATATAAAAAATATTAAAATAATATAAAATTTTACGATATAATCAAAATTAAGATAGATAATGAAGATAGATAATTAATTACCACAGGACGATAGTCATTCGATCCACCATCAATGTGCCCATATTTCCTACAATGCATTATTAATGTTGCTATTAAAACTCTAACATTATTTCTCATACAACATTTTTTGCAAGGGAAATAAACTCTACCATCACCCCTTTCACCCTTTTGAATTTTTTTTCCACCTCTAATGTTTTCTTCCATTGATGCAAATTATTCTATAAATAAAATAATAAATCTCTCTCAATGGTGTAGAAAACCCAAGAATTGTTGAACTCAATGGGAGCTCAATATATAAGCAAAAAGAAAATAAAAGTGGGCTTTTTACAAATTGTTTATATTTTTAATAAAATGTGGGCTTTTTACAAAATTGTGGGCTTTTTACAAATTGTGGGCTTTTTTTATTCTTAATGCATTTTCTGTAGAATACTAAACAGATTTATCCAAAATTTGAGATACAAACTGTAGTCTCTACTATGTTTGGAAAATTGGAGGTTTATAAAAGATAAACTGCGAATAGAATTGTACCACTATGATAAGAAGCTGTCAGAAGCATTCCTTCTGCTTCAAAAACGTGGAACTACCTTAAGAATGCTTATGGTTGATATAAATATTAGAGCATGGCAGTTAAATGTAGTATTTATGCTAAAATACTGAATAACATCTTGAGAGTGCTCTTCAGATACTGTACGAATGCACCAAATTAAAGTTGTACCATTACTAAAGATAAATGGCCAAAAATAGTCAATTTTGATATCGTGAAGTTATGTCTTTCTCGGTAGCAAACTGAGGATAGGATGGAAAATATGAGAGAACTAAGTTCCAAGGACTAAAAAAACAAGGCCAACATAGTTCTGCCTTGAATCAGAGACAAAACAAAGCTGCCCAAAAAATTGTTTGAGAGCACCCATTGAAGCTCCTATATATAGCAGAGTCAACATTTTCCTATTGAAGAAGTTTGTATAGTCAAAGCCACAGCAAGATTAGATAGCCACGATCCTAAATGAGAAACAGAGCCAAAGATAAGACAGATCCATGTTTAGCAGAACAAGGCAGCCATAGCAAAGGATTTGACCATAGAACCAGATCATGAGAGATAGCAAGATTCTTGCTTCCATTGTGGAAATGTAGAAACTGTACAAGGGCTTTGCTTCCAGCGGATTTCATTGTGACATTAATTTTTATGGTGTTGTAAGCTCTCATTAGTAGTATCTTAAAGCCATTCTGGAATTCTTTTAACCCGGAGAGGATTTTCTCTGGTTATAAATCCTCATGTTCAAATTCCATTATGGATTGGTTGCGTTTGATATTATTTTTTTACTATCTGCAGTTGAATTTTCGCACAGAAAATTATCAGTCTAAAGCGGAAAAATTTTGCGATGTTTCTTTTACTTCCTATTGTGAAGTATTTCGTTCAGAACTCTACTCGTTGTAACAAAGGTCTTGGGCATAGAGCATGGGACTTGGGGTTTTTTGGAATCAAACTTCAGGTTGAGATGCTCATCTGAAGAATGGCACAGTGAGCCTTAGCATGGAGTTGGGAGTACCAATTTGAAGTGCAGGTAGGGCATTGTACAATAGACCAGTTAGATTTCTGGACCCTAATACAAAAGTTTCTTCTTCTTTCAAAACATGTTTCTCGTTTTCTGTAACCAATGTGGGTCCTATTCTTCTTTCAATTGGGGATGGATTAGCATTTTTTATTGCTCCAGATGATCACACTCTGGGTAGCCCTAGAGGCTATTTGGGGGTGATGAGTCCAATAGGTCTCAATGAACTATTTCCCTCACCGGGGAATACTATTGCAGTGGAATTTGATACTATTTTGGATGTTGAATTCCACAATCCTAATGGAAACTAGTACCTTCAACTCCAGTACCCGTTCACAAAAGAGGGTTCCTTAGTCATTCATGCGTGCAGAGAGGGTGAATTGCAGGCATTGCAACAGGAGGTGTTGTTGCTATTGCATTAGCCACTAGATTGTTTGTCTGGTTCTGTTACAAGCGCAGAGTATTGAAAAGGACAGACAAATTTAGTTCAGATATTGTGAAATTGCCTCGAAAATTCACCTACAAAGAGCTCAAAAATGCTGCGAAAGACTTTTTTTGAATGTGATTGATAATCGATAATTGCAAGCAAGGGTAATCCCTCTGTGAAACCCAAATTTCTGAGCATTTTCTAAAACCTGATGACGGAGTCATTGTAATGAACAAGCGCCTAGGTCCATATTATGTCCAAATCTACCAAGCACCAAGATATATAAAAAAAATCCACAGTATCTGTGAACTAAGAAGAAGAGGTAGAAAATGTATTCTGCTTACCTGTTCGAATAGTGGTTGGGGTTTACCACGACAAAAATTCGACAAAGCCCATGTAGCATTTCTTATCATTGAAATTCTGGCAGTATCATTCAACTAGGAAAGCACCTGCCTCAGAGCTCCATGACTGAGGGAAAGATCCCTAAATGTTGCAGAGTCTCCAGAAATATTTCCCAAAGCCAAAACAACCTTACACGAACACCAGTTGAACTCAAAGTTGGGTACTAGTTTTTTGAATCAAATTCCAAAATTACGGACATATAAAGATAGTTGGGAAGAATAATTTTATGCCTCTAAAATAAATGTGCTACCTGTTCTTGAACATTATCATTCCCAGAGGTAAGAAGTTCCATAAATATAGGCAGTGCCCCGTAATCAATCACAACCTTTGTATTCTCAGAGGTTCCAAAAAAACCCAAATAGGGTCAACCGTACTATAGGAGGAAGGGCCTGCAGTAAGAACTTACCATTTTGCAAGAGCTGAGGGCGAATGCTGTTCTGCAAGAGCTGAGGGTGAATGCTAAGGGCGAATGCTGTTCTGCAAGAGATGAGGGCAAATGCACGCGTGATATTAGACGTTAATGTAGTTTTTAAAAAAATCATTTTTATGTAGCGCACATTTGATTTTTGCATTTCAAATCATTTTTATTTACATTTGATTTTTGCATTTCTAATACAAGTGACAAACAAATTTCTACATGAGGTTGAAATTTTTACTAGAATAACCATGAAAGACTAATTAAAATGGCTTAAAATGCAAGCGAAACTTCAAAATAAATGTAATTGAAGGTTCTCCCCACTAAATTTTTGCAAAAATGCTTACATTATTTAAGTTATCTAGGATATTTTTTTTGTATTACACAATCTAAATTAAATAATGAAATAGTTGGGGAGTCTTATTGTTTCATATTAGGACACAATTTTCAAATGGTGATGAAGTTTCATGTGATGATTAACTGACAATATTCTCCTTTCCTATCCTTGAAAAACTATACAAGGTTCCTTGCTGCCACATGAAACCCTAACTCATGTAGCAGCATAGGACCAATCCTCCATTTTTCTCGTCATAAGGCATTTTGCACATATTTGACGACTAGAATGTGTGGATTCCCGTTTTCCGTGACGTGCTAGGAAGGATAGAAGACTTAATTTTGACGTTTGAAATTTTTTCAAAAACGTTCTTATGCCCTTTAATTTCTACTTACAAATAATTTTGCAACACTAGTCCTCTTCGCAATTGCAAGGCTGTACTCAAAAATTAAGGAAATTTACTTTTTTGGCTCACTCAAAATTAAAAATTTAATAAAGGAATTACCACTTATCATTATTGATATTTTAAAATTAGAATCAATTTAGTTTTCCCCTTCCTATTACAGAAAGTTCACAAATCCTTTCTTTTACATAAAACACCAAAGAAAGAATAAAGCCCGTTGCCCTGCAAACTTCCAAGGTTGTGATTAGTGAATCTGTGAAAAAGTACAACTATAGCACTAAAAAATTAGAATGCCAATCTGCCCCAACATGAAGTAGTGTTAATATAGCTGGCAACTTGGCTTGATGCTCAAACAATGAATTACACAAGCACAAAATAAAAGCTTTAGGCATCTAGTTCCTTACACTTGCACTCTCAAGGCATTCAAACTTATGGCGAGCTCAAGATTGGGTCCGAGGAAACTAGATTGGCTCATTAACCTGCCATAATTTAATTTCATAAGGTATGTTCGAAGTTTGAACTGCTAGGGTAATTTATTATTGTGAAATCATAGTTCTAAATTATCTCTTATTCTGTGAGCAATGTAATCTATTAATTGTAAGCAAATTCATTAAAAAAATTCAAACTGATTTTAGCATGAATGATGACAATTTATATATTAATTGGTTTTTAGGAGTATTTGTATTATGTAGGAGCACTGGAAAGAAAAATCAAGACTTCATTTTCTGTTTTACTTATTTTATTGGGCTGAACTGGAGAAAATTGAATATGAATAGTGAGTTAATTGTAAGATCAATGGGCCAAGGCCATACATCAACATTGACCAAAATGGAGAAGTATAGGTGACTACTTATTGTACTTCTTCTTTATAAAGAACAATTGGTAGATAATTGTATTATTTGAAATCTATAACAAATCCAGGCAACAAAATTACAAAAAATAGAAAATTATGCAAAAAATTCACCAGGGAACTAATGTGTGGATACCCTATCATTTCTTAGATCCTCATAACTTACCAATACCTACTATATTGGTATACACATAATATGGCATTTACCTGAAGTATTTCATATGTATCTAGAAGTAAATAAGTTGTATGACAATTGTTATGGCAGATATAAGATGTGTATTATAGTTTATATTTCAATTTTTCTTAAATAGCATGCATGTGCGGTTCATATAGTGACTACAATTACCAAATATATTTCAGTGAAGATGTGAAGATGATCTCTCATTAGGTCCTAATTACTTAAAGCATCATTAATGAGCTTTCCAAATGAATAAAATATGTTAACAAATTAGTAAAAACTAGGAAAACAAATCACGCTTAAAAAAAATATGGCACAATGAGTCACACTCTGAGATTTATTTAATTACTCATCAAGTGTCGCTACAACATATATATGATCACCATTACCATATAAATGGGACATGTGACCATAATTTGGTTTTCGCCAATGACATTCCTCATCATGAGCATTGTTTAGGGTTGATTGTGTTGATTTGTTTTAAACAAATCATTTATACATTTTATGGAAATTATAGACACAATTTATAATCACATTACAAGATCATGATGTATGGATATTCCTTATCATTTCTTAGATACTCACAACTTACCAACACCTAATAGATTGATATACACATCATATGGAATTTACCCCTAGAATGCCACATGTATTCTAAAACAAATTAGTTGTATGGCAATTGTTATGGTGCATATATGATGTGTATTACAATTTATCTTATAATTTTGTTGAAGTAGCATACAACAATTTACATAGTGAGATGAGAACCACTCTCTAGAGTATACATCGATTTTGTACACATGGCTTTTCAGTTGCTTTTTAATATATATCATTGGTGATGATCACATAATTATATAATGAACCATTAAGTTGAACTATGAAATTATTCCTCACAACACACACACACACACACATATTGATGAATTAATAATTTTTCTCATATAATTTTTTTAATCTATTTTGAAAAAAAAAATTATATATAATTATTTCTAAGAAGAACAAGAGAGAATTCCTTACCATATCTTCTTAAAACATATAATAGCAAGAAAATTAATCTATTGAAATTTCATTTCCAAAAATATTCATGGAGTAAAATAAAGATTAAAAGGAGATATTCATGGATTTACCTATAACATCACCTCATACTTAAGAATGTAAATGTACAATATTGATGATACATAGGTTAGGAGAAAATTAATCTATTGAAATTTCATTTCCAAACATATTCATGGAGTAAAATGAGGATTAAAAAGAGATTTATGAATTTACTTATAACATCACCTCATAAAAGTGTAAATGTACAATATTGATAAAATTTATTTATATGTGATAAATAATAAACCTTTATCTCACATGTATCATATAATCTTAGAAACAAACACATTCTATAATATGCAATAAAAGTGAAATTACACAATCCACATGGAAATAAGACTTAGTTCAAGCAAAAGAAAATAAAAAATAAACCATAAGTGACACGGATTTTGCAAAGGCATATAAGTGTCGTTTATTGCATATAAGTGTCGTTATACCGACGGCGGCCAAAGCGTCGCTATTGCGACAGATGCCTCCAAACGTCTCAATTGCGACACTTAGACATTGTGTCGCAATTGCGACGTTTGGAGGCAGTCGTCGCAATACACTTTGGGGCATAGTGTCGCAATTGTGACATATTTATCCAAACATCGCAATTGCGACACTTTGTCTAAGTGTCGGTATTGTGATACTTTTCTCTAAATGTCGGTAGAGCGATGGTTTCGGGCGGGATTGAAAAAATTTGGGGAAATTTTCGACATTTGGTCAAAAGTGTCGGAACCAAGTGTCGGAATTCCCCCCAAATGTACTAGTGTGATTCTATTTTGGTTTAACCAATATGAGCCCACTTTCATGCTTGAAATATGGTGCAGGAGTGATTCGCTAAAAATGATATTTGGTTCAACCCAATCTATGGTAAGGTGCTATGTGGAAGTCCCTGACTTGGTTGGATTTTTTATATGTTAATATGAGTTAATTTTTTATTGTGATCTATGATTACTTGTAGTAGTTAATGTGTTGATTTTATGGCTAGTTGGTCATGGATTCTATTCCTGTTATATGATGTTTATATGATGTTATCTTTACTATGGATCTTGTTCATGATTTGATAAGTTATTGAATGGTTGATAGGTGCAGGAGCTAACAAGTGTTGTTGAAGTTACTTGAGAGGACATTAGATGTAACGATCCCAGGTTAATGTTTCATGTAATAAAGGATAATGAAGGAAAAATAGTACCAAGGTCATGGGACATGTACTACAAGCTGAATGTTGGAAAAACACTACAGTGGGAATCACTTGTGATTTATTAATGGCTATGGAAATTGGAATCACCTATGATTTAGTAATGGCTACGGAAATTGGAAAAGGAAAAGAGGAAATAATCAATATTTAATTATGAAAAAAAAGGAAAATAGGAGAAAAGGAAGGTGAAGAGACACATATTTGCATGCTAATAAAAATGAAGGAAAAGGGAAAAAAGGGAAACATCAATGATTAAAAGGCATTAAATAATAGTTTCATAGATTTTGGGTCGGTTCTAGATTTTGTCAGTTCAGTTCGGTTTGGCTCTCTCCTTTCATTCTCTCTCTCATACACTCTTGCACACTTATAGTATTCTTGGAGCATTTTGGCATTCACTTGGACTTGGAGAAAGGAAAGAAAAGGAAAAGTAAAGGAAAGTGAAGGAAATCAAGGAGAAGGTTGGACCAACAACTTCATTAGGAAGATCTTGTAGGTAACAAGTTGCATGTGTGATTTCCTAGATGATGTGTGAATGAATGATACATGCATTTATATAGTTTGTTCATCTTTTATCATTGGAATGAGTTTTTCTTGGTTTGAAAATGGTTTCAGCCTTTCCTTCCCATTCCTTTATATCCATGGTGTGATGGGATTCATTCTTGGTTGAGCTTTGGATTGCCAGAAGGTTTTGGAACCAGGTGGGTGGTCCCAAGAAAATTACCAAGGGTTGGGGTGGAGATGGTTTTCTTTGGGAATCCATCGATAGGTGGGCGGAGATAGGAAAATTCCTCAATGTATGGTGAATAAATTCTAAGGAATCCAAGCTCATTTTAGTTTTGTGATCTCAGCGCCGATTTAGGTGAGATCATGGTAGCTCGAGGGTGGAGGTAGTTTAACCTCTGGATTCCCTAGTTAATTATGTCTTGGTTTATCCCATGAGATCCCAAATTCATATAATCAGATATTGGTTGAAAGAAATATTTGGTTCAACCCAATATATGGTTAGGTGGTACATGGAAGTCCCTGACTTGGTTGGCTTTTGCATAAGCTAATAAGAGCTATTTTCCTATTGTGATCCATGAGAACTTATACTTTTTATTATGTGGATTCTATGGATGATTTTTCATGGTTGATATTCTGGTTATATGCTTGTTATAAGCATGGTTCTATAATGTTCTCTAGCTATGGCTCTTGCTCATGTTTTTTTAAGTATTTGAATGGTTGATGAATGCATGGGCTAACAAGTGTTGTTGCAGTTACTTGAGAGTGAATTAGACCTTATTGGTGATTATCAAATGAATTTCACATATATAAGATCAGATATTCATTCATGACCTCTAACGCATGTGTTTACCATATGTTTGACGAAATGTCTAATGTGTACTAGGAAGTCTAGGTCAATTTCTTGATTCAATTTTGAATGTTTGTCATTTTTATTACCTTAATAGTGATTTTGGAGAGTTACAGGAAGTTCTTGGTAGTGGTTTGGACACCAACGTAAAAAGGTGGCTCAGATATCATAACCGTTGTCACTGAACTAGGAAATTTAGGTTATAAATACACACAGGAAAGCCTATGGGTGGGGTTGGAGCCTCATAACTACATGAATGTGGTATTATGGGTGTGGTTGGGGATTTTCCCTAGTGAAAAAGGATTCCAGTCGAGGGATTGACTGCCTGGGGTGGTTTGTAACCTCCTAAGTGGTCTATGGTCTCTTAGGGTGTCTGTTTGTGGTCATATTGCAGGCCCCACTTCCATAACTGGAACTTGAAGGTCAGGTGATGTCATAGTATCACTCAGGATCACATTTTCCCTGGAGCTTGTAAAAGTGGATAAATGTTGGGAGGGGTGGTTATAGGTTGGTATCAAATCTTCCAGGTTCAAACACTTGGAATAGTTGGGCTAGATGAGATTTTTATGCATGCATTGTCATGCCTATGGTTGTCATGTATGTAGTCAGTGTTATAGTTTGAGTTATCAAACATGGTTTCAATAGGTTGATATGTTGATGTCATTCTATGTGTGTGTGTGTGTGTGTGTGAGTGTGTGTGTGTGTGTGTTATGCTAATCTGGATTGATTTCTGCAGTCGAGATAGTCTCCCCTAAACTTCATTCAGGTATGTTTGATCATGTTTCTATTGGGTTTATCTAACATGGTATGTTTGCAAGAAGAACAAGATCAAAAATGACGAGCAAAATGGTGGATTACAACTCACATTACTCTCCTTATAGATCAACTGAGTAGGATGGATATGGGTACTCTCCTAATATAGAAGATACACTGATAAGTCCGAAGGCAGAAATCAGAAGTTTCAAGGAAGATAATGATAGGATAATTGAGTCACAGGAAAGAATTTCCAGAGCTTAGGAAAAGCAATTCGAGGTTAATGCAATGATCCTTCAGGGCTTATCGAATTTGCAGAAACATGGACAACCATGGATTAATCATGGATAGGAGGAAAGTAATAATGGGAAATATGGTAACAAGCCTCGATCATGATACAGGTTGGACAGGGATGACACAGTCAAAGGTGGTAGATGGTTGGATACACCTAACACATGAGATAGTGTGTATGGGTTTTTTTCTAGTTATGGTTCAGAGATACATCATTATCATCACCACCATCATCCTTATAGGAGGAGTGAGAAGTATTACTTGCCATATGAGTTCAAGAAAGCCAAGTCTCCTACATTTGATGGAGAGATGAAGAAACCAAAAGATGTAGAAGCATGACTACTTGGGATGAAGAATTTCTCCAAAGTGCATAATTATACAAAGAATACATTAGAGAAATTTCCAGCCTAAAATTTCCCATGAATTTTTCACGTAATTTCCATGTCATAATATGTAAACCAATCAAAATCATTTAAATTTAAAAATAGGTACACATAAATATTTTGGAGGGAAAAGAAAAAAAACACTTTTTTTAATTGTATTTTTGGCTAATATCCTTATATATTCACTCAAATTTCAAGTGTATATACTCGTCAGATGCATAATTAAATTCTACATCCAATGAGTACCCATTATGCATACTTTTGAGAATAACCACATTGATAAAAATTGTAGAACACACTTTTGTAACGTATCTACAATTTTTATCAATGTGGGCCTTCTCAAAAGTATGCATAATGGGTAATCATTGGATGCAAAATTTTACTATACATCCGACGTGTGTCTACACTTGAAATTGAGTAAAAATATAAGGTTATAATAAAAAAATACAATTAAAAAAGTAGTTTTCTTATTTTCCCTCCAAAATTCATAACTCTTATTTTAATATTTTAACTATTATTTTATTAATTTTCCTTAGGAGGCCACTTTTAGGCTAAAATTTTCTCTAATATGAAAGTTACGATAGTTATTTACAGTCTCAAAATAAAATCATATATCTAGTGGTAAGATTTGAAGTGTGTCAAAGGAATCAAGGTAGAAGAGTTAAGTTGGCATTAGTTTAAATGGCTCTTCAGGAGGAAGTACTTATCCAAGAGATATTATGATGGAAAGGATAAGGAGTTATATGAGTTGAAGGGGGGTTCTATGACAAATGAAGAGTACACGAATAAGTTTCTAGAGATGTTGAGGTATGTGCCTTACCTCAAGGATGAGAATACGAAGGTTCAAAGGTTCATCAGTGGATTTCTTTTAACATTCAAGGAACAAATTGAGTATGATGAGCCTCAATCATTGGATGAATTCATTGGGAAATTAAAGCATTGTTATGAGCAGTCTAAGTGTAAATCTAAGCCTAAGCGTGATTGGAAAGGGAATGAAAAGGCTAAAGGAAAATTGCCTCGTAAGTGGGGAAGACCTCAGGATGCAGGTGAAAAAGAAAATGTGGCTCCTTACAAGAATTTAAATGCAACTGAGAAGGGACATGGACCTAAGCCTGGAGAGCAGCAAAATAAAGGTAGTGGAAGAGAACTGTTACAGTGTTGGATTTGTGGTAAAGATCATCATAAGAAGGATTTTCCATTGTACCAAGGTGGTAGACCTCATATATATAGTACTCAGGAGCCGAAGATGGTTGGGGATGTTGGCCATAACATTCCTTGGATTTATAAAACACTTGATAACAGGTAGGTGGATCATCAGACATCCATTATTGAGATGTAATGTAAGCTCTATGATCGAGTTGTTTCCATTTTGATAGATCCTTGATCTAATTATAGTTATGTTAGTCCTAACCTGGTGGATAAGTTTGGCTTGAATAAATAAGTGCATGTTGAGTCTTGGTTGGTACAATTGGCTATAAGGACTAAGAAAATAGTTTTTCATTGCGTGAGAGCTTATGCATTTGAGCTGAATGGTATCTCTACTTCCACATGTCTATATGTGCTTCCTATGGGTTCCAAAAATATGATTTTGGGTATGGATTGGTTGTTCTGGTAGAATACTATGAGAAATATATTGAGTGACTGGATGATGATGGAGAGAAGAGAGTATTGCAGGCAAAGACGAAGCCTACATCATTGGGGATGGTTACAACTGTACAAGCTAAGCGCAATTGCAAAAAAGCGTGTGTATTATTTGCAGTGCATATTTCCAGTGACAAGGGGAAGAATGTTGAGGATGATCAAGTATTGAAGAGGTATCTTGTTTAGCAGTAGTTTCAAGATGTGTTTCCTGCATATATTTTAGAGTTATCACCTCATATGGAAGTGGATTTCTCTTTGAGTTGGTATGAGGGGCAGCACCAACATCAAAGGAACCTTACAAGATGAGCACTCTAAATTTGGTGGAATTGAAGTTTCATCTTAGGGAGATGCTTGATAAAGGATAAAAAATTCCAAGTGTTTCGAGTTGTGCTGCACCAGTGTTGTTTGTAAAGAAG
The DNA here is from genome assembly GCA_034641835.2 of Pinus albicaulis. Taxonomy (NCBI): domain Eukaryota; kingdom Viridiplantae; phylum Streptophyta; class Pinopsida; order Pinales; family Pinaceae; genus Pinus; species Pinus albicaulis. Next base: position 1,251,242,787 of record CM076578.1, on the reverse strand, counting down.
AAGGATTGTACTCTCAGGTTATGCATTGATTATAGGTAGTTGAACAAGGTGAACATCAAGAATAAGTATCCATTGTCATGGATTAATGAATTTTTTGATCAACTAAAAGGAGCAGAAGTGTTCTCAAATATTTATCTGAGACCAAGATATCATGAGGTGCATATCAAAGAAGAAGATATCTACAAGACTACATTTTGTACCAGGTATGGGAATTATGAGTTTGTGGTGGTTCCTTTTGGTCTTTCTAATGCTCTAGTGGATTTCATGTGTTTGATGAACAATGTGTTGCATCCTTATCTGGACAAGTTTGTCATAGTTTTTATTGATGATATATTTATATATTTTAAGAATGAGGAAGAGCATGAAGATCACTTGGTAGCAATATTCCAACCTTAGGAAGTGCACTTTATTTCAAACATAATTTCATCACTTGGGGAATGTTGTTTCCAAGGAAGGCATACTAGTGGATCCAGAAAAGATTAAGGATATCATGGAATGGATAGATCCTAGGAAGGTGGATGAGGTTAGATCATTCATCAGGCTATAATGTTATTACAGGAGGTTTATTAGGGACTTCACATGGATTTCCTATCCTATTACATCTTTGCAGAGGAAAGGAAATAAGTTTGAATGGAATGAGGAGTGTGAAACTAGTTTTGAACAATTGAAGCATTTTCTTACAAATGCTCCTTTCTTGAGGATTGCATATACTGAGAAAGAGTTTGTACTTTGTACAAATTCTTGCAAGAGAGGACTTGATGGAGTTCTGAAACAAGAAGGATAGGTGATGTGATATGAGTCAATGAAGTTGAATGAGTAAGGACAGAAATATGTGACTCGTGATATTGAGTTGTCAGTTATAATTCATGACTTGAAGATGTGGAGGAATTATCTTCTTGGCAGTAGGTTCATCTTGATGAGTGATCAAAGTGGATTGAGTTACTTCTTTGACCAACCTAATCTAAATGTTAGGAAAGCTATATGGTTGTTTACCCTAAGTTAGTTTGACTTCAAGATCAGATACATCAAGGGAAAGGAGAATTAGGTTGCATACTGTCTCGGTTGGAGAGTGTAGGTGAATCATATTTCAGCTTTGAGCTCTTATGGGACATATTTGCAGGAGAGAATCTTGCAAGAAGGAAATCATGATGATAGGTATCAGTATTTGAAGCACAAGTTGCAGCAGCAGGTTGAAGGTGACATGTATGAGGAGTATCACTTCATGGTATGGTTTGGTCAGATTGAGGAACAAGATTTATGTGTCATATAGCAGTGAGATCAAGAAGCTTATCTTGAAGGAGTTTCATGTAAAGTCATATGCTTGGATACCATAAGATATTGAATGTAGCTAATAAATTCTAACATTGGAAGAACTTAAAGAAAGAGGTGGTTGAGTTTGTTGCTATATTTTTAGACTGTCAGCAAGTGAAAGTTGTCTGTAAGCACCCAAATAGTCTATTACAACCTATTCCAATTCCAAAATGGAAATGGGAGGTAATTTCCATGGACTTCATTACGGGTTTTTCGAGGACATCGAAGCAGCATAATTATGTTATGGTTGTGGTTGACAGGTTAAGTAAGGTAGCTTAATTAATTGCAATGAAGTCTACTAATTGATCTAGTGAGGTAGCTCAAATTTTCTTGAAGGAGATAGTGAAATTTCATGGTGTTCCAAAGAAGATCATATCATATAGAGATGCCAAGTTCACTTCCATGTTTTGGAAGGAGTTTCTTGAAATATTGGGGGCAAAGTTGGCTTTTAGTACAAATTATCATCCATAGACATATGGGAAAAAAGAGAGGGTCAACATGATTCTTAAGGATATGTTGAGGATGTACGTCATACATCAACAAATGAAGTGAGAGGAGTATCTCCCACTGGTAGAGTTTTCATATAATAATGGGTATTAGGAATCCTTGAGGATGAGTCCATTTGAGGCTCTTTACGAGTAGAGTTGTAATACTCCTATCAGTTGGAGTGATCCATTGAACAGGATGTTGAATGGAACAAATATGTTGGCTGAAATGGAGTAGGAGATGCATTTTATTAAGAGGATTTTGAAGGAAACATGAGACACGTAGAATAGCTATGCATATCAACATAGGGAATTCAAGGAGTTTTAGTTTAGGGATCATGTGTACTTGCACATCAAGCACAAGAGGATTTCCTTTAGGATTGGGTCATGTTCCAAGTTGGCACATTGATAATTTTGGTCGTTTTGAGATTCTTGAGAGGATTTGACCAATGGTCTATCGACTTGCACTACTGCCAATAGTGAAAGTTCATGATATTTTCCATATTTCATTACTTAAGAGATATGTGCAGGATGTTGATAATATAATTGATTGGTTCGTATTGTAGGTGTAAGTAAAGGGAGAGTTCTAGCCATAGCCTCAATGCATATTTCAGTAGAAAAATTTCATGCTTTGGAACCGAGAAATAGAGCAAGTTAAAGTGTAGTGGAAGCACTTTAGGACCAAGGAAGCTACATGGGAGATGGATGATCAGATGCAGACTTTGTGTCCTTCATTATTTGTTGGTTCATGAAAATGATGTTTTGGTATATGTATATATGTATGGTTGTAAATACCACAATGAGATGTGTTATAAATTTTGAATAAACAATATGTTTTTTTTTTTTTTCAGCAAGATGCCATTGTAAATATTACATCAAGTTATATTATAATTCTCCATAGATAGTATGTTTCATTTTTAGCGGTTTTTTATTCATAGGTGTCATAGAACACCAAGGACAATGTTCCCCTAAGGGGGAGGGGTTTGTAACACCCTTGGGTTAAAGTTTCATGTAATAAAGGATAATGAAGGAAAAATAAGGCCAAGGTCATGGGACACATATTCCAATATGGATGTTGGGAAAACACTATAGTGGGCATCACTTATGTTTTATTAAATGCTATGGAAATCGACAAAGTAAAAGAGGAAATAATCGACATTTAATTATGAAAATAAAGGAAACTAGGAGACAAGGAAGGTGAAGAGACACAATTTTTCATGCTAAGGAAATTAGAAGGAAAATGGAAAAAAGGGGAACATCAATGATAAAGAGGCATCAAAGAATTAGTTCAGAACTTGAGGGTTGGTTCTAGCTTTTGTTAGTTTAGATTGGCTCTCTCCTTTCATTCTCTCTCTCATTCACTCTTGCACACTTAAAGTATTCTTGGAGAATTTTGGCATTCACCTGGATTTGGAGAAAAGAAAGCAAAGGACAAGAGAAACGAAAGTGAAGGAAATCAAGGAGAAGGTTGGATCAAAAACTTCAACAGGAAGATCTTGTAGGTAGCATGTTGCATGTGTGATTTCCTAGCTAAGGTGTGAATGCTTGGTACATGAATTTGTGTATTTGGTTCGTTTTTTTTCATTGGCATGGGTTTTTCTTAGTTTGATAGTGTTTTCAACCTTGCCTTGAAATTTCTTGGATAGACATGGTGTAATGGGATTCATTCTTGATTGAGCTATGGATTGCCAGAAGGTTTTTGAACCAGGTGAGGTTGTCTTAGGAAAATTACCAAGGGTTGGGGGTGGAGATGGTTTTGTATGGAAATCCCTAAACAAGTGGGTGGAGACAGAAAAATACCTGAAGGTATGGCAAAGAAATTTCGAGCCATCCAAACTTGATCTGGTTTTGTGATCTTGGGGCCGGTTTGGGTGAGATCACGGTAGCATGAGGGTGGAGGTGGTTCAACCTCTGGATTCCGTATTTGATTATGTATTTTTTTATCCCATGAGATCCCACATTTATTCTTGGAATATGGCTCAAGGGTGATTGGTTGAAAGAAAGATATGGTTTAGACCAATCTATGGACGAGTGGTACGTGGAAATACCTGACTTGGTTGGCTTTTGCATAAGTTAATACAAGTTTTTTTCCTATTTATATCCATGAGAACTTGTACTTTTTATTATGTAGATTCTATGGCTGATTTGTCATGGTTAATATTATGGTTATATGTTGGTTACAAGCATGGTTCTACAATGTGCTCTAGTTATGGCTCTCATTCATTATTTGTTAAGCATTTGAATGGTTGATGAATGCATGGGATAACAAGTGTTGTTGTGGCTACTTGAGAGGGAATTAGAATTTATTGGTGATTCTCAAATGAATTTTAGAGATTTAAGATCAGATATGTATTAATGACCTGTAACTCATATGTTTACCATATGTTTGACGAAATGTCTAATGTGTACTAGGTAGTCTAGGTCAAGTTCTTGCCTCAAGTTTGAATGTTTAAAATTTTTATTACCTTAATAATGATTCTGGAGAGTTACATGTAGTTTTGGGTAGTGGTATGGAGACTATCTTGGAAAAGTGGCTCAAATCTCAGAACCACTGGCACAAAAATGGGAAATTTCGGACATAACCACATGAAGGCAAGATTATGAGTGCAGTTGGAGCCTCGTAATCGCACAAATGTAGTGTTATGGGTGCAATTTGGGATTTTCCCTAGTGAAAAAGGGTTCCAGGTTAGGGATTTACCACCAAGGGTGGTTTGAAGTCTCCTGAGTGGTTTGTGGTCTCTGAGGAATGTTGGTTTGTGCTCAGATTGTAGGCCCCAATTCCATAATTGGAAATTGGAGGTTGTTTCATGTCATAGTAGCACTCAGACTCACATTTATCCCGGGAGCTTGTAAAAGCGGGTAATGTTGGGAGGGGTTGTTACATTAGACCTTCTTGATGATTCTTTGATCAAGTACATAAGTCTATATTAAGATATGCATTCATGACCTGTAGCTTCTATGTTTATCATATGTTTGAAGAAATGTTTATTACGTGAATAGTACATTTTAAGAAATACCAAGCTTGACTTTTGATTGCATAGACTTGTTATCATCAGTGATTTCATTTTGAAAATTTCTGGGAAATTCTGGGTAGTGGCTTGAAGGCTAGTCCTAAAACGGTGGCATATATCTTACAACTACATGCATAAAACAAGGAATTTTTGCTCAAAACCACATGCAAAAATGATTATGGGTGCTGTTGGAGAATCATAACTGCATGCATAATGTGTCACGGGTTCTTTTGGGGTGTCAAGTTTGTGAAAATGAGTTCCAGCTCAGGGATTGATCAACAGAGGTGGTTGTCAAGTTGTTGAGTGATCTAGTTTCCTTGGGGGGTGGTAGTATGTGTTTCGGTTGTAGGAACCACTTACATAACTGGAACTTGGATATCAAGTCATGCCATAGTAGCATTTAGCTCATGTTTACCTTAAAGATATTTTAAAGGTGAGTAAATGTGGGAGGAGGTGTTACATTTCTTGTGGTGCAACCACACTATTGAATTAAGATAATATTTTCTTGTATGCTTGTGATAAGATGTCCATGTTTTTTGTGCTACTAGTATATTCCGATTGCGCACTCTCAACACTCCATTGCTTTGTATTATGACTTTGTTGCATTCGATTCCAGGTCGTGCAAGGTTAAACCACTTCGACGCAAATAACCAAATCACAATGTCGATAGTATAACTATCGAGTGTGGAGTCTCAGAACTCTATTATAGAGCTTCTTCCCGGGCACAATAGGTATCCTCTATCTAATATGAAATTGGCCACACAGTCCCAAATTCACACTACTTGATTGGAGTTTCCCCTTGCCTATCAAAGGCATGCAAAAACGCCATTATCCCCGTCATGTGCAAGATTACTATTTAACATTATTACACAGAGGCACTTGAAATGGATTATCATATAATTACTTCTTGAAGCCAATCGACCAACAGACATTCATTCTTAACACAGGTTTTTTTCATACACTCTCATATATCATAAATTCAATTACACAGTTAGCTACAGAGGCCAACCATTCTCACATATACTATATATACATAAATTCCTCAATGCAGGAATCCAACCATTCATGAATAAATCAATGTACACATAAGACCAATAGGAATGCACGCATAAGACCAAACAAGTTCTTCATATAAATGAAATTTCTTACAGTCTTCTGGTCCTTGGCCAGATCTTCAAAATTAACGGCCTTCTATTCTTGTATTTGCCCTCTCTGGCTCTCTAACACTATGCAGCTCGGTGCAGGTCTCTCTGACTTTGCCACAGAGGTTTATTTTATACAACTGCTACATAGAATCGACTCAATTCCTCTAACAACTCAAAAACTCTTCACATTCCCAATTTTATGACTTTAGACTAAATCCTAAGGAAACTGAAACTGAATCTCTTCATATGCCCACGAATGATTCGGGGGCAGTTACAATATTTTTCTCTCTAAATTTAACTAAAATCACTCAATTTATTCAATAATTACATGATCAAGAAAATATAAGACCCCCTATGCCTATCTATATACAAAAGGTTGTCTTGGGCCTAATGCCCCTGCGTCAATCAAAGTGGGGATTATTTTTAGTTTGAAGACTATCAACCTGATGTCATAAGTTGTCAATATAGTCACTTGGTGTGTGAAACTCGCATAAAGTTAATATAGGTTCAATCAAAGAAAAAACGAAAATTAATAAATGGTAAATGTCAAAATCCGATCATGAACAAATCATTGAAGATGGAATTCCATTAGAAGTTTTTTGATTGAAACCTATATAACTTGCAATGATCCATTCTGCGAGTCCATCTATGCCAAAATTTTGGCAAAAATTTGGTTGATATTGACGAGTTTATCATTGAAGATCCAATTATTTCTAACTTTCCACAGTTACCTCTTAACAAAACAAAAGGAATGTTTTTCTTATGCCTAGCACATGAGATCCACTAGCGGATACATTATTCCGTGGATATGAAATCTCTATAAGAAACATTAAAAAACAAGACATGATTCGAGACCTTAAGAGAAATTGAACATTGTAAAAGAAGGTGTAGGACAAATTCACCTAAGCTATTGCAAAAAGGACATCTTAGTGAACCTGGTGGCCCATTTTGGATAGATTGTCCCACGTCACACAATATCAATTTGAAAAAATTAACTAAATATTTATACCATTCCTATTTATCAATTTGACGTGCAACATAAAAAGTTTACATGGAACATTAAAAAACAAAAATAGTTGTACATCAAAGGGTGTTTAGCTCCAATTAATTCCAATATAAAAACACCAATCAACGAAATAGTAAAAGTAGTAAATTATTATATAATAAAAAAAAGAGAAATATTAATAAACATATCATCCAACACAATCTTATCATACAACCTTCGTCGTATTTTCAAAACATAAAGGCCCACAAACATAAATTTTTAAAGAGGCAAACGCCTACCATTCTTGAAAAGTAAGGAAAAAGTGATAGATAAATCGGTTGGGTTACCACTTGTAAATATATAATGGTAGAACTATAGCATAAAGAGAGGTTTATTCTATCGAAAAAGACAGATACATGTTTTTCACTTATAGGCCGGCCGTTGTTGGAGGAAAATAGAGATGCCAGCCTTTGTTGCCTCATTTTGATAAGTATTTGTTGAGTACACCGAACTAACACTTTGTGATCCACATTTTCCATATAAATCTCTCCATTCTAAATATCATGGAAACTCTATCTGTTCTCTATCCTGAAATATCTTGGCAGGAAAAAGGCGCCACTGATTACTCCTGAAAATGGCCGCTGCAAACATTAACGCTAAAGGCTGTCAAGCAACCACTTTCTGTGTGACGGGAGGCACGGGATTCGTGGGCTCCTGGCTCGTCAAGAGCTTACTCGAGAGGGGTTACAATGTCCACGCTACAGTGCGCGACCCAGGTTCGAATTTCGTCCTCTCATTCAAAAAGCTTTTTCCTTTCTTTCCTAAAATTAAGAAATATAACATTCGGTGAACGCACAGAGAACGAGGCGAAGGTTCGCCATCTCCTGGACATTCCGGGAACTGCGGAACGGCTGAAGCTCTTCAAAGCGGAGCTGTTGGAAGAAGACAGTTTCGACGCTGCCGTCTCCGGCTGCCACGGTGTTTTTCATGTAGCGAGTCCCACCAGGTCCACATCCAAGGATCCAGAGGTAAAGCCGTCTGAATCTCCTTTAACATTTCAAAGTTCAGAGTACCAAATAGATTTAAATGTGGATTTGCTTTTAATTCGTCTTGCGCCAGAACGATTTGATCAAGCCGGCCGTTGAGGGTACGCTGAGTGTACCTTAGAGCGTGCACCAAGGCCCAAACCGTAAAGCGCGTGGTGGTCACATCGTCTGCTGTAACGTTTGGGGTTAACGGGTCAGCGGAGCAAAATCAGAGCATTGACGAATCGTTCTGGGCAGATGTTGATTCCATCCGGACTGAAAATCCCTCTCACTCGGTGGGTAGAGAGCCTGGGCAACCTCATCAAATTTTAAAACCATTTTCTACATCATCTCTAAATTCTTGTTTCTCTATGACCTAATGGACATCATTTATTTAACTGTACAGGCATATGTGGTTTCCAAGAATCTTGCAGAGCGAGCAGCGCTTCAATACGGAAAAAAGCACCATCTGGATGTGGTCTCCATCATTCCTGTCCTTGTCGCGGGCCCTTCCATAACCCCAAAGGTGCCCTTCTCTATGGAGTCGGCACTCTCTCTCCTCACCAGCTCAATCAGCACCTCGATCCCACACCTCGCACAGCACTTGTCAAAACGCTATCCGCAGTACAATGTCCCAACCCAGTGAGTATCATTATGTCTTTGCAATTTAATATTTGTGTGTATATGTCCAGGTTTGAGCAACTGAATGTTTGTGTGTATATGTCTAGGTTTGAAGATGTGCCAGATACTCACAAGGTGAACATTTCGTCGAAGAAATTGGTGGAGAGTGGTTTCTCCTTCAAATTTGGCATTGATGAGATCTACGACGATGCTGTAATACTAGCACAACCATACTAATGTGGTTGATATACGCCGATAGGCGTATATAAAATAGATTTACAACCACATTTACCAATGTGATTGATATACCCCGATAGGCCTATATCCACTACCCATCACATTAATTTATATATCAATAAATAAATATTATATATAATAAATTTATTATATTAATTTGAAAAATGTATATTATATATTAATAAGAATAATAATATATACATATATGATTAACTATATACATACTATAAATTAACTTGAAATATATATAATATATATTAATATAAAAAAATATTAATAATATATAATAATTTAATATATCATACATGGCTATACTATTAATAAAGCAAAAGAACTAATAATATATTAATAATATATATTATATCATAGTTGATTATATTATTCATAATATATATTAATAATATTATAATATTACTAATAATCATTATTAATAAATATTAAAATATTTATTTACAATGATTATTAGTAATATTATAATATTATTTATATTATTAAATAAATATTAAAATATTATTAATATATATTATTAATAATGATTATTAATAATATTATAATATTACTAATAATCATTATTAATAAATATTTGAATATTTATTTATAATGATTATTAGTAATATTATAATATTATTAATATTACTAAATAAATATTATAGTATTATTAATAATATTATAATATTACAAATAATCATTATTAATAAATATTTGTATATTTATTTATAACGAATATTAGTAATATTATAATATTATTAATATATACAAAAATATTTTATATATATTTTTAATATTATAATAAGTATTAATAATATATATTAAAAATATTTATTAATATATTAATAATATTAATTATATACATACTATAAATTAACTTGAAATATATATAATATATATTAATAATATTTATAAATATAAAAATAATAAAAATAATATTTAATATTTTCATATTTATTTATATATTAATATCATAGATGGTTATATTATTAATAAACCAAAAGAACTGATAATATATTAATATTATTATAATAATATTATAATATTACTAATAATCATTATTAATAAATATTTGAATATTTATTTATAATATATATTAATATATTAATAATATTAAACTCAAGAGAGTAATAAACCATATGAAACAATATTTAAAAACAAAAGAACCTAAGAGATTAATAAACCCAAGGGATAATTAATAATACAAACCCAATGTCATCATAAACCAAAGGTTTAAATATTATAAACCATAGGAATTGGTGAACCCAAGGGATAAATATTATAAACATAAGGGATCAATATTAAAAACACAAGAGATTAATAAACCGTAAGAATTGATATTTTAAACTAAAAAACCTAATAAATTAATAATCCATAAGAATGAATATTTTAAACATAAGATATTAATAAACGAATGAGATTATTAACATTATAAACAAAAAGAACTAATAAACCCAAGGGTTTAATATTATAAACCAAAGGCATTGGTGAACCCAAGGTAAAACCATTACCGAACAAATTATAAACCAAAGAAATTGGTGAACCCAAGGGAATTCATTTAAACATTGAGACAATTGTTGTCATTATTCATATTATAAACCAAAAGAACTAATAAACCCAAGGGTTTAATATTATAAACCAAAAAAATTGGTGAACCCAAGGAAAACCATTACCCAACAAATTATAAACCAAAGGAATTGGTGAACCCAAGGGAATTGATTTAAACATGGATGACATTGATCGATTATTTATATTATAAACCAAAAGAACTAATAAACACAAGGGTTTAATATTATAAACCAAAGGAGTTGGTGAACCCAAGTGAATTGATTTAAATTGGTGAACCCAAGGGAATTGATTTAAACATTGAGACAATTGTTGTCAGAATGCAACGTTCGACCAACTATGACCATGGCTGGCCATGGGTGATTTTCATATTGAGAGAATGTTTGTCAGAATGTGACATTTGATCATGGATGACATTGATCAATTATTTATATTATAAACCAAAAGAACTAATAAACCCAAGGGTTTAATATTATAAACTAAAGGAATTGGTGAACCCAAGGTAAAACCATTACCGCACAAATTATAAACCAAAGGAATTGGTGAACTCAAGAGAATTCATTTAAACATTGAGACAATTGTTGTCATTATTCATATTATAAACCAAAAGAACTAATAAACCCAAGGGTTTAATATTATAAACCAAAAAAATTGGTGAACCGAAGGGAAAACCATTACCCAACAAATTATAAACCAAAAGAATTGGTGAACCCAAGGGAATTGATTTAAACATGGATGACATTGATCGATTATTTATATTATAAACCAAAAGAACTAATAAACACAAGGGTTTAATATTATAAACCAAAGGAGTTGGTGAACCTAAGGGAAAACCATTACCCAACAAATTATAAACCAAAGGAATTGGTGAACCCAAGGGAATTGATTTAAACATTGAGACAATTGTTGTCACAATGCGACGCTCGACCAACTATGACCATGGTTGGCCATGGGTGATTTTCATATTGAGACAATGTTTGTCAGAATATGACATTTGATCATGGATGACATAAACCCAAGGGTTTAATATTATAAACCAAAAGAATTGGTGAAACCAAGGGAAAACCATTACCCAACAAATTATAAACCAAAGGAATTGGTGAACCCAAGGGAATTGATTTAAACATTGAGACAATTGTTGTCACAATGCGACGTTCGACCAACTATGACCATGGTTGGCCATGGGTGCTTTTCATATTGAGACAATGTTTGTCAGAATGTGACATTTGATCATGGATGACATTGATCGATTATTTATATTATAAACCAAAAGAACTAATAAACCCAAGGGTTTAATATTATAAACCAAAGGAATTGGTGAACCCAAGGGAAAACCATTACCTAACAAATTATAAACCAAAGGAATTGGTGAACCCAAGGGAATTGATTTAAACATTGAGACAATTGTTGTAAGAATGCGACGTTCGACCAACTATGACCATGGCTGGCCATGGGTGATTTTCATATTGAGACAATGTTTGTCAGAATGTGACATTTGATCATGGATGACATTGATCGATTATTTATCTTATAAACCAAAAGAACTAATAAACCCAAGGGTTTAATATTATAAACCAAAGGAATTGGTGAACCCAAGGGAAAACCATTACCGAACAAATTATAAACCAAAGGAATTGGTGAACCCAAGGGAATTCATTTAAACATTGAGACAATTGTTGTCATTATTCATATTATAAAGCAAAATAACTAATAAACCCAAGGGTTTAATATTATAAACCAAAAGAATTGGTGAACCCAAGGGAAAACCATTACCCAACAAATTATAAACCAAAGGAATTGGTGAACCCAAGGGAATTGATTTAAACATGGATGACATTGATCAATTATTTATATTATAAACCAAAAGAACTAATAAACACAAGGGTTTAATATTATAAACCAAAGGAGTTGGTGAACCCAAGGGAATTGATTTAAACATGGATGACATTGATCGATTATTTATATTATAAACCAAAAGAACTAATAAACACAAGGGTTTAATATTATAAACCAAAGGAGTTGGTGAATCCAAGGGAAAACCATTACCCATCAAATTATAAACCAAAGGAATTGGTGAACCCAAGGGAATTGATTTAAAGATTGAGACAATTGTTGTCACAATGCGACGTTCGACCAACTATGACCATGGTTGGCCATGGGTGATTTTCATATTGAGACAATGTTTGTCAGAATGTGAAATTTGGTCATGGATGACATTGATCGATTATTTATATTATAAACCAAAAGAACTAATAAACCCAAGGGTTTAATATTATAAACCAAAGGAATTGGTGAACCCAAGGGAAAACCATTACCGAACAAATTATAAACCAAAGGAATTGGTGAACCCAAGGGAATTCATATAAACATTGAGACAATTGTTGTCATTATTCATATTATAAATCAAAAGAACTAATAAACCCAAGGGTTTAATATTATAAACCAAAAGAATTGGTGAACCCAAGGGAAAACCATTACCCAACAAATTATAAACCAAAGGAATTGGTGAACCCAAGGGAATTGATTTAAACATGGATGACATTGATCGGTTATTTATATTATAAACCAAAAGAACTAATAAACACAAGGGTTTAATATTATAAACCAAAGGAATTAGTGAACCCAAGGGAATTGATTTAAACATTGAGACAATTGTTGTCACAATGCGACGTTCGACTAACTATGACCATGGTTGGCCATGGGTGATTTTCATATTGAGACAATATTTGTCAGAATGTGTTTATTGATCATGGATGACATTGATCGATTATTCCTATTATAAACCAAAAGAACTAATAAACCCATGTGTTTAATATTATAAACCAAAGGAATTGGTGAACCCAAGGGAATTGATTTAAACATTGAGAAAATTGTTGTCACAATGTGACGTTTGACCAACTATGACCATGGTTGGCCATGGGTGATTTTCATATTGAAACAATATTTGTGAGAATGTGACATGTGATCGTGGATGACATTGATCGATTATTCATATTATAAACCAAAGGAACTAATAAACCCAAGGGTTTAATATTATAAACCAAAGGAATTGGTGAACCCAAGGGAAATCCATTACCGAACGAATTAAAAACCAAATGAATTGGTGAACCCAAGGGAATTGATTTAAACATTGAGACAATTGTTGTCATAATGCGACATTGGACTAAATATGACCATGGTTGGCCATGGGTGATTTTCATATTGAGACAAAACATGCTCCTTGACCAACTATGACCATGGTTGGCCATGGGTGATTTTCATATTGAAACAATATTTGTCAGAATGTGACATGTGATCGTGGATGACATTGATCGATTATTCATATTATAAACCAAAGGAACTAATAAACCCAAGGGTTTAATATTATAAACCAAAGGAATTGGTGAACCCAAGGGAAATCCATTACCGAACGAATTAAAAACCAAATGAATTGGTGAACCCAAGGGAATTGATTTAAACATTGAGACAATTGTTGTCATAATGCGACGTTGGACTAAATATGAACATGGTTGGCCATGGGTGATTTTCATATTGAGACAATATTTGTCAGAATGTGACATTTGATCATGGATGACATTGATCGATTATTCATATTATAAACCAAAAGAACTAATAAACCCAAGGGTTTAATATTATAAACCAAATGAATTGGTGAACCCAAGGGAATTGATTTAAATTATTTGTTTTGTTTAGGGAATGAATCATTTTAGAATAATATATATATTAAAAATGAGAAATATAAGTTTTTTTTCTCTTCTTCCATCAAAATATGTTATTGATGGTTGAGGGTGAGAATGAAATATCTTAACCATGAGTCCTTCATAGTGAGTTGTAATTTCAAGAACAAAGTGAATAAGCGCAATAATAATGGATTTTTCATGTTTTATAATGTTTTTAATTCATTTTTGACCAAATATGTATAGTTGTTTAATTATAGCTCACATTAGTTTTTAGTTAGATATTATTTTATTTGACATGCCAACTAAGATTGAGAACAAAAGGAATTAGATATCTCTATCATATAGAGTTTTATAATGCATCTATTGGTCCAATAATGTTTTTAATTAAAATTAACCAAACATATGCAATTTTTTTTTGTTCTCATTATGGTTGACATTATTTCTTAATTTAATGAACATTTTATTTTTACTTTAGGAAAGATGTGTCAAAGCTAGAGTAAGCATAAAAAGAATTACATATCTCATACACTTTTAGATAATAAAAGGATTAAACAAAAAGGATGTTTGATGAGCGATGGTAATAAAACCGATGGTATGCGATTATTTTGTAAATACGTATGTAAATTTGATCCTCTGTCTGTGTTTTTTTTTATATAAAAGAAAAAACCCAACAAAATCCACCAACAAAATTGAGGCACGCTAATGGCCCTTTCTGTACAATAAATCTGCTATCCCCACCGTGTTGTCAGCACTCATTGAGTGCTGTGGTGACCCAGAAACGCACAATGATAGGAACAGAGAAGAAAATTTGAGGCACGCTAATGGCCCTTTCTGTACAATAACGCTGCTATCCCCACTGTGTTGTCAGCAGTCATTAGAGTGCTGTGGTGACCGAGAAACGCACAATGATAGGAACAGAGAAGCAGATGTATATACGCCAGTAGTGCTTAAGTTCATTCTAAAACGAGGAAAGAGGTTACATATTACCTTTTTTGTGTTTTTGTGATATATACATTTGTGCTTTGTTTTCCGATCGTTATCATGTGAAACATCTTAAATATCTTTATAGTTTATAATTATATTTTTTCTGGAAATAATCACATAAAGTAATATCTAGAAATTATAATTATAATTATATAGAACATAATATATGTTATTATTATTATTGTTGTTATATTTTTATAATAAGATGTATCTAAATTTATTTATTAGTTAAATGTAGATATTATTATTATTTATAAAAACTTTTTATTATTATTTATAAAAACTTTATTGCTTTATTTAGATGGAAAACAAGAGTTTACCTTTTATTAACTTTTCACTTTATATTTAAGTCAAATGAGTTGTTAATCAATTAAAAGTAATTTTTGTTTTATTTTAAAATTAGAAAGAATTTTAATCTAAATTTAGAGAAAAGTGAAATTCCTATAAAATTATTGTCTAAACTACCTCTAATAGAATCATATGTTTTTTTGGAGTATTTAATCTTAATCTTATATATGACTAAATAATTTTCAATAAGTTATTTTCAGTAAGTTATATGTAAGTTATTTTACATAAAATTATATAATATTTTCATTATAATTAACATGTTGTTTTATTTAGAGTTGACACAATTTTTTTTTTTACAATCTGTTCCTCATTATTAAATACTAGGTGAGAAGATAAAAATCTCTCCATTGTAAGATGTGTCAATACTCAAGAATGATTTTTTTGGTATACTCAATATATATTCTTAGTTGCTGAAGATATTTTCCATGAAGTGATCCATCCAAGGTGAATCTTTTCTCTTGCAATGATTTTTTGACTAGAACATCTATTTCAATTATAAGTATGTTTTCCACAATGCTCACAAGGGTGAAGATTAAAACATTGATATTTCTAAGAAAGCTCTACCTCCAAGGAATGCCTCAAAAGAAAGTGTTAGAAGAAACTAAAATTTTGACATTGGTTCCACACTTATAAATACTCGTTTAGATATAAAAATTTCTAATTGATCTATGTTAAGTTGAGGTTGATAGTTGAAATGATATAATAAAAATAAGGACCTTGAGAACATGCTCCCTCTTTATATATGTTACTTCTCTCTTCCTCAACTTTCAAGTTGAAGGCTTTAAATTTTGATGATATTATTCTTGTTGAGTTTTTCACACCATTATGTGGTCATTGTCACGCCCTAACACTAATCTAGGAAAATAAAACAATTATTTTGAAAGTTTTTGTTATAGTATGTTGCCAGAAGTTACTTTCTCAGGAATATGGAATCAAGGTGTTCCCAACCATTGAGGTATTTAATCTTTGCAAGCTCCCATTAGACTATCAAGGAACAAGGGATGCAAAACCAATAACATAATTTTATATTTAAATAGTTGAAAAATGTTTTCAAACACTAGCTAAATGTATAGACCAATTTTTGTGCATTTTTCTCTACATTTGATTACTACTTGTATGCTTGTGGCAACATTATGGACTGGGGTGGTCGGAAGATAATTTCCACCTATAGCCCAATAAATCCTCATTATTATTCCACACTGTATAATTGTTGTCATACTTATCTACAACCTCATTACTTCCATACCCAAACTTGCACAATAAGGTTGGCTCGCAACATAGATTATTTTGGGAACAAATTAATCTCATAAAAATTTGTGTGGAATTGAATCAAACTCTCCTCCAATTTCATTGGTTATAGGTGGAGGGAGAATTGGGACCCTTCTAGTCCTCCTTTGTTTGGTGCTCCTAAACCCCCACATTGTCTCATGGAGAAAGGGTCAAATTGTAATGCTTCAACTATGGCATCCCATATATTTAGGGATATCGTAAGGAAGTGAATGTAAAAATATATTCGATTACTTATGCTAAATACACTTACAGGTAGAGGAATGTTTCATTAATATAATCTATTCAAACCCAATGTGGGAGGATCCATTGTTGGGAAAGATATGGAATCCATTGTCTTTTTGAACATCATGTGGCCTAAATGACTAGAGTTATGGGAAGGAGAATTTTAGATTGACCAATCAAGAGCTAAGGCATTGAAAAGATGAATCTTTACAATGCAAACCCTTCAACTTTGTGTGCATTCAATAATACTATTGTTAAAATCACCACACTACTATGTTAAAAATTGTAGACTTGGTCAAGTGATATGTTGTGGATGTTGGGAATGTCAAAACAATTCTTAGAGAGGGCCCATGGGGATGCAAAGAAAGAAATTTGAGATGAGGGTTTTAGAAATGAATACAATCAATGGTCGCTCATACAAAGTTTGTCAGTTTTGACATTCTTTTCAATTGATATTCTTGCAATTGAATTCAGTTTCTTCACATAAAATGGAATTATTTTACCACTATGGAAATCGAGATTGTGTGTTAGGACTATTGCAAATCAATTTTTCTTGTATGAAAAAATTAAATCGGTTACACACTCATTAGGGCATAGATCAAGCTATAAATTTCCTATAACAATGATGTATACATCCTTAGAAATGTTAGGAAATGCCAGTTAGGGCACACAACATTCGTAAAAACCTGAATATGAGAAGGGGCACACAAATAATGGGAGCACCCAAGTCAAATACGATCTCACAAATAATCAAGCAAGGCAGGAAGAAACCTCACTACCTCACTATAATAACACTGTTAAAAACACAAAAAAAATAAGAAACATATAAACATGTGATATAATATTACTAAATTATACACATATATATACAACTTTAATGACCCTTAGTTTCATATTCCAAGAAGTCTCTTGAATTTCCTGTAACTTTTTGCATTCACTTATAACTTTTCACTGTCCACACAAGTGAATATTACAATTCATACAATCCCATAATAATTAGATCCCCAATAACCATAAGTATAATATTAATATATTTAATAAAACGTTATGACACAAAACATTTTAAATGTACCATTTATTATTAACTTAAACTCATATTTAAAATTAAAAAACAAAACAAGTTGAATCTTGAAAACCATACCTCTAATCATTTTCTAATCTAAATCCTTATAAATTTCTACAATTCTAAAATTAAAATTTATATATCTTATATATATAATCAACTCGACTCAAATTACACGAAATTTCGTTCATCAAACTTACCAAGGTGAAACCTAATAAGCTATGAACATCTTATTCAATTAGTTCTCAAACTAGAGATAAATATCGATGAACATACAAATTATTTTTGATCTCTTGGAAAAATACTTTTTTGCATACTAATAAAGCAAAAGTTTGCAGTTGAAAATATAAAAGATAACTATTTTTATTAGATATTATTTTTCACTTAATTATATGGTAGAAGTTTTATGAAGTAATACTAGTTGAGCCGAGAGGCTCATTCTACAACCCAGTATGATATCTATGTGGAAGTGTGTCCATCCATTTGTACTCAACATTTGTGAACTAAAAATAAACTACTCTCTAAATAGAAAAATAATGTCGGCTATAATAAAAAATAAAAACCAATATGATCTATATGTTTAGTTAGTTGTCCATATGGCATAATATAATTTCATGTAAAGACCAACATAGATCCAACTTAAATACGGATCTAACATGAGACGAGAGGGATCAAATACAATGTGTATTTTTTCTATTATTTATTATGTGTGATTTATTTATTTTTCTATTTAGAGCATAATTTATTTTTGTTTTAAAGAGGCACTTGTCAACTCGTTGGATGATGGTCAGACAAACTTACACATCCCCTTATTATGGGTTGTAGAATGAGCCTTTCGGCTCAATAAGATGTTTAAACCTTATTTTAACTAATTGGAATATTTATGTTAACTAATTTATGTCGATATTAATTTAATTACATATTGTATTTTCCACTTTAAAATAATTTTTCACTTGAATAAATTTGATCCCTCTTGGCTCATGTTAGATCCAGAGTTAGATGGATCTAGGTTGGTTTAATACAAACATTACAAAAATAAATAAATTTCCCCAAATAACATTACAAAAGTATATAGTTTTTCCCAAATAAATGAAAATGTAAGTTATGTTTTTTTGAAGACATGTTACTTAAATGAGTAATGCATTAATATTTTAATTAAAATTAATTCTCAATTTTATCTTATTTTTCTTTTTTCTTAATCTCTAATAACATTTTGGTGATCAAAATGAGACAAATGGAGTGCGATGTCGTTATCCCACCCGTTATAATAGGAGGAATATTTTGAAATGAAAACCCCCATGAGCTATCATCGCACATCACATCAATCTTGCATTTAAATGGATATTTACTTCACTACTAATCCATCGGTGATGTCTCTCTGGTATGGTTTAATGAGAGATTTTTCTAGGAATCTGTGACAATATCAAGTTATTCACTTCTCTTGTACTTGGATGACCCAGGTGGATATTGGTGGCCACCTACCTATTCCACCTAGTTAGTTTCATCAGTTTTCTTATTTACAATTTTTAGTAGTTTTTTGGGTCCTAAAATTCTAGAGCCGTTATTAGGTCCTAAACGACGTAGTCGTCAAAGAGTTATTTCCAATGAAGTATCATACGTGCCAAACAGAGATACTATGACCAAGTTAAGACCCCAGGAAGTTGGTTGCCCAACTAACCCCAACGAGGCCAATAAACTCTTAGTGTTACATCTCCTTGGGTTAGGGTTTTGGTTGTTTAGGTTTTTCTCTTATTGTTCAATAATAAAAGGCCCTGGAGCCTCATTGTAACAAAGTTCAAAGGCATGTAGCCACCACATCTCTTCTCATAGATAAGCTACCATCGCCCTAGATAGTTTATGTCGATTATGTCTATATGCATATTTCAGTCATTTTATATTAATGAAATGAAGTTTTATTTCTGCTACATCTCTTTGTTTATGTTTATTTCTATATTTTATTTTGTTCTTGCATAAATGCAGATTCAGGTTACGGCTCCATGAGGGTTTGAAACATATTTCAGTTTCAAGTGCCACGTTCTCCACATTTCATACTAGAGAGTGAAAAATATCTCATTTGAAATTAATTTTTATTATATGAAATGGGTTTTTTACGAAATTGGATTTTGTTTCTCGGTTTGACAAATAGGAGTAATTGAAGTTACACCTGTCTGGAACATTGCGCCGCCGCATGTCCTATGAATTTGTGGAATCATTTTATCACCCCAAAATTCATAAAATTTCAAGTGTCTTATATCACTAGAAAGATATATTCAAAACCTTAGATGGGTCTTTGATGGAATTTTATTTCATCACCTATAACAGAAGTTATTAGCAAAGTTGTAGCAAGAGATCCATTTCAACCAAGGTCTGGATCAGTGGTATCAGAGCGGTCTGTTATTTCTCGATCTGGTCAATGTATCTCTTTGCGTGTACCTAATAAGGTCAATGTATAAGGATTTAGGGCTCGATCTGGTTGAACCTTTGTAATAGCAACCTCACAAACCCTGACAACCTCCCATGACGAAAGAAAAGAAATATGAGAGAGCAGGAGATCTTATCAAAATATTGCTGGAGGAGGTCCTTGAGAAACAAAGGAACGTGATGATGGATAAATTTTCCCAGATCCTTCAACGATTGCCCACCGGTGGTGCAACTGCATCCAACAGCTACTCTGGAGGTGCCACTCATTTCAAGGTACAAGTTAACTTCGACATTCTTGTATTTGAAGGCCAGATAGATGCAGATGTCGTAGATATATGGTTGAATTTGCTGGAAGGGTATTTTTCAATCCAAGATTTCTGTGACCAAGAAAATATAACTTTTTCACTCCTCAAAGCCACCCCCCATGTCAAACATTGGTTGAAACCTACTATGAGAAAAATGACGAGGGAACCCTCTCTATTCGCGGTCGCACCCACTTGGAATTTGTTCCGAGACAAAATTAAGGAACAATATTAACCCGTGGGGAGCTATGACGACAAGTACAAATAATGGACCACATTGTGGTAACAAAGGGATCAAGATGTGCACGAGCTGACGAATTTGTTCCATACCCTGCGCAGAAAATTAGGTATTAAATATTCAAAGATACATTTGGTGCTCAAGTACCGTTGTTGTTTGCACATATATAGTGAGGAGGAAATTGAGTTCCTTGACATTACCTTGCTTGGTGTGGCATATTGATATGCCGCCAAGATCGAATGGAAATTTAAGCAGAATAAGCAATACTTTGGATCTGCGAATCCAAAGCCATGGAAAGGCACCCCCGAACCACAGAACAAGGGGCAAAACCAAAGCGGGGCGACTTAGAACAACACCAAAAAGCTAAAGAAGGACGGGGAACTCGTTTGAATTTCATAATAGCTCCACTCACAACACAAGCGACTGTCAGACCAAATAGTTGTTGGTGGCTAAACTAAAGGCATCCGAATTAGATGCATGTTTTGATTCTGAGTCAGAACCAAACAAGGGGAATGAAAAAGGGAAGCAGATCATTGATGCGGATCCCAGTGCCACTATTTCCACGACTAAGCTCCAGAGGGAGGATCTCGGGGATCCAGAAGAGGGGGAGTGCCTCTTACATTCGTAGATGTGGGTGAATGGTTCACCACTACAATTCCTTGTCGATAGAGGAAGCCAAAAGAACATCATTTCAGAAGAGGTCATGAAGCGGCTCAACCTACCAACCACAACACACCCACAGTGTAATATCCAAAAATTGGGAGAGCAGAAATACAAGACATAAAAATGGAAATATGCAGAAATATCAATAGATCAATACATGAGACAACCATAGAGCCATTCCATTATAATTATAATAGAAAAATAGGTACAATATCTTGAGGAAAAGATCACTCAAGATTGGGGAAACAAGCCTCCCATGAAACAATACATCAAAATGTAAAATGTTGCTAATACAAGAAATGTTGGAATGCTATAACTGCAATGTCTAAGAGAGAGAGTAACAAATGAAATATAAAAATATATATTGATGATTTACAATGCTCCAAAAGTGCTAATACTAGAGATCCATGCTCCAAAACAGATTTCCAAGACAACCCAAAAAAAGTTTTCGGAAATACACACTATACAAAATTGCAGATATGGCCCTAGGGCTGAATTATCTCTGCAACTGAATCACTGATAGGAGGTGGCTGATATAAAATATGAAATGTCTGATCCTCCTCCAATAGGTCTCGTAAATTAAGGTTTTATCCACTCAAAGGAAACACAACTCCTCCAACTAGGGCAATAAACCCACTAATGTAGCTGCTCTCTAAAATAACACAGTCCTTGAGGGAAACTATGCTATATCTGATGGTAGCTACTTGGCCTCTTGCCAAATATGGAAATGATGCTCCAAATAATTCCTCACAAGCCTCCTGGATGAAAGGATGATCCCTCCAATGGAAAACTAGCTAAGAAATGGGGTATTTCAACCCTTCACTGCTACACCCTGCAACACAACACAACTCTGAACAGAAATTGCGTTGTATATAAGACTAAAGTTTGGCCAAATGCTAGATAGTGGTAATGCAGCTCAAGACAACCTCTCTTGAGTAGGAAATTTAAGTCCTCCAATGATGAGGGTGGGATTTCCGCTTGGAAACACCCTTGTGCTAAACAACAATGTAGACCCTGCTAAACAACAAAAGCGTGCATAGAAATTTCACATGACAAATCTAGATCTAAAAGGATCAAAATAAATAATACAAATCCATGTCTTGTAATGCTGCCATCCTCTTCCTTTTATGCCTGGTGAGCTTCCTCACCCTGGGTCCCACTCATTAAAGGAGCTACTCTCATGCATACACTCCTCCTAAATGTCTGCATTGTTCTCCATTAATCCTCCATAATCTCCATAACAACGTTGTTGATCTGGTCAAAATTGACCTAGTCCACATGCTCTAGCCCCTGTTCACACCTTAGGGTGCTTTATTAAACTGAAATGATGATCCACTTTCACATTGGAGAAGTGGTTTTATTCTTCATATAGAGATTTATGGGTCTCCTTACCCACTTATTCACCTATCTAAGTGAGATAACAAAAAATTAATATTCCAATAAGCTGCAAGATAATTTAGGAATATTACAGTCCTACCCTCCAAAATGTTTCTTGTCCTCAAGCAACTGCAAGGATACTGAAAAATATCCAATGGATATGTCTCCTCCCAAGTATACAAGTTAGCCTTTGGTAGATAAACCAAATAGCTCTCATCATGAAGAAGTGGGAGATATATGGAAAATTTATATGTTGTCCATTGGCCTCCTCAAGGCATGAGAGATGGTAAATGTTGGGTGCCTCAATCCGAATGAGAAACTCCAATCTCCATGCTATCATCCAAAAAAAGTGAGCCATCCTTGCTAGCTCATAGAAACAATCACCAATCCCCTGCTTCTGCAATGTATAGCGGTTGCATGGTTGAAAATGAGAGATAAAATTGTTCAACTTACGTTGTCCCTCTCTCCATTTATGATAAATTTGGAGCTATTGATCTTGGGCTGCAATAATATAGCCCTCATGAAGCCAAAAGATACTTGGAATATCATGATCCCACTCCTTGGTTCTAAGAACCTCTCTTGCCCAATCCATCCCACATATAGTGAATAGAGTGTCATCACCATATGGGATCCAAAATAAATATGGACTAAGTGTCACATGACATACTAGATGGTGACAATAGTCTCTCAAGTGAGACCAACATTTTTTCTTCTTCTTGTTGTCTCCAAACATGATGTAATAAGTGGCCATCCAACCACTTGCTTGCTTCCATAAGCTTCTCAAAAGCTTGAAAATAGTAGAGGACATTAGGTGTTGGCTGAATATGAGCCAAGCAAAAAACGTCTTGCCCAAATTCCTCTAGAAAGTGGTTAATCCCATCACTGAATGTAGTCCCAAAAGGACCATGAAATCCAAAGAGAGGCTTGCCCTGTTGTGGAGAAATGTGCTACAAATGTATTGAGAAGGAATGATCATACATGGTTACTTTATCAATAAGCATCAAGACACAATCCTTACCATGTATTGTAGTCAAGTTGATGAAGAGGTCCTGAGATGAACCTTCCCATCTCTTCATCAAAAGGGGAAGTGACTGAAACAACCTTGTAGGTGGTTTCTCTCTTCCTCATTCATAAAACAAACCACATACCTCCTGAGATGTTGGAGCACATCTTCTTTGAGACCCTCCCAATAGAATCCCTCCATGATGGTGTGATGGCACTCAATGGAATCCACATGCCATGAAAAGAGTGCCTCATATGCTGCATGTAGAATCCCCAAGACAATATTGAAGTACATGGAGGTCAACCTCCTCTTGGAAGGTATTTCCCATCCAAAACTTCCATAGTTTGGCCAATGCATACAAGAGTGTCAATAACCTCTTTTCATATTCAGAAATATTCCTCATGTGTGGAAGTATCATTTGTTGCTCCAAGGCTATGGAGTAGCCCTTTGACACCATGCCCATGCCATCACAGATTCCTGAATCATCATCTTTCAGCGCAAATAGTTGAGTGGGAGATGGCAATGTCCATATCAGAAAATTGCTCATCCCTCCTTTGAACCCATCAAAGGTTTTTTGTGTTGTGCTATCTCCTTCCGTGGCTCATTCCTTAGCTAAGTTTATCAATGATGCACCATGTTTAGAGAACTCTTTGATCATCTTCCAATCAGGGGTTCTCCCTGGTGGAATGCCTCCATGTAATGAAACATCAAGGCCTAGAGCAGGCTGTATATGCGAGTGGATTGATTTGTCCCTTCCCTCATTGCACAAATCATGCTCTTGCTTCTGTGCATAAACCTCCTGAAAAGGATGGGTGTGTATGTTCCCAATAACTTGATGTTGGACCTCCTTCTCATCTTCTCCTACCTTCTGCAAGATTTCACAGTCTAAGGTTTCTTCCTCTAGTGTAATCAACTGTTGCACACCCAACATATCATTGGTGTCAAAAGTATTGATCTCAAGGGAATGATCTATCATGGTGTATGTCCCAAAAACTATGTTCAATGTTGAAACACACTTTCTCCATTGTTTTGTGTCATTTTCTATTAATATAGACACATGTCGCTCCTGATCTTCATATGTAAGATCCTTTGGGACTTCTTACAGAGATACAAGAGCTCCTCTAGTGGAAGAAATTGCTTCATCTCCATCTCCAAATAGTGGTAGATCTCCTACTGTTACAACACTGGAGTCTATTTCTAGCTCTTTCTCTTCCTTCTCCTCATCATTGGAGAATAACTCATCATTAAGAGATCCTTTGGATTGATCCCGACTTGAAGGAGGAATCCTCATGTCCTCTTCTTGAGAAAAAATTTCTTGCTAAAGTGGGGCTTTTGCCATTGGCAAAGCATTTTGAAAATCTTTAACCCCCTCAACAATGTTGTGAAATGGAGTTGGTTTCATGGATCCTTCCAACTCATGCAAAGGTTCTAATTTCTTGGGTTTAGCTAGCCCACCCAAGGAAGTTTTAGAATGTTTTAGATCAAATATTTTCCCTAACCTCCTAGTGAACTTTGCATAAGTAGATACATTTTCATTATTCAATGAAGAATATTCATAAAATCACCAGAATAAGCCTTACCTTCAATATGTAGCATTGCTACTCTAATGGCTTCTTCTTCTGGAACTTGATGAAGCTGAAAATATGTGTCTATTTTCTTTACCCAAGCCTTAGTTGGTTTCTTGGGTGACCCATCAAAAGTAGGTAGAAATAATCTACCCAAAGTGTGTTGCATGGACCCTCTTCTTCTATTATGGTTACCGGGTCTTCTATCTTCTTTGATTTGAAAAAACAGTTGGAAGTTTAGATGTTCCTTGAATCTTCTAGACTGAGATTCATATTCTTGGAGATAGTCACCAAGAGTCTCCTCCTTTGGTGTTTCTCCTTCTTCTTCTTCTCTTGCCAAGAATGTAGGAATGGTACCATGTTGTAGATCTGATGGTCTAGCTGAATGCTCACGCCCATAATGTGAAAAACTAGAGCTTTCTTTATGTACAATCCCTCTTGGAGAATCTCTATATCTCTCTATCCTCATCTCTTTGATGTCTCTGTTAATGCCCTGCATAGTTTGAAGAATAAGTCTTGAGAAATCCTTCCATTTCGTTTCTCCTGATAATGGAGTCTTGCCTTCATCTCTTCTGCAGATCTTATCCTTTCTATGAGAATCCTTTTTAGATGAAATAATGGCTGAAGTACACAAACTGTGCTAATATTGTGCTCTAATACCACTGTAATATCCCGAAATTGGGAGAGCAACAATACAAGACATAAAAATGGAAACATGCAAAAATATCAATAGATCAATAGATGATACAACCATAGAGCCATTCAATTATGATTATAACAGAAAATAGGTACAATATCTTGAGGAAAATATCACTCAATATTGGGGAAACAAGCCTCCCATGAAACAATACATCAAAATATAAAATGTTGCAATAAAAGAAATGCTGGAATGCTATAACTACGTTGTATAAGAGAGAGTAACAGCTAAAAGATAGAAATATATATTGATTCTGATACAATGCTCCAAAAGTGCTAAGACTAGAGATCCATGCTCCAACACAAATTTCCAAGACAACCCAAAAAAGGTTTCCGGAAATACACACTATAAAAAATAGAAAATATGGCCCTAGGGTTGAATAATCTCTGCAACTGAATCACTGATAGGAGGTGGCTGATATGAAATATGAAATGGCTGATCCTCCTCCAATAGATCTCCTAAATGAAGGGTTGATCCCCTCAAAGGAAACACAACTACTCCAACTAGGGAAATAAAACCACTGTTGCAGCTGCTCTCTAAAATAACACAGTCCTTGAGGGAAACTGTGCTGTAGCTGATGGTAGCTACTTGGCCTCCTGAAATATATAGAAATGATGCTCCAAAGGCTTCCTCACAAACCTCTCAGATGAAAGGATGATCTGTCCAAGGGAAAACCAGCTCAGAAATGGGGCTTTTTAACCCTCCACTGCTACACCTTGCAACACAACACAAATATGAACAAAAAATACATTGTATATAAGACTAAAGCTTGGCCAAAGTTGTCTAAGAGTAGAAGAATCTTTTTTTCTCACGCACAGAGGTTCCTTTACATTGTTAGCTCAAGCACTCCATTGATCTGAACCTAGGCACATCGCTACCTGATGTTTCCATACCTCATGTGTCCACACAGACAGAATCCACATGTGTACTATCTAACGTCGACTAGCAAGTCCACGACATATTGGAGAAATCCAATGCCAAGTAAAATCATCGTCAGGATCAAAATCGAGTGCCACACAAGTTCCAGGTGGGTGACACATTTTGGTTACATTTGTAGAAGAAGTACCTCTTTGGACCCCTCCAAAAGCTACACCCCCTTCAAAGTAGGAAAAATCCTTGACCAAAGAAAGTGGTTCACTAGGGACCAAGTTTAATAGAAATTTCCCTACCTCATGGACTCTCTGCATGCAATGGGGACCATTTCTTTCTAAGGTGGAAGGAATGATCCAGGTGGATATTGGTGGCCACCCACCTATTCCACCTAGTCAGTTTCATTAGTTTTATTATTTACTATTTTTAGCAAATTTTCAGATCTTGAACTTCTTTAGCTATTTTGAGGCCCTAAATGGTGTATTTCTCTGAGATATCTTTCCAACAAGTTATCATACGTGCCAAACAGATATACTATGACTAAGTTACGACCCTAGGAAGTTGGCTGCCCAACTAACCCCAACGATGCCCATAAACTCTTGGTGTTACATCTCCTCAGGTTAGAGTTTTGGTTTTTTATGGTTTTCTCTTATTTTTCAATAATAAAAATTCCCTCAAGCTTCATTGTAACATAGTTCATAGGCATGTAGCCACCACATCTCTTCTCAGAGATAAACTACCATTGCCCTAGATAGTTTATGTACATTTGGTCTGTAAGCATATTTCAGTCATTTGATATTAATGAAATGAAGTTTTATTTCTTCTACATCTTTTTGTTTATGTTTATTTGTATATTTTATTTCGTTCCTGCATAAATCAAGGTTCAAGTTACGATTCCATGAGGGTTTGAAAAATATCAGTTTCAATGTTTTGTAGTAATCTTTACTAAAATTCATGAAATTTCCACAATCTCAATGGATCATAATAGAGAGTTAAAAATATCTCATTTGAAATTATTTTTCATTATCTCAAATGGGTTTTCTATGGAATTTGATTTCGTTTCCCAGTTTGATAGATAGGAGCAATTGAAGTTACACCTATCTAGAACACTGCGCTGTCGCGTGTCCTATGAGTTTGTGGAATCATTTTCTCACCCCAAAGGTCATGAAATTTCAAATGTCTTATATCAATGGAAATATATATTCAATACCTCAAATGGGTCTTTGATGGAATTGGGTTTCATCACCTATAACAAAATTTATCAGCAAATTTGCAGCAAGAAGCCCATTTCAACCAAGATCCGGATCATTGGATGCATAGCGTTATAAGTGAGCTAGTTATTATAATGAAAATTAGTCACTTTTGAAGGTGGATAATTATTATGGCATGCAAAGCCATCTCCCTATATGTGAGGGATATAATTTATACCTCTAGAATAAATTCACAATATCGCCCTAAATGATTGTTGCAAGTGAGTTGGAACTTGCTATAAAATTCAAATGGGGAATCAAATAGCAAAACATTTGGTTCCATTGGAATCTTGGCGCCGAGTTATAACTAGTGACATCCCCTAGTGACTTTGTAGGTTGAGAATTTCAATTTATTTGGGGATCTTCACAACTAGGTTTTTTTCAATAAAGATCAATGCAAAATTTTCACAAGGGGTTGAATTTTGTAATATTATTCCTCAAGAAATCATGGGTAGTTTGATCACATGGCTGTTGGCTAACACAAATGCTTGAGATTACAAAACTCATTTATATTTATCATTTTGGTTTTCATAGCCCCCCAAAAAAGTTATGACCTTGAATGGATCTTGAAAGTGAGTTGCAAGTCGCCATAAAATTCAAAGAAAGACCTAACTGGGAAAACCATTAGTTTTATTACACTCCTAACACACGTTACAACTAGAGAAACCCCCCCAAATGAGCACAAAGGTTGAAACTTAATTTATTTGAGGATCTTTATATAGACCAGTGCTTTGTTCAAATCAATGCAAAATTTTCATAATGGGATAGATTTTGCAAAATGCTCACTCGAGTGATTATGGGTAGTCTTCTCACATGGGCCTTGGGTAAACACAAATGCTTGATCATACAAAAAAATTTTCTGCTGCTTGATTTTCTTGTTATACGCTTGGAAACAATTCACAATTTGTCCCTAAATGACTCTTGGAAGCGAGTTGCAACTCACCATAAAATTAAGACCATGACTCAAATGGAAAAACGGTTGATTTCATTGGACTCCTGGCACCTATTTATGGCTAGGGATGGCCCTTTATTAGAACTTTGTAGGTAAAAAATTGAATTACTTAAGGATATTTGTAGTTAGGTTTTTATGAAATAAAAATCAATGCAAATTTTACACAAGGGATTGTATTTTTCAAAATGCTCACTCGAGTGATTGTGGGTAGTGTACTCGCATTAGCCTTTTCCAAACACAATTTTCAAATTTTAAGAAATTCATCCTTGTAGCTTAGCTTTGTTTTTGTACCCATAAAAATTATTCACAATATGTCCCTGAAAGGCCCTAGCAAGTTAGATGGAAGTGGTCATAAAATACAAATTGGGACTTAGATGGGAAAATCATCAATTCCATTAAAATCTTCACACCAAGTTACAACTAGGGTCACCCCCCTTCCCCCTCTACCTCCTAGGATTCCATAGGAAAAAATGATTTATTGAGGATCTTCAAAGTTAAAGTAAATTTGTTTAGTAAATGCCAATACAAATTTTGCACAAGGGGGTTGGATTTTGAAAAAAACTCATTCATGTGATATCGAGTAGTGTGTTTGCATGGGCCTTGGAAAAAAACACTTTCTAAAGCTCAAGGAACTCATTTTTATGACTCGGTTTGGGTTTTATACCCATGAAAAAATTCAGAATATGTCCTCAAATGCCTCATACAAATGAGATAAAAGTAGTTATAAAATACAAACTATGACTCAAATTGGCAAACTATCAATTATATTGGATTCATAGAATCAAGTTACATTTAGCGATGCCCCCTCCAATGATTTCATAACGCCAAAAAAATATTTAGTGAGTATATTTGAAGTTAGGGTTTTTTTCGGTAAATGCTAATGCAAATTTTTCACAGGGGACTCGATTTTGAATTTTTTTTAAAATAGTCTCTTATATAGGTTATTCGGTTTGGTTTTTATACCCATGGTAAAAATGTTCCAAGGACTAGAGATTAATAGGAGAGAATGCCTAAGGAGCTCACTTGAGTGTTAGACATCCTAGTGAGGTCCCACATCTTGGTTAAGGTGAAGGTAGATCTAGAGAGATGTTCCATTACATTACAATAGTAGTTGAGTGGTATGGTATCATCATTAGATGGGTCATGCATGAATATGACATAGGTTGGATTCAAAGAAGACACCTTGGATGGGTAGGTATATGTGAGTGCCAAATGAAAATATTATATGGTATAAAAACCACTAACAAAAGGTGGGAAACTTATTACACGCATAAGATAATAACAACAAGATCCTTCTTTTAAATGCATAAAACTGTGTAATTTTTTGTATATTCTTATTAAGTGATTTATGGTCGAGTACATTAATGCTCATATTTGAGAAATAATATTAATAAATATTAGAGGGGAGGTATGACAAGTGTAACACTCCTCATCTCTGACCCTAAGGATTTCTCTTACATGTATTTGGGTAGCTATTAATAAATTTAGCTAGTACATGACAATATAATGTAATTGGGGTGGGGGTGGGATTCTTAAAATGCTCAAGAGTGATTCTAAACTATTAACAAAATGAAAATAACATTGGTGAAATGTGGCACATAGTTAGAGGAGAATCATCTTCCATGGGTACACTTGGATGGTAAACCATGGAAGAGGAAGCTTTGGATTAATAAATTGTGATTGAACCATATTATAAGAGGGTTGTTGATCCCAAGGAGGATGATGATTTGGGGGTTTTCACTTGTATGGAATTATATCCTTATTATGTTAGCCTCCCTCGCCTATTGTATATATAAGGGGGGATAAAGTTGGTGTATATTTTTTCATCATTATATTCTATTCATTGTATGGCCTTAGAGAAGTATTGTAGGAAGAAATAGGTTAGGATCATAAGGAAATGTTAATAGTATGACATAACGGTTCATGAGAAAATCCTAGAGTAAGAAAAGGGGAGAGAGATATGTCTTGTACGTTTCATGGAAAGATTTATTTTGTGTGAATTTTAGGCTTGCTCATGTGATTCTAAGGTTTATGATATGCATGTAGACCTTGGAGAAGAACATGGATTTGTTGCGATTCAATATGATGATTATGATGGATCTCATTGTACTACGATTTTATAACCTAGTTGAAGGCATGGACAATGAAGCTAACACCTTGAATGATTTTAAAGCTCTGTTCTTATGGTATGTGAGAAAAGGAAAAGATAATTTTGAGATGAAATTGATGAGTCTTGAGAATCATGTGATTTATTTATTAGAAGTAAATTTAATTATTATATCTTTCATGACATTCCAATTGGTTGAATATCTACCTCTTCAAAGTCTAAATAATCAAGCAAAAATAGTTCTCTTAGTTATACTCTACATGAAACCCTTTTCCACATTAGGACGTTAAGGCTTCCAACGGTTAAAAAAATCATCAATATCGATAAATCATTTAGGCACACATTTCAACGTATGGAATGGAATGTAAATTAAAAAAATGCATAATAATAATGGTTGATTTAATGGGGTGTTATAACTATGGAGTTTCTAGGAAAGAAAATGTAAAAGTAAATGTAACTGTAAATGAGTTGTGTTTATAACTCTCATTGTTAAGTCTATGTTGGGATATAGAACACCAAGGAAATTTCTATTCTAATGGGTGGGGGATTGTGGCATCCTATATGTTTAACCCCTCTTTTAAACATTATTATAAAGTTTATGCATGTAAATAATGTGGAATAATGTAATACAAAGATTGGTTGAGGAGAGGACATTGATTCAGAGCTTGAGTGGAGAAGTTGTCAAGGGATTTTTTGTGGAATTGACTAGACTCAAAGGTGAACTTAATAAGCTATCTAACTTCCTACAGAAGAAGAGGTAGCTGGTAAAATAAATTAAGAAAATAAATGGGGGCACTCATGCAACAGGATGAGCCTTGATGTCCTAGTGCTTGGTAAATCATGTTGGTATGGTCAACACGATAGGAAGAAACAACGAGGACATGGGGTTAGGTCATGGAAAAAGAAAAAAAAAGTAGTTTGGGACTATATGGGCACCTGCACACTAGGATGAGGTTTTCATGTTCTTCTGCAATGTGTTGGCATGGATAGCATGCAAGGGGAATTGTAGGAGACAAGAAAATGACAAGCGAAAATAAATCAGGTGAGGATATTCACTACTTAGGAGGAGTAGAGGATGCCATGCTAGAAGTGAATACATGCATAGAGTGAGGAGAAGAAAAGAAGAAGGATTTTGGAGAGTGTAGAGAGGGAGAGAATGCAAAGGTGGATGCATTGGTTGAAGGAATTATTGTTTTAATGACTGAGAAATAGAGAGGAACAACATGATACTATTGAAGAGAAGGAACCAAAATGTTTGGAAAATACCTACTAATATTGTAGGTGTAGTCATTGTGGAATCCAAAGACTCATGTCTCTTTTTGGAAGGTTGAAGCATATTCCCTTGATCTCGTCTTTACTCATATTCTGAATCTAGCTTGAGGGTGGATATATTCAAGAAAGGCTGCAATGAAAATTAGCATATGGTTGGGTGGACAGTCAAAGTCCCTTCTCTAGTTTCCAACACTTCCACTTAAATAAGATAAGTGGTCATTCCTTGTAAATTGTTTCATTATGAATGACCCATAATGAGTATCTCATGTGCATTCACGTAGGAGCACTAGATTTGTTACATGGCCATGGATGATTAATTATTTAATATATTTATGGAAATTATTAACTAACTGATATGGTGGATTTTAACTTGAGTATCCTTGTAGGAGAAGTCATGGTTGAATACCTAGTGGTACATAATAACTAGGACTTATTTTATTGTCTTACACCCCTTGACTATATTTTTTGTTCATTAGAGTATGAGGGGAAACTAACTTGTTTGATGTAATATGTTTATGGAATGCTTGGATTCCATGAGTATATCATGTGCTTTCATGTCATTTCCATTAATGGTTACATGGCTAAATGCATGGATATGTGAGTAGTTACTTGTAACAACCCCTGTTTTATTTTCCATGTAAATAAAATAAGACCAAGGTCATGGGACACGTATTCCAAGATGAATGGTGGGAAAACATTATTGTGGGAATCACTTATGGTTTAATAATGGCTATATGGTAATTAGCAAATGAAAACATGAAATAAATGACATTTAATTATGAAAAATAAAGGAAAATGAGAGAAAAGAAAACTGAGGATACACAAATATGCATGCAAGGGAAATTCGAGAGAAAATAAAGGAAAAGAAATAAAAATTAGACATCAACGATAAAAGGGAATTTGAGAAACGATTGATATATTTTGAAAGTTTTGGCTCAACACTTATTCATTCTAGCTCCTCTACACTCTTACACACTTATAGAATTATTGGAGCATTCTAACATTCACTTGGATTTGGAGAGAAGTAAGCAAACAAAATCAAGGGAGTGTAAGGATAAATTTGGATCAACAACTACAACATGATTTCATTGTAGGTAATATGTTGCATGTGTGATTTCCTTGTTCAGATTTGGATGAATGGTACATGCATGTGGTTCCTTGGTTATTTTTTGTCATTAGCATGGATATTTTCTTGGATTTATAGTGGTTTTAGCCTTTCCTTTCCATTTCCTATATAGCCATGATGTAGCGTGTTCCCTATTTGTATTTTTTATTGGTTCTTCGGTTCCCTATCGCTGTGGGGTGAGATAGAATATTTGGATCCCTGGAACCTCTTGAGTCCCCTAGAGCTTGTTGGTTGAGAGGGGAGATATATGGAGCCTTGTAACAACTTGGGCTCCTTGGAGGCTGTGGGTTGAGGTAGAATCCTTGGAGCCCTTGAAAGCTTTGGATATGACCAATATAGTTGGTATTAGTGATTTCTAGATGTGTTAGGTGAAATCACTATGGTTGAGAGTTGAGGTGGCTTGGCCTCTAGAATCCCTAGTTGACATTAGAAAATTTGGCCCAATTTTCGACGGCCACTTCGTCGCTATTCCGACACATAGTTGTCGCAAGAGCGATAGTTCGAGGACGGACAAAACGCGGTTAGCCATTATGTCACAATTACGACACCTTGACAAAGTTTCGTAATACCGATACTTTTTCTGTCGCTTCCAAACAAGTGTCACTCTTCCGACGTTCCCCAAACTGTCACTCTTCCGACGTTTGTAAAATGTCGCAATTCCGACTAAATCTGGTCGGACGTTTTGAGCATCGCTCTTCCGATGTTCCTAAAATGGCGCAATTCCGATGCCTTACAAAAGTGTCGCAAGACTGACACATTGCAAAAGTGTCGCAAGAGAGACACTTTCCAGAAGCGTCACAATACCGACACTTTTCAAAAGCGTCGCAATACCGACGCCAGGAAGAACTGTCGCAATATCGAAGGATGTCGCAAGACCGACGGAAATGGAAATCGTTCAAAACGTCAAAATACCGACGCTTATAAGGCGTCGGTATACGAACGCGTATAAGGCGTCGGAAGAGCGACGCTTACAAAGCGTCGGTATACCGACGAAGGGTTCAATTTTAAAAAAAAAATGAAACTTTAAAACAGGAAAGTAAATCTCCAATATTTGTTATGAATTGTGGGCGTTCCATTTTCCTGTCACAACTATAAAGCTGTTGTACTACAGAATAAAAAAATTTGAACCTCTACCTATGTGTAAAATGCCTCCAAAGTTTCTTGTCCTATCATCTTCACAATCTGTGCAAACTCAACATGTTTTATTTCTGGGACTGGCCAATTAAATAAAACTCCAAGCCAAGGACTGGAAATCTCACTACTTAATTTCTTCTTTCTGATTTACTTATCAATTTCATAGAAATTGATAAGTGAATACTTTAGTCTAATCTTATATTAAACCCAAATAATGAGGCTCCCACACTATACATATTCCCTTTTGTAAAACGCTTTAACCATGGCACGACTCTTGCATCAACATTACAAGGCCTTCCAATTGATTTATTAAAACCCCGCTCAAACCTTCGAAACTAATTTATCTTGGGTTATAACCAGAAACATGAATGTCGGATCAATGTCTGTGATACTATAACAATGTCCAAGACCTATAACAACCACCAACACTCGGGCTTATAAAGGGACTTTGATACAACGTGCAACCTTAGTTTGAACAGTCCCGGTCAATAGAAATTAGAACTGGGGCCCAGCATCAATGACCTTGCCACATCCAATGGTGGATAATACGTCGCACTGGCCTTGACGATCCAACAATCCAACTGGATATCGCGCGAGTTACTTGCACGATTTTTAAGTCACGATAATAGTGGTCTTTGGAACCCATGTTTAGCTACGCGTCGATCAAAGGCACATATCACGTTATTTTTTCAATTACAGCTTACCACCTTTGTGGTCGCGCGATACACTGTAATTCTATCTTGAAACCATCTTTACTGTGCGGTCTTCAGGTTCCGATTTAAAGTTCAAGCCCATTAACTTCGCTACCTTGCACAGTTGATAAGACCCGACAATCTTGCTTCGTCAACAATGAATCGACCTTATTTTCATCACAGGTAGAGTTCAATGCTCCTTGAGCGTACAAAATATGACTTCTGGTTGTTCTTGGATGGAGCCTCTGTTCACCCACTCCAAACCAGAACAACACGTTCCACTTATTCACCGAGGATAAGAATTTGAGGACAGACAGAGATTTATGGAAATTCACCTAGGACAACTGTAGTCAATCTATTCACAGAAGATGTGTATGTAAGGACAGGCATGGAGGAAATAAGAGGTTTCCTCGTAGAGTCTACACGCAAGAAATGACCAGGGTTAACTCAATTGCACCCTCATCAGGGATCAAAACAAAATTGAATTCACAATTCCCTTTCACGGAGTCAAATCGAACTTCCATAGCATTATATGGACAAACCTTACACCTCTTCTCCTAATTAGCTCTTAATTCAGGGGTTTAGAACACACTGTTCTCACCACAGAATTGCCACACAATCACTCCTTGACACACAATCTAGTGTCATGGCTCTTAACATGATTTCTACCATTCAGATTTCCATACCCTTGCTTATCGGACTCGAGCTCAATTACACAGAAATCCATTATCCTTCATCAAGAAAGAATATATACATTCACAAGGAAAATACATTTTTCTTCTACGAGACAATGCCACTGGCTTATATGTATTTTGGTGCCATGTGGCATATTACAAATGTGTATCAAAATTCACTAACTGCCATGTGTAATCTTACTAAATCCCTCGATAAATTTGTGGTCCTCCTATTGAACATGAGGAAGTGTATCTAGTCAAGAGCTCTACCAGGGATTTGTCGGTTGTTTTGGGAAGGTGAAAATACACCTTATAGCACTTGTTGCTCCTAAGAGTACCATAGAGGCTTTAACACAAGTACTCTTCTTTGTAGCCTGTGTCATCTTCGTCAGTTTAAGTGAAGTGTTATAGATACTTACCCAATTCCAGTTAACCAGATGGGCGATGGCATTTAGGGTAATTCTAGTTAAGCAGATGGACGATGGCATTTAATTTATATAGAGACCTACCCAATTCCTATTAAGCAAACAGAAGAATGCATTTAATTTATATGATTGTCCTACTTTACTAGGAGGATGTTTTAACTAAAGCATTATGCATTCTTACCCAATTCGAGTCACGTAAATTGAGGGTCTATACTGTATTGGAATACATAATACAAAAAGTATTGGAATACAGTAATATGTCTTAGCATGGACTTTATTGCATGGAATTATTTCCTTATACTGCTGATAATGGTGGAAGGAAATTATTGTCATAAAAATAACTAGAAGTTTCCCCAAAAGGTGCAAAGAGAGGCTGATAGGTTTATTTGACTTATTACGCACCAAGAGGGATAAAAAAACTACAGAGGATCACACCTCTCAGAGCTTAACAAATCTGGTGCTAAAAAATATGTATGCTACTCTAGATCTATCGATCTATATATATAAACTTTTTATGCTAGAAAAAACTTAACGAGAGACCACGATCTCCCCCAACCCACATTGTAGAGATCCTACTTCTCTCAAGAGCCACCAAGCATCTATCTTTTGCCTTCATAAAGGGATTTTTATCACAATATAGAAGGTAATACCAGCTAAGCACTTACACAAACTGCGATGTAATAACCTTGAGTATTCTAATAAAATGGGTCCAGCGATTTGAATCTTCTCTAAAAATAATTAAATCCATTGCTATTAACATCAAGTATTCCAACAAAAAGTGTATGCCCTGCTTGTCAAAATCCAGGAACTGACAAGAAGCTAAATCAGGTATATTTATTCAGTAATATCAAGCAAGCATCAACCAACAAAATTCCTAATCCCAGGTTAGCCCTGTAGTTTGTAAGGTCTAGTCATTTGGAATCAATACATAGACTTGACATACAAAAAAAAATATCACAAATCAATGGAGTGCAACAGCAGGTTAGGATCCAACCATATAGGGTCACACAGAACATTATGAATTTTTTCTTCCCATCAGATGAGACCAATATGGCCAACAAAAAAATCACTCCAAAATTTGTAGATATCAATGAATTTTATTCAGAAACTCTACAATTCTATAAGTAAATACAAGAAGATGCTCTGAATTCCCTGAAGGAAACATTGGATTCTGCAACCCTGCCTTTAAAAACCAGGGCAGATAGGTCAGAGCCTGCCTGGCTATCACATCATTTCTATATCTTTCTAATTGCAAAACTTGAAATCTATACATGTATTTGGAACCCCGAATTGACATCCTTCCCTGACAATAGGGGAGGGAAAAAGAAAAGTGACTATGAATATTTTCATGGAACTACCTGCCAAGTAGACTTGCAGAAGAGTTTTTTCTCAAGCATTTACAATCAACCCGTCTTAATTACGGAGGGCTCAATTTAAGGGCATAGGCATCCAATTTATGGAAAATATTGTCAGGGGATTGAATCATTGAACAACTCATGCCAAGCAGCAAACCTGTCTAAATCATTAAGCAATGCATCAACAGCCAATTCACTCTGAATCACTATCTAAAATTTCCATGGCCTTTAGTCCCCTTGGTTTCTGCAACAAAAAAAGATGGTTCAGCCAATTGAAACGAGTCCTAAATATTGATTTAAGCAGAATTTTAAAATGAGACATTAGCAAATATTACTAAATCATGGCAAAACATAGCAATGTCACAACAGTTGACAAGAAACCCTGCTTGAAGAGAATATACCTTCTTTATGCACCTCTTTTCTCTAACCTCATACCAAGCTCTGGTAAGATCAGACAACCAATTCCCAGGAAAGAAATACTGCACAACAAAGGATAAACACATTAGGTACAAATCACACCCTTTTTATTATTCTCAGATACATGCCAGCAAGCCAGACACCTAAACAAGGGAAAATACATTTTACAACACAGTAGTCCAGGTCCTCCCTTTCTGATCTAAAATTATCACACAATCAGGAGCAAGGATGACAAAACTCAACATTTCTCTTGATCTCTAGTACGAAAGTTGTGAAAGACTGATATGATAACATTTCGTTGCCTCATCAGGACCTTGCTTGAAAGGCACTTGTTTCTTACATTTGCACCATTTCCTGAAGCAGACGGATCTTCCGAATTTCTGTAAGTCGCCAAACCCAAGGTCAATTACACAAACCTGCTTGCAAACATAGAGTTTTAAAAGATATTTACAAGAAAAAAAAGGAATCCTAGATAAAATATCAAACCACAAACCTGTTGTTTAAACAGGGCATGTAAGGATCACAGACAGGAGTACAAGGTCTTAATGATGTGCTTCTTGAGTGAGCTGCTAATTGGGCTTGAGTAGATGGAGTCTGTTGGTCATGCCTTCCATTCTGTCTATCGATCCGAATAGTTTTCTTAGCTTGAATAGAACAAAGCAATAACGGTAGGGTTCCTGCA
The DNA here is from genome assembly GCA_034641835.2 of Pinus albicaulis. NCBI lineage: Eukaryota > Viridiplantae > Streptophyta > Pinopsida > Pinales > Pinaceae > Pinus > Pinus albicaulis. Next base: position 1,251,203,604 of record CM076578.1, on the reverse strand, counting down.
GCACCCTGTCACAGGTCTCACAAGAATTCCCCAGGCCCTTCAATAGTCGAGACTGGGGCCTCTGGTTTAAGAAAACCACTCTAGCACTGTTGGTGATGTAGGTCTACAGCACAAAACATTAACATTATATTCAGTACCTAATTACAGTCATTTAACCTACATTTTAAAATTACCGATATGTGTGACAACTTACCTGTACCAGAGAAAATTCTATTAGCTTCTACATGTCCTGAAGCCGAATAACATCATGGTAGACATACCTTCGAACCTGGAACAAAAAACTCTTTTAGGACATCATAAAGCTCATTTGATGCAGTAATTCATGCTAATTAAGGACCGGCCTTTACAAGGTTTTGCGGATTACCTGCAGAAGGTGATGTGAACGATGGGAATAGAGACAATGTTGACAAATGTTGGCATTGCAATCCACGCAAAAGATGTTGACTTCATTCTTCTTGTGCTCCAAATGAATGGAACAAGGTGTAAAGAATTGGTCTGTTAACAGAGCCTCCATCCATGCCGGTTTTTGTGGAACAATGGAGAGAGCATATCCAACCTGCAAAGGAGTCAGAAAGCTCAATCCTTCCATAATTTACTATATTTGAGGAGCCAGGAAAAACGGTGGAAATCTCCTAGAAAATCCTCATAATTTATCAATTTATGGAATTTGGGTAATTATCAATTTATTATATTCGACCTCAGCATATTCAACCCCCTTAAGCTAGAGATGTGAAACACAACAACGCACGTTTCCTCAAAAAATGAACTTAAATAAGGCTGAGCTTGTCAAGAAGCTGACTATTCATTCTGAAAATTTAACTCAAAACCGAGCTTGCCCCTCAAACTTTGGAAGAATAACACAAATCATAACACATCAATTCTAATCTTGACAAGTTATTTTCCAATTTGAAAAATTAACTCAAATTTGGAATAAAAGATATGGGAAACCTGAGTTCCCGATCCTGCACGCAAGAGACAACGATTGGCAGATCCTCCATATCCATCACGAATATCATAAATATTAACTGTCTTTTGGGCATTGGTAGTAGATACCATAAGAGGCCCACATGGCCTATACCACCAATGTTGATTCTCTGGCACAACATTTTCAAAGCCAAAATTTCTCCTCGAGACATCCCTGTCTGCCAAAACTGGAGAGATGGTACTGGATGTTGAGGTGAAGGCCTCTGATTCAGTATGGAATGCCATAATTTCTTTATTATAAAAGTCCCATGAACAGAAACCTGAGTCCAATGTACAACCTGCAGATGCTGCCACAACATATTTACCAGAGCGACCATCTGAACCAGCTGTTCTGATCAACCAGCAATCACCCCACATGATTGGGGTAAGCCCATATGGAGTTTTATATTCATCCTTCTCCTGGAGATTGGAAAAAAACAATACTGAGTATTACTCATACATCAACTACCCTTTATGTTAAGGGAAAATTTAAAGAGTGCATAAATATTCTTGAAATCCCAATCAAAGTTTCTAGAAAATTTCAACAGTTTTTGAAATGAACTACATCAAATATTTAGGCAAATCATTTTTTTAAATAGAAATTAGTGAATTTTATTTCAAATATAGAAATTTAAACCATGAGAATAATCTAACCCCTAGGATTTTCCATATTTCTAATAGAAAATCCCGAAATTTATAAATTATAACACCCATAAACCCCAAAATTAAGTACAATAATTAAAACCTCCTAGAGAGGAAGTGCCTAGAGAGACCTGACCATAAGCGTTTAATTGGTTTTTTCAAAGACCTGACCATAGAATCAAATGAATCCTGCGAATCCTGCGAAATAATAAACAATAGTAAGGCCATTATTTATTGGTTTGAAATAATAAACAACATGCAACAAACCCACATAATTAGTAAGTTATTTAAAGACAATAATTCCTACATATTAAAATATAAAGTTATAACATACCAGCTCATACTCGAACATAACATCTGTATCAATATTCTTCTTTTGTATCTTCTTGATCTTCATCCAGCTGATCGACATCTATTTCAACATCTAATTCAGAAACGGTGTTGAAATGATTGACCATGTCATCATCATCATCAATTATGTAATTTTCAATAATATCTTCATCGACATCATCATCAAAAATTGTTGCCTCATCTCCTATGCCTGGTTCATCTTCTAATATATCTTCTTCATCTGTCAATGCATCTTCTTGCTCATCTGCCACGGCATCATCTTCTTCTTGATCAATATCATCTTCTTCCTCTATAGTATACTCTACTGGCCTTCCTCTTGGATCATATCTAATAGCAAACGACCATTCGTTCTCACCTGGAACCTCTGAGTAAAGACTTGCTCGCATTGGCTTGGAAAAACATAACGATCTTTTCCTGCTTCAAACTGCGATGTTTTAACCATTGGAAATCCATTGTCATGTTGAATAAATGTTCTATCATCATCACGTACATTCATTCGTAGCCTATTCCATTTGACGTCAAACAAAACTATTTTGAAGGAATTAAAGTCACACTCAACTATATCATCTAAGAACCCATAATATCTATTTTCAGATTCTCGAGGATGTCTGTCACTCCTGGAGGAAACATTAGTGACCTGGAATACTGTAGTTATCCCACTATCAGAAGTTTTCCTGTTATCATCCAACTGTTTAACGTGAAATTTACGACCATTGCACCACATAGCCTTGTGGTGTTTCAATTGCAATATGCCAAACATGAAAAAGATGCATTCTCAATTAATAATTAATCATATAATTTACGCAGCATGAAAATTAATTGAAAAATCAAACTTGTTGTCACATTATAAATATAGTATAAAATAAGTAATGAATAAAATAGGTGAATCAATTGCTTACCTTTCTATCTTTCAAACCATATGCTAAATCGATTTCCCTGTCCGTAACGTTTCCATCTCCACTATGAGACACTTCTCTAATCAATTCAGACAGTAGTTTCCATGATAACCTACCGTCGTTATGTGCTTTACATGTTTCAATCCATTCACTCATCCACTCAAGATTGTTTGCAATGTATAAAAGTAGTGCCTCATAATCTTGAGCACCTAAATAAAAAAACAATAAATCACCAATATTAACAAATATTACTTATAACCATGGTAAATTATATTAATCAATAAACTATGAAAGACTAAGACCTAAATGAATATAATGATCATATACATGATGTAAAAAAATGAAGCATTATATGTATTATACATAATAAATATTTTACCTCTCACTTTCTTCATTCTACCTTTTCCCAACAGGTGCTCCACTTCAAATTTTTTGATGGAGTTCACATCCAAAATTCAATCCACCGCCTTCATGGATGGCACAACTAATATAGGAAGATAATGACTAATATACACCATGGATTGATATACCACATATCCCTCCACCATAGAACCCTCAGGTTGTGCTCTTTGTCTAACCAAAGCCTTCAAGGATTTCAGGTGCCTCTCGACCATCCACATTGACCTTGTGTGTACTGGTCCACACATTTCAATCTCCTCAACTTGGTGTATCAAGTAGTGTTCTTGTGCATTGAAAAATGTTGGAGTAGATACTTTTACATTTCACACATTAGCCGAGGAATTTCTCTCTTCCAATACTTTATTTCATCTTGATGGATTTCTTTCAATGAAAACCATCTGCAAATCATTACGCAAGGTTATTTCAATGAAACATAATATATATTTCATTACAAGTAAATTAATACATCATTTCATTAAGTACGAAAAGAAATTGTATTAATTAGTTTTTGCATATAAATCAAAACTACTTACCTCATGTATTTACTAAGACCATATATAACTTGTTTGACATTGTTTTCGAAGTCGTTTGGGAGAGATACAGGTAGAACATACTATAACAATAAAAAATGAATCGTTATTGGTTTCCAAATTAAACAGAAAAAGGAAAATTTAAAATATGTATTCAAGCAATAACATACAAAAACGTATACCAAAAAAATTACCTAAACAAAGGTATGCCAATCATGTGTTTTCACCCCACTGAAGTCACCTTTCTTCATTAAGATATTATTTATGTTTGAAGCAAAACCTGTTGGAAATTTAATTCTTCTAACGACCTCTTTTACATCATTGCTTTGTTGTTCTGTTAATAACCATGGAATATTATTATAATTTCGACCTCCATTGTTATTTGATCTATCGATCACACTTTTCATTGCATGATTCGATTTCTCAATGTTAGCACACATTTTGTCAATTTTATCTCTATCATGTGCACCATCTATGCTTCGCCATAACGTTTCTGTCACATTCTTCTCGACATGCATTGTATCAAACAAATGAGCTATTTTTAGGTCCTCATAGTAGGGCAACCTCACGAATTAAGAAGGATAACATCTCATTCCAAGTGGAAGTACAATATTAGTACCTTCACTGCGACGATGACCTAATTGATATCAAAGAATAAAATAAATCAGAAAAATAATTATAAAATACAATACAATAAATTCATTAGTTAAAACAAAAATTACAAACATTACATAAACAATTAATATATATATATATATATATATATATATATATATATATATATATATATATATATATATATATATATATATATATATATATATATATATATATATATATATATATATATATATATATATATATATATATATATATATATATATATATACAAATTACGTACCAGCTGCTTGACGATTATTAATTCTGTTATATTCCAACTTCCACAACTGAGGTGTCATTCTTCGTGGTTTTAATCCAGTTTCTTCTTTATCATTGAAAATATGTTTTTCAGTAGTACGATACTTATGGTTCCTAGAGAGGAAGTGCCTAAACTCATCAAACACCATCTTTCTTAAGTCTGGCGAATGACGATACTTCATCTTAGGGCCACAAACTGGACATGCAAATCTACCCTTTGTTTGAAGACCTACAATAGATGGATCAATAAAAATTAATATACTATGAGATCATTTTTAAAACATGCAATATGGTATATCTAATTTAGATAATTATGTATTATATTAAAGAGCAACGAAATATTACATACCACAAACATGTGTTAATCCTGGGGCATCATGAATTGTCCATACAAGCATTCCACGACATTGAAATCTCTTCTGCTTGATGGGTTTAGTGATGTCATACATAGTGATGCCATGCCATAACTGTATTAGCTCATCGATAAGAGGCTCAATATATACATTCATATCCTTGACCTGGTACTTACCTAATTGTTCAAAATTACGGTACATAATAATTACTACCATGATATATGTATATATAAGTAAGTAAATAAATAAAATATATATTTATGCAAACAACGAGAGAAATGAAAATGTTACATTAAAAAAAATAATGTATCAAATACCTGGAATAATCATAGTCAACAGTATGTGCTCCCTCTTTATTGACATCCAAGGAGGAATGTTATTGTTGATAACTAAAATAGGCCACACTGAGTAAGTAGATCTAAGCTCTCCGAATGGATTAACACCATCAGCTGCCAATGAAAGCCTGACATTACGAGGTTCATTTTTAAAATCTACATATTTTTCCTCGATTTCTCTAAATGCAAAACCATCTGCAGGCATTCGAAGAACACCATCTCCACTTCTATTCTTTGCATGGTAATCCATAAACTGTGCTATGCTGTTACACCTGAACATTCGCTGCAAACATGGAATTATGGGAATATGACGAAGAACCTTTTGAGGCACCTTTTTGGTTAGTTGATCTGTTCGATATCTACTAGTACCACATTTCGGACATTCTGTTTTCAATGCATGTTCTCCGTAATATATAATATGATCTTTAGGACATGCATCTATAGTGTTATATTCCATTCCAAAGTGTTTCATAATAGCACGTAGATCTCGATATGTTCGAGGTAAAGTATTTGGCGATGGTAACAAATATTCACCCAACAATCTACAACATAAACAAAAACTAGTTAATGTAAAGATTATTAATCATATATATATATATATATATATATATATATATATATATCATAGTTATTAAAACCGGAACCGGTGACCGGACCGGTGGAGCTAATGAACCGGGTATCGAACCGGAACCGGTCTAACCGGTAGCGGTCAGATCTCAATGAATCGATTTTAAAAAAAATACATTAAATAATTATTTTTTAATAAAAAATAAACTTTTTTTAAGATTTGCAACCATGATTCCAAGCCAATAGAGACAAAATATGAAAATTTTGCTCATTTATATACCATGCAAAGGTGAATATATCAAAATGGCACCAAGTGCAATACATATCATCGAAAAATACATAAGCAAACTTGTTGAAGTAATGTATCAGGTTTCTCTTATATTATTCACTGTGTTTTATTGCTGAGTTAATATTATAATATACAATCTGTCCCTGCTAAGATCTGTTGTCAATTCATTGTATCAGCCTTAAAGACAATTCTGGGTTCAGTATATATATATATATATATATATATATATATATCAGACCAACATTTTGAAGATCTTGTATTCTTCATTATCTATGTTTGCTTGGCAATAAATTTCTAGAAAAACATCTACAACACTTAGAGGTATTGAATTGGTTTATGAAACCCACTATTAGTGCTATTTGTAAAAAGTTGAGAGAGCATTACAACTTCAACAGTCTACTCACAATGTGTTTGACGAAATTTATCACTAAAAAGATTCATTAAAACCCAGAAAACTCAATGGCCAGTTTAGTGCATTTCCAAGCGAGAATTTTCTAGTGGTCAATTTATTATTGCCAGTCACATTTTCATTAGGTTGTATGTTGTTGTCCTTTGAGTGGCGTCAGACCATTTGCATCAGTCTTGATGCCATGATCAAATTGCTTGTATGCTGTGTGAAAGGTTTTGTATTTATGCTGCTGCTATGTGTGAGCAGAGAGAGAGGGTCTGACAGTTCCTAGCTGAGTGTGAAATAAGGTTGTTGCTGATTGTTTTGAGAACAAAAATTGTCATCAAGTACACTTGATGAGTTGCATGCCGCCAGGGATTTTATGCTAGCCAGCCTTGTATTTATCAGTCATCATGTGTATTGTTGCTACTATAAGGTGTTGAGTATGAGTTATTAGACAAGTTTGTTGCTAGTATAATAGAGGAATTTGCAGCTCATGGAGGAGACACTGAGGAATTTGCAACTCATGGAGGAGCACCTAACCAGTCGGTTAAGTACGGAACCGGCCGGTTTATGCATAAACTGGCAAGTTCCGTACTTAACCGGCCGGTTAGGTCCAATTAACCAGCCAAAACAGGTGAGAATAGGCTATAGACCGAGTTGCAAGGCCGGTTCCAACTGGCAGCCCTACTGACCGGCCAGTTTGACCGGTTAGCAGTTCAAACCGGCCGGTTTTGATATATATATATATATATATATATATATATAAGTTATTATTTTACACATTTATTACAACTAAAAAAGGGAAAATAATCAACATTTACATATATGTGATCATATATACATATTGCATACCTTAGGAGTTCTGTCATACATCTGTTCGACAAATTATTCATAACCTTTAAGTTCACCAGCAACAATGTAGCAGAGAGAAGAGTTGCATTTGAGTGTTCAAAAAGTCGTTCACTTGACCTTTTAATCAGAGGTACATCATAAATATCGTCACTGCTATCTCCACCATCATCATCTGACTCACCATACAAGTCTTGGAGCATTTGATTTGTCCCATCATTAATGTGAACTGTCTCATTACTGTCATCATGATCTACCTCCATGGGACCATTAAAATTACCTTCATAATTCGCTTCATGTTCTTCACCTTGTACAACATCATTTCTAATACTAATATTTGCTGCAATATTCTCTTGTACTGGTGCAACATCATCTAATCTACTACTATTTAGTTGTGGAAGCTAGTTGATCATCTACAAAAAGTTGGGGGGCAACTGTGCCTTTATGAAAATTACAGACATTAATAATTAAACATTAGTGCGCATATAAAAAATATAAAAATAATATAAAATATTACGATATAATCAAAATTAAGATAGATAATGAAGATAGATAATTAATTACCACGGGACGATAGTCATTCGATCCACCATAAATGTGCCCATATTTCCTACAATGCATTGTTGCTGTTGCTATTAAAACTCTAACATTATTTCTCATACAACATTTTTTGCAAGGGAAATAAACTCTACCATCACCCCTTTCACCCTTTTGAATTTTTTTTCCACCTCTGATGTTTTCTTCCATTGATGCAAATTATTCTATAAATAAAATAATAAATCTCTCTCAATGGTGTAGAAAACCCAAGACTTGATGAACTCAATGGGAGCTCAATATATAAGAAAAAAGAAAATAAAAGTGGGCTTTTTACAAATTGTTTATATTTTTAATAAAATGTGGGCTTTTTACAAATTGTGGGATTTTTTTATTCTTAATGCATTTTCTGTAGAATACTAAACAGATTTGTCCAAAATTTGAGATGCAAACTGTAGTCTCTACTATGTTTGGAAAATTGGAGGTTTATAAAAGATAAACTGCGAACAGAATTGTACCACTATGATAAGAAGTTGTCAGAAGCATTCCTTCTGCTTCACAAACGTGGAACTACCTTAAGAATGCTTATGGTTGATATAAATATTAGAGCATGGCATTTAAATGTAGTAGTTATGCTAAAATACTGAATAACATCTTGAGAGTGCTCTTCAGATACTGTACGAATGCACCAAATTAAAGTTGTACCATTAATAAAGATAAATGGCCAAAAATAGTCAATTTTGATATCGTGAAGTTATGTCTTTCTTGGTAGCAAACTGGGGATAGGATGGAAAATATGAGAGAACTAAGTTCCAAGGACTAAAAAAACAAGGCCAACATAGTTCTGCCTTGAATCAGAGACAAAACAAAGCTGCCCAAAAAATTGTTTGAGAGCACCCATTGAAGCTCCTATATATAGCAGAGTCAACATTTTCCTATTGAAGAAGTTTGTATAGTCAAAGCCATAGCAAGATTAGATAGCCACGATCCTAAATGAGAACCAGAGCCAAAGATAAGATAGATCCACGTTTAGTAGAACAAGTCAGCCATAGCAAAGGATCTGACCATAGAACCAAATCATGAGAGATAGCAAGATTCTTGCTTCCACTGTGGAAATGTAGAAACTGTACAAGGGATTTTCTTAAAGCAGATTTCATTGTGACAGTAATTTTTATGGTGTTGTAAGCTCTCATTAGTAGTATCTTAAAGCCATTTTGGAATTCTTTTAACCTGGAGAGGATTTTCTCTAGTTATAAATCCTCATGTTCAAATTCCATTGTGGATTGGTTGTGTTTGATATTATTTTTTTACTATCTGCAGTTGAATTTTCGCACAGAAAATTATCAGTCTAAAGCAGAGAAATTTTGCGATGTTTCTTTTGCTTCCTATTGTGAAGTATTTCGCTCAGAGCTCTACTCGTTGTAATAGAGGTCTTGGGCATAGAACAAGGGACTTGGGTTTTTTGGAATCAAACTTCAGGTTGAGATGCTCATCTGAAGAATGGCACAGTGAGCCTTAGCATGGAGTTGGGAGTACCAATTTGAAGTGCAGGTAGGGCATTGTACCATAAACCAGTTAGATTTCTGGACCCTAATACAAAAGTTTCTTCTTCTTTCAAAACATGTTTCTCGTTTTCTGTAACCAATGTGGGTCCTGTTCTTCTTTCAATTGGGGATGGATTAGCATTTGTTATTGCTCCAGATGATCACACTCTGGGTAGCCCTGGAGGCTATTTGGGGGTGATGAGTCCAATAGGTCTCAATGAACTGTTGCCCTCGCCGAGGAATACTATTGCAGTGGAATTTGATACTATTTTGGATGTTGAATTCCATGATCCTAATGGAAACTAGTACCTTCAACTCCAGTACCTATTCACAAAAGAGGGTGCCATAGTCATTCATGCATGCAGAGAGGGTGAATTGCAGGCATTGCAATAGGAGGTGTTGTTGTTGTTGCATTGGCCACTAGATTATTTGTCTGGTTCTGTTACAAGCGCAGAGTATTGAAAAGGACAGACAAATTTAGTTCAGATATTGTGAAATTGCGTCGAAAATTCACCTACAAAGAGCTCAGCAATGCTATGAAAGAATTTTTTCGAATGTGATTGATAATCGATAATTGCAAGCAAGGGTAATCCCCTTGTGAAACCCAAATTTCTGAGCATTTTCTAAAACCTGATGACGGAGTCATTGTAATGAACAAGCGCCTAGGTCCATATTATGTCCAAATCTACCAAGCACCAAGATCTATAAAAAAAATCCACAGTATCTGTGAACTAAGAAGAAGAGGCAGAAAATGTATTCTGCTTACTTGTTCGAATAGTGGTTGGGGTTTACCACGACAAAAATTCGACAGAGCCCATGTAGCATTTCTTATCATTGAAATTTTGGCAGTATCATTCAACTAGGAAAGCACCTGCCTCAGAGCTCCATGACTGAGGGCAAGATCCCTAAATGTTGCAGAGTCTCCAACAATATTTCCCAAAGCCAAAACAACCTTACACGAACACCAGTTGAACTCAAATTTGGGTACTAGTTTTTAAAATCAAATCCCAAAATTATGGACATATAAAGATAGTTGGGAAGAATAATTTTATGCCTCTAAAATAAATGTGCTACCTGTTCTCAAACATTATCATTCCCAGAGGTAAGAAGTTCCAAAAATATAGGCAGTGCCCTGTAATCAATCACAACCTTTGTATTCTCAGAGGTTCCAAAAAAACCCAAATAGGGTCAACCCTACTATAGGAGGAAGGGCCTGCAGTAAGAACTTACCATTTTGCAAGAGCTAAGGGCGAAAGCGTGCATGATATCAGACGTTAATGTAGTTTAAAAAAAAATCATTTTTATGTGGCGCGCATTTGATTTTTACATTTCAAATCATTTTTATTTACATTTGATTTTTTCATTTCTAATACAAGTGACAAACAAATTTCTATAGGAGGTTGAAATTTTTACTAGAATAGCCATGAAAGACTAATTAAAATGGCTTAAAATGCAAACGGAACTTCAAAATAAATGTAATTGAAGGTTCTCCCCACTAAATTTTTGCAAAAGTTCTTACATTATTTAAGTTATCTAGGATATTCTTTTTGTATTACACAATCTAAATTAAATAATGAAATAGTTGGGTAGTCTTATTGTTTCATATTATGACACAATTTTCAAATGGTGATGAAGTTTCATGTGATGATTAACTGACAATATTCTCCTTTCCTATCCTTGAAAAACTATACAAGGTTCCCTGCTACCCCATGAAACCCTAACTCATGTAGCAACATAGGACCGGTCCTCCATTTTGCTCGTCATAAGGCATTTTGCACATATTTGATGACTAGAATTTGTGGATTCCCGTTTTCCGTGACGTGCTAGGAAGGATAGAAGACTTAATTTTGACGTTTGAATTTTTTTCAAAAACGTTCTTATGCCCTTTAATTTCTACTTACAAATAATTTTGCAAAACTAGTCCTCTTCGCAATTGCAAGGCTGTACTCAAAAAGTAAGGAAATTTACTTTTTTGGCTCACTCAAAATTAAAAATTTAATAAAGGAATTACCACTTATCATTATTGATATTTTAAAATTAGAATCAATTTAGTTTTCCCCTTCCTATTACAGAAAGTTCACAAAATCCTTTCTTTTACATAAAACACCAAAGAAAGAATAAAGCCCGTTGCCCTGAAAACTTCCAAGGTGGTGATTAGTGAAGCAGTGAAAAAGTACAGCTATAGCACTAAAAAATTAGAATGCCAATCTGCCCCAACATGAAGCAGTGTTAATATAGCTGGTGGCTTGGCTTGATGGTCAAACAGTGAATTACACAAGCACAAAATAAAAGCTTTAGGCATCTAGTTCCTTACACTTGCACTCTCAAGGCATTCAGACTTATGCCGAGCTCAAGATTGGGTCCGAGGAAACTAGATTGGCTCATTAACTTGCCATATTTTAATTTCATAAGGTATGTTCGAAGTTTGAACTGCTAGGGTAATTTATTATTGTGAAATCATAGTTCTAAATTATCTCTTATTCTGTGAGCAATGTAATCTATTAATTGTAACCAGATTCATTAAAAAAATTGAAACTGATTTTAGCATGAATGATGACAATTTATATATTAATTGGTTTTTAAGAGTATTTGTATTATGTAGGAGCACCGGAAAGAAAAATCAAGACTTCATTTTCTGTTTTCCTTATTTTATTGGGCTGAACTGGAGAAAATTGAATATGAATAGTGAGTTAATTGTAAGATCAATGGGCCAAGGCCATACATCAACATTGACCACAGTGGGGAAGTATAGGTGACTACTTATTGTAATTCTTCTTTATAAAGAACAATTGGTAGATAATTGTATTATTTGAAATCTATAACAAATCCAGGCAACAAAATTACAACAAATAGAAAATTATGCAAAAAATTCACTAGGGCACTAATGTGTGGATACCCTATCATTTCTTAGATCCTCATAACTTACCAACACCTACTATATTGGTATACACATAATATGGCATTTACTTGAAGTATTTCATATGTATCTAGAAGTAAATAAGTTGTATGACAATTGTTATGGCAGATATAAGATGTGTATTATAGTTTATATTTCAATTTTTCTTAAGTAGCATGCATGTGCGGTTCATATTGTGACTACAATTACCAAATATATTTCAGTGAAGATGTGAAGATGATCTCTCATTAGGTTCTAATTACTTAAAGCATCATTAATGAGCTTTCCAAATGAATAAAATATGTTAACAAATTAGTAAAAACTAGGAAAACAAATCATGCTTTAAAAAAATATGGCACAATGAGTCACACTCTGAGATTTATTTAATTACTCATCAAGTGTTGCTACAACATATATATGATCACCATTACCATATAAATGGGACATGTGACCATCATTTTGGTTTCTCCAATGACATTCCACATCATGAGCATTGTTTAGGGTTGATTGTGTTGATTTTTTTTAAACAAATCATTTATACATTTTATGGAAATTATAGACACAATTTATAATCACATTACAGGATCATGATGTATGGATATTCCTTATCATTTCTTAGATACTCACAACTTACCAACACCTAATAGATTGATATACACATCATATGGAATTTACCCCTAGAATGCCACATGTATCCTAGAACAAATTAGTTGTATGGCAATTGTTATGGTGCATATATGATGTGTATTACAGTTTATCTTATAATTTTGTTGAAGTAGCATACAACAATTTACATAGTGAGATGAGAACCACTCTCTAGAGTATACATCGATTTTGTACACATGGATTTTCAGTTTCTTTTTAAGATATATCATTGATGATGATCACATAATTATATAATGAACCATTAAGTTGAACTATGAAATTATTCCTCACAACACACACACACATATTGATGAATTAATAATTTTTCTCATATAATTTTTTTAATCTATTTTGAAAATAAATAAATTATATATAATTATTTCTAAGAAGAACAAGAGAGAATTCCTTACCATATCTTCGTAAAACATATAATAGCAAGAAAATTAATCTATTGAAATTTCATTTCCAAACATATTCATGGAGTAAAATAAAGATTAAAAGGAGATATTCATGGATTTACCTATAACATCACCTCATACTTAAGAATTTAAATGTACAATATTGATGATACATAGGTTAGGAGAAAATTAATCTATTGAAATTTCATTTCCAAACATATTCATGGAGTAAAATGAGGATTAAAAAGAGATATTTATGAATTTACTTATAACATCACCTCATAAAAGTGTAAATGTACAATATTGATAAAATTTATTTATATGTGATAAATAATAAACCTTTATATCACATGTATCATATAATCTTATAAACAAACACATTCTATATTATGCAATAAAAGTGAAATTACACAATCCACATGGAAATAAGACTTAGTTCAAGCAAAAGAAAATAAAAAATAAACCATAAGTGACATGGATTTTGCAAAGGCATATAAGTGTCGTTATACCGATGACAGCCAAAGCGTCGCTATTGCGACAGATGCCTCCAAATGTCTCAATTGTGACACTTAGACATTGTGTCGCAATTGCGACGTTTGGAGGCAGTCGTCGCAATAGCAACGCTTTGGGGCATAGTGTCACAATTGTGACATATTTATCCAAACATCGCAATTGCGACACTTTTTCTAAGTGTCGGTATTGCGATACTTCTCTCTAAATTTCGGTATAGCGATGGTTTCAGGCAGGATTGAAAAAAATTGGGGAAATTTTCGACATTTGGTCAAAAGTGTCGGAATTCCCCCCAAATGTACTAGTGTGATTCTATTTTGGTTTGACCAATATGAGCCCACTTTCATGCTTGAAATATGGTGCAGGAGTGATTCGCTAAAAATGATATTTGGTTCAACCCAATCTATGGTAAGGTGCTATGTGGAAGTCCCTGACTTGTTTGGATTTTTTATATGTTAATATGAGTTAATTTTTTATTGTGATCTATGATTACTTGTAGTAGTTAATGTGTTGATTTTATGGCTAGTTGGTCATGGATTCTATTCCTGTTATATGATGTTTATATGCATGGTTATATGATGTTATCTTTACTATGGATCTTTTTCATGATTTGATAAGTTATTGAATGGTTGATAGGTGCAGGAGCTAACAAGTGTTGTTGAAGTTACTTGTGAGGACATTAGATGTAACGACCCCAGGTTAATGTTTCATGTAATAAAGGATAATGAAGGAAAAATAGTACCAAGGTCATGGGACATGTATTCAAAGTTGAATCTTGGGAAAAACATCCTAGTGGGTATCACTTTCGATTTATTAATGGCTATGGAAATTAGAATCACCATACTTACAATTGAACAAGCATGAAATTGGAGGCTCGTAAGAGGAAATAATCAATATTTAATTATGAAAAAAAAGGAAAATAGGAGAAAAGGAAGGTGAAGAGACACATATTTGCATGCTAATAAAAATGAAGGAAAAGGGAAAAAAGGGAAACATCAATGATTAAAAGGCATTAAATAATCGTTTCATAGATTTTGGGTCGGTTCTAGCTTTTTTCAGTTCAGTTCGGTTTGGCTCTCTCCTTTCATTCTCTCTCTCATACACTCTTGCACACTTATAGTATTCTTGGAGCATTTTGGCATTCACTTGGACTTGGAGAAAGGAAAGAAAAGGAAAAGTAAAGGAAAGTGAAGGAAATCAAGGAGAAGGTTGGACCAACAACTTCATTAGGAATATCTTGTAGGTAACAAGTTGCATGTGTGATTTCCTAGATGATGTGTGAATGAATGATACATGCACTTATATAGTTTGTTCATCTTTTATCATTGGAATGAGTTTTTCCTAGTTTGAAAATGGTTTCAGCCTTTCCTTCCCATTCCTTGATATCCATGGTGTGATGGGATTCATTCTTGGTTGAGTTTTGGATTACCAGAAGGTTTTGGAACCAGGTGGGTGGTCCCAAAAAAATTACCAAGGGTTGTGGTGGAGATGGTTTTATTTGGGAATCCCTCGATAGGTGGGTGGAGATAGGAAAATTTCTCAATGTATGGTGAATAAATTCTAAGGAATCCAAGCTCATTTTAGTTTTGTGATCTCAGTGCCGGTTTAGATGAGATCATGGTAGCTCGAGGGTGGAGGTAGTTTAACCTCTAGATTCCCTAGTTAATTATGTCTTGGTTTATCCCATGAGATCCCAAATTCATATAATCAGATATTGGTTGAAAGAAATATTTGGTTCAACCCAATATATGGTTAGGTGGTACATGGAAGTGCCTGACTTGGTTGGCTTTTGCATAAGCTAATAAGAGCTATTTTCCTATTGTGATCCATGAGCACTTGTACTTTTTATTATGTGGATTCTATGGATGATTTTTCATGGTTGATATTCTGGTTATATGCTTGTTATAAGCATGGTTCTATAATGTTCTCTAGCTATGGCTCTTGTTCATGTTTTTTTAAGTATTTGAATGGTTGATGAATGCATGGGCTAACAAGTGTTGTTGCAGTTACTTGAGAGTGAATTAGACCTTATTGGTGATTATCAAATGAATTTCACATATATAAGATCAGATATTCATTCATGACCTCTAACGCATGTGTTTAGCATATGTTTGACGAAATGTCTAATGTGTACTAGGAAGTCTAGGTCAATTTATTGCTTCAATTTTGAATGTTTGTCATTTTTATTAACCTAATAGTGATTTTGGAGAGTTACAGGAAGTTCTCGGTAGTGGTTTGGACACCAACGTAAAAAGGTGGCTCAGATATCATAACCGTTGTCATTGAACTAGGAAATTTAGGTTATAAATACACACAGGAAAGCCTATGGGTGGGGTTGGAGCCTCATAACTACATGAATGTGGTATTATGGGTGTGGTTGGGGATTTTCCCTAGTGAAAAAGGATTCCAGCCGAGGGATTGACTGCCTGGGGTGGTTTGTAACCTCCTAAGTTGTCTATGGTCTCTTAGGGTGTTTGTTTGTGGTCATATTGTAGGCCCCACTTCCATAACTGGAACTTGAAGGTCAGGTGATGTCATAGTATCACTCAGGATCACATTTTCCCTGGAGCTTGTAAAAGTGGATAAATGTTGGGAGGGGTGGTTATAGGTTGGTATCAAAGCTTCCGGGTTCAAACACTTGGAATAGTTGGGCTAGATGAGATTTTTATGCATGCATTGTCATGCCTATGGTTGTCATGTATGTAGTCAGTGTTATAGTTTGAGTTATCAAACATGGTTTCAATAGGTTGATATGTTGATGTCATTCTATGTGTGTGTGTGTGTGTGTTATGCTAATTTGGATTGATTTATGCAGTCGAGATAGTCTCCCTTGAACTTCATTCAGGTATGTTTGATCATGTTTCTATTTGGTTTATCTAACATGGTATGTTTGCAAGAATAACAAGATCAAAGATGATGAGAAAAATGGTGGATTACAACTCACATTACTCTCCTTATAGATCAACTGAGTAGGATGGATATGGGTACTCTCCTAATATAGAAGATACACTGATAAGTCTAAAGGAAAAAATCATAAGTTTCAAGGAAGATAATGATAGGATAATTGAGTCCCAGGAAAGAATTTCCAGAGCTTAGGAAAAGCAAGTCGAGGTTAATGAAATGATCCTTTAGGGCTTATCGAATTTGCAGAGACATGGACAACCATGGATTAATCATGGATAGGAGGAAAGTAATAATGGGAAATATGGTAACAAGCCTCGATCATGATACAGGTTGGACAGGGATGACACAGTCAAAGGTGGTAGATGGTTGGATACACCTAACACATGAGATAGTGTGTATGGGTTTTTTTCTAGTTATGGTTCAGAGATACATCATTATCATCACCACCATCATCCTTATAGGAGGAGTGAGAAGTATTACTTGCCATATGAGTTCAAGAAAGCCAAGCCTCCTACATTTGATGGAGAGATGAAGAAACCAAAATATGTAGAAGCATGACTACTTGGGATGAATAATTTCTCAAAAGTGCATAATTATACAAAGAATACATTAGAGAAATTTCCAGCCTAAAATTTCCCATGAATTTTTCACGTAATTTCCATGTGACAATATGTAAACCAATCAAAATCATTTAAATTTAAAAATAGGTACACGTAAATATTTTGGAGGGAAAAGAAAAAAAAACACTTTTTTTAATTGTATTTTTGGCTAATATCCTTATATATTTACTCAAATTTCAAGTGTATATACCCGTCAGATGCATAATTAAATTCTACATCCAATGAGTACCCATTATGCATACTTTTGAGAATAACCACATTGCTAAAAATTGTAGAACACACTTTTGTAACGTATCTACAATTTTTATCAATGTGGGCCTTCTCAAAAGTATGCATAATGGGTAATCATTGGATGCAGAATTTAACTATACATCCGACGTGTGTCTACACTTGAAATTGAGTAAAAATATAAGTTGATAATAAAAAAATACAATTAAAAAATAAGTTTTCTTATTTTCCCTCCAAAATTCATAACTCTTATTTTAATATTTTAACTATTATTTTATTAATTTTCCTTAGGAGGCCACTTTTAGGTTGAAATTTTCTCTAATATGAAATTTAAGATAGTTATTTTCAGTCTCAAAATAAAATCATATATCTAGTGGTAAGATGTGAAGTGTTTCAAAGGAATCAGGGTAGAAGAGTTAAGTTGGCATTAGTTTAAATGGCTCTTCAGGAGGAAGTACTTATCCAAGAGATATTATGATGGAAAGGATAAGGAGTTATATGAGTTGAAGGGGGGTTCTATGACAAATGAAGAGTACACGAATAAGTTTCTAGAGATGTTGAGGTATGTGCCTTACCTCAAGGATGAGAATACGAAGGTTCAAAGGTTCATCAGTGGATTTCCTTTAACATTCAAGGAACAAATTGAGTATGATGAGCCTCAATCATTGGATGAATTCATTGGGAAATTAAAGCATTGTTATGAGTAGTCTAAGTGTAAATCTGAGCCTAAGCGTGATTGGAAAGGGAATGAAAATGCTAAAGGAAAATTGCCTCATAAGTGGGGAAGACCTCAGGATGCAGGTGAAAAAAGAAAATATGGCTCCTTACAAGAAGTTCAATGCAACTGAGAAGGGACATGGACCTTGGCCTGGAGAGCAGAAAAATAAAGGTAGTGGAAGAGAACCGTTGCAGTGTTGGATTTGTGGTAAAGATCATCATAAGAAGGATTTTCCATTATACCAAGGTGGTAGACCTCATATATATAGTACTCAGGAGCCGAAGACGGTTGGGGATGTTGGCCATAACATTCCTTGGATATATAAAACACTTGATAACATGTAGGTGGATCATCAGACATCCGTTATTGAGATGTAATGTAAGCTCTATGATCAATTTGTTTCCATTTTGATAGATCCTTGATCTAATTATAGTTATGTTAGTCCTAACCTGGTGGATAAGTTTGGCTTGAATAAATAAGTGCATGTTGAGTCTTGGTTGGTACAATTGGCTATAAGGACTAAGAAAATAGTTTTTCATTGGGTGAGAGCTTATGCATTTGAGCTGAATGGTATCCCTACTTCCACATGTCTATATGTGCTTCCTATGGGTTCTAAAAATATGATTTTGGGTATGGATTGGTTGTTTTGGTAGACTACTATGAGAAATATATTGAGTGACTGGATGATGATGGAGAGAAGAGAATCTTGCAGGCAAAGACGAAGCCTACATCATTGGGGATGGTTACAACTGCACAAGCTAAGCGCAATTGCAAAAAAGAGTGTGTATTATTTGCAGTGCATATTTCCAGTGACAAGGGGAAGAATGTTGAGGATGATCAAGTATTGAAGAGGTATCTTGTTTAGCAGTAGTTTCAAGATGTGTTTCCTGCATATATTTTAGAGTTATCGTCTCATATGGAAGTGGATTTCTCTTTGAGGTGGTATGAGGGGCAGCACCAACATCAAAGGCACCTTACAAGATGAGCACTCTAAAGTTGGTGGAATTGAAGTTTCATCTTAGGGAGATGCTTGGTAAAGGATACAAAAGTCCAAGTGTTTCGAGTTGTGCTGCACTAGTGTTGTTTGTAAAGAAGAAGGATTGTACTCTCAGGTTATGCATTGATTACAGGTAGTTGAACAAGGTGAACATCAAGAATAGTATGATCCATTGTCATGGATTAATGAATTTTTTGATCAACTAAAAGGAGCAGAATTGTTCTCAAATATTTATCCGAGACCAAGATATCATGAGGTGCATATCAAAGAAGAAGATATCTACAAGACTAAATTTTGTACCAGGTATGGGAATTATGAGTTTGTGGTGGTTCCTTTTGGTCTTACTAATGCTCTAGTGGCTTTCATGTGTTTGATGAACAATATGTTTCATCCTTATATGGACAAGTTTTTCATAGTGTTTATTGATGATATATTGATATATTTTAAGAATGAGGAAGAGCATGAAGATCACTTGGTAGCAGTATTCCAACCTTAGGAAGTGCACTTTATTTCAAACATAAGTTCATCACTTGGGGAATGTTGTTTCCAAGGAAGGTATACTAGTGGATCCATAAAAGATTAAGGATATCATGGAATGGATAGATCCTAGGAAGGTGGATGAGGTTAGATCATTCATCAGGCTATAATGTTATTACAGGAGGTTTATTAGGGACTTCACATGGATTTCCTATCCTATTACATCTTTGCAGAGGAAAGGAAATAAGTTTGAATGGAATGAGGAGTGTGTAACTAGTTTTGAACAATTGAAGCATTTTCTTACAAATGCTCCTTTCTTGAAGATTGCATATACTGAGAAAGAGTTTGTACTTTGTACAAATTCTTGCAAGAGAGGACTTGATGGATTTCTAAAACAAGAAGGATAGGTGATGTGATATGAGTCAAGGAAGTTGAATGAGCAAGGACATAAATATGTGACTCGTGATATTGAGTTGTCAGTTATAATTCATGACTTGAAGATGTGGAGGAATTATCTTCTTGGCAGTAGGTTCATCTTGATGAGTGATCAAGGTGGATTGAGTTACTTCTTTGACCAACCTAATCTAAATGTTAGGAAAGCTAGATGGTTGTTTACCCTAAGTGAGTTTGACTTCGAGATCAGATACATCAAGGGAAAGGAGAATTAGGTTGCATACTGTCTTGGTTGGAGAGTGTAGGTGAATCATATTTCAGCTCTGAGCTCTTATGGGACATATTTGCAGGAGAGAATCTTGCAGGAAGGAAATCATGATGATAGGTATCAGTAGTTGAAGCACAAGTTGCAGCAGCAGGTTGAAGGTGACAGGTATGAGGAGTATCACTTCATGGTATGGTTTGGTCAGATTCATGAACAAGATTTATGTGTCATATAACAGTGAGATCAAGAAGCTTATCTTGAAGGAGTTTCATGTAAAGTCATATGCTTGGATACCATAAGATATTGAATGTAGCTAATAAATTCTAACATTGGAAGAACTTAAAGAAAGAGGTGGTTGAGTTTGTTGCTATATTTTTGGACTGTCAACAAGTGAAAGTTGTCTGTAAGCACCCAACTAGTCTATTACAACCTATTCCAATTCCAAAATGGAAATGGGAGGTAATTTCCATGGAATTCATTACAGGTTTTTCGAGGACATCGAAGCAGCATAATTATGTTATGGTTGTGGTTGACAGGTTAAGTAAGGTAGCATAATTAATTTCAATGAAGTCTACTAATTGATCTAGTGAGGTAGCTCAAATTTTCTTCAGGGAGATAGTGAAATTTCATGGTGTTCCAAAGAAGATCATATCATATAGAGATGCCAAGTTCACTTCCATGTTTTGGAAGGAGTTTCTTGAAAGATTGGGGGCAAACTTGGCTTTTAGTACAAATTATCATCCATAGACATATGGGAAAAAAGAGAGGGTCAACAAGATTCTTAAGGATATGTTGAGGATGTACGTCATACATCAACAAATGAAGTGAGAGGAGTATCTACCACTGGTAGAGTTTTCATATAATAATGGGTATTAGGAATCCTTGAGGATGAGTCCATTTGAAGCTCTTTACGGGTATAGTTGTAATACTCCTATCAGTTGGAGTGATCAATTGAACAGGATGTTGAATGGAACAAATATGTTTCTGAAATGGAGTAGGAGATGCATTTTATTAAGAGGATTTTGAAGGAAACACAAGACACGTAGAATAGCTATGCATATCAACATAGGGAATTCAAGGAGTTTTAGTTTAGGGATCATGTGTACTTGCACATCAAGCGCAAGAGGAGTTCCTTTAGGATTGGGTCATGTTCCAAGTTGGCACATTGATAATTTTGGTTGTTTTGAGATTCTTGAGAGGATTTGACCAATGGTCTATTGACTTGCACTACTGCCAATAGTGAAAGTTCATGATATTTTCCATATTTCATTACTTAAGAGATATGTGCAGGATGTTGATCATATAATTGATTGGTCTGTATTGTAGGTGTAACTAAAGGGAGAGTTCCAGCCATAGCCTCAATGCATATTGCAGTAGAAAAATTTCATGTTTTGGAACCGAGAAATAGAGCAAGTTAAAGTGTAGTGGAAGCACTTTAGGACCAAGGAAGCTACATGGGAGATGGATGATCAGATGCAGAAGTTGTGTGCTTCATTATTTGTTGGTTCATGAAAATGATGTTTTGGTATATGTATATATGTATGGTTGTAAATACCACAATGAGATGTGTTATAAATTTTGAATAAACAATATGTTTTTTTTGTTTTTCAGCAAGATGCCATTGTAAATATTACATCAAGTTATATTGTAATTCTCCATATATAGTATGTTTCATTTTCAGCGGTTTTTTATTCATAGGTGTCATAGAACACCGAGGAAAATGTTCCCCTAAGGGGGAGGGGTTTGTAACACCCCTGGGTTAAAGTTTCATGTAATAAAGGATAATGAAGGAAAAATAAGGCCAAGGTCATGGGACACGTATTCCAATATGGATGTTGGGAAAACACTATAGTGGGCATCACTTATGTTTTATTAATTTCTATGGAAATCGACAAAGTAAAAGAGTCAATAATCGACATTTAATTATGAAAATAAAGGAAACTAGGAGACAAGGAAGGTGAAGAGACACAATTTTTGTTATAGCATCATTTCTCACCTTCATATGATTCATGATTTCTTTTATGGCTTTGGGCACCCATTCCTACAGACTTGGACAAAATTCACTAAAAAACAGTGTAAAAAACCCCATACGCGGTTATGCCCAGATTTTTCCACGTGTATACGCGAGTCCATATGCACTTTCCCGCGTATGCCATTAAAATCATTAAAAAATATATTAAAATTCCCTATTTTTGGGCTGGGTTGATGGTTACTCTGGTAGTTCAACCACCCTAGCACGTAGCCAATTGTTTCTAACTGTTGAAACTACTTTGAGGGAGTATAAAAGCCCCTCATGTGTATGGCCTAAGGGAGAGAGAAATCATTGATATTATACTCTGTTGGATTCCCAGTTCAAGTCTGATTCCCCGTGCCTCCTGCACTTTCCCAGTTCATTACAGGAAACCCTTGTTTCCTAGAGATGCTCATCTCCCTATATGTCATCTCGTATGCACCAGTTTGGAAAGAATCTTAGCGAGGCAAGGGCGGGACGGATCCGGACGACGGTCTGCTCGAAGATCGTGGAAGGATTTAGGTGATCTCTCCACTCGTTATTTCTGTACATGCTATTTATAACAAAAAAGAGCCATCTTGTTCCCGAAATATACGTGTTAGTGTCCGCTTGCATATATGAGAATATGGTTATTTAAGCATTTATTATGGTTTATCTAATGTTTCATATGGATTTCACTAACATTTAGAGTAGATATATGCTGTACAACCAGATCTTTGTGCTTGTTTCTTCTTGTCTTTCAGGTTAAGAAGGAAGAACGGTTGCTGGGGGTTTGGACCCCGCGGGATCTGAGTAGTATGCCCTGCTCTGTGGAGGTTGAAACCCAACAAACCTCTAGGGTGATTTTCCCCGAAACAGAACTGGCGACTCCGCTAGTGATCGCATTCTTGTGATTCCCCTGTTGGGTGGTTTCAGCTGTTTGATAGGTTTCCAACAGTTTTAACTTTTATTTCCAGTCCAGTTTACTCTTTCTCAGTCAGTCTGAAGTCCTAGTTTCTTATCCAGGCTTGATCCTTTTTGTTTTTCATTATCTACCTTTATATACGCGGTTTTGTTTGCACACAGTCGCGTATACACGCATTTTTTGTTAAAGGGAGTCGTGTATACGCGTGTTTCCTTTAGCACAGTCGCGTATGCATGCTTGTTGCTAAACTGTAAAGTTGCGTATACCTAGGCAGATTTTGAAATTTTGGGTTTCTTGACTTTTTAGTCCTTTCTGTCTGTGGAGACCTGTTCCTGCAGTGTCTATGTACCCTCTGGATTGTGAAGAAAGTGGTCTTTGGTCTTTTCTCTCTCTTGTTTGATCGAAAACTAGTCATTTTGGCAAAGTGTTGTTTCTGGTGCTGGCACTTCTGGTTTGAGTACCAAGATCTCTTTCTGAGTATTCTTGGCTGCTCTACTTTATCAGAACAGAGAGATTTTGCTCATTTACTCTTTCTTATCTTTGTGTTTTGCTTTGCACTACGATTTTTGCCCGTTTCTTGGTTGGTTTTCTTGAGTTCAGTCGACTAGGTCTTGTTGCAACTTTTGAAGAGTCTTTCTTGATTCTTTGAA
This sequence comes from Pinus albicaulis, assembly GCA_034641835.2. Classification (NCBI taxonomy): domain Eukaryota; kingdom Viridiplantae; phylum Streptophyta; class Pinopsida; order Pinales; family Pinaceae; genus Pinus; species Pinus albicaulis. The sequence continues at coordinate 1,251,179,427 of CM076578.1, read as the reverse complement.
GTTTTTGTTTGCGGCAAGGTTGTACTATTCTTCTAGGCTGAGTGGATGAGTTTACTTGTCTTCTTGTGCTCATATTGATCTTGCTACTAGTTAGCCCTATAAGATTTGGAGCATTTTTGAAGTTTTTGCTTGAAATTCAGTATTGTTTGGCTTGGGATTTGATAGTTTTTCTTGGTCTTTTCAAGCTCTTCCTTTATAAAACTCAAAAGCTCAAAAAACATTTTGCTTTGCTTTTTTTTTTACATTTCAAAAGCTCAAAAAACATTTTGCCTTGTTACTTGCTTTTGTTTTTGCATTTTTGTTTTCGTTTCACTATATCTTTTAAAGCTTTGTTGAGGTTTCTTGCCTTTGGATTTTGGCTTGATTTTGGAAAGGAGTTGTCATCGATTTCTTCCCTTTGTTTTTAAGTTTTTGGAGTCTTTATATTAAGAGTTCTTGATTTCAGGAACTAGCTTTCTGGACAACCAAAAAGAGTTAAAACTGAAGGAGCTTTTGGGAAATTTCACTCTGCTTTAGGAGATTTTGCATCTTAGAATTTGCATGCTTGTAGTGATTTGCATCAGGTGCACTTAAGAATTTAGTCATTTTCATAGTTTTTGTGAGTGTGAGTTTGTTATCTGAAAAGAAAAATACATTTTTTATTCTCGTAGAACCTGTATAGAAGTTGCTTTTCATCGAAAGACAATAACTGCATTTGCATGTATTTTGGTTTTTATTAATTTCTTTTCTGCGTCAAAACACCATAAGTTTCATCTCCGTATCCCTTTGACTTAACATAACAGCCCATTAAAATAAGCGATATAATTTAAAATCAACTAGCAAGTTTTCTAAGTGTCATACACCAACTAGCTAGGTTGTAGGGCCTTGGAATAGGTGAGTGGAGAGTTAACTCTCCAAGGCCGCTCAAACAAAACATAGAAGTTGATTAATTGAGCAAAATCCAACTCTATTAGGTGGACCGGGAAAGCTCTCCTCCAGAGAGTCAATCGCGAGGGGAAGTGAAGGCTGAGAAGAGGGATACCCCCTCTCTGATTAGCTGAATCTAACCTCAAGACCGTTCCACCCAGCTTCTGATACGGATTGGTGCCCATAGTTGCCACTCCTAGGTTCCACACAGGTGACTGCGGGGGGTAATACCCGTGGTACCTGAGGCAGACGTCACATCACTTTCAGCAGTGCTTCTGGGGGGTGTCCTTGCGAAGCTTGGGTGCTTGAGCTGGCAAAGGTTGTCGTTAGGAGGTCGGTGTAACTTTTTCTGATACCTTCGCTAGTAGGCCTGGGCCGTAATTATCCCAGACTGCTTTCAGGAGGTCCTATATTTTTCGCTTTCTTGTATTTTGGTGTCCGGTCCTCATCACCCGGAGCGGAAATACTTGAAGGTTGTTTGCTTGATTGTATCTCAAGGATTATTTTTTTAGTGAGTGTTCTTTGCTCCTAGCTTGCCTAGCTTTACATTTTTTTTTTGAGTCTAATTAAAATCTATAAAAGTGGCTGATCAAGCACCTCGTCGATCGAGGAGAATCTAGGGGTTATCTCCCGAGAGTCCAGAGCCTTCTTCAAGAAGGCGTAGGAGTGATTTAGCAGGTGGTTAGCACCCTGTGGTGTCTGAAGCAGTGGAGAGAGATCCTCCACAAGGGTCTGAAGGTTTCATAGCTTATTCTGGTGTCGGTTCCGAGAGGAGCATTCTGCTCACCTCGCGAGTTTTATTTCCTTAGGAAGAAGATTTTCAAATTGAAGAAGTACCTGAACCTCCTGCGTCAGGTCCATCTCCTCTTCCTCCTGATTATCCGTTCGTTGTTCAATACATCGGACCTGAGTCAGAGAGACCAGAAGATCTTCCGTATCATTCATACCTTTTGATGGCCACGACTAGGAACGCGGCTTCTGCTGTGAGTGTTGCAGGCATTCAGACTCCTGCTTCTATTGAAGGAGGGGGCACTATTGCTTCATCTTCAATTTCTTCTAGTGCTGCTGTGTTTAGCTCTGGTTTCATCCAAGCACATGCTTCTCATTCTGGTCCCTTCTGTTTCGGAATGCCCACTAGTGGGATTCCTTCTTTTTCCTTTTCTGCTGCTTCAGCTGGATCTACACCCATGTCTTCCATGGCTAGTGGATCAACTTCTTTTCAAGGGTTCCATGGCTAGTGGATCAGTTCGAATCCTTCTTTAGGGTCCTTTCCGTTTACTTCACAGACCCAGAGTTTCAACCCTTGGTCTGGAGGTCAAAGTTCGACTACTTTTACAGGTTGGAACCCTGTATTCACTACAGCGGGGGCAGGGAATCAGTTTTACGTAGGTCATCAAGGGAATGCTTCTTTCCCTTCGTCGAGTGCTTATCAGACTTTTTCTCCTCTGTCTAATGCCTGGAACCCCTATCAGGGGCTTTCCTCTTCATTTAATACTTCAGCAGGGGGAACTGGTCTGGGCTTTGGTAACTCGGCGTGGGGAGGAGGTCCTTCTCCTTTTTCTACGAGTTCTTTCTGGCAACCTGGTGCCTCATCAAATCCAGGGTATTCTTTTCAGAATTTTGGGAATCATCCCATCAAGGATGGAATCCTCAGGCTCCGCCTCGATTACCTTTTCTGGCAACATTAAACTTGCCAGATCTGTCAAAATTGACTAATGATCTGATTCGGTACGGTCCGGGGTGGCCTCCGGTCCTGACCAAACTTCCTTCAGACATGCCAAAGTTTGAAGGGAAGAATGGAGAGGATTCGGCTGACCACATCACCACTTTCCATTTATGGTGTTCTTCTAACTCCCTGATCGACGATTCGATTAGGTTGAGATTGTTTCAACGCACCCTAATTGGAAACGCTGCCAAATGGTATATTGAGCTAACTGGGGGCAGTTTTGCTACATTTGGAGAACTGGCTGTTACATTTCTAAACCATTTTCAGTTGCCTGTCCGATATGAGGCTGGGACTGAAATCCTAGCTAATTTTAAGCAGGACGAGGAAATCCACATTTTTGATCACATTCAGGAATGGAGGAGAAGGAAGAGGCTTATTAAAGCTCATATTCCAGGAGAATTCCTTCTGGAATGGTTGCTGATATCTCTGCAGTCAGACATTTCTAAAGATGTATCCCTATTTGGGGTATTTTCTGAGGAGCAGGCCATTTTTAGGGCCCAGCAGCTGGAACTAATCTATTCTCAGTCTGGGGTCCTCTATAAATATTTGCCCAATGCTCCTCGCTCCAAATTAGATTTATCCAAAACTAAGCCTGGTCCGCATGGTGATGGGCTTATCGGATCGATCAATAGTGGTGCAGCCAGCCTACTTACTCAATTGTAGCAGTTTTCTTTGCAATCTGCTCCTTTTGGTCAGGCTGTACCTGCTGAGTCATCACCTTCCCAGTCTTTGTCCATAAACGTTGTCCAAGCTTCTGATCCCAAAGGAGATCAACAATCCAAAGGGAAGAAGAAGGGACGAAATAACAAGAAGAAGGGCAAGAACGGGAAGGGTAATGTGAATAAAACCAACGAGCATGTTGGTGAGGGTCCAAAGGAGAAGAAGAAAGTGAAGTTTCCATGCAAGTTGTGTACTGGAGACCATCTCACACACCTTTGCCCTAAAATTCAGGATGCGCAGCGCTTGTTAGCTCAGTAGGGTTCTTCTAGTTCCCAGGCTGTTTTAACAAACCCTTTTCCCCAAGGGAAACAGTTAGTTGTTGGCGCGAACCAAAATCCTGGGGCTTCCTCTGGGGGTACCCAGGAAGGGGAAATTCCATCGAACATTTTCATGATGAGTGCTCACGCGGATATCGCTACGAGATCCCGTGATTATGGCGGAGAAGAGTCTTCGAAAGCTAAGGATATTCCTGATGCTACTGAGCCGCTTCACATTACAAAGCCTACTGTTGAGTCTATGCCTCGGATGCCCAAAGCATCTTCTAAGCGATCGACGATTAATCCAAATGCTAGGGCTGCCCATAACTACTCGATTGTGGAAGATCTGGTGCAGAGTCCTTGTGCTATGTCAGCTTTAGATGTACTCCAGTCTTGTCTGGCTCAGCGCAGTGCTTTGCTCACTGCCATTGGGGCTATTGATCCAAAAAATTCTCTTCTGATTACTTTTGATATGACTAATTTTAAGAAGAGATTACCCCATCATATGGCTTTTCATATCAAATCATCGTATCGGAAGTGCAATATCTTTCGAACGGTTGTTGATGAGGGTGCTTCCACATGCGTGATGTCTCTCACATGTTGGAAGACAATTGGATCTCCTAAAGCTGTTCCATCTACCACTCTTCTGACTGCGTTCGATGGTCATTCTCACAGACCCCATGGTATTGTCCCAGCTTTGCCCATCTGTGTTGGGGGAAAAACTGTCAATATAGAGGTTGAGGTAGTAGATGCAAGCTTGGACTATAGCCTTCTGTTGGGGAGAAACTAGATTTATGAGATGGATGCCATTGCATCCTCATTATTTCGAATTATATGTTTCCCCCACGAAGAGAGGATTGTTACAGTGGATCAACTGGACTGTCCTCCTGTAGACCCGAATGCGTCTACTGACTCATCTGTTCCAAAGTTGGATAATACTAAGGCGCTTGTTGAGAATTTAGGAGTTGGAATGTATTCTTCCTTGATGGGTACTTTTGATCTTCCTCCTTTTACAGTGCATATAAATGCTATTTCATCCTCCAAGGCTCCTCTTCGAAGAGAGTTCTTCAGAACTCATTATTTTTCAGACCCTTGGACTTTGCCTTCCCCTACCGCCACATTAGCGGAAGGTCAAGTGGGTGGGATGGCATTTCCGATGTCTGCAGCTGAGATTGCTTATCAGTCTATTGTTGACTCTGCAGAATCCAGTCCAGCTCCTCTTTCAACAGAAGAGTTGGATGGAGATGTGGCTCTGGCTTGGACACTTAGTTCTTCTTCTACCCAGGATTGCCTTGATACCACTCTTCCATCTGAAGAGGCCATCCTAGAAGCCATGACTGGTATAGATAGACTGTGGGATGATTTGCATCATCGGTCTTACTTCTTACCTGATTCGAGCGAAGTTGAAACGAGTTTTCCAAGTCCTCCGTCTCCTGGTCCTGTTCACCCAGTCTTGAACCCTTTAGCACCAACACAGGTTTATGCTGAAGGGAACATGGCTGTGATTTCTCTTACTATCCCGGTGAACATTTCCAGGGATCCCAATATTATTGAGAATGTCTTCATTGGAGCTGAATGTTCCCGTGAAGAGATTCAAATTTACACCGAGCTCTTTAAAGAGTATAGGGATGTATTCGCTTGGTATTATGAGGAAATGCCTAGTATAGATCCATCTATTGTCCAGCATGAGATCAAGACTTACGAAAACACTAAGCCTGTGAGGCAAAAACTTCGTCCGGTCAATCCTAGGAAGGCAGCAGCTATCAAAGCTGAGGTTGAGAAGCTGCTTAAGGCAGGATTCATTTTCCCTGTTCCTTTGACTGAATGGGTTTCAAATCTCGTTCCCGTAGATAAAAAGCAAGGAACGATTCGAGTTTGCATCGATTTCAGAGACCTAAATAAAGCATGTCCTAAAGATAATTACCCCACACCATTTATTGATCAGATCATTGATGAGTGTGCAGGTAATGAGATTTTCTCCTTCATGGACGGTTTCTCCAGATATAATCAGATTACTATCCGTCCTGAAGATCAGCATAAGACTGCCTTTATTTGTCCCTGGGGTACTTTTGCATACAAGAAGATGCCTTTTGGTCTTAAAAATGCTGGGGCTACGTTTCAGCGGGCCATGTCATATGCCTTCCACAACATCAAAAAGATTATCGAGGCGTATTTGGATGATTTAGCTGCTCATTCTCGAAAGAGGATGGATCATCCTGCTCACCTCCGGAAAATATTTGAAAGATGTCGTTTCTATAAGATTAGATTGAATCCGAACAAGTGCATTTTCGCGGTTACATCCGGTCGGTTATTGGGATTCATTGTGTCTAGGGAAGGGATAAGGGTAGATCCCTTCAAGGTTGAGGCAATACTTCGGTTGCCTCCCCCGTCCTCTATTCGTCAGCTTCAAAGTCTACAAGGAAAGTCTAATTTTCTTCGGAGATTTATCGTAAATTATGCTGAAGTTACAAAGGGATTTATGAGATTGTTGAAGAAAGGAGTTCCATTTCTTTGGGATGACTTCGCTCAACGCTCATTCGATGCTTTGAAAAAAGCATTGACCTCTACTCCTTTATTGAGTCCACCTGATTATAGCAGGGATTTCCTTTTGTATCTGGCAGCAGTAGAATCTACCATTGGTATGGTTCTGGTTCAGGAGGATGATTCTCTTGCAGAGCATGTTATTTACTACCTTAGTCGAGGCTTGGTAGGACCTGAACTCCGGTACACTCCGATAGAAAAGTTAGCTTTAGCAGCAGTTCATGCTATGCAGCGACTCCGACATTACATTATTCTTCGAAAAACTTATGTTTTGGCAGCAGCCAATCCATTTTAGTTTGTCCTTAGTAGGTGAGTGATTGGGGGAAAATACAATCGATGGATTGTGATTTTGCAAGAATTTGATCTTGAATTTATGTCTGCCAAATCCAAGAAATCATTAGTTTTCGCAGAATTGATCTCCGAGTTTCCCTGTGGAGAAGAGATGATTTATGATGAATCCTTTTCGGATGAATACTTGTTTCTTATCTCTTCACAGGATCCTTGGTATGGAAATATCATTGTGTATCTTCAGACTGCGAAGTTTCCCTCTACTTTTTTGAAAGATGAGCGTCATAAGTTGCGTCACTTGGCCAAGAATTACTTGATTATTGGTGATGCTTTATACCGTCGAGGGGTTGATTCAATCCTGAGATGCTGCTTAACTCTCGAAGAAGCTGAGGCTGTGCTGAATGATTCCCACAGTGGAGCTTGTGGGGGTCATTTATCTAGGCTTGCTACAGCCCAAAAGATTCTGCGTGCTGGGTACTTTTGGCCCTCGATTTTCAAAGATTGTATCGAATCGGTCAAAAAGTTTCATCTGTGTCAAGTATATACTCAAAAAATGCGCGCTCATCCAGCTTCGCTTTTTCCAGTCATTACTGTCGGTCCCTTTACAAAGTGGGGTATTGATCATACTACTTGTAACTCGCCTTCGGCTAAAGGTCACAAGTGCATTATTGTAGCAGTAGACTACTTTACGAAGTGGGTCGAGGCTATGCCTACTTTTGGGAATGATGGTGAGACTGCAGCTCTTTTTCTTTTCAACCAGGTTATTGCTCGTTTTGGTATTCCTAGAGAGATTGTCACTGATCATGGCAGTCATTTTCAGAATAGTATGATGGCTGAGTTGGCTCTCAAATTGGGTTTCTGGTAGGAGCATTCATCTCCGTATTATCCTCAAGCCAATGGGCAAGTGGAAGTCGTGAATAAATCCTTGAAGACCATTCCTCAAAGGACAATTGACAAAGCTAGATCCAACTAGCATATTATGTTATATCCTGCACTTTGGGCATACAGGACGTCAGTGAAAACTGCAACTGGATTTACTCCGTTTCAGCTAGTGCACGGGTTGGAATCTGTATTTCCCATTGAATGCGAGATTCCTTCTCTTAAATTAGCTGTTGAACTTCTTCCTGACACTTCTAGTCTTGAAGAAAGGCTCCTTCATCTGGAACATCTTGATGAGCAGCGTCGGGATGTAGCCACGATGAATGAAGCGCATAAAAACCGAGTTAAAGTTCAGTATGATAAGGCGGTCAAACCCAGGGTTTTTTCAGAAGGTGACCTTGTTTTGGTCTATGCCCAAGAAAAATATGCCCTGGGGGAAGGAAAGTTTAAGTCTATGTGGTATGGCCCCTTCATCGTTAAAAAAGTCCTTAAGAAAGGAGCGTATACCTTGGTTGATTTTGAAGGGAACGAGTTGTCGGAGCCCCGAAATGGGCTCTATTTGAAGAAGTATTATGCCTAGGCTTCGACTTGGCATGTTGCTTTTGTATATAGTAGTTTTTTGCTTTGTACATATCTGGTTGATTTTTGATCTTTGATGAGTTGGTGATGTTTTTGATCTGCTTTGGCAGGTTTTGTTGGATGTCATGAGTCATTTTGGTTTCGCCGATGGTGCTAGTAGACACACCCGAAACTTAGCTTCCGCGGCTTGGGTGCTTCATTATCCATCCGGTCAGCTGTTAGTATCAAGAGGGGTCTGCATTGGTCCTGCTTCCAATAATATAGCTAAATACACTGCAGTTGTTTATCTACTCTCGGAGGCAATATCTTTGGGTGTTGATTCATTGGTAGTTTTCTTGGACTCTCAGCTGGTGGTGTCGCAGTTGAACAATACTTATCGGGTTCGAGATCCATTTTTACTCCAGTTTTTCTTGAGGGTACGTTTGTTACAAAGGTCATTTCAATTTTTAACTTTCATTCATATTCCTTGAGCTGACAATTGGTTGGCTGACTCATTAGCTAATCAGGCACTGGATTGGCATATTAATCATTCCATACAATAAAATTTAATCATAAAAAACATCATACATTTTGATACATTTATCACATCACATCAAATATCGCTGTATATATATCATCAGAGTGTTCAAAAACTTTACAAAATTTGGATCCATAAAATCATACAAAATTTGGGCTTATGCCCGATCATGTTCAGTCTCAAAAATATACAGTCATCTGATACATAATATCTATCTACTCCTGAGGTCCCTACCCAGAAGTCGTGTTCCTATAGAACATGATCGTGGTGGCAACTCGGCGGAATAACCGTGCCCAGTCTCGGGGCACTCCTACCACCCGTCTCTGGATGGCTTCTGGCAGATCTTCCACGGCAGCCATAGGTATTTGGCGGGTTAACCCCTCCAAGTTCCTCTGTACAGCCTGGAGGGTTCTGTCTGAATCCACTGTATCTGTTTCGCCCCTGCGACGCTTGTGGCGCGGAAAACCCTCAGGTCGAACTGGTCCAACATCTGTATCATGATCATTTTAAATTGTCAGTCATTATGAATCCAATAAAAAACATGTTTTTTTTTCATTTTTTCATACATATTTGAAAAAATCTGAAAAATTATATAAGTTAATTTTTTTTTTTTGCAAACTTACCGACTGTGCCCCATGCTATGCCTGGTAGAAGAACAAGATCTGGATCTCCACAAAAGTCCATCCTGGCATAGGGATAGTCATCCACAGCGATGATTTGTTCTCCCCACCAAAGGAAGAACTCATCATCCCAAGTGGTCCGGGGTACTTCACTACCCCCCAATCTCTTCATCATGTCTGCCCAATGAGCAATTCTTGGATCTCTAGGGCTGTTGATGGTAGAGGTGACTCTGGGTCTCAATGCTGGTATCTTCTCAAAGAAGAATGTCATCAAAATTGTACCGTATCCAAAATGTTTTGTTTTTGCTTGGCGGATTGAGGTCAATTGTTGCTTCATGTTCAGTAATAGGGTTGTGCACCAATCATATACATGAGTTAAGCATTCTACTGCTATGCTCATTTGTGTCCTGGATGCCTGATGTAGGGCGGCGGATCCTGCCACTCTGCCAATGGTGAAAAGGAGGATTTTCATGTGCAAATCCCTTAAATCTTTAATTGCAATTTGAGTTCCAAATTTCTTGGAACCCTCTACGCAATACACGTGGACATAATCTTCCATGGTTAGCCCTCCCAGGGGCTTCCCGTGCAATTCTACTGGTTCTCCCCTCCGGGAGAGTCCAGTGATAAAATATATGTCTTCCACTTCAATGCGTACTGGCATCTGATCTATCATAAAGCAGTCCTCTTCCGGTTCCCAATAATTCACGAGCATTTCTAGCAACCGGACATTGCTTTTCATATTTGGCATTTTGAAAAATTTGAGCAAACTGCAATTCCGAAGAATATTTAGCGATACTAGATCTCGCATGACTTCTTGATCAATTTCACTGTGTTCACACTCTCTCCATGAGATAGTCATCCTGTCAAAATTCATTAAATCCTTCATTAGCTACGCATTTTTTGATTTGGGTCTGCGCATACGTGACTTCTTTTATGCACAGTCGCGTGTATACGCGACTTCATAGTTACCAACCCGCGTATGCGCAAGCCCGTGTTTTTTAGCAAGGGTTTCTATGGTGAAATTTACTAAATTTTAATTTATGAACGAACAAAATGAATAATAAGGATGGTTGATGAGCTTACCTGACAAATTCGGTGCGATTTGACGGTCGGTTGCTCCTGATTTGACGAAAGAAGTTTTTTGCTCCAGAGCACTTTTTTCCAAATCAGCAACGTAATAATGAACCAAATATGAGGTAATTTGTCTATTTATGGCTAAAAAGTTGAAAATTTTCGCAAAAAATTGTTATGCTTATTTCTTCGATCTATCTTAAGCTGCATAACCCGGATGCTTGGAAGTGTCCAGTTTGGTATGTTTTCAGGTACATTTTGACGATTTTGAGATTTTTCCCGGTTTTTGATCCATGATTACTGACTCGTCACGGCAGGTATATGATCTTCACTGGAATATAGGTTAGGAAAATCACTTTCCGCTACATCTTGCATACTAGCCTCCATACTGATCACTTGCCATAGGGTCGATCCCATCAGGTCATGAGTATTACACCCATTTCACTCGCCGATTATTTAATCATGACTTGATGGTAGAGCCTTCCTTTACATGGGCTTCCTAGTTAGTTCCTTGCTATCACTTGTTGCCCATGCTGCGTTTTATGTAGGCTCGGGAGTCCTCTTTAGTCCCGCCATGTCTTATGTGTTGAAGCTTCATTCTTCTTCTTCATCACTTATCATTTTTTCTGGCTTTTACCCTAGAGGCTCCCCGGTGTCGTTAAGTTGTATTACTGCATTGCATATTGGCTACTTGTTTATCCTGGCCTTTAGCCGGCTTCATTTGGACTCGATGTTTAAGCCAAATTTTGACCTTGTCTATCTGTACAAGTTAACCATTGCATGCACTTAGCTATCACGACTTGACACCCTTTTACCCATGGATGGAACGTTCCTTTGAGTATCGCTTACCAGTTTCTGCCACCTTGCATTGAGCATAGGATTGTTCCAATCCCAGGAACTAGTGCATCTGATTTTTGATACTCGTTCTATCCATTGTACCATAGCATTCTTTTATTCCTTTTCAGGCTTATTATATGAAAAAGACAAAAAAATCAAATATAACAAAAAGAGCGGGAACGGGATGTATCTTCGTTATTTTGATGGCAGTACAGAGTCAGTTTGTCGCCCTTGAAAAAAGCACATATACTTATATATATTTCCTTCATTTGGGATGGTTCTAGTTTGACCTAGGTTCAGCCTTTACCATGTTTCACTTGTCAGTTCTCCCCCAGTTGGTTATCTCTTCCAATCATATGGAGAGTTTGTTTTGCCTCCTGCAAGACAGACTTATACAGTGTCACTTTTTACTGCCATGGTCATCACAGAGTCGTGTTTTTGTTCAAGGGAAGTCTAGCCTGAGTCGGCCATTCTGCGGTGTCTCTTGACTCATTATTCAGTCGACCTTCCCGGTCTTGTCAGTATCATGTTCTATCACATCAGATGTTTTGGTCTTCTACTCGTGCTGGTTTGAGAAGGTCCCCATTGACTTCTTGCCGGCGGGTTTGTCTCTTATCGACTACGACACATTGCTCTGAGAGCAAACCTAGAGCTGCACCCTGGGCCTATTTCCATCATTGATAGGTGACCTCGTGCTCAGCATTTGATCATCATCATGGGTCTTTGACTGAGTGGTTTCCCCTGTGTTCGACGTCAGCACACATTATCACACTTGGGATCCGTGCAGTACCTTGATTTCCATTTGACCCTATCGGTGGATTTCTCGCCTCTGTGTCAGCTTTCATTATTGGTTGGTTCAGAGGGTTTCTTTCGTGCGCTAGCTTCATCTTGTGCACGTCGGAAACGTACTTCGGTTTTGGTTCCATCACTCTCCTTCGTCCGATTCCTTCCAAATATTGGCCTGCGGGTTACACTCGCGCTGGACTGATGTGGGATGCCTTAATGCCTTCCTTCCAGCAGATCTTTTCCCATCGACTTCGACTCATTGCTCTGGGAACAAGATCTAGAGTCTTTTTGTCAGTACCTTAGGGTTTGCAGTCATCAGTGGCAGACTCTTCGCTATCGACAGTGGGGATTCATCATTGCCTCCTGATTGGTAGATTCTTTCAAGTGTTCGACTTCAACTCATTCATTCGCACTTGTCAGATTGTACCGGGGCACCTTGACACTCATTATCATTATCGGTGGGTTGTCTCGCGTTGGTTAACGGGATACATCAATGCCCGGTAATCCAACGATTTCTCACATGGTCGACTTCAGCTCATTTATTCCCATTGTGTAGAATTGTGCCATAGTGATTGGTGAAGACCTCGGGTTGCATCAGCATTTTTCGGTTCACTTTTGACAGTCCATTCAGTTTCTGCCAGTGATGCCGTCCACTCTTATATGTTGCAGTTCAGTACAACAACATCCTATATGTTGGCTCCCGAGTTGCGTGATAGTACCGTTTGTTCCACCCCTTATGATTTGGTACTTGGAGATTCAGTTACTTATTTGATCAGACATCTAGTTGCAGCATCCTTGATCAGCTTTCTATATGTGATACTTGGACATTGATTCAGACTTATACTGCTGGGCCATGCTCAGATGATTCATTATGTACTTTCAGTTCAGTTATACTTGTACACATGTTGGATCTATTCAGTACTTTCTATATGATTTATTTTTGACTGAGCATGGGTATGCTCGCCTCAGCATGAGTTGACTCTCTGTTTTCTTTCATTGGTTTTTGGCAGGCTGAAATCTGGTGAAGTCCTCTCTTGTCCTTGCGAAGTTCTTTCTATGTGCATAATACATTTCGGCCATCATGTACCCCTTCTGACCTCATATATTAGGGGGCATCTGTTATAGCATCATTTATCACCTTCATATGATTCATGATTGCTTTTATGGCTTTGGGCACCCATTCCTACAGACTTGGACAAAATTCACTAAAAAACAGTGTAAAAAACCCCATACGCGGTTATGCCCAGATTTTTCCGCGTGTATACGCGAGTCCATATGCACTTTCCCATGTATGCCATTAAAATCATTAAAAAATATATTAAAATTCCCTATTTTCGGGCTGGGTTGATGGTTACTCTGGTAGTTCAACCACCCTAGCACGTAGCCAACTGTTTCTAACTGTTGAAACTACTTTGAGGGAGTATAAAAGCCCCTCATGTGTATGGCCTAAGGGAGAGAGAAATCATTGATATTATACTCTGTTGGATTCTCAGTTCAAGTCTGATTCCCCGTGCCTCCCGCACTTTCCCAGTTCATTACAGGAAACCCTTGTTTCCTGGAGATGCTCATCTCCCTATATGTCATCTCGTATGCACCAGTTTGGAAAGAATCTTAGCAAGGCAAGGGCGGGACGGATCTGGACGACGCTCTGCTCGAAGATCGTGGAAGGATTCAGGTGATCTCTCCACTCGTTATTTCTGTACATGCTATTTATAACACAGAAGAACCATCTTGTTCCCGAAATATACGTGTTAGTGTCCGCTTGCATATATGAGAATATGGTTATTTAAGCATTTATTATGGTTTATCTAATGTTTCATATGGATTTCACTAACATTTAGAGTAGATATATGCTGTACAACCAGATATTTGTGCTTGTTTCTTCTTGTCTTTCAGGTTAAGAAGGAAGAACGGTCGCTGGGGGTTTGGACCCCGTGGGATCTGCTTCAACCGTAGGACCTACGGGTAAGTTCCTCGATCTGCTCTATTTATTTTTTTCATGAACATGTATGGTTGTGTGAGTCCTTCTTGAGTATCATGCCCTGCTCTGTGGAGGTTGAAACCCAACAAACCTCTAGGGTGATTTTCCCCGAAACAATTTTTCATGCTAAGGAAATTAGAAGGAAAATGGAAAAAAGGGGAACATCAATGATAAAGAGGCATCAGAGAATTAGTTCAGAACTTTTGGGTTGGTTCTAGCTTTTGTTAGTTTATATTGGCTCTCTCCTTTCATTATCTCTCTCATTCACTCTTGCACACTTAAAGTATTCTTGGAGAATTTTGGCATTCACCTGGATTTGGAGAAAGGAAAGCAAAGGACAAGAGAAAGGAAAGTGAAGGAAAGCAAGGAGAAGGTTGGATCAAAAACTTCAACAGGAAGATCTTGTAGGTGGCATGTTGCATGTGTGATTTCCTAGCTAAGGTGTGAATGCTTGGTACGTGAATTTGTGTATTTGGTTCATTTTGTTTCATTGGCATGGGTTTTTCTTAGTTTGATAGTGTTTTCAACCTTGCCTTGAAATTTCTTGGATAGACATGGTGTAATGGGATTCATTCTCGATTGAGCTATGGATTGCCAAAAGGTTTTTGAACCAGGTGAGGTTGTCTTAGGAAAATTACCAAGGGTTGGGGGTGGAGATGGTTTTGTATGGAAATCCCTAAACAAGTGGGTGGAGACAGACAAATACCTGAAGGTATGGCAAAGAAATTTCGAGCCATCCAAACTTGATCTGGTTTTGTGATCTTGGGGCCGGTTTGGGTGAGATCACGGTAGCATGAGGGTGGAGGTGGTTCAACCTCTGGATTCTGTATTTGATTATGTATTTGTTTATCCCATGAGATCCCACATTTATTCTTGGAATATGGCTCAAGGGTGATTGGTTGAAAGAAAGATATGGTTTAGAACAATCTATGGACGAGTGGTATGTGGAAATACCTGACTTGGTTGGATTTTGCATAAGTTAATACAAGTTTTTTTCCTATTTATATCCATGAGAACTTGTACTTTTTATTATGTAGATTCTATGGTTGATTTGTCATGGTTAATATTATGGTTATATGTTGGTTATAAGCATGGTTCTATAATGTGCTCTAGTTATGGCTCTCATTCATGATTTGTTAAGTATTTGAATGGTTGATGAATGCATGGGATAACAAGTGTTGTTGTGGCTACTTGAGAGGGAATTAGAATTTATTGGTGATTCTCAAATGAATTTTAGAGATTTAAGATCAGATATGTATTAATGGCCTGTAACTCATATGTTTACCATATGTTTGACGAAATGTCTAATGTGTACTAGGTAGTCTAGGTCAAGTTCTTGCCTCAAGTTTGAATGTTTAAAATTTTTATTACCTTAATAATGATTCTGGAAAGTTACATGTAGTTTTGGGTAGTGGTATAGAGACTATCTTGGAAAAGTGGCTAAGATCTCAGAACCACTGGCACAAAAATGGGAAATTTAGGACATAACCACATGAAGGCAAGATTATGAGTGCAGTTGGAGCCTCGTAACCGCACAAATGTAGTGTTATGGGTGCAATTTGGGATTTTACCTAGTGAAAAAGGGTTCCAGGTTAGGGATTTATCACCAAGGGTGGTTTGAAGTCTCCTGAGTGGTTTGTGGTCTCTGAGGAATGTTGGTTTGTGCTCAGATTGAAGGCCCCAATTCCATAATTGGAACTTGGAGGTTGTTTCATGTCATAGTAGCACTCAGACTCACATTTATCCCGGGAGCTTGTAAAAGTAGGTAATTTTGGGAGGGGTTGTTACATTAGACCTTCTTGATGATTCTTTGATCAAGTAGATAAGTCTATAGTAAGATATGCATTCATGACCTGTAGCTTCTATGTTTATCATATGTTTGAAGAAATGTTTATTACGTGAATAGTACATTTTAAGAAATACCAAGCTTGAATTTTGATTGCACAGAATTTTTATCATCATTGATTTCATTTTGAAAAGTTCTGGGAAATTCTGGGTAGTGGCTTGAAGACTAGTCCTAAAAAGGTGGCATATATCTTACAACTACATGCATAAAACAAGGAATTTTTGCTCAAAACCACATGCAGAAACGATTATGGGTGCGGTTGGAGAATCATAACTGCATGCATAGTGTGTCATGGGTTATTTTGGGGTGTCAAGTTTGTGAAAATGAGTTCCAGCTCAGGGATTGATCAACAAAGGTGGTTGTCAAGTTGTTGAGTGATCTAGTTTCCTTGGGGGGTGGTAGTATGTGTTTCGGTTGTAGGAACCACTTACATAACTGGAACTTGGATATCAAGTCATGCCATAGTAGCATTTAGCTCATGTTTACCCTAAAGATATTTTAAAGGCGAGTAAATGTGGGAGGAGGTGTTACATTTCTTGTGGTGCAACCACACTATTGAATTAAGATAATATTTTCTTGTATGCTTGTGATAAGATGTCCATGTTTTTTGTGCTACTAGTATGTTCATAGTAATTTCATAGCTCGGTTTTATCTTTAAGTATTTATACATATTCATGTTGTTGTGGTGTGTGGATCCCATCGTATGTACGATATAAGAAGCATGGAGCCTTTGTGGATGGGAGGCAAATTTCCTCTATGTGTTAAATATGTTATCATGGCTTTTATGGAATCTGCATACTTTAATGGCCTTAATCTTCCTCATTCATGGAATTAACTGATATGCATGGATGGAACAACAAGATCTAGTGTGTTTGTTGCTAATTTCAGAGAGTGTTATTTGGTTATGATAAGGCTTAAGTGGAAGACTGGTTAATTTCTTGTAATGAACAAACTTATAACACATGGACATGGGGTGTTGAAATATTTAAATAAATTGTGGCCTTCTATATGTGACAATAATAGCATGGATGTGGTAATTGACATCACACTACTAAGTAATTGATATGCCAATGTCTTGAGGCCCTGGATTGGGAGGTTGTGAAATCACAATCTTAGTGCATGACAGCATGGGCCCCCCTATCAAAAATATAGCTCAGGAACGATAGAATCATATATATCTAAGTGTCGAAACAGTGTTGACAGATAGATGTTTCCCATCCCATAATGAAGGTATCCCCATTCTCACCCTGGAAGTTTAGAGCTCTTTCTATTTTGATGCGTCCCAAGAGACCAAGTTTTTACCATTAGAAGGTAGGAATATGTATGGTGTGCCATGGTCTTCGTGGGGTTGATCGCATTTTACTTGTTTTGGTAAGAAGAGAGGTAGGACAAGAGACAGACATAAGCTAAAGGAAGTCGATTCCGAGAGGAGACAGTAACCTTCACGTTTTAATCACAGGATCTTGGGGGAGTTGACCCATAATATTGTAGCGAGAGGGGATGGGGAAAGATTATGTGGAGTTCAAAGGTTGTGCTCCACCATATGGTTGAAAGAAAAATGTTATAATGGGAAACTAACATTGTGGACAAAGAGTCAAGACCTAGTGGGACTCTTGCCTAAGGTTGAGGTGGTAAAGTGATATGGAGATTATGGTGACATGGCGTGCAGGAGGAGCGACACTTAGCCAGTGAAAATGGCCTTGTTGGAAAGCCAAATGGTCTAAATTTGAGTGACATCTAGCGTCCTAAGAGAGAGCCACATGGTTGGAAGGACATCAACATGAAATCACCATAGGATGACGTCAACATGACACCAACATGACATCATCTCGATACCTCGGACCTAGGGAGGAAATAAAGGTGTGTCGTAAGCAAAGACTGAGGTTGACAAAGGCCAAGGAAAGGGAATCTCCCTAGTACTTGACAACAATATATTTACATCGCAGGAGGTTCTCCGCTATAACAGTGTTTTTGGCAGAGGAGGACATAATTGATGGACGTCTGGGAACATGAATTCATCATGTCAATTAATGGAGCCAATTTTCCATCCCCTCTGATAGTTTGGCGGTTAACGCCAAGGTTTTCAATGAGAAGGTGTAGAGGGTGAGGCGTGGTTTCGTGGTAGGGTTCGGGACGACATGGAAGGGTATGTGGGCATCACTACTGACAGAAAAATCTACATGGGACATACGGTGAGTGCCACATGGTAGTTGTGCTGACATGGCTGCATTATGAAGCGACCTAGCTTCAAATGGCCATAACTTTTGATCCATAAGTCAGATTGAGATAAAGTTTATATCATCAAAAATATCTCAATGAGCTAGATGCGATGGTTGTATTAGTTTCTAATTTCAATAAATTTTAAAATTAAGTAATCTTATAACCCCATTTCCATGACAAGAATATGGAGGTTAGGCTAAGTGAAAGTAACACATCCCATCCAGCATGTGTTATCTAAGGGGGTGGGTGGTAGTGTTACAATTTCCCATGTTCCTCCTAGTGGTGAGGTGGGATTAAACTTACATTATTGGATCTCAGAGCCAATCCTTCCCATTATACTTGTGAGTGGGTATCAATGGAGATGGGACTAGCAATAATGGCTTTCCATGTTAATAGCCCCATACGTAGAGAATGTACCTACTTGATTACTTAGCTCCAATTATTCTCCACTCCTTTTCACTTTTGTGCATCTGATATAGATATTAATTGGATCAATTTGGCTATGCGACCCCATCTTAATTTTTCCCATGCAGAAGAGAGATTACAATGTCCTGAATATGGATCTTCATCAACTTACATTCAATTTCAAGGAGCTTTAGTCATCCAAATTGGTTTTTCTAACCTTTATATGCAGATTAAGACCTCCTTAGAGGTTTTAACTAAGCATCGTCTGGTGATTTTTCAACTTAAGGACGAATGTAGCACTCCACAAACCCACCAAAAACACTTCAAACAACAACAAATTATAGATATGCGAAATTCTTAGTACACTGTTTTCTTTTAGACTTAAATTCCCTTACTTCGAAAAATATATAGACTCACAATCAAACATAACAGGATTCATCCTCTTACACGTCTTTTACATGTGCTTTGTTATCTTTATTCTAAATACCTTTTTCACAAACTATGAAATCAAATACATCTTCTCAATATATATATATAAATATAAAAGATGAAATAAATTATTATTAAATTAAATACAACAACAATTATTTAAAAAAATCTTGTTTTATATAATATTCCTTACTTTACATATTCACAACCATGAAAAAATCTAGTCATATTTTGGTTCTTCATTCTTAAAATAATATTAATATCAATTTTAAATTTTGTTAAAATTTTAATAAAATTATAAATTTAATGTTTTTATTTTAAAATTTAATTTATTTATAACATATATATATATATATATATATAGTATATAAATTAAAATTAATCCATCCAAAACATGCCATTATACTTATGAAAATATTACATAAATTTCTGCATCACAAAATTTCAAACATTCAATTTCCCTTTTGAAAAAGAAATGTTAAATATTCATAATAACAGTGGGAAAGCCGGGTATGATCAGTTTTTTGGTCTTTGAAAATGGTAATATACACAAATTGGGAATTATATTTTTCTAAAAGCTTGATGTAGGTAGTTTTCTCAGATTTCAGTTTTTTTGTTTTTGACAATGGTAATGTACAAAGATTGGGAAGTATAATCTTCTAAAGGCCTGCTGTAGGCAGTTTTCTCAGACTTCGGTTATATATAACTGATGCTTTTGGAAGTTTCTATTGTTTTTATGTGAAGATCTGTCCGATGTTTTTAGTAGGATCAGTTAATGTTTTATGAAGATAGATAGACAAATTTTTAAAATTTGTAATGAATAAGTTGTATAGATGACCTAAGGTATATTTTTCAAGAAGAAAATGTGGGGAACAAAGATGTAAGAGGATCAATTGATAATGAATAAGTTGTATATATGACCTAAGGTATATTTTTGAAGGAAAAAATGTTGGGAACAAAGATGTAAGAGGATCAGACGGTAACTGGAATATGTAATTACTTTTAGATAATGAAAGTACGTTAGTTTTTTCTTATTGAAAACACAAACAATAGTCTTTTATGTCCATTTTAGCATATAATTTTGACATCAGTGTTTTATTTTTTATTTGATTTTTACTTTTTATTTTTTTTCAAAGGAAAAAACAACACCTTTATATTGGATATAAAATAGTTACAACTAAATTGGTCATTTGTAGGAGTCCGTCTTTGTATAGTTTGTCTGCCCTGGTGTTTTGGTGGCGTCGAATATGAACAAAAGAAATCTCCTGAAAGAGCTGTGAGACTGTCCTGATGCGATCCCTATCAATTCTGGTGATCAGCCCAATCAATGATTATTTTAGAATCACCAAAGACAGATCTAAGGATAGATAATCATCTTGTATTATTAAAAAAAAATTGTGGTTTAAAGAATTTGTAGATTAGTTTGGAAAATAATGGAAATTCTGACAAGATGATAAAATTTGGCAGAAATTTTTGAAAATTTGAATTACAATTATTAAATTTCATAATTTTAGGTGCTCAAAATTTAGTACTGAATCTACTTCCGTCATGAAAAAAAACTATTCGAACATCCCATCATTCTGATTTTTTGAATTTTTTTTACCAGATTGCAAAGGCAAAAAAACCAAAAACATCAAGATTTTAGCTTTGGTTTTAGTGCCCAGACCTGCATTCTATCGCAGGAAATAAACCAGACTCAGGGGTAGCTCAGATGAAGGCATCACAGTCGCTGGTCAAATTCGGTACCGCACCGTCAAAGAAGCCTACCATGTATTTACTCCAACAATCTATGTCCATGGTTTGTTATTTAATTCCCCTGTCTGATTTGAGTTGGAATTCCAAGAAGTATGAAGTAGTTCTGCATGCAATATGCTCTGGAAGGAACCGTTATCAAAGATTTTTCCATTCTTGCCTTTCCATATGCCCCAACATAGAGATAAGAAGGGCACTGAATTCTTTGAAATTTTTGAACCAGTCTAGATAACAGTCACTTATGGAGTAATAGTCCTTAGCGCACAAAAAGTTTTAGTTTATTAAGAACAGGGTACCAAATGGCCAATATTTTTGATAGGTTTTCAAGATCTTGTAATTTCATGAAATTTCGTGAATCAACGTGGCCGTATCCATCATTAATAATATGAAGAGCCACGTCGTCTTTGAGCCCTCGTCGAAATTGAGAAACAGGGTGGACAAATTGTGAGGGAAGAAATTGTTCAAAACAAAGTCTTAGCATAAGTGGATGTATAGGCAAAATATAGTATGTGGATGGTAGTTTATTGAAACGAATAGTATTGATGAAAATTGAATTGATTTGATCAGTATTTGTAGATAGACATTTATTTGCTAATGTCAATGTTACAACTATATACATAAAAACAAACAATTTCATCTAAGTTAACTTTTCATTCTTACTATTACCAACTTATTTTTCCTATTGTTAATCTATTCATAGATTAATTACATAAATTTCATTTAAGTTAACTTTTCATTTTTACTATTACCAACTTATCTTTATTGGCCACGCATATAACACAATAAACAATAAATACATATAACATCTTTCTATTACAATGTAAAAAGCATTGACATAACTTTGTATACATTACACTTATGCTTTTTGGTTTGCCGATGCGCGTTGGACCACAGTACTAAATTATAAATATCGACATCAATAGACTCTGTACTTAAGATTTTGGTTTTTGATTGCTATGGATAACATCCGAGTTCGAATTTAATTGTTAATCATAGAGCTCATATATGGTGTGATTCATATCATTTAATGTGTATAATCCTTGGTTACTATCCACTTCGATCTGGAGACACCTGGCCAGAGGATAAGGTAACAATCCCACAGCTATCCCGCAATATTTGTCTGCCGCATCTCGATTGTCAGTTTGCAGAACCCTATATCCAATGGGACGGAGGAGGTCTGGGGTGGTTAGGGTAACCACTCGCCCCTGTCCAGTCTCTTCGAACTCATTCTTTCAGCGTCCCATGGCTAACTTGGCTTTGCAACTTTTCTTTGATTTTTGGTAATATTTCTGTAATCTCACCCTTATGGACGCTAGAACTCCCATCCCTCGTCATACTTCCATTGGGTTTAACTATTGACAAGTAAGATTTCTCCGCAGTTTTCCTGTGTACAATTGGTTTTCCAACTTTCTGTCATTCTAGAGATTCGGTCGCTTCTTATGCTGTAATAAACTGCGTGTTCAAGATTATATTACATATTACCATTGGTTGCATTAATTTGAGGATTTATCGCTTGTCTCGAAGGTCTTTCCCGGATCTAAATCTTATGTTTGAGCTGGCAAATTTCTCATATTAATTCTGGGTTGTTTGTTTAGTTTTCTAACTATTCTTATAAACCCCACTGTATTTTTTTGGCCTTAGGCTAGGTTCATACCGGAGCCGCAGAAGGAGATTTGGGTTTGGCATTACAACACTACTCTAACTCACAAATATGCCTCGACTTCCTAACTCAATCCTTACTTAATTTCATTATTTCTATTTTTGCTGAGGATAAAACCCTCCTTGTGTGCAGGGC
The DNA here is from genome assembly GCA_034641835.2 of Pinus albicaulis. NCBI lineage: Eukaryota > Viridiplantae > Streptophyta > Pinopsida > Pinales > Pinaceae > Pinus > Pinus albicaulis. The sequence goes on along the minus strand of CM076578.1, from coordinate 1,251,157,272 downwards.
GTCATATCGCCATGGCTGCACCTGCATGCAAGAGTTTTTATTCCAGGTTCATGATGTTTGGTGAAAAATGGTATATTTATTGTTTGCTCGAACTTAGCTCGAGATGGCTCTATTTATTGATTTTAGAAATTTCATGATTTGTTTCCTTCAGGACTTAAGGCCTCCAAGCCTGTCACTTATATTATGTTGGCAGCATAAAAAATTTGGTATTTATTATCTAAATTCGAAACCTGGTTCCTATATTTTGGTGTGAATCCTCATTGAGGAAATACTACATTGCTCCGTTCTGAGCTTACGTTTATTTCCCTTTTGTTCAATATCTGTAATGGTTAAATGTAGTTCAGTCTTTCTTCCTCCACCTGAGGGTTTACGATTTTCAACATGACATTGGGTCTCTTACTGTTGTGACCAACTCGTCTATATAAAAATGGCGTTCTGTTGTTTTCTTTCATTTGCCTCTGTATGCATAGTTTTAAGTTTATTTCAAATTCTTTTGCATTGGATTTACTTTGTCTGTTGCTAGTTATTAAAAATATATTTATCACAACGTTCTTTCTTCTCTATTTATTGAAATGTATGCTACAACAAGTTTGAGGTTATATCGGCCAAAGGACCTTGACCACTACCTTGTCACCACGGGGCTCGATGCTAAACCTCTCTGCCTTAACAATTTGATGGTTTACAATAGAGATTCTTCTTATATTCTTCCAACTGCGTAAATTGTTTTTTGAATTTAATGGGTCTCAGACAAAATAAATAATTGTTTCTATTTTATTAAAGAAGACAAAATTTGTACTACTAATTACTATATTTTCTATCTATGTTATGCCAAATATGGTTTCCTGTACAGGACCTAAGCTTGCAGTATGTGTATTGTTTTGTTCCTTTGGTGTATCACATACAATAGATTATATTTCTAGATTTTTATTTCAAGTTTTCATCTTCTAAATTAAATAAAAAGAAGTTCGATGACTATTAAAAATTAACAGATATGAATCATTAACAGAAAAGTAAAATTAAGTCATACACTCTACTTTCTTAGGCTGTCATTTGCACACTAATATAAACAAACCAAAAGGTACTTATCTCTGTACTTTTCTAATTCCAGATAACTGATGGTTCCACCCAACCTTGAGAGAGGAAATCACATCCTCTCCTCCCCCTATGCTCCTCTCCAGAGCCTTAGGTAGTAGATAATCTTAATTATACGAAAGGCCTTAGGATTTCAATCCATCTTATACTTATCTGGGTTTTTAGAGCTCCAGTGGTTTCCTACCAGCTTTGGAAAAGTCTTATCAACATATTGTTGTTAACCCTTGGCATATTTTTGAACAAAACCCCTTCCCTTGTTCAAGATTTCCATTTTATCCTTTTTGGGAAGTAACTCTCTAAAATTGTCTCTACTTTTTACTCTGGAATCTTAGAATCATTTACCATTCAGTTAATGCCTTTTACTCAGGATAATTTATCAATTTTTATTCATAAATAAACTCAAGTATCACTAACGAATAACCATATTCGTTAATTAATTTTTCTTTTAATAGTTCAAATGTATCTTAAAAAGTCTATGAATCATAATTAACATAAAATAGGGTGTTACATCTTCCCTCTCTGAGGTAAACACCATCCTCGATGTTACTTTATCATTGAAAGCAGTCCAGGATATGCTTCTCGAATGAAATTTTCATCCTTGCAGGTAGTCTCCTCTAGCCTAAAGTTCTTCTATTGCACCTTAACTTGGGGAATGACTCACCTCTAGAGCGTTATTTCTCTCTGAACGAGAATACACTGAGGTTCTACTAGAAACTCGACATCCGGTTCTACATGTATACTCCGCCAATGTATCACATGCTTAGGGTCATGTATGTATCGTTTCAACAATGGTACATGGAACACATTATGTACCATTATATGACTAGGCAAAGCCAGTTGATAAGCCACGAGCTCAATCTGTTCCAAAATTTGGAATGGTCCGCAATACCTGGGAGCCAATTTGGCACAAGTATTCCACCTCAAGCTAATCCTCTTTGGTTTAATTATTACATATACATGGTCACCCACCACAAACTCCCTGAAGGTTCTCATTCGGTCTGCATATATATTTTTCCGGTCTTGAGCTACCTTTAATTTCTGTCTAATTTTTCTCACCTCACGCTACATTTCCTCCAACATGTCTAGTCCAAGCATCATCTTGTTTTCCGGACCGCTCTAATTTATGGGGGTCCAACATTTTCTTTCGTACAATGCTTCAAAAGGACTCATCTTGAGGGATTCTTGATATCCGTTATTATAGACAAACTCGACCAAATGTAGATACTCTTCCCATTTTGTAGGTTATTTCATTACATACATGCGCAACATATCCTCCAAAATTTGATTCTCCATTTTCCCATCTGTTTGAGGATGTTAAACGGTACTAAATTGAATTTGTGTTCCCAATCCAGTGAATAATGTTTTCCAGAAAGCTGATGTAAATTTTACATCTCGATCTGAGATAACAATACTTGGAATACCGTGCAGTCTAAAATTTTCTTTTATGAAGATGTTGATTATCTGTATTGTCTTGTATGTTGACTAGACAGGTATGAAATGAGCTACCTTGCTGATTCTATCCACCACCACCATGATTAAGTCATTGTGCCTTTTATTTCATGGTAACCCGATGATGAAATCCAGTGAAATGAATTCCCATTTCCACTACAAGGAAAAGACCCTATAGCGGAGGTTATAAAGGAGGTTTTTAGTGCTATAAAATTGGCGAAAATTGTCAAAAAAAATATGCTACCACATCCGTTTATGATTAAGGAGGTTTTTGCGGAGCTTTTAATGGAATTTCAACACAACTAAAAAAAAAATGGGTGGCCAGAGGTTATTACGAATTTTTTCTTCATCGGTGCACTAATCAGGGTTTAATGCATTGGTGCGTACCTGTAGCCGGAGCCCTAGGGCGGTCGAAGGAGAATGCATCGGGCCGTTAAGGTATTAGTGATACAACACACTCTAATTGGTCTTGGGATTTGAGCGGTGCCCATAGGTCGTATCAACGCGCCGATGCGTAGACTTATAGAAATGCCTCGGTCCGCCGTATCACACAAATGCACTGATATTTATAATTGGTATCGGTATTCGTGTGGTGCAAATGTGTCATACAAATGCACTGGTGCATATAGACACATAAATTCCCTGGTGCGCATTATCACACAAATGCACCAAGATTTATAGTTGGTATCGGTATTCGTGCGATGCCTATGGGTCATCCAAATGCACCGCTGCATATAGACACAAAAACACTCTGGTGCATAGTATCACACAAACACACCAAGATTTATAATTGGTATTGGTATTTTTGCGGTGCTGATAGGTCATAAAATGGCATCGGTGCATATATATACATAAACGCATCAGAGCATCGTACCGTACAAACGCCTTGATATTTTTAACTGGTTTTGGTATTTGTGTGGTGCCCATAGGTCATAAAAACGCACCGGTGCACTTAAGAATACAAGCGCACCGGTATAAGAATACACGCACTAGTTGTCATTTTGTATTTTTTAGAAACATCGACATGTGGCAGTGCAATTATTATGATTGTTTTAAATTCATTATTAATCAAAATTCGACACGTCTTATAACAATATTCATATTAATTAAATTTTTATTAATGCATTTGAATGTGATGTTTGGATTAGATTGTTATATAATATCATAATTATTGTGGTTTTTTAAAATTCATTATTCATCAAAAGTCGACACATATATATCTTATAACAATATTCATATGAATTAAATTTTTATTAGTGCATTTGAGAATGACAATGGACAATGGAATAGCGACAATAGAGAACACAATAGAATAAATTAAAGCATTTTTTATTATATATATATATATATATATATATATATATATATATATATATATGAATAAGACATTCTTTGTCATACAAAACGGGACAGTTATTGGTATCCCTTTATCTTTCTATTGGGACTCTATGTCCATTACATTAAAGAAAATGTCTGATTTCACATACATTTTTCAAAAAATACAACGCCTTGCTTTGATATCCAAACATAGTGATCATCATTCTTCGCTTGAACTGCTGGCACTGCTAGAGCTACTTCCATGACTTGGGTTATTTTCAGGAATGTTTTGGTCATGGTGTTGATTGTTTTCTTCTTCTTCACCTTCCATCTACAAACATAAAAATAAACTGTAATGAGTGTATATACATTGGTAAGAATAATGAAAATTTCAATATTAAATAATATACATCAATGTCAATCGAAAAGAAATGATGTACCAATGCAACAATTGACTCATAAACTATACACATTCTTTCAAAACTATGTAACATGCCATCTTTCAAGATTTGATTTGTTGGCATAGTGCCATAATTTGTTTCTTGCAAGTTTTATACCCCATGACAAATCATATATTTAATATAAAAGATTTATTTTTTCTATTAATTATAGACGGAGCTAAGTAAAACAAGATCGATAGATGCTTACAAATTACACAATTAAGTTCTGATATGCCAACATATACTCACAACCCATATTTAACCCAATTTCAATCAATTCCTCTGATGGTTCTTCTTTGTATGTTAGAACCTGTTTGAAGACATTCAATGATTTTTTTTGTAAAACAACTTAAAAAATACAAAAATGAAATCTAGTTAAGTTGTTATAAGGAAGTAACAATTACTCACAAACTTAGATATCACTCATTTTCTTCCTTGTCGTCATGTTTTATGTGCTGAATGGGTTCCATTTTCTTTTCTTTTCTGCAAGAAAATACTTGAAAATTAATATTTAATGCTAAATTGTTTATTTTTTTTTACCTAATGATAAAAAAATTCAATGATTACATATTACATTTGAAGCACATTTTTTTTGAGATGACTCCTCCTGCGATGTAATTTTGTCAATTTATTTGACCATCTCCTTATACACCTTTTTGGACATTCCTACTGGCATATTTCTGATATCAACTCGTTCATCTTTTGAGATTTTCATAATCTTCCTGAAAATGTAACATGACAATAAACTATTTAATTTTCATATTGATATATGAAAAGTAAGTATAACAAAAGTGACATTTATAAATAATTCTAGACAAACATCTAAAGGAATATTACTTTTTCATTCCTTATTTTTTGTTGTTGTACGTTTTTGCTATTAAAAGTCTGATATGTCTCATTGACCAATTCTCTGGAAACTGTTCCTGTAGTTTAGATAAATTTTGATTCTTGGAATCATTGGATTGGTTTTTGTATTGTAAGTGGAGAGAACGTTTATACATTCATTCGACTAGATCCCTCAAACTTTTAAAATTTTTTTTCCCCCTTTCGTTAACCTCCAGCACCACTCCAGATGAGCTAAGGAGCAATTCATTTTCATTTGCATGTTCTATTTTTTTCTTTTCTTAGAACAACATTCATTTTCTGAGTTGTTGGTCCCTGTAGAACATTAAACAGATGTGAATTAATAGACTGTTTCATACATGTTATCTAATAATTTTAATTATATTATTAATGAAAACTAAAAAAAGAAACTCCTATTGGATCGATAGTTTTTTTTCATTCACCTGATTCATCCTTTTGCACTTTTTCCATCAAGCTTTTACATTCTTCTGGTCCTAGATTAGAAATAATATTATCGAGCTTCGTCTTTTTGTGGCACTGCATGATACACAGTAAATAATACATATTATTTAAACTTACATATAGTTCAAAAATAATATTTTTTGTAAAAAATTTGCAAAGAACTTGCCTTTTTTTCTTTTCTTGATGTGTTATCAGTAATTTCTTTATCAATCTCAAACCTGTACCATATCATTCATTAATATATCTATAAATAAATTTCCAACTTTTCAAGTAAAAAAAAAAATCTCAAGAAACATGTGCGCCATTCATGGTGTACGCACCGACGCCGATGTGTGGTTATCTTCCAAACGCACTGACGCCGGTGCATGGTTGTCTTCCAAACGCACCACAAAATCAGTATAATATACCATACAGTTCCTTATGTCAGTAAGGATCACCGGTGCATTACATGTCAATGACTGCACCAGTTAACCATGACAAAGTAATACAAATCGTCCAGTGTTAGTTTTGCAACATAAACCAGTGCCATATTTCACATATGACACACCGATAAAAAAAAAAAAATTATTAATTTTTTATCACATTACTTATGCGGTGCGCTTGTACAATATAGAGCACTGGTGCGCTATGTTATGCCTGATGCACCGATAAAAAAAAATCTGTTTTTTTTGTTAAATTCATGCCAGGGCCCACATGGATTGGGTTCCGACTATGCTAATTGTCCCATCGGTTGGATGTCTTAGGTCTATATTTAGAAATAAAAACCCTATAAATCTAAATTGAAAAGCCATAATTTTGAAATCACAAAAGAGGGAGAAGAAAGGGCAGAAAAAAAAATATTGTAAGGTTTGTATTTTTTGAAAGTTTTTTTTTTTCGAAACAAAACGTTCACGGTGCGCCATAATGAAATAGCGCACCAGCTGCATATTTTACAAATGGCGCACTGAGAAAAAATATTTTTTTTTCTAATTTTTTATCACAGTACTTGCATGGTACACTGGGATAATAGAGTGCATCAGTGAGCTCAGGTACACAGGGCGCACCGACAATTTTTTTTTTTTAAATTTATGCAAGGGCCGACATGGATTTTGATCCGACTATGCAGGTCCTCCCGTGGGTTGGATGTCTTAGGATTATATTTAGCAATACAAACCCTATAAATATAAATTGAAAATTCCTAATTCTAAAACCACAGAAAAAGGGAGAAGGAAGGGAATAAACAAAAATAACGTAGGGTTTGTTTCTAAAATTGTTTTTTTTGCAAAACAACACATTTGAGGTGCGCCATAATGTAATAGTGCACCGGTGCCATATGTTACATATGGCACACTGATAAAAACATATTTTTTTTTAAAAATTTTTATCACTGTACTTTAAGAAAAACATATTTAATTGTAACAATATTGCATCTTCTAGCCACATCTTGGGACAATGATGGTAATTATAATTATAATTGTTTGGTATATATATTGATTAATATGTAATTATTGCAATGTCAAACCAATTTATAATCATGCAATATTTTCAACGTGGTTACCAATTGATATCTCATATTTTGTATTAATCATGTTCATTTTTTTTAATTATTAGGATTCTAGTGATGATGAATGACCTACCTACCATCTTCCATTGCACCCCACGACAATGTCAAATCGAGAGAAGACTGAATTAAGAGAAAAAATCGGAGAGGAATGATATCAAGAATGGTTGAATCAACCATCAATTCAATTCCTGTTACGTCCAGATTCACCAATTAATAATGACTATAACAATAGTAGTTCTTCACAAGCTGGCAATGCAGGCAATCAAATAGAGGTTGGTATGGATGATTACTTAAGGGATACGACTACCATGGAGACAATGTTGTTAGATGCATTCCAAAATGATGATCAAATAGGGGATGATGCTCATATCGCTGACAGCTTTTTCGAAAGCCTTAAATTTTCTTCCACCACCCCTCTCTTTGGACCTGGCGGTCAATCAAAGTCTACCCAGTTGGGGACAATGATGTTACTGTAAAACTTGAAAGAAAAGTTTGGTTTTCCGAATGCATGTTTCTTGGAAATTTTGAGGTAAGTTACCATAATGTACTCCCCTTCTATAAATTTGAAATATAATCAGTACACTGCAATAAAAATTACAAATGTTAAATTTTATGAACGTTAATAATTATATCGAAATTAATGTACATTTATTAATATATTTTTCCATGATCACCAACTATAGGTTATTCAAAGATAAGGTTCTTCCAAGTGATAATGTCTTGTCCAGTATCTGCGAAGAGGAAAGAAATTGTTGAAAATGTTGGGTGTTGAGTACATATCATATCATGCATGTCCAAATGATTGTATTCTATATAGAGGAGAATATGCAGACAAAGAGATGTGTTCGAAATGTGGGCATGACAGGCATGATAGATCAAAAAACAAGGGTAAATCACGTACTGGTCCTCCTTTTAAGATATTGAGGCACATGCCTATAATCTCAAGGATTCAAAGGCTCTTTCGTTGCAAAGAATTAACTATGTTGCAGGGATGGCATGCCTCACGCAGAAGTGAGTTCGGAGTTATGCGAATCCCAACTGATTCAATAGCCATGAAGCATATAGAGGATACATTGCCTGAAAAAATCAAGAATGAAGTACGAAGTCTACGACTCAGCATAGCCATGGATGGCGTCAACCGATATTCCCTCCAGAACACCAACTATTCTATTTGGCTTGTAGTAGTGATCAATAACAATACCTCCCCATGGTTGTCCATGAAGAATGAACATCTTATGTTGGCTCTCATAGTCCCTGGTAGAAGACAAGTGAAGAATATGGATGACTACTTACAACCACTAGTAGATGAATTGAAGGAATTATGGGATGGGATAAATGTATACGATGCATCAAGACCCATCACAGTAGAGAGGAGTTTTAATTTTTATGGCATATGTGCTTACACGACACATGATTATCCAGGCTTAGGAGTTTTCTCTAGTAAATTACATGTTTAATTTATTGATTTGTTTCTATATGTAACAATATTCTTTCACATATTAGTTATTTAATTCGTTGTAATATTTGTTATAATCTTCATGATATTCATTAACGTGCCATGCATATTAATTAATGTATACAAATATAATCTCGCAGGTCTTGTAACAAAAGGGTATTTTGGATGTAAATGTTGTGGACCTTCTCTAAAAGCTAGATGGTCCAAGGACCTACAAAATCTAGTGTATGATTGCTCCAGGGTATTCCTACTAGAAGAACACCCTTACAAAAGTGCAACATCTGCTTTCAATGGTAAACAAGAGAGAACCCAAAGGCCTCCAATAATGACACCAACTGAATGGCTTAGAGCATATGAGAGATAGAAGGAGAAGGAGTTCATAGAAATGTTTGATTCAAATGGGGAACCTATGTCCGATGATCTAGATTTCTTTGACACCTATGTTGACAAATTTCCCATTGGGATGAAAAGGAAATCTATCTTTTATGACCTCCCATATTGGGAGGATCTTAAGATTACCCACTTATTAGATCCCATGCATATATTTAAAAATGTTTCATCTTCTTTATGGAGGCACATACCATCGAAACAAAGTGACACATTGGCTGTTAGGAAAGATCTTATTACTTTAAAAACTAAAAGGAAACATTGGCCAAGACGATTAGAAAGTACATGATCATAGGCAGGCATTGGTCCCTCTAATTCATGGTTTTTCAAAGAAGGTGATGTCCCATGTATTTAAAAAAAGATGATGTATCTTTGGCAAAGGAAGTTATAATGGATGTGAGGGTGCCAACTTCATACACTACGGCAGTGCTTCACTGTGGATGACCATTTGTCGGGGTTGAAATCGCATGACCATTTGAATCTTCTAAGAGTACGTATAATGTAAAAAAAATGATTTTATTATTTGCTATATTAATACATTTTATCCCATGTGGGGATCATAAAACATAACTAATTTTGTATATTATTGCACGTGTTTATAACTTTGCAGTGTCATTATCCTTTGTTTGTGCATGGGTGTGTGAAACATGAATTCCCTCAAGACCTAGGACATGCCATATCTAAATTATCTGCATTTGTACATTGGATCATGTCAAAGGAGATTCATGTGGCTAGCATTCCACGGTGGCGTCAAGAGATAGTTGAGATTGTTTGTATGTTTGAGAAGGAATTGTTGACGATTTTCATGGATTTACAGGTTCATCTTCTAATCCACCTGGTAGATGAGGTTCAATTAGTTGGGGTTGTTTCTTGTCATTGGATGTTCTTCTTAGAGAGGTACATGAAGAAATTGAAAGGTTTTGTTCGACAAAGGGCAAAACTCGAGGGGTCTATGGCAGAGGGGTACATATCGTATGAGTCTTTCTACCATGCCAGTGAGTACATCAAGAAGATCAACAACAGACTAGGTGTGACAATTTGGGAGGATGAAATGGGTGAAGACAAAAGAGAAGGAGAGTTGCTCCAAACGAGTGGAAAAAAGCGCTTGATAAAGAGTAAGCGACTTATAATTTTTCAAATTTACAAAAAGTAATTAATATTCATGTTGAACTTCGATATAATGTATATTTTGATCTCTAAGTACTATATAATGTTGGTTTGATTTCATCAGTGAATGAAGAAATTGAAGCAATCAATAAATTCATTCTTTACAATTCTGAAGCGACACGACTGTGGGTCACATTGTACGAACAAAACAGGATGAAATGGGATAGTGACAGGCAAGAATTCAGATGGTTGAATGGTAGAAGTGTGACTTATCCCTATCATTTAAAAGAAAATATGCCAAAAATATGCCCCAAAAGTTGGGTTGCTGACCAAGTCAGAGAGAAATACGGTGCTACCGGTCGTTACCCACGTGGTGAAGAGGATGCACTAAACGTAGGGATTGGGTGCAGCAACTCAGTAATAATCTTTTTAATTTATATGTAAATTTGAAACTTATATTAAGACATATACATTTCATATTTTAACTATTGGATTATTATTTATAAGACACATGACACTATGATTTTCTTAACTTTTTTATAATAGGTGCATTTGTTCCCATCCATGTGGGCATATGGGCACCATTTTCACATAGAAAATGGCGATGCCAAAAACATCACAGAAGACTGTGGAGTGGAAGTCGAGTTCGATCAATCTAGTCGATCTAGCCGCCGTGATCAACAACTAGTATGAGGGACGTTAGGTTACGTCGGAAAGATACAAGAGATCATTGAAGTGGATTTGTCTTCTTTCCAATGTGGTATTTTTAGGTGCAAGTGGTGGGACACCTTTGATCGGAATAATGTAAAGGAAGATCGCGATAGTAGGATGATATGTATCAACTCTAGAAAGATGTGGGATGAAGCTAAGGAGCCCTATGTTTTCCCTAAACACTGCAACCACGTGCTTTTTTACCCAGATGTGTTGGATAGGGATTGGTGGTTCGTATTGACACATGACCCTAGATCAAAACATATTTTTTAGAACAATAGTGTTATCATGCCATGCGAGCTAGAAGATAATGAGGGTGATCATGAGAACCTAGAGTGATATGATACATGTGTTATTTCATCAATATTTATACTTTTTAAGATGGGATTTTCAATTTTTTTTTTTTTTTTTTTCTGAATCATTCTACTTTTGTATTGATACAAGAATAAAATTACAGAGAAGCAGGGGCCTCAAGAGAACGAGCCCATTGTTAGAGGCATTCGCACATTACAATGCTTCCCATTGACAGGCAAAACAAGCTGGATACTAACCAAAAGTATTTTGAAAACCATGACCTTGTCTGACCCATGAACACCTGTAACAAGACTTTGAACTTTCCAGAAGGAGGATAAAGACACAAAACTGTTGACAGGGCACATACAGACTCTGCCCATAACAAAACCAAAAATAGACTCATTGTTATATTGAAGCATACGCCTGATATCATATACAAAAGAAGTGGAATGCTGCCCACGCAGGGGAAACCGACAGTTAAATGAAAGAGAAAGCATCTGATCAGGAGAATGATAGATTATCATTTGACTGTAGGAAAAAAGGGAAATGAACTCCTCCTTGCTGCCTGTAATAAAAAAACAGAGGGCGCAAACCTGATTAGACATCATTAGATGGAGAAGGCACTTCCTCGACGATGGGACACGCATACTGGTCAGGATCCTCGTCATCTGGAGGAGGGAAATCCTTGCCTGAAGAGCCACCCACAGGAGGGACGCTGGGACCTGCATGCTGGCTCGCTTGCTGTGTAACATGGCCACCCGGATCACTCTGCCTGATGTCCATCTGAGGGGAGCCGGACATAATATCCTCCCCAGGCTCAAGAGCCACACCAGGAGTTTCCATAACGAGACCGGCAGAAACTTCACGAAGCTTGATAGTGACAGAGGCGAGGAAAGTGTGATTATTGAGAGTGCAGGGGTAATGAAGGCGGGCAGTATGAGTTTGGGCCCTGGAGGAAAGGCGGAAGAATGCTGGAGGAATGGGATAACCTCGTCCCTGCCCACGACCCCACCTGGAAGCAGGAGAGCGAATAGGGCCGAAGTCAGAGGTGTCAGACGAGGAAGCAGAAGAGGTGGGAGAGGGCTGGCGATTCATGTGCCCTTGAGAGGAGCCTCTTCTACAACACATTATTTGGCACAGACGCGGCATGATTTGAAGTGCAGAGAGGGAAGAGTAATCAGAAAAATGGAGCCTGGTGTTAGCTTGCTAAGGAGACCTGATAAAAGCAGAAGACAAGCGACTGAAATTGCAGTAGGGACTGTGGGTTATATGTATACCTGGCAAGATATCGATACAAAAATTCAAAATACAACGTTTCCCTGTGCTGGTGCGAGAGCAGGGCTCAGCATCAGCCAATGAGCAGTAAGAGCACAGGGGAGGAGCACAATGGAAGTTCCGAGAGGGCGCCATGGAAAATGAATGATCGAGAGAGCTTGGAGAAGTGGGCTGCATTAACATAGCAATTTAATTCTGATCAGGAGAAATAAAAGCCCACAGCAAGCGAAGAAGTATGGAGGTGGAGATATACCACGCGCCAGTCCTCCATGCCGCTGGCTTATCTATCACCTCGAAACTCACCTGCATCCGGGAGGGCTTTTCAAAATATTAATATAATATGTATTTTGAATTAATTGGTAATTTGCATTGTGTTAATGTTAAAATCAATAATTCACTTAATAATTTACAATTATGTTGATCTCAAAAACAATGGTGTACTGTATAAATTAATTATTTTTTTTGTATCTAATATCATAACAAAATAATGATAATTCTAAAGTACAAGAATTTATTTGCATTATTTTCTAAACTTTATTATGTTAGAATAAATCATATTATTCTAGATTTATTATTTTACATTAATTTAAAATTTACAAATTTACAAATTTAAAAATTTTAATATATTCATTTCACATTAATACAATTAAAATTTTACAAATATTTTACATACAATTACAATTATAATTATAATTACAATTACAATTACAATTTTACATTTTCATGTACAATTACAATTACAATTACAATTTTAGAAGTTTTCATATATACAATTACAATTACAATTTTAGAAATTTACATATATACCATTACCATTACAATTTTAGAATTTTAAATACAATTAGAAATATAAATATTACAAATTTACAATATCATGATCATTTGGTATTAAATTAATTAATAAACATCACATTCATGATAACCATCGTACAAACATCATATTTGACTAAAAAACACATTCAAAATCGCTAACTGCATCATTGTGATAATGATCATCTAACAAAACATAATTAACATTATATATTAACATAATCAGTACAACACAAACATCAAATATACATCTCATGTCAAATAACTCATGCTATCACATAAACATCTATTTGCAAGCTACACATTAAATGAACATATCTAACATGACCTAACAACATACACATCATGATGATCACCAACTTGTAAATTAAGTACAACTGCAACATGAACATAAAATACATGGACCATCTATATATATATATATATATATATATATATATATATATATATATATATATATATATATATATATATATATATAATTGAATAATGTTAAAAATATACAACTGTAATATAAATGTCAAGGATCAACTGGTGGTAGTACAACATCAATATCAGTGCTAGTGGCTGATGGTCTAGCCTCATTTCCATGATGACTGCTGGTAAATGCTAGTGGAGGATCATGCTCATCTGGTGCGGCGCGAGATGAACAATCATGAGATGATGGTATGCTGCGCCTCGCAGACTATCCATCACGTGTTGTGGCTCGATCGTAACGTGCAACAGTCCTCGTCAGTCGCGTAAAAGCTGTTGTAACTCCTACGACATGCCGCATCAGGTTGTACATGTCACGCGACATGCCTCTCCACATTCGTAATAGCCTATCATCGGCTTATATGTCTCTGTAATGAGCGGGCCTAATGCTCGCCTCAACAATCAATGCAATGAGATGGTCGCCCAACTCCATCCTATATCTAGCATCACTAAGATGTCGACCGCGCACCGGCGCACCAGCAAGAGCAGATATCTGATCTACACCAGCCTCCTAATTATGCTCGGCAATATCTAGGGTGCCCTCATCCTCATCAGGATCGACACCTAAATCAGATGGTGGTGGCGGAATCTCCTCGCCATCAAAAGAGCCTCTGTCTACAAAATATATAAAAGTACACAACAATAATTAGATAATTTCATTACACAATTTAATAAAAACAAGTTAAAGAAAATGTTAGAATAAATTTAAATAAAACAGTAATATTACGTCTATCATCTGGCAGCTCATCAGCTGTGAAGAGGATGTTGGCACACCCTTGCCAATCCAACCCGCATAAGGACATGGGACCATAATGAAGGGCTGCTCATTAACACTGGCTAGCAACTCCAGTGCATCATCTAATATCCTCGCTGGAAAAAGAGTCTCCTCCCTCTTGGGCATCATCTACCCCCACATGTGCATACGTGCCTCAGTAATCGGCCTACGAGGATGTTGAAGAAAAGTAGGCCTCATCTCTAGAAACCTCTCAAAAAATAAACAAAAAATCTCTGAAGCAAAACGGAATTTGACCCTCCCTTATGCATGAGCACGACATCTATCTAATGCTGTATTGCCGCAAAAAAAAGGCAGACCACCTAACAAGTTGTGGCTGTTGTAGTAAAGAATCAACATGATATAAAACCGAGAAAATAATGCATTGCCTATCACTGGTGTTGTGCGAAATGGTCGAAATGATAAGTGAGAGACACTGGACCTCCTCATGACCAAACACACCAATACGTAACTGCCCTCCAGCGACCTGAAAATCTGCAAGAGATACTAAATTTGCTCTAATGTATCTCTGGGAGTAAACTAACTGACTCCCTGCCACACAGCCAGCTGGAACCTCGAGGAACGAGGGATAATCCACCCCTCTCCTCAATAGCCCTGTAATAAAATATACATCCTCCTCAATGGGCATGTACCACTGGTTGATACCAACCCGAAAAGCCTGTCGCTGGGCATTCCACCTTCGAATAAGATGTCTCAAAAACAAACTATGGGACTTTAGAGAAGTAGCTTCCTCATAGAACTTGAGGAGGCCTACTTGCCTTAGGAGCCCCTGCATCACTGCTGTAATAGCGTTAGGGTACACATCTCTCTCCCTCTCTTTTGCCTCCCACATGCGAACCATGTTATACTATTTTGCCTGTTGTTGTTTTTGCCCCTCTTCTCTCCTTTCACGTCTCTGAATGATTGAAATATTAAACACATTTTTTTTATTAAATGACACATGTATTCACAAATATACGTATATAAATATTTTTGAAAAATAAATAAAATAATTGTCGGTGCGCCAAAAACACAGTCACGCACCAGTCCTGGTGTGTCTTTCAATAGAGTGCACCAGATACGGTGCACCTAATTATATTCAGCGCACAGGGGCAGTGCTCCAGAAAATGTTTTTAGCGCATTGTTCACTATGTGCGGTGTTAGGAGGTCGGGGAGCTGACTACACTATACACCCTGGGGCATATATCTAAGTCAGCACACCACCCTCTTGCCATCGTACATAGTCATCGGTACAGTATTTTAAAAGGCTGCACCATTGACGCAGGCCAAATATGGTAAGTCGTGCATTGAAAAAAATAGCCATCTCGGGGCAGTTATTTCAATCAACGCAATGCATCACCACTATTCAACTAGGTCAATGGTGCGGCCAGGTAGCCGACCGCACCGCTCTTTTTAAAGAAATTTAAAATAACATGGTGCGCCTTTGGTATCCACCCCGGAACTAGTGCATATACCCTTAGCACTGTTTTACCAGCTTGAACCATTGACAATGTTGAATTGCAGTATGTGGTACGCTGACAACATTAAGCGCCCCTGGGTGGATAATTCCATCAACGCATTGAGTTGCTGCAATACACCATTGTCAATGGTGCGGCCTGGTAAACGACTGCACCACACTATTAATTTTTTTTAAAATAACACGGTGCACCTCGCGGTACAGCCCCGGAACCGATGCAAATACCGTTAGCACCGGATGTGGTGCAGCCTCTAAATTTACAGCTAGCACTGCAAACCGGTACAAGCCGAACGACTCAAGCATACCGCGTGACAGTTTTTTTTTTAATGGTTAATTTTAAGGTTTTTTGAAATTATAATCCGCTAAAAGGTTTAATTATGGAAAAAAAAACAAAAATACTTGTACATTTACCTATCGATGAGGCATATTTTCTGTAGATTTGCAAAAGAAAATTTGTCCACTGTTTTATAAAATTCAAGCTGGAGATTGGTGGCAATGCACAACAACAGTGCATGCAATAACTGCAATGGGAGCACGGATGTCAGGGCGGCTCAAACAAGGATAATTTGCACCAGTACTTGAGAGCTCTGTAGCACTGATAAAAGTGAAAAATGCGGTTTTTTGGCCATATTGTTTTTTTTATTTAACCTTATTTTGGTGCGCGGGTTTTTTATTGGCGTACTGGTGCATTTGCAGTATGCCACCCTGGACGGTTTCTATTTTCACGTGCTTTTAGGAGGCATCCGTGCAGCGTAGCTGTAATGCACTAGTGCTCTACAGTAATAAGATGCACTAGGCACAGTGTCCGATGAGCCAATGGTTTGTGCGGTTTTTTGGCCGTAATTTTGTTTTTAATTAACCCTTTTCTGGTGCGTGGCATTTATGGGGACCCCAGTGCATTTTTTTCATTCTGCCTAGGGCAGTTTCTGTTCCGTGTGTTTTTTATGAGGCACCAGTGCGGTCCCTTAATTAAAGGCACCGGGCGGGTGTGTACGAAGTGCACATTTCCGGTGTGCCAATGTTTTGTGTAGTTTTTTGGCCATAATTTTTTTTATTTAACTATATGCTAGTGCGCAGGGTTTATGGGCACCCCAGTGCATTTTCTTTATTGCATGCTGGGTGGTTTCTATTTTCACGCACGTTTTTAGAAGCACCGGTGCGGTAAAGATGTAATGAACCGGTGCTGTACAAGAATATGACGCACCGGGTGTGTGTGTTAGGAGCGCACGGTTCCCAGTGTGCCTATGTTTTGTGCAGTTTTTTGGCCATAATTTTTTATTTATTTAACCCTGTGCTGGTGCATGGGGATTTCAGGGTGGCCCGGTGTGTTGGCGACCTAGTGCTTTTAAGGGCGACCAGGCGATTTCAGTGTTCACGCATTTTTTAAGAGGCACCGGTGTGGGAGTTATGTAAAGTACAGGTGCGCTACAGAAATAAAATGCACCAGGTGGGTGTGTACAGAGTGCACGGTGTCCGGTGTGCCAATGTTTTAACTGCACCGGTGCGTTCACGTGTTGAACACCCATCCCGGTGCATCTCTAGATTGACATGGTTGTATTTTATTAATGTACCTAAATTTACACCTTCCATGATGCTTCTAATATTGTAAAATGTTAAAATTGGAGTGTTTTATGATTTAATGGATCTTAATAATCTAGATTGACATGGCTGTATTTTTTTTTTTTTTTTTTTTTTGACATTCCAAAAATGGCTGTATTTTATTAATGTACCTAAATTTACACCTTCCATGATGCTTCTAATCTTGTAAAATGTTAAAATTATAGTGTTTTATGATGTAATGAACATAAATAATATAGATTGACATGGCTATAGTGATATGATGATAGTGTAGGTTGATGTTCAAGTTGTAAAATACTTGTACATATCAAGGATGAATGATAGTACAAGCCAAAAGTGACATTATTATAAATTATTAAACAATTTGATAGGTGTTAAATCATACTTCTTATTAAGGACATTTAACTAATTTGTAAGTTGAAAGTTCTTTCTTAATTTTCTTATACTATTTATAAATGTCAAAGTAAAGGTTTCTAGATGTGATTTCTCCCATAAACTTCATGGCAAACTAAATGAAAAACTAAACTCTAAGGCAAACCCTGTACATGCAATTTCTCCCACAAACTCATAAAGGTGTGACTTTTGACATAACTTCATCAACCACTACTACTAGTTGTTTTAGTAAGTGCATAAAATAATTTTGTAAACCATGCACATGTCATTTCTCCCACAAACTCACAAAGGTCTGACTTTTGACATAACTTAATCAACCACTACTACTAGTTGTTTAAGTAAGTGTGAACCACTACCACTTTAAGTCAAACCGTGTACATGTATCATTTATCTCATACATGTGTCATTTCTATGTCATTTATCCGTCATTTCTATGTCATTTCTCCCATAAACTATAAGGCAATGTCATTTCTCCCATATACTATAAGGCAAACTTTAAGGCAAAATATGTACATGTCATTTCTATCTTAAACTCTAGGCAAGGAAAACTATAAGGCATGTCATTTCTAGATCTGATTTCTCCCATAAAATTTGAGGCAAACCATGGACATGCCATTTCTCCCATAAACTAAAGGCTTTCTCCCATAAATTCAAGGAAAAATTCATGGCCTAAAAACTGAACTTAAAATGGCTGAAATTCCATAGGATTTTGAACTCCATAATATTTTAGTCTGTCTATTAAGTGTTAACTTCTACAAGTTCTAAAGGCAGAGTCTATAAAGGGTCAGGTAGCCTCTAGATCTCATATTTTCTAAAAGGTGAAATATCCAGTAAATGCCCCTACAGTAAATCTTTGGAACAGATCTAAATAGAATTTCTTCATTTTAATATACATAAACCACAACCACTTTAAGGAAAATCATGTACATGTGTCATTTCTCCCATACATGTGTCAGTCCTACCATAAAATCTTAAGGAAAAATTTAAAGCATGTGTCATTGGCTTTCTCCCATTAACTTTAAAGCATGTGTCATTTCTCAAGGCTTTCTCCCATTAATTCAAGGAAAACTTTAAGGGATAAAAACTGAACCTAAATTAGTTGAACGTCCATAGGATAGGATCCCCCAAACTCAAGGCTTTCTCCCATTAATTCAAGGCAAACTTTAAGGCCTAAAAACTGAACCGAGTTTGTTTGAACTTCCATTAGATTTTAGTTTGCTTGAATTTCCATAGGATTTTAGTTTGTTTGAACTTCCATAGGATTTTAGTCTGTTTGTTAAATGTTAACTTCTACAAGTTCTAAAGGCAGTGTCTGTAAAGGGCCAGGTAGCCTTTGGATCTCATCTTTTCTGAAAGGTGACATATCCAGTCAATGCCCCTACGATCAATCTCTATAACATATATAAATAGAAGTTCTTCATTTCAATATCCATAAACCACTACCCAATCTAAATATAATTTCTTCTTTTTTATGTCCATAAGGCACTACCACTTAAAGGCAAACCGTGTACATGTACCATTTCGCCCATAAACTCTTAGGAAAACTTTAAAGCATGTGTCATTGTCTTTCTCCCATTAACTTTAAATCATGTGTCATTTCTCAAGGCTTTCTCCCATTAATTCACGGAAAACTTTAAGGGATAAAAACTGAACCTAAAGTAGTTGAACTCCCTTAGGATAGGATCCCTCAAATTCAATGCTTTATCCCATTAATTCAAGGCTAACTTTAAGGCCTAAAAACTTAACCTAGTTTGTTAGAACTTCCATTGGATTTTAGTTCGTTTGAACTTCCATAGGATTTTAGTTTATTTGAACTTCCATAGGATTTTAGTCTGTTTGTTGAGTGCTAACTTCTAAAAGTTCTAAAGTCAGAGTCTGTAAAGGGCTAGGTAGCCTCTGGATCTCATATTTTCTTAAAGGTGACATATCCAGTAAATTCCCCTACAATCAATCTTTGGAACAGATCTAAATAGAATTTCTTCATTTTAATATCCATAAACCACTACCACTTTAAGGAAAACTATGTACATGTCATTTCTCTCATAAAATCTTAGGAAAATTTAAAGCATGTGTCATTTCTCAAGGCTTTCTCCCATTAACCTTAAATCATGTGTCATTTATCAAGGCTTTCTCCCATTAATTCAAGGAAAACTTGAAGGCCTAAAAAGTGAACCTACAGTAGCTGAACTTCCATAGGATAGAATCCCCCAAACTCAAGTCTCCCATTAATTTAAGGAAAAATTTAAGGCCTAAAAAATGAACCTAAATTAGCTGCACTTCCATAGGATAGGATCCCCCAAACTCAAAGCTTTCCCCCATTAAATCAAGGAAAAATTTAAGGCCTAAAAACTGAACCTAAAGTGGCTGAACTTCCATAGGATTTTAGTTTGTTTGTTGAGTCTTAACTTCTACAAGTTTAAAAGGAGTCTGTAAAGGAACAGGTAGCCTCTGGATCTCATCCTTTCTTAAGGCATGCCATTTCTAGATGTGATTTCTGCGATAAACTTTAAGGAAAAATTGAAGGCAAACCATGCATGAACCATGTACATGTGTCATAAATCTCCCTTAAACTCTAGGAAATGAAATATTTAACGCATATCATTTCTAGATGTGAATTCTACCATAAAATTTAAGTCAAACTTTAATATAAAACCATGCACATGTGCCATTTCTCCCATGCATTTGCAATAAATGTTGATTTAATATATTTTATTGAATTTCTTTTTTTTTCAGGGATAAAAAAAAAACCCACTAAATATGGTTGAAAAATGGACATTATTCATAGATGTTTCTTGCTATCCCAATCCAGGGAAAGCAGTGATTACATATGTGCTTTGAAATATTTCAACTATCAAGGTCCTCCAAAGGAAAATTAATATACCGGGAAGAACAAAAAACAGCGAGGCATATTATATTGCATTGATAGAAGGCTTGGGAACAACAAGGGAGTATGGATCAAATGGAATTGTATTTTTCACCAATTCCAAACTTGTGTGCAACCAGATGAAAGGTGTGTACCAAGTTAAGAAGGAGAGGCTAAAACAACTGCATGGAAAAGCAAAAAAAATTGTTAGTGAATTTCAATTTTTTAGTATAAGACATTGTACAAATGTTAATAAGATGTCTACTGATCTATTGCGTGGGGCAATGCCAATTCAGGATTCATATAACAAGATGAATTAATAGATGAATTATAATTATACGGGGCAATGCCAATGTAAGATTCATCTCTCAAAGATGAATTAGTTTTGAGACGTCGCTCTTCTTCAAAAATTCAAGATTCATCTCTCAAAGATGATTAGTGTTGAGACGCCTTCCTTCAAAATTTATTGATGGACATTGTAACATATCTTGGATATGTGTATGTTTTGTACTTATAAATGCGTCTTTTGTAATGACCATATGTTTTTTTCAATTATATACCAATTGTGCTCCCACCATGTAAAGCGCAACTTGGTGAACTTCAAATTTGCAACAAGTGGTGAACTTCACATTTTTATGAAATTAAAATGTGAGTACTTCAACAATTTTTTGTTTAAATGGTGTTTCATGCTTCTTTTTTAATGACCATGTGATTTTTTCAGTTATATACCAAGTTTTCTCCCACCATGTTTTCAATTATATACCAGGGGTGCTCTCACCATGTAAAGCACAATTTGGTGAACTTAACATTTTTATAAAAAATTTGCTTAAATTGAGCTACACACATCAATTAGTGCTTTGAAAGTTGTCTTTTACATAATTTGTGTACACTAAATTACATTAATTTTGAAATCTTAAAATAATTGTAAATGTCCACTACATATATATATATATATATATATATATATATATATATATATATATATATCATGGAGGATGAAAGGCGAAGATCAATAAAATCCCATATCTCTACGAGAGAGGGGGATTAGGGATCAATGAATGTTCATAGTATTTAAATATAATATTAAATCTCCATACATATACATACATCTGTGTACATATGGAATTGATTTTTTTTATCAATTTTGTGAGTTAAATTAGTTGTTAATAAGTTTCATTTTTTATTTTTTAGGAAGTAGGAGGACAAGGGTGACTACTCCATCAATGGAGCATGGCCATGGTTCACGCAATCATGGTATGGTTCAAGCAATTTAATCAATTAATATGTACATGTATTTATATGTATGAATGTATTTTTGAATTGATTATAAATTCATATTTTTTTATGAAGCTTCCCTCTCGTCTCATGATGTTGGTGGTGGCACACATTCCCTTGGAGGGCCATTAATAGGTGCTGGAAAATTGCATGAAGGTGGTGATATGCATTCCCCCAGAGGCCAATCAACGGATGGTCGTGTTGGTTCTCAACCAATTGGTGGTCGTTCTGGTTCTCAACATAGTCATTCTAGTTCTCAAAAATCTCAGGGTGGGCATGATGCTAGCCAACCATATCGAGGTGGCCATCAATTTGAATATTATTTTCATTTTATTTGTACAAATTTGTTTACATGTGTTTTTTTAATATAAAATTTTTTATATATTGATGCAGAGGTTGAAGTGCTACTCCAAATGTTGCTCGAGAAAGATGTAGGATAGAACGAGTCATTCAAGAAGAAGGTTGTACACCAACCACGACTTATCCGTTCGACATTTCGATATAACTTGGGAATCAAACATGCAACAATGCACCTACAAAGGTGTCAACATCTTCATGCAAAATTGAAGAGAGATCTCGTGGCTTTGACTCTCTCTGTTGAGAGTCGACAAAGCTTGGAAATAGTTACTCACTCTTTAAGAAAACTAGTAGATGTGTACCTAAAGCTTGGGCCAACCAATGATACTTTTGTAGAAGTGAGGAGAAAAAGAAAGGAAACATTGATGGGTCCCGATACATGGGAGGTTGTTAAACAAAGAGTTACAACAGAAATGGCCAATTCTATGTGTAATTTCACAGAAGGGTTGAAAAGAAAGATGTTGAAGGTGAAATATTTCAAGAACCATCATATAGCTCGCTATTTTTATGATAGAAACCTTGCTGCCTATGGAATACTCCCATGGAATGACGAGGTTCCGCTTTATTTTGCAAAATTATTTTATGCAAAATTATTTTTGGGAATCAAACCCAATTACAATGACCATCCCTCTAAATTTTTTGGTCCTGGGAAAGATCGATTGTGTGACTGTAGGGGCGCTAGGCGTGATGTTGAGTTGCCTCGCCCTCTGCCACCATTGGTTATTTGACCTTTTCGTGTCGAAAATTTGTTGTCAAATATGGATGCCACTTCTCAAATTAGTCAAGAAGCAAGGGATGCCATCATTGACAATGTTCACAGTGGATTGGGTGGAGTTGATGTTTTTCTGAATTGACAAAGAGCATGTGAGAATGCACAGGCTAATTTTGTGTATTATACAGATGAAGAGATTGACAACATGAGTGTTGAAGATCTCAGAACATATGCAAAGAATTGTCGCAATGGTTGGCAGGACCTAATTGTTAATGAGCAAGAAGGCATGGGAATGGTATGCGTCAATGGTTAGGGTGATTATTTTAACACATGTACAATTTGTAATAAATACATATATACATACATTTATTTGTATACATTAATCTAACAAAAATGTATCATTATATGTTAACACCATTTGTAGTTGTCACGCTTGATGAATGAAGGAAATGTTAATATCACGGTTGGAGCCTCTGGTTCAAACAATCAAGATGGCTCTCACCATCAATCACACAATCAAGATGGTTCTCACCATCAAGATATTTTGGAAAATGTTAGTGTTTTTTAAGTGAGCAAGATGATATACAATTATTTTTTATTGTTATGAAAAAAACTCCAAAAATAGAAGAAAAGAGATATCAATGCCTTAGAAACCAGCCACTTCGAGGGGGAAACCTCCAATACATTACATACATGAACAATTCTTGGATGATTCAAATGACCAAAACCTACTTTCTATATTTAGGAGTCCATGGGGCCACAATGTAATCCTAGCCGACCTAAAGATAATAATGTAAGGGCACAATAATAAAAATATGGGGGTTACAGGGGTACAACAATAACAATAATGGGGTTACACTAACAATAATAAGGGATTATACTAGTAATATAGGGACCTAACATGCTCCTCTCCTTCAAAAAAGTGTTGTCCTCAACGCTTGAGTAGCTTCGGGTGCTTCTGTATAAAATTCTCATCCTCCCATTGTTAAGTCCCTATATTACTAGTATTGTCCCCTATTGTTGTTAGTGTAACCCCCTTACTGTTATTATTGTACCCTTGTAACCCCCATATTGTTATTATTGTGCCCTTACATTATTATTTTTGGGTCAACTAGGATTACATTGTGGCCCCATGGAATCCTATATATAGAAAGGAGGTATTGTCAATTGTATCATTCAAGAATTGTTCATTCATGTAATGTATCGGAGGTTTCCCCTTCGAAGTGGCTTATTTCTAAGACGTTGATATCTCATTTCTTCTATTTTTGAAGCTGGTTACACAACATTTGGTATCAGAGCTTTGGATTCTAGGGTTTTTCTACACCAAACAGGTCATCGTGGAATTTTCACTATAAAGTTTTTTCTACGAAGGTTCAGAAGATGAAATTTTTGGAGCGCAAAGAAAAAATCCTGAGGAAGATCGTCGCAGAATTTCAGAGCTTTTTCACAACAGTTTCGGAGATATGATCTGTGGCAGTTAGGTCTTTTTCAGGCTCCTGAATTTCATCTCAAAGAGGTGATCGTGGGAAAATATTCATAACTCTCTCTTTGAGCATCTGATTGGAATTTTGCAAGAAGTATCTGGAAGTGAACAGTTTGTAGTTTCTTTTTTATCACTTTCATAGCCGAAGGAGAAAATAGTGACACGTGGAAAGTCGTACAAGTTTGATCTACTAAACCAGTCCATAATTAGGTCATTGTGGGAGATTGGAGATAACTTTGCCTTGAAGAATCCAAATTAGGTCAGACCTGTGGCATTCGAAAGAGGATTCAGAGCGCTACCGTAGGGAAAATTTTCAGATATTGAAGATCCATAATAGCAAAGATAATTCAATTTCAATGTCGAGCTCCTCAAAAGCAAGAAAAAGGTGTGTATTTTTTTTTCGAATTGCATAAGTTTTGTTTGAAGAACCAATTTGAATTGATTCCAAGGGCATATTGTAGAATAGATATCAATATTGGGTTCTAAAATGCCCCCTAAAAATAATTCAACACCCATTAAGACTTCAGAAGGCTCTACTATGGCTCATGAAGATGGAGAAATGCAACATGACATAACAAAATTATAAGAGAAAATGTACCAAATTTCGCTCTCGCAAAGAGCAACAAAAAATGAAATGGACGTTTTGAAGAAAAGCGTGGAAGCTAAGATGGATGGTTTGAAGAAAGGTATGGAAGCTATGATGGAAGGTTTTAAGGATGGTATGGAAGAAAAAATGGAAGGTTTGAAGGAAGAAATGGAAGGTTTGAAGGAAGGTTTTTCAAAGTTGATGCAAGAAATGATTCCTAATGGAAAAACGATAGTAAAAGAAACTCATGATGAGGACAAAAAAAATGTTAATCGTGATTTCATAGACTCTAATGTTGGATTGAAGAACCACCATATTCCAAAGATAGATATGAGGAGATTTTATGGCAAGGATCTCGTAACATGGATACTACAAATGGAGCAATATTTTGATCTCAATAATGTGCAAAACACACAAAAGGTATGTATTGCAACTTTACATTTAGAAAAAAATACATTTGTATGGTATCGATGGCTTTTCTCTCGTAAAAAATTGTCACTTGGTCAATTTTTATGGAGGAAATGATAGCACATTATGAATATACAAAGAGAAATGCCTTCTTTAGCCAATTGATAAATCTCAAACAAAAGGGTTTAGTGGCGGAGCACATTGAGGACCTCTAAAAATTGAATATAAGGGTAACTTATATTCCAGAGGAACATAGGATTGATGACTTCACAGGGAATTTAAAGGATAACATCCAACATGAAGTTCGCGTTTGGGAACCTGGAGACAAGGAAGCCAACCACTCACATCTATAAAGATGGAAGTGTTGCTACTCCTAGACTTCCACAACCTACAAGTTTGATAGTACAAAAATTAGAAGAAAAAAGAGCAAAAGGGCTTTGCTAAAATTGTGATAGAAAATACACTAAAGGTCATAAGTGCATTTAGAAGAAATTATTTTACATAGATTGTGAAGAGGAGGAAGCAAATGAAGAAGAAACTTCAAAATTAGAGGATATACACCAGGAAGAAACCCTAGAAGAAGAAGAATTGAGTCCTACCATATCATGTAATGCATTGGTAGCCAAGGAATTGAATTGTTTCTTATACCCAGCACTAGAATGTCAAGTGTTGGTTGCAAATGGAGGAACTATAAATTGATCTGGAAAATGTCATAATATTAAGCTAGCCATGGGGGAATATGTATTGAATAGTCCAATGCTTTCCATCCCAATGGGAGGTGCTGATGTTGTACTAGGAGTACAATGGTTACAATCTTTGGGGACGATAGCTTTTAATTTTCAAGATATTTTCTTGAATTTTTTTTCAGAAGGAAAGGAATTCGAATTACAGGGTATTGCAGGGAAGCTAGGAAAGATAATAAGCTCTAATATCATGAAAAATCTTCTGAAGAAATAACAATGGGGCATAATTGCACAATTATGCTCACTAGAAGTTCCAACATCAAAATCTTCTATTTCTTGAGATCTCCAAAAATTCTTGGACAATCATTCCAAGGTGTTTGATACTCCCAAAGGACTCCCACCTATTTGTGATCATGACCATGCTATTCATTTGCTTCCAAGAAGTGTTCCTCCAAACATTAGGCCTTATAGATATCCTTATGTCCAAAAGAGTGAAATTGAACGTATAATTGCAGAAATGTTAGAGGCTGGTATAATTCAACCTAGTCAAAGTTATTTCTCTGCGCCAGTAGTATTGGTGCACAAGAAAGATCGATCATGGTGCATGTGTCCAGATTATAGAGAGCTCAATAAGCTCACTATTAAAGATAAATTTCCCATTCCTATGATTGATGAATTATTGGATGAATTACATGGAGCAAATTACTTTACCAAGTTGGATCTTTGTTCAGGATATCATCAAATTAGAATGAAGATTGAAGATATTCCAAAAACAACATTTCAAACTCATGAGGGTCATTATGAATTTTTTGTCATGCCTTTTGGCCTTACCAATGCACCTTCTACACTTGAAGGGTTGATGAATTCCATTTTCAAACCATTCCTTAGAAAATTTGTGCTAGTATTTTTTGATGATATACTAATATACAACAGGTCTAGGAAGGATCATGTTCAACATGTTGACAAGGTGCTCAAACTATTGGAGGAGAAACAATTATATGCAAAAACATCCAAATGTTTCTTTGGATTATAAGAGGTGGAATATCTGGGTCATATTGTATCTCACAAGGGTGTTAAGGTAGACCCTGAAAAAATTAAAGCCATTAAGGAATGGAAAGTCCCCACAACCATAAAGCAGTTGCGCGGATTTCTCAGGTTAACAACGTATTATCGCAAGTTTGTTAAGAATTATGGGAGAATAGCAGCACCTCTAACAACATTATTGAAGAAATATGAATTTTCATGGAATCTTGAAGCAACTAAGGCCTTTGAACATCTTAAAGAGGCAATGTTCCTAGTACCAGTCTTAGCTATGCCAGACTTCACAAAAAACCTTTATCGTGGAATGTGATGCCTCAGGAAATGGAATTGGTGTTGTTTTAATGCAAGAGGGAAGACCCATTTCTTTTGAAAGTCGTTCATTCAAAGGAAGGTATTTGCAAAATTCTATTTATGAGAAGGAAATGTTGGAAATACTACATGCACTAAAGAAATGGAGACCTTACCTAATGGGAAGACACTTCAAGGTAAAAACTGATCATGATATTCTTAAACACTTTTTGGAACAAAGACTATCTTCAGAAGAGCAGCAAAAATGGGTCACAAAGATGTTGGGTTATGACTTTGAAATAATCTACAAAAAAGGAAAGCTTAATGTTGTTGCAGATGCACTCTCAAGAAAGAATGAATAGGTGGAAGCATTGTTTTGTGCCATTTCTATTATCCAACCAGATTGGATAACTGAAGCAAGAGATGAATGGAAGAAGGACAAAGATGTATGGACACTCATTCAAAGGTTGCAGCAAGATCCTAGTACATCTGATACATTTAGTTGGAAAAATGATTCCTTATGGTACAAAGATCGCTTATATCTTTGTAAGAATTCCCAACTAAAACAAAAGATTCTTCTGGAATTGCACACTTCTCCTTTAGGAGGACACTCAGGATTTTTAAAAACTTACCACAGGGTGAAGAAAGAAGTTTTTTGGGATGGCCTTAAATCTGATATTCGAAAGTTTGTGGCGGAATGTTTGGTTTGCCAGCAGAATAAAGTGGAAACAATTAAGACCCCAGGACTTCTACAACCTTTATCCATTCCAAGTCAACGTTGGGAGGAGATTTCAATGGATTTTATCACAGGCTTACCTAAGTCCGAAGGAAAGAGTGTCATCATGGTGGTAGTTGATAGACTTACCAAGTATGCACACTTTTGTGCATTATCTCATCCATTTAAATCAAGTACAGTTGCTACTACATTTATGGACACAATTCAAAAGTTACATGGAAACCCAAGGGTTATTGTGAGCGACAGAGATCCCATTTTTACTGAAAATTTTTGGACGGAGTTATTTTCTTGTTTGGGTACTCAATTAGCTCATAGCTCATCTTATCATCCTCAATCTGATGGTCAAACTGAGATAGTAAATAAATGTTTGGAAGTATATCTTCGTTGTTTTGTATCTGATAAACAAACACAATGGGTCAAGTGGTTACCTCTCGCTGAATGGTAGTATAACACTTCCTTCCATACTGCAGCAAAAATGACCCCATTTATGGCACTTTATGGATATCATCCACCATCCATCACATCATCTTTAAGAGAAAATTTGAAGGTTCAAGCAGTGGAAGATCACATCGAGCATCAACAAGAAGTTCTCAAACTCTTAAAGGATAACCTGAATTTGGCACAAAATCGAATGAAACAACAAGCAGATCAACATCGTAGCGAGAGAAGTTTTGATGTAGGAGATTGGGTATTTTTACGGCTACAACCATACAAACAAATGTCCCTCAAGCAAGCAAAGAAGGATAATAAATTATCGCCAAAGTACTATAGTCCTTACAAGGTGTTGCAAAAGATTGGTACTATGGCATACAAATTGGAGCTTCCTGCTTCTTCGAGAGTACATCCATTTTTCCATGTTTCATGCTTAAAGAAGGTTATAGGTGAAAATCTTCCAGTTCAAACAATATTTCCAGAACTTGATGAGGAAGGAAAAATCATATTGGAACCGGAAGCGATCATGGAAACAAGAACTCGACAACTACGGAATCGATCAATTTCAGAGTATCTCATCAAGTGAAAGAACTTACCCACTGAAGATTCTACATGGGAGGATGAGAATTTTATACAGAAGCACCCAGAGCTACTCAAGCGTTGAGGACAACACTTTTTTGAAGGAGAGGAGCATGTTAGGTCCTTATATTACTATTATAGTCCCTTATTGTTGTTAGTGTAACCCCCTTATTGTTATTGTTGTACCCCTGTAACCCCCATATTGTTATTATTGTGCCCTTAAATTATTATTGCTAGGTTGGCTAGGATTACGTTGTGGCCCCACGAGGATTACATTGTGGCCCCATGGAATCCTATATATAGAAAGGAGGTTTTTTCAATTGTATCATCCAAGAATTTTTCATTCATGTAATGTAGTGGAGGTTTCCCACTCGAAGTGGCTTATTTCTAAGGCATTGATATCTCTTTTCTTCTATTTTGAGTCAAGTTACACAGACCTACTCAGAATCTTCTGCAAGTTCTTCCATTTGATGAGATACTTTGAAATTGATCAATTTCATAGATGTTGAGTTCTTGTTTTCGTGATTGCTTCAAGTTCCAAGATGGTTTTTCCTTCCTCATCAAGTTCTAGAAATATTTTTTGAATTGGAAATTTGTCCCCTATAACCTTCTTTAAGCATGAAACATGGAAAACTAGATGCACTCGCAAAGAAGCAGGAAGCTAGAATTTGTATTCCATAGTACCAATATTTTGCAACACCTTGCAAGAACCATAGTACTTTGGCAATAATTTATTATCATTCTTAGGCTGCTTGAGGGTCATTTTTTTGTATCATTGTAGTTGTAAAAATACCCAGTTTCCTACATCAAAACTTATCTCGCTGTGATGTTGATCTGCCTGTCGTTTCATTCGATTTTGTGCCAAATTTAGGTTATCCTTTAAGAGTTGGAGAACTTTTTGTTTATGCTCGATGTGATCTTCCACTGCTTGAACCCTAGAATTTTCCCTTAGAGAATATGCGATGGACGGTGGATGATATCCATAAAGTGCCATAAATGGGGTCATTTTTGCTGCAATATGAAAGGAAGTGTTATACCACTAGTTAGTGAGAGGTAACCACTTGACCCATTGTGCTTTCTTATCAAATACAAAGCAACGAAGATATCCTTCCAAACATTTATTCACTATCGCAGTTTGACCATCGGATTGACGATGATAAGATGAGCTATGAGCTAGTTGAGTACCCAAAAAAGAAAATAATTCCGTCCAAAAATTTCCTATAAATATGGGATCTCTGTGACTTAAAACAATATTTGGGTTTCCATGTAGCTTTTTAATTGTTTCCATAAATGCAGTAGCAACTTTACTTTCTTTAAATGGATGAGATAATGCACAAAGGGGTGCATACTTGGTAGGTCTATCAACTACCACCATGATGACACTCTTTCCTTCGGACTTAGGTAAACCTATGATAAAATCCATTGAAATATCCTCCCAATGTTGACTTGGAATGGATAAAGGTTGTAGAAGACTCGGGGTCTTAATTGTATCAACTTTATTTTGCTTGAAAACCAAACATTCTGCCACAAAATTTTTAATATCAGATTTAAGTCCATCCCAAAAAAATTCTTTCTTCACCATGTGGTAAGTTTTTAAAAATTTTGAGTGTCCTCCTAAAGGCGAAGTGTGCAATTCCAAAAGAATATTTTGTTTTAGTTGGGAATTATTGCAAATATATAAGCGATATTTGTACCATAAGGAATCATTTTCCCAACTAAATGTATCAGATGTACTAGGATCTTGTTGCAACTTTTGAATGAGTGTCCACACTTTTTCATCCTTCTTCCATTCATCCCTTGCTTCGGTTATCGAATCTGGTTGGATAATAGAAATGGCACAAAGAAATGCTTCCACCTCTTCATCTTTTCTTGAGAGTGAATCTGCAGCAACATTTAGCTTCCCTTTTTTGTAGATGATTTAAAAGTCATAACCCAACATCTTTGTGACCCATTTTTGTTGCTCTTCTGAAGATAGTATTTGTTCCAAAAAGTGTTCAAGACTATCATGATCAATTTTTACCTTGAAGTTTCTTCCCATTAGGTAAGGTCTCAATTTCTTTAGTGCATGTAGTATTGCCAACATTTCCTTCTCATAAATAGCCTTTTGTAAATACTTTCCTTTGATTGGACGACTTTCAAAAGCAATGGGTCTTCCTTCTTGCATTAAAAAAACACCAATTCCATTTTTGGACGCATCACATTCCACAATAAAGGTTTTTGTGAAGTCTGGCATAGCTAATACTGGTGCTAGGCACATTACCTCTTTAAGATGTTCAATAGCCTTAGTTGCTTCAGGACTCCACGAAAATGCATCTTTCTTCAATAATGTTGTTAAAGGTGCTGCTATTCTCCCATAATTATTAACAAACTTGTGATAATACCCTGTTAACCCGAGAAATCCACGCAACTTCTTTATGGTTATGGGGACTTTCCATTCCTTAATGGATTTAATTTTTTTAGGGTCTACTTTAACACCCTCGTGAGATACAATGTTACCCAGATATTCCACCTATTGTACTCCAAAGAGACATTTGGATGTTTTTGGATATAATTGTTTCTCCTCCAATAGTTTGAGCAACCTGTCAACATGTTGAACATAATCCTTCCAATACCTGTTGTAGATTAGTATATCATCAAAAAATACTAGCACAAATTTTCTAAGGAAGGGTTTTAAAATGGAATTCATTAACCCTTGAAATGTAAAAGGTGCATTGGTAGGGCCAAAAGGCATGACCAAAAATTCATAATGACCCTCATGAGTTCGAAAAGCTATTTTCGGAATATCTTCAGTGTTCATTCTAATTTGATGATATCTTGAATGAAGATCCAACGTATTAAAATAAATTGATCCATTTAATTCGTCCAATAATTCATCAATCACAGGAATGGGAAATTTATCTTTAATAGTGAGCTTATTGAGCTCCCTATAATCCAGACACATGCTCCATGATTGATCCTTCTTGTGCACCAATACTACTGGAGCAGAGAAATAACTTTGACTAGGTTGAATTATACCAGCCTCTAACATTTCTGCAATCATATGTTCAATTTCACTCTTTTGGAAATAAGGATATCTGCAAGTCCCGATGTTTGGAGGAACACTTCCTAGAATCAAATGAATAGCATGGTCATGATCACAAATAGGTGCAAGTCCTTGGGGAGTTTCAAACACCTTGGAATGATTTTCCAAGACTTTTTGGAGATCTGGAGAAATAGATGATTTCGATGTTGGAACTTCTAGTGAGAATCATTTTGAAATTATGCATCATTGTTCTTTCTTCAGAAGCTTTGTCATGAAATTAGAGCTTATTATCTTTCCTAGCTTCCCTACGATACCCCGTAATTTGATTTCCTTTCCTTCCAAAAAAAATTCAAGAAAAGTTCTTGAAAATTAAAAGCAATCGTCCCCAAAGATTGTTACCATTGTACTCCTAGTACAACATCATCACCTCCCATTGGAATGGAAAGCATTGGAATATTCAATACATATTCCCCCATGGCTAGCTTAGTATTATGGCATTTTCTAGAGAAATTTATAGTTCCTTCATTTGCAACCATCACTTAACATTCTGGTGCTAGGTATAGGAAACAATTCAATTCCTTGGCTACCTTACAATGAATAAAATTATGGGCACTACCCAAATCAATCAACACTATTACCTTTTTATTCTTGATATGTCCTTCTATCTTGAGAGTTTGAGGAGTGGTAATTCTTTCCAATGCATTAAACGATATGGTCAGAATCATTTCTTCTTCTTCTAGGGTTGGTTCCTGGTCATGTATATCCTCTTCTTTTGAAGTTTATTGTTCATTTTCTTCCTCCTCTTCACAATCAATGTAAAATAATTTCTTCTCAGCACACTTATGAACTTTAGTATATTTGCTATCACAATTGTAGCAAAGCCAATTTTCTCTTTTTTCTTCCAATTCTTGTGGTGTCAACCTTGGAGGTTGTGGAAGTCTAGGAGTAGCAACACTTCCATATTTGTAGATGTGAGTGTGTATAAATTTGAATAATAGCTGAATTATTCACTGAGATTATCCTGATTACACACTATTTGAGCTTCATGCATAGTACATAACCTCTTCTACAATTGATCATCAATTTGCAGAAATAGAAGCAGTCGCATGCGCACATTAAAACATAATCAAGCACACATATAACACAGTATGTAATGGGGAAAGCTTACAGCTGAAAACCCCCAACTATCTGTATATTATAATGATAGAGAACATGTAACAATACATAGTACAAAATCCTCACAAGCTCTCAGCACTATCTCTAATTGTTACACACAAACTAGCTCAGATCTGAACAAGTCACAGGTTCAAATCTCCTCCACTGTTTGCCTGCCTCTACTGCGCAATCCAAGATGAGAATGAATGAGATCCAAGTTCGAATCCCCTTGGATTGTACTGCGCAATCCTCATTGGCAATCTCAATCAATGTGTGTGCAAATCTCATGCACAAGTATAGTCACAACTGATAGCCACACTCACCCTTTCACCCACCTCTAACACTGGTCTCCACTGAACTGTCCATGCATTGCAGTTAAATGATGTGTTCTTTAGTTGATTTATGAGTTAATAATTAGTGAATTAATTAATAATTAATTCACACCACTCATCACTAGTGTATTTATCAGCTAGACTAAATACAACTAGTTCAACTAAGTTAAACCGAACACAACTCCATCAACTGTCTCATCAACTCCACCAAACTCTGCCACATGAGTTCTAACTGAAGTCAACCATGCAATAGCTCAACTAAACCTTAGGAATAGTGTAATTCCTTCTGTCAGCTACATGTGCCACATTCGTAGCTCGAACTGAAGTGCTCCAAGAGGATAAGATAATGTTTATAGTCCAAATATTATTAAGAGCTAATAATATTCGACTGATCTATTTTTAGACTGGCAGTCTAAAAATAGACTCCGCCCAGTGTGTCTAAAAATAGAGGTCCATCGATTTTTACCAACTTGACCAACCATCCATAAATAGCATCCCGCAACTCATAGACCATGATCCATATGTCTAAAAATAGACATAGTCTAAAAATAGACTTTGCGACAAAAATCACTTGTGTGGCCCCCACCTAGTTTAGGTGATCACTTTCCAACTAGGATCAGGAAAGATGTTTCAGGATGCCTCCTTCACTGTTTCTTGTTGCAATCTTCAACACTTCCTCTCAACAAGAAAGGATTGTCTTTGCATGTGACATG
Organism: Pinus albicaulis; assembly: GCA_034641835.2. Lineage (NCBI taxonomy): Eukaryota > Viridiplantae > Streptophyta > Pinopsida > Pinales > Pinaceae > Pinus > Pinus albicaulis. The sequence continues at coordinate 1,251,122,727 of CM076578.1, read as the reverse complement.
CAACTCCATGCATTCGCCCTGCAACCTTCACAAGCGCCATGCAACTCCATGCATCTGCTCTGCAACTCCTCTGAAACTGAATAGGCTCCAAACAACTCAATCAGTCTGATGCATCTATCATCAAAGTCTTCGACCTCTGCTTAGCTACTGCACATGTCATCAGGAACCACTGCGCTGTTGAACTCTTGCACCCATGCACTCTTGCACTTGCTGTCAACTCTGATCCGCGCTCCAGTATCTGACACTGTCACTTTGATCTGCCTGCATCAATCCAACTGATCATGCTACTGCTGCGCTGTGGGCACCTCGTAGCCAGGTTCAATTCATGATATCCACACCATCTCATGAATCCTGCCCAGAAATCTCCTCTTGGGATTAATCATGCATGTCGCCCCACCTCTCACCTGGTGGTATAGCTGCATGCACTCCCTCTGCCCATCTGGCACAAAATTTCTCTGCATGAGTGGTTTCTCCCACTCCATGATCCTCATCTTGTGGTTGCTCCACATCTCGAGGTTCACTCTTACCTGCATGCAAAACTTGTTCCCTCTCAAGCATCAATTGCATGTCTTTCTTGCACTTCCCAACAGTAGGAAGCTCCATAGACATCCCATCTACTTCAAGTCTGTAGAGATTCTTTGCGCGAATCCCAACCTTCTTGACTTGTCCTGTTGCCTTGTGCCGAAGGAAAACTTTTCCTTCATTGAAGACAACTTCATACCCTTTATCCTCTAACATTGCGACTGAGATCAAATTCTTCTTTAAACCTGGAACATGCACTACATCTTAATGAGTTTACCTGACTCCCTCTGAAAGGTTATGGTACCAATGTCGGTTGCATTGTATCGTCCATTGTCACCCAACTCAACATGCAACTGGAGATCTTTCTCCACCGAGTCACTAAAAAGATTCACATCTCCCTTCATGTGAAAGGAAGTGACACTATCAAAATACCACCCTGATCCCAATGCACTAGACACCATGCATGCGATCAATGAGAAGTCCAGCTCAAATTGCGAGGCAAGAGCCTCACTAGCTGTAGCTCCAGCAGCTTGCTTGTTCTTCTTCTTCTGTGGACAATTTGTGGCGTAATGTCCATGCTCGTGACAGTGAAAACACTTCACTTTGGACATGTCACGCTCTTTACCATCTGCACCAAATTGAGATCCATCCCTGGTACTCCACCTTATCTCCTCTTGCACATGATCCGACCAAAGTCACTCCCATCCTGGAAATTTCTCCCGACCATTGACAGAGTCCTGATAGGAGTTCCAACTCTTCGAAAGACCAAGGAGAGCCAAGTCCACCAAGTCCTCATCATCCACACTAATTCCTACACTCCCAAGCTCATCCCTGCAGTGGACAAACTTTGTCAAGTATACCAGAATAGTGTCATTCTTCTCCATCTTTATTTTCCTGAGTTTATCCTTGAGCGCCAAATTCCTCTGGTCGCTCTTTCTTTGGAATAAATCTGTCAATGCTTTCCACATCAAGTATGGAGAAGCTTTTCCATGCAGGTTAGATACTATGTGATCCTTCACGCCCTCCAAGAGAATCCTTCGACATTTTCCTGTCTTCTTTTGCCAAGCCTCAACTTGAGCAGCATCAGTAGGATTTGGGATTTCAGCATCTATGAACTCCTTCAGCCCATTGTCATCTAACACTGCCTCCATCCTATCCTTCCATGCAACATAATTCGAGCTGCCCTCAAGGGCATACTCCAATCACAATCCGTTGAAAGACATTTTGACTTCGACACCAAGAAAACACTGCTGCAAATTCGAATTCCACCAGCTCAAAACTCAACTGCTTCTGATCTGTGAGAACAAATTATTTCTAGCACAGAGATCGAATGTAGGGGCATTTACTGGATATATCACCTTTCAAATAAAGGATGGATCCAGAGGCTACCTGGCCCGCTTACAGACTCTGTCTGCCGAAATAAATTGTAATCACTCTAATAGATCCGATGATCAATTTTCGCTCTGATACCATGTAGAAATTTGAATAATAGTTGAATTATTCACCGAGATTATCCTGATTACACACTATTTAAGCTTCATGCATAATACATAACCTCTTCTACAATTGATCATCGATTTGCGGAAATAGAAGCAGTCGCATGCGCACATTAAAACATAATCAAGCACACATATAACACAGTATGTAATGGGGAAAGCTTACAGCTGAAAACCCCCAACTATCTGTATATTATAATGATAGAGAACATGTAACAATACATAGTACAAACTCCTCACAAGCTCTCAACACTATCTCCAATTGTTACACACAAACTAGCTCAGATCTGAACAAGTCACAGGTTCAAATCTCCTCCACTGTTTGCATGCCTCTACTGTGCAATCCAAGATGAGAATGAATGAGATCCAAGTTTGAATCCCCTTGGCTTGTATTGCGCAATCCTCATTGGCAATCTCAATCAATGTGTGTTCAAATCTCATGCACAAGTATAGTCACAACTGATAGTAGACTCACTCTTTCACCCACCTCTAACACTGGTCTCCACTGAACTGTCCATGCACTGAGTTAACGGATGTATTATTTAGTTGATTTATGAGTTAATAATTAGTGAATTAATTAATAATTAATTCACACCACTCATCACTAGTGTATTTATCAGTTAGACTAAATACAACCAGTTCAACTAAGTTAAACCGAACACAACTCCATCAATCGTCTCATCAACTCCACCTCAAATCCTCATACATGAGTAACTGCCATGGACTCGAAGTCAACCATGCAATAGCTCAACTAAACCCTAGGAATAGCGTAATTCCTTCTGTCAGCTGCATGTTCCACATCCGTAGCTCGAACTGAAGTGCTCCAAGAGGATAAGATAATGTTTATAGTCCAAATATTATTAAGAGCTAATAATATTCAATTCATCTATTTTTAGACTGGCAGTCTAAAAATAGACTCCGCCCAGTATGTCTAAAAATACAGGTCCATCTAGTTTTACCAACTTGACCAACCATCCATAAATAGCATTCTGCAACTCATAGACCATGATCCATATGTCTAAAAATAGACATAGTCTAAAAATAGACTTTGCGACAAAAATCACCTGTGTGGCCCCCCACCTAGTTTAGGTGATCACTTTCCAACTAGGATTAGGAAATATGTTTCAGGATGCCTCCTTCACTGTTTCTTGTTGCAATCTTCAACAGAGTGGTGGTATTCCTTGTTGCCATAATTTTACATTCAATTTTTCTTGCCAACCTGAATGCCTTCTCTAATGAATGAGGTTCCCAAATGAAAACTTCATGTTGGATGTTATCCTTTAAAGTTCCTATGAAGACATCAATCCTATGTTCCTCTGGAATAACCCTTATATTCAATTTTTGGAAGTCCTTAATGTGCTCCCCCATTGAACCCTTTTGTTTGAGATTTATCAATTTCTAAAGAAGGTGTTGCTCTTTGTATCCTCATAATGTGCTATCATTTCCTCCATAAAAATTGACCAAGTGACAATTTTTTTACGGGAGAAAAGCCATTGATACCATACAAATGTATTTTTTTATAAATGTAAAGCTCAAATGCATACCTTTTGTGTGTTTTGCACATTATTGATATCAAATTATTGCTCCATCTATAGTATCCATGTTACGGGATCCTTGCCATCAAACTTCATCATATCCATCTTTGGAATATGGTAGTTCTTCCATCCAATATTAGAGTTTATGAAATCATGATTATCATTTATTTTGTTCTCATCATGAGTTTCCTCTACTATATTTTCTCCATCAGGAAACATTTTTTATATCAACTTTGTCAAACCTTCCATGTTTACTTTTAGATCATTCTTCATGTTTTCCATGTTGCCTTTCATTTTTTCTTCCATGTCATCCATCTTAGCTTCCATGCCATCCATATTATCTTCCACTCCTTTATTCAAACCATCCATATTACTCTTCAAACCATCCATATTCACTTCCACGCCTTTCTTCAAAACTTCCATTTCATTTTTTTTTGCTCTTTGCGAGAGCGAAATTTGGTGCACTTGCTCTTGTAATTTTGATAGATCATGTTGCAATTATTCATCTTCATGAGTCATAGTAGAGTACTATGAGGGCTTAATGGGTATTGAATTCTTTTTAGGAAGCATTTTAGAACCCAATACTGATATATATGCTCAATAGGCCTTTGGAATCACTTAAAACTGATTTTTCAAACAAGACTTATGAAATTTGAAAAACAAATACACACATTTTTCTTGATTTTGAGGAGCTAGATATTGAAACTGAATTATCTCTGTGATTTCGGACCTTCAATATCTAAAATTCGGTCTTGAAGTACCCCTCTGAATATTTTTTTGAATTCCACAGGTATGACCTGATTTGGATTGTTGAAGACAAAGTTATGCCCAATCTCCTATGATGACCTAATTATGTACTGGTTCAGTAGAGCGAACTTGTACGACTTGCCATGTGTCACTGTTTGCTCCTTTGGCTCTAAAATTGATACACAGGAAACTAAAGTCTATTTACTTGTGGCCAATGTTTATAGAATTCCAATCCGACTCTCAAAGAAAGAGAGTTATGACGTTTTTCCCAAGGTCACCTCTTTGAGATGAAATTTGGGAACTTGAAACAATCCCAACTTCCACAGATCATATCTCCAAAAATATTGTAAACCAATATCTGAAATTTTTACAGGAGGTTCCTTAGGAGTTTGGCTTCTCTCTATATAAATTTCAGTTTTCGGCACATAGTATACGAAACATTTTAGTGTAAATTCCATGATGACCTAGTTTAGTTGAAATTTGGGAGCCTTAAAAAAACCTAACTTCCATAGATCATATCTCCGAAAATATTGCGAAACAGGATCTAAAATTTTTATACAAAGTTCCTCAAGATTTTGGATTCATGCTGTAAAAATTTCAGCTTCTGAACCTTCGTAGAAAAAAATTTATAGCGAAAATTTCACTATGACTTGTTTGGAGCAGCGAAACCCTAGAATCCAAAGCTCTGATACCAAATGGTATGAAACCACCTCCAAAAATAGAAGAAAAGAGAGATGAGCGCCTTAGAAATCAACCAATTCAAGGGGGAAACTTCCAATACATTTCATAGATGAACAATGATTAGATGATTGAAATGACCAAAACCTCCTTTCCATATAAAGGAATCCATGGGGCCACAATGTAATCCTAGCCGACCTAACAATAATAATGTAAGGGCACAATATTAACAATATGGGGGCTACAGGGGTACAAGAATAACAATAAGGGGGTTACAATAACAAAAATAATGTACTATACTAGTAATATAGGGACCTAACATTTATCTATTATTATATATATCGAAACATGATGAGATATTTTTAAAATAAATAATTGTGCACACATGTACATGTATATATATAATAAAATGTTTTAATAGATTCTGATTCTGTCCGAAGGTTTTGGGATGGCGGTACCTTCTTCTTCCTTAGGATATGTGCCAAATCCACCATCACAAGTATGAACCATTTTTCACTTTTAAATATGTTTTTAAGTTATATATTCCAGCTCAAAGGTTCCATTAAAAAATGAGATATCTAGATCTTGGGTTATTTTATTTTTTTTTAATTTTAGGTTTTTGGAGATTTTCTTTCTGAGCCACTCTTAGGAGATGTGCCAAATCCACCAACACAAGTATTCAATTTTTCACTTAAATCTATTTTTTTTTAAGTTATAAGTTATAAATTGAAGTTCAAAACTTTTATTACAAATTAAGATCTAGATCTTAAGTTTTTTTAATTTTTTTTAATTTTAGGTTTTTGGAGATTTTATTTTGGAGCCTCTCTTAGGAGATGTGCCAAACCCACTAGCACAAGTAATCAATATTTCACTTAAATATATGTTTTTAAGTTATAAGTTATAAATCGAAGTTTAAAAGTTTTATTATAAATTGAGATCTAGATATTGAGTTATTTTATACTTTTAATTTTTTTGAATTTTAGGTTCCTAGAGAGGATTTCTTTTCTCCACAGACTCTAGCGATGGAGTGTCTGATGGAGATAGGAACACCCACACCATTTCAACCATTTGAAAAATCTTTCTAACTTTTTTTTTAATATTTTTGAAAATAATTTTCTATATGTGTAATATTCCCAAATTTTCACATCATATTTGGAATATTAGAGTCCTTGATTTTCATAATGAATTAAGTAAATAAAAGGGTGGAGGGACCCACAATCCTCAATAAGAATAAATATCCACTTTTTGTGTGTGAATGTGGATTAATTTAGACTAGATCTACAAAAAGAGGTAGTTGAGCAACTACTAATGTGAATGAGATTGGAGAGCATGTCTCATTTAATGAGAGAGATCATGGAGGGTTGATTAGTCAACTAAGATCTTGAAGATGTCAAACAAAGGGTCATTAAGCATTAATGATAAAGTGATGGAGGATAATGTGCAAATGAAACACACATGATGGAGGTGGTGTACATTGCAACTAGACTGTTTGGTTGATTTTGTCAAACAATGCAGTCCCACTTGGAGGATCTTGTCCACATGAGACTACGCAGTTGAGATTAGGGAAAAGGCTTGGGATGGCGCAATCATTATAAAGGATATGAAAGAAAAGGTGAAAGGCATCTTGGATTATTTGATGTCTGATATTTTAGATGTGGAATTGTCAAGTGACATTCCACTGCATTTTTGGGTTGTTTAGCAGAGTTTGTAGGTGTTGTTTAGCACAGGGTGTTCTTGAGCGTGAATCCCTCCTCTTCTTTAAGTGATCTCTAAGGAAGAGGTTTGTACTTCATTATACATCAGGCTTTAAGTGCCATTTCATTTTTATACTTCCTGTAGAACATTCATATTCAGAAATCTGCAGATTTCTGAAGATCATTTTGGAAGGTGGAAGTTGTCTTCAGTACTTGGGCTGGAGAACAACGTGAGGGATTTTTCCCGTCACTTGGGATTATAGATCAGCACTCCTAGAGCCACAATGTAGATCTAGAATCAGGAAAAATGTTATTGACCTCCTAACATCAATATTCTCTCCAAGAATAACGTTGTCCATATTGCAGATCTAAAAGGAGGAAGGAAGTTGCTACTACTTCAGCTAGCAATCCAGTGGAGGATCATTCCATCACATTTCCATTAGTCTCACCATTAGCCTGGAACTTATTGCAGCATTTTGCAGCAGGAAGAACGAATCTCTTTCCCTCACAGCACAGTTTCTGTTGGCAGCTGTGTTGTAGCAGCTGAATTAATCATTAGAGGATTGAGAAGGTAGATCTATAGCTCTCAGCTCATAGATCTGATGAAGGGATCATCCCCTCAAGCATAGATCTGATCTGAGTACACATTTCAACCATTTATTCTTCAGATATAACTTCAGATCTGTATTTCCCAGCAGATCAAGGATCAAGTCCTAGGGAGGTGATTTTCCAAAGTTGCAGATCTGGAACATCCTTTCCGGGGTATCTTGGGAATCCATCACATTGGCCAGATATTGAATCTTGGAATCATCAGAGCTCCAGTTTTGAGTAGATCTGCATTTATCTTTTAATCCTGCAACCATATGTTCATATTCTGTTGAAGAGACAGCATAGTATTTGTTGCAGAGCCTCAATAGTTACATTGTACCTGATTCACTCATGTTTTCAGGGTGATCCTAGCTCATCTTTTTGGCTAGATCTACCTATATCTTGTACTTGTGTAACTGATTGATCTCCAATGTAATAAAATGGCTCAGATCTTTCTACATATTCTGATTTGTACTTAGAATTATTGTATATCTTGTTGTAATTTCTTATATTGTGTGAAGTATTACTGCATTTTCCCTTTTGGGATATTACAGTGGTATCAAAGCATGATCTTTGGCTCAGCTTGTGGACATTTCATCTGTTTACATTGAAATAAGAACAGATAGATGAGATATATCATGGAGGATGTGAGATCTGTCATTCCTTTCTTTATATCCATGCAAGATCTCTCCAACGAGGTCAATCAAATGAAGGAGGAATAACAGAGAGAATATCTAAGAAGAAGATCTGATGAGGAAATCAATTCCTATCAGCAGCAAAGAAGACTAGAGAATCCTAGATCTCCTCATAGATCCACTATGCCCACTTTCTTTGAAGAATGTGAGAGGTATAGAAGTGAAGAAAGGCATGAACCTAAGACTCATGAGACTCTCAGAGTATATCTTGAAGAGTACAAAGCACAGTCTATAGCTTTCAAGGAGAAGTTAACTCTCCAAAAATTCTTCCAGATTAGAGAAGAAAGAGGATCTTATAGCAGTAATAGAAGGAAGAGGTATAATCGATTCTATTTGCCTACATTTGATGGATCTTCCTCAAGAAATGTCAAGGCTTGGAGGAGGGAGTTAGATTCATTTTTCAAGCTACATCCTGTGGCTGAAGAGGAGGTTGTCCAAATTGCAGAACTTCATCTCTTAGATGAAGTAGAAGATTGGTGGTTTGGGCACATAGAGCATGCAAAGGTGACCAAGTATTCAGATTTATTTCACAAGTTGAGGAAGAAGTTTGATGCGGATAAGACAGAGTTGTGCTACAAAGGGGCATCTCCCAAGGAAACCAAGGAGAATGTCAATATTGTCACTCTAGATAAGAGGTCACTACTTTCACTACCTGCTGTAGAAGTACTTGCATCTCGAGAAGAGACACTTGCATCTTTGAGAAACAGTCTCGAGCTCTTGACATATGGAGTCCCATGCATGGATCAAGAGGTGCATGGGTAAGAGAAGGAGGATACCAACGCTGGTACACATGAAGAAAAGAGGCCATCACTCTTACCAGCAGTTGGAGGTATGTCTCGGTTGGATGAACTCTTGTGTTCTGTCAAGAGGTTCTCACATATCAGTTGATACAAGGTATGCATAAAATTTCAACACATATTGTTTCAAGATCAATGCATGACCAAGGCTTAGAACAAAAATGCTGATTTGAAGCAGAAACATATCATAGAGCAGAGGACCCTTGATCTAATCAAGGAGGAAACTAAAAAATATCTCTACTCATCATTGTTGAGCTGCATTCAACCCCTTGAGTTGAGATGTAGAGTTTCAGAAAATGGGATTAGTATTATCCTATGTAAAATGGTTGATTATGAGATTAGTATTGTGCCTAACATGGAGACAACATATGTATTACCCTGCAAATCTACAACACTGTCACTTAGTAGTTGTGACAAAGAAAGGGCTTCATCATTCTTGGAGCATTCTGGAGGTAGCTTCACTCATGAAGAAATCGAAGCAAAGATGATAAATGGTAGACATCTTGAAATGAGAAACCTTTTCTCCCTTCTAGAAGACCCTTTCTTAATGACCCTCTCACTAATCAAAGAGAAACTTATACTTGCATTAAATATAAAACTTCTTTGGTTTTGGAGGGCCTTTGATGGAGAGAAAATCTCATTAAGAGATCTCATTAGAGATGCATTTCAAAATTTCATGAAATGAAAGAGTATTCAACAGTTTCGGAAGGATGGCATTCTACAAAGGGAGGGTGCCATGATTATGCAGTACCTCATTCATCATTCCCATGGGAGTGAATGGGTAAGGATGGTAAGCAAGGAGTTGCAAAGCCACTTGTAGATTTGTATGGGCCAGCATGCTTGGTTACATTGGTTGCCATTGGGAGATTTCTGTCACTCTCCAAAGGCACCTATTTTTCTGATCCATGCCTTGAAAAAAATGTATGAAATGAAGAAGGAGGCATGGATGCGCTGGCTGCTCTTGGGTGAGTATGAATGCCACCCAATAGCTCCTCATTTTATGAATCATGCCTTGCTTTTCAATGATAAATTGTAGCAAGGGAAGGCATGTTCATTTTGGTTTCACTTGAGAGAGTTTGGCCACCACATGACATCTCCTATGTCTATGTGTTTTGTATTGTGTAAAACTTGGCATAATGATCTCATGATGTGCATTGATGATGTTTCTTTGTATGGGGCTGATGTGACATCTCATATGTCCATTAGCATGCTTTTGTTTCATGATGCACATGAGGAGGAGAGAAAGCAGCAAGATCTCTTGTTGCTTGGATTACTTTTGGGGGAGTTTGGCTTGTCCATCTTACATGGAGGAGATGAAGGATGGTAGCAAAGGGCCTTACTCCAGTGGTTATTGTTATGAGAATATGGTTTGACATGTTTTTCTACCCAAATTACGTCTTCCCTTCTTCTTTTGCATAACCTTGGAATGATGAAGTTCGGATCCAAATGGGGTGAAGATGTGTATTGTGTGATGGAGCTTTTCCTCTGTGAAGAGAACCACCTTCTTGTATGCACCTCATGTATTGACAATGATGTTGGACATCATATGGTTGTCACTTGGTACTTCATGATGGAAGGAGGACATCTAACCAAACAGTTGGAGGTCATTCTTTATGCTTTTAAAAGACAACTTTGGAACCAAACACGCATAATCTATTGCAGCAAATGGAGGAAGCCTTCCTTATGTGGATGCCATTTGGAGGGGAATAGATGGCTTTGCATCTACTTTTGGAGTTTCTTGAGGACAAGAAACATTTTTCTGGGGGGGACTGTAATATTCCCAAATTTTCACATCATATTTGGAATATTAGAGTCATTGATTTTCTTAATGAATTAAGTAAATAAAAGGGTGGAGGGACCCACAATCCTCAATAAGAATAAATATCCAGTTTGTGTGTGTGAATGTGGATTAATTTAGACTAGATCTGCAAAAAGAGGTAGTTGAGAAACTACTAATGTGAATGAGATTGGAGATCATGTCTCATTTAATGAGAGAGATCATGGAGGGTTGATTCAGTCAACTAAGATCTCGAAGATGTCAAACAAAGGGTCATTAAGCATTAATGATCAAGTGATGGAGGATCATGTGAAAATGAAGCACACATGATGGAGGAGGTGTACATTGCACCTAGACTATTTGGTTGATTTGGTCAAACAACGCAGTCCCACTTGGAGGGTCTTGTCCACATGAGACTGCATAGTTGAGATTAGGGCCAAGGCTTTGGATATAAAGGAGATGAAGGCAAAGGTGAAAGGCATCTTGGATTATTTGATGTATGATATTTTAGATCTGGAATTGTCAAGCGACACTCCACTGCATTCTTGGGCTATTTAGCAGAGATTGTAGGTGTTGTTTAGCACAGGGTGTTCTTGGGCGGGAATCCCTCATCTTATTTGAGTGATCTCTAAGGAAGAGGTTTTTACTTCATTATACATCAGGCTTTAAGTGCAATTTCCTTTTTCTACTTCTTGCAAAACATTCATATTCAGAAATCTGCAGATTTCTGAAGATCAGTTTGGCAGGTGGAAGTTATCTTCAGTACTTTGGCTGGAGAACAAGGTGAGGGATTTTTCCCATCACTTGGGCTTATATATCAGCACTCCCAGAGCCACATTGAAGATCTGGCATCAGGCCAAATTTTATTGACCTCCTAGTAGCAGTATTCTCTCTAAGAATAGCTCTGTCCATATTGCGGATCTGAAATGAGGAAGGAAGTTGCTAGTACTTATGCTAGCAATCTAGTGGAGGATCATTCCTTCACATTGCCATCACTCTCACCATCAGCCTGGAATTTATTGAAACATTTTTCAGTAGGTAGAAGGCCTTTATTTCCCTCACAGTACAGTTTTTGTTCGTAGTTGTGTTGCAGTAGCTGAATTCATCATTAGAGGATTGAGAAGGTAGATCTAGAGCTCTTAGCTCATAGATATGATGAAGGGATCAGACCTTCAAGCATAGATCTGATATGAGTACATATTTCAACCATTTATTCTTCAGATCTAGCTTCAGATCTATATTTCCCAGTAGATCAAGAATCAAATCCTAGGGAGGTGATTCTCCAAAGTTGCAGATCTGGAAAATCATTTCTAGGTTATCTTGGAAATCCATCACATTGGCTAGATCTTGAATATTGGCATCATCGGAGCTCCAGTTTTGAGTAGATGTACATTTCTCTTTTAATCCTGCAACCATATGCTCATATTATGCTGAAGAGACAACACATTATTTGCTGCAGAGCCTCAATAGTTACGATGTACTTGCTTCACTCATGTTTTCAGGGTGATCCTAGCTCATCTTTTTGGCTAGATCTATCTATATCTTGTACTTGTGTAACTGATTCATCTCCAATGTAATAAAATGGCTCAGCTCTTTCCACATATTGTGATTTGTACTTAGAGTTATTTTTTATCTTGTTGTAAGTTCTTATATTGTGTGAAGTGTTACTGCATTTTCCCTTTTGGAATATTATAATATGCATTTTCAATTGATTTTTTTTAATATATATATATATATATATATATATATATATATATATATATATATATATATATATATATATATTGTACAGTTTAATGTTGAATATGTTCCAATGGGGGAAGTTTTAGTAGACGAGCAACAAATGGAGAGGGAACCTCATGAGGTATTGCATGAATTTTTTTACATTTTTTTTATTTACATGAAGTTCTATATATTCTCATTCAATTTTAAAACATTAAATTTTAATGTTTGTACACATTGTGTAGAGGTTCGCCATGCTTCGTAGGATAGCTAGAGGATCGTGACTTTACTGGGAGAGACACTACATCCATCTGTATTGGATGGATGATGCACATGCACATGCAACATTATATTTTCGATAGATTTAGTCTTAAATTTAATTTTTTATATATAGTCTTATCTAGATGTAGTCATATATAACTTGATACCTGATACTTGATACTTGTGAGATACAAATTTTGGGCATATTTTATGTGAACTAAATTTGGTACATGTGAATGTGATATAATGTTTTGTTTTTATTGGATAGTTGAACTACATTTGGCATGTGAAGAAATGCTGTGATGTATAATGTTTTGTTTTTAAAACTAAATTTTTGGATGGTTGAACTACATTTGGCATGTGAAGTAATGTTGTGTTATAATTTATTTTGTTTTTAAAACTCAAGTTTTGGATGGTTGAACTACATTTAGCATGTGATTGCACGATATAATGTTTTGTTTTTATTGGATATTTGAACTACATTTGGCATGTGAAGTAATGTAGTAATATAATTTATTTTGTTTTTAAAACTCAAGTTTTGGATGGTTGAACTACATTTGGCATGTTTAGTAATGTTGTGATATAATGTTTTGTTTTTAGAACTCAATTTTTGGATGGTTGAAGTAAATTTGGCATGTGAAGTAATGTTGTGATATAATGTTTTGTTTTTAAAACACAAGTTTTGGATGGTTGAACTACATTTGGCATGTGATTGCATGAAATAATGTTTTGTTTTTATTCGATAGTTAAACTACATTTGGAATGTGAAATAATGTTCTGATATAATGTTTTTTTTTAAATTCAAGTTTTGGATGGTTGAACTACATTTTGCATGTGATTATAATATAATTTTTTGTTTTTAAAATTCAAGTTGTCATTTTCCAAACAAAAAAAAGTTCACATGAATTTATGTACATGTAGAAATGATTTAAGTACATGTTTTAATATATATGTTAAAACGATTGAAGTACTATATATATGTGTGTGTGTGTGTGTAAACAATCATAAGATTATAGGTCTTATTAGATGTGTCAAACAATCATAAAATTTTAAAATTGCATTCTATAATGTATATATATCCAGTACGTGCAAATTTTTTCATCAATGCATGTATAGAAAAGATACTTTCAGTTAATTGCATTCTAGAACATATATATCCAGTACGTGCAACATTTTTCATCAATACACATAAAAAATCTACTTTCAGTTAATTTCATTCTAGAACATATATATCTAGTATGTGCAACATTTTTCATCAATGCACAAAGAAAAAATACTTTCAATTAATTTCATTCTATAACATACATATCCAGTACTTGCAACATTTTTCATCAATACACATAGAAAAGATACTTTCAGTTAATTGATTTCTAGAACATATATATATCCAATACGTGCAACATTTTTCATCAATGCACATAGAAAAAAAATTTTCAGTTAATTTCATTCTAGAACATATATATCCAGTACGTGCAACATTTTTCATCAATGCACATAGAAAAGCTACTTTTAGTTAATTGCATTCTAGAACATATATATCCAGTACGTACAACATTTTTCATCAATGCACATAGAAAAGATACTTTCAGTTAATTGCATTCTAGAACATATATATCCAGTACGTACAACATTTTTCATCAATGCACATAGAAAAGATACTTTCAGTTAATTTCATTCTAGAACATATATATCCCATATGTGCAACATTTTTCATCAATGCACCTAGAAAAGCTACTTTTAGTTGATACTAGTGTGCATGTACCAAAACAATGTACATGTGCAAACACTTGCACAATTAACATAACAAGGCAGGTCAATTTTTAGTTGAGTTATGGAAGTTCTAAAGCATGAATCCAAAGAGAAGAAATTTTTGGGCAGTTCAATCAAAAAAATTCCAATGGAATGCCATATTCAATAATCCACTCACGATCATATTTTGACACTTTCCATTTCTTAACTTTCATTTTTTTCTTTGATTGAACCTCCATCAACTTTATGCGTGCTACACACACCAAGTTACTATATTGACAACTTATGACATTAGGTTTATAGTATTCAAAGCAAACAAAATCCACACTTTGAATAGTTTGTCTAAAAATATTACCTTTCAGTATAATAGACCCTCTGTCATATCGAAACCCATGATCATTATAGTTTTCTAATAATTTCATCTTTCGTTCAGTGCAACACATCAAATAATAATTCACATTTTCATCGTTGATAGTAGGTGCAATTACAACAAAAACATCTATTGCACAATAAAACAAACTTATTTATTTAAATTTAGATCACAATTAACATGAAAAATAAACTTTAAAATAATTTTAGTATCTATTTCTAGATCTCTATCATTTGAAATAAATTCAAATGTTACCTTCTCTAACAAGATCAGAAACTCAATCACCATCAGATGATATTGTAGTCTCCTCTGATTGCATTTCTTCAAACATTGCAATGGACATTTTCCCCTTTGTATTTAGCTCTGTATGTTTCCAATATTTTACATACATTTTGTTTTCACAAACATCATTGGATTCTGTGTTGTCTATGCAAACATGAAAAAAACAAGAATATTTTCTTTTATCCAATGCAAACACATTTGTGGACAACTTTGTTTTAATTGAATGAAATTTTCGAGTCCCTTTTATTGTTTCAACATCATTTCTAATCGATCTATCTACATCTTCGACCCTAATATGCCAAAAAAACCTATATGGAAAATTCAAAGAATAATGTAAATATGATATCAAAACACCATCAAAGATAATCATTGTGATAAATGTACACTGTTTAAAATTGGATATCAAATAAAAATTAAATTGAATGTACCTTCACACTTCCCTTGATCAGTTAGTCTCATGGCTTAGTACAACGATGCACCATTGAACAACTTATTTAGTGTCCACAATTCGGTTTGCAGAGGGGTCCATTTGATATCTTCAGAGTGCTCATTTTATGCATGCCCCTACACCGTCATGTTCTCCTTTTCCATGACCAGTCTCAAAGAAATTCCAACAATGTTTAATGAAGTTTTTCTTATGAAGAGAACACAACGAAAATAATGATCGTGAATATTTGAATTGACCTGCACATCCATCTGACCATATCCAATGTTCATTGAATTTTATTCCATGACTTTTCAAAGAGTCATAAATCTTTCCAAAACAGTGTTGTACAAAATATGTATCATGTGTACGATCGTCAATGATATAAAAGTGATATTCTTTGATAACATGCCGATTTTCACTGGTGCTTTCTATATGATCAACGTTTTGTTCAGCATGTCCATATAGAATATGGACGAGCATGGAGACTTGGTCAGAATGATAGTATTCACTCTGAATTTCTTTTTGTGGAACAAATGTGTAGTTTTTTGCAAAATCAATTACTAAAAAAATGGTCCCTGGTGGAAAAAATTCACAGGATTTTTTAAATTACAAGTCCTGTCATCGAGCTCTATGGGAATGCTAAGTGTATTTATAAATTTCTACCTCAAACTTTCTCAAAAAATCTATCACAAAACTTTCTTCTTCTTGTAATTCAATTCTTTTAGCACTATTTGAACCTTGAATCGATGTATGGATATATTCATATCTCTTCCATTTCACTTTCATGTTGGACAATGATTGATCATTTATATGAGTATGATATTTGTTTTGAAATTTAGTCAAATTTCCATAATCATCGCATTCTTTACCACCAACACATTTATTTTTGTAAAATAATTCATTGCTTTCTCTTTCACACAGAATTTGAGATATGAAATCACGGATAGTGGAAGGAGGAGGTGAATCTTTCCAAAATTTTCTACCAAAATTAAGGAATGTGTCATAATATAACAGAAATTCCACATGATAATCAAAACAACAAGTGTCGCGTATGGTGATTTGTTTTACATACCATGGTTTTTTTTGCACAAAAGCACTGATTGAGACATAAATTTCACGATTCTCTTCTTTGAACTTGTTTAAAAACTCTATATGAGTGGTGTACAAGAATTGTTTTGGATGTGTTTCGCACTAATTTTGCGATATTCTTCTTTGCATCACATCCCCTGCATTTGGCGAAACACGTGAATTTTTCTTCCAATATTCATATATTGTTTTTTTTACATTTTCTCCAAGTCTATCTTTGGATGGTTGCCTACAAATATCTCTCCAACAAGCGAGTTCATCATTTACATCTATTTGCCACCGAAATTTCCGATGTTTGTGCAATTTTTTTCGTGAGGTTCCTAATGTTCGTGCCATAGATTTTACCAAGTGATTCTCTTTGGTACTTGATGAAACCACTACTATATGGATTTCTCTACATGCAAATGAAACATTTTTCTGTCTAGGTCTTCTAATTGAATTTATAGCACTATTTATATTTTGTATCACATTTTCCTTCATTTTTTTTTTATCTTTTGTTGATTTTCGAAAACCTAATAAAGTCATAGCTTCTTTTAATTTTTTTAATGATAGGAGACCTTTCAACAATTGGGCTTGAACTGCCATATTTTCCTTTATGAAGTACGTATCAAAAAATGTGATTAACACTATATCGTATAACATGGTTAGCTCTTTTACCTCCATATCTGTGAGTGTCATCATCGACATTGATTTCATTTGTACATATTAGAATTAATAGTACATAATAGGTTTTCATATTCAATAAAATAACTAAATTAATAAATATGTATAATTTCAATAATGCATGCATGTGTTCAATATATATATATATATATATATATATATATATATATATATATATATATACCTTGTGATTCAATTTTCTTCACTTGAATTTATTTCAACATTTTCACCATATTCAATCATTGGTTTAATATCTCTTTCACTTTCTCTTTCAGAATGTTATATCTCATTATCAATGTTTTGAGGAATATCTCCCTCTGTTACATTGCAAAATATTTTTCAAATTAGTTCATGAAATAAAAATTAAGCTTCACAATTTACACTAGGAAAATTTTAAATATCAAATTCATAATATTTACATTTACATACTTGCTTCAACTTCTAGTTGAGGTTGATTTTCCCTTTCAATATTTGAGAATTCTTCTCTCTTTCTTTTGCAAGATTCTCTCCCCCGTTGTCTACGTTCCTCAGGGTCTCTTGTTCGATCATATTTTCTTGTGCAATTCCTTTGATTTCCCATGATAATAGAGTATGAAGTTCAAATAATTTCCTTCAAAAATTTAGACAAAAACTCAATTAAAAAACATCACAAAAGATTTAATTTAAAAAAAAAACTCATTTAATTTTTTTTTTTCAAAAAATACATACTTCAATCCAAAACACTTAATTTAAAAAATTTGAGAAAAAAATGTCTTATAAAAATGAAATGAAGCTCAAACTATTTCCTTCCAAGTCCTGCAAAAAAATTTCATTTAAAAAGCTAGACAAAAACTCATTTAAAAAATCATTATAAAAGATTTACTTCAACCCAAAACACGTACTCTAAAAAAATGTCACTTCAAAAAATACCTCCAAAAAATGTCCATTGAAAATTAAGCCCAACTTCTTAAAAAATGGCACTTTAAAAAATACCTCCAAAAAACCTCTAAAAAAATATCACTTTAAAAAATACCTCCAAAAAATGTCCTGTGACTATTAAGCCTAAAAAGAGTCTTTTCGAAATTAAGTCCAAAAAATATCTTTTGGAAATTAAGCTCAAAAACCTCTAAAAAAAGTACATCAAAAAAAATGTCGTTTGAAAATTAAGCCCAAAACCTCTAAAAACAACGAAAATTAAGCCCAAAACTTCTAGAAACAAAATACCTTAAAATAAAAACAATGAAAATTATGCCCAAAACTTCTAAAAACAAAATCCCTTAAAAACAAAAATGAAATTCAAGCCCAAAACCTCTAAAAACAAAATACCTTAAAAAAAAATGAAGCCCAAAAAACATCCAAAAAATGTATCACATACCTCCAAGAAATGTCCTCTGAATTTTATGCCAAAAATTATTTAAACCCAAAAAAGATCCTTTGCAAAATTAGACCTTTGCAAAATCAGACCAAATGAAGAAATGTGCGAAATTATGTGAAAATAATGAATGCGTTTATGTGAATTTATATTGCCGCAAAATGTTTTTTTGGAGGGGCTTCGTTGAATTTTCCAGCCGGTGGAAAGTCAATTAAAAGTTCGGCCGAACTTTTGTAAGAAATTCGGCTCAACTTTTGTGTCGTTAGACTTGACGAGCCGTCAGGGCAAAAAACAATTTGAAATTTCAGCCGAACTAACACGTCTGAAATTATGCAGAGTCGAGATCTGAACATATTTCTTCAACTTTGGACTGATTAAACTCCATGAAACTTTTTGAATTAACTGTCGGAACAAAGAAAAGCATTTGTAGAATTCATTCTACTTTCAGGAAATATAACTTTTATGGAATCTCATAAATATTTACTAATTTTAATTAATTTTGTAATAAAATGGGTGCAAACAATTTCTGAAGGTCATTATGATTCAGTGAAATCAATATTCTGTATCTTCCAAAATACACTGTAAAAAAAATTGAAAAATTATGGTGCATTACATTGGTTCGTTGTCTGTGATGGGTAGTTTTTAGATTTTTAGTTTATAACTTATATGTTGAGAAATTTGCATCAAGAAACATATTCAAAATATGCAGTTGTTTCATATTGGATTAGTTCAAAAAATTCTAGTAATTATGATATGCATCAGTTGGTTTTGTAAATATAACGAAACCGAAGTAGACTCTATCTAGATTGTTGTAACATATTTTGTTTCTCAAAAACACAAAGTTTTCAAAGAATACACCAACACGTATTAACATGACTTTTTATGAATCCTTTGATTGTTAGAAAACACACACTGAAAGAAACGCTAACTTGACATATCAAATGTGCATAAAAAATAAGGAATAGAAAGCTAATAAATTTTCTGACAACTTTTATTTTTATCACAAAATGAAATTCTAAACAGAAAAATTATTTTTGGCTTGTAGAAAGTTGAAGAAAATAAAGAAATGAATTTTTTTTCTCAAAAAAGGGAAAAAAGTGTAATCCAACTTCACATTTTCACCCCGGCTCTCAGTATGTAGTATTTATTTCAAACGTTCAAAATTGTTTTGACATTCTTGAGTCCACTTAAAGTCTCGTCCTTTTCGTTGCAGAGAGGTAATAGGAAAAATGCTATTTTAGAGAAACTATTAATGAATTGTTGGTAATAACCAGCGAGGCCCATGAATGATCATATTTCTGCTACATTCTTAGGAAATATCCATTCCATAATCGTTTTTATCTTTTCAGGGTCTACATAAATCGCCTTAGAAGATATCACGTGTCCCAGATACTGAATCTGTTCCTTATAGAAGTCACATTTACTAAATTTGGCGTAGAGCTGGTGTTCCTGTAACATTTTCAACACTATGCGTAAATGTTCCTTGTGTTCTTATATAAATTTAGAATAGATCAGTATATCGTCAATAAATATTAAAAAAAATTATCCAAAAATGGGTGGAAGATACCATGCATCAAGCTCATGAAAGTTGCTATTGCATTTCTTAACCCGAATGATAAAACCACAAATTCATAATGTATGTACTGGGTACAGAAAGCTGTTTTGGATATGTCCTCATCCTTAATTTGTATTTGGTGATACCTCGACCTTAGATCAATCTTGGAAAAAATTGTTTCCTCCTTCACCTGATCAAACAGATCGTCTATGTGTGGCAATGGGTACTTCTTTTTTACAGTCAATTTATTGAACTGTCAGTAATCCATCCACATTCACATAGTACTATCCTTTTTCTCAACGAACAACACTGGTTCTCCCCAAGGAGACACACTTGGCCGAATATGTCCTTTGTCCATTAATTCTTGTAGCTACATTTTTAATTCTGTCAATTCAAGCACACTCATTCTGTATGGTGCTTGTGACACAAGTGCTGCCCCAGGCATTAGTTCTATTGTGAAATCAATATCTCGCTTCAGTGGTAATCCTGGAATATTTTCAGGGGACACATCCATGAATTCCTATAAAATAGGAATATTTTCCAACATAAGGGGCTTATCCTTGGAGTTAGCGAACCCCACCTGAATTTCATAGCGATGACACCCCTTTCTAACTCATTTACCCAGCTGGGATGCAACAATGGGATGAAACCAAAGTGGCTTCTTGATCCCCTGCAATTCCTGACGTGTACCATCTTCAAATTAAAGTAAATGACTTTATCTTTGCAATTCACTAATGACGAGTGTATTTCTAACTAGTCCATTCCAAATAAAATATTGTAGGAACCCAAAGGTAGAATGTTCAATTCTACAGTTATGTGTTGATCTCCTATCATCAACTCGCAATTTGAAACTTTGGAATTGACTCACATTTTTGCCCCCGTAGCCAATTGAACCAGCCATGGGTTCTTAAATGTCTGATTTTGCAATTTACATATAGCTAAAACTAGCATCGGGGTCAACCAAAATGGAAACAGATTGGGTTTGTAGCTTACTTTCCAGTTCTATCATAGTTGGCTGGAAATACTCTTATCGATCTTCCAGAGCAACATTGATCCTAGGTATGTTTTGTGCCACATCTCCCACGGTAGATACTTCTTGTAGATTGGTCTTCACTTCATTTCTCCCTTGATGACGAGATTTCTAAAAATAACGTGCCTCCCCATATCCCCAACATTGCAATGGTTTTTTTTTGGATTGTCCAAGGCCTAGCCTACTAGAAGCCTCAGTATGCTGCTCTTCAACTGCCCATTTGGGTTTTTGCTGATTTTTCCCAATTTTCCTATTTGCTGAATTCCTCGCAGCATTTTTATAGTTTCCTAGTCTGTTGTTTTTAAAATTCGAGGGGCATTTCTACCCTTTATTAGATGGCCATCTTCTACCAACTTCTCCCTTTTTCTTGGACTGCGGATAGCACATCTGTTCTTTTCTTATTACCTTGTCCATAGTTTTTGGGTTCACAAACTTGATTATTTCCTTCATGTAAGTAGGCAAATTGCTCAAGAACCATTGTACCTTTTCTTTTTCATCTCTTAAATATGGCACGTATATTAACAAGGAGGTAAATTTAGTGATAAATTCATCCATAAACATTTGTCGCAATTTTAAATCATGAAACTCCCACGATTTATTATCATTAAATCGTTCAGTTAAGTACTTGTCCTTGAAAAACTGTTGGAACTCATTCCAAGTCACATTCTAGTCTTCAATTCCACACACAATTTCACCTCTTCCCACCATAATGTAGCATTTTCCCGCAATTTATAGATAGATAGGTGACCTTTGAGTTTACTGTTATATTTATATACTTGGAAATACTTATTCATATTTATTATCCAAGATTCTACCACTTCTTCAGCCTCTCCATCATAGGTAGGATGCTTGATTTTCTAAAATTCACCATTTAATTCCACTTTATGTTTCTTCATCTCTTGCTGATCTGAAATATTTCCAGATTCAACTTCATTATAAGTTCTACTTTGATTACTCCACTGGGTATGAATCCCTTTTGGATTGCCATGAACTTGCTTTTGTTGCTCTCCTTCTTTATGGGTGTCCCTCTCTGGACTGGGCTGAGTAATATGATGGTTGTGTTTATCTGAGAGGCTCTTTAGTATCCTTTCTTGCTCTCTCATTAAATTTTCATTATCGCTTTGAACCCAAGTCATCTCTGTCTTTAGTCGTTGCACCATATCTAGCAGTCTATTCGTCTGACATTGTTGCTCTTCCAGGAATCTACCGTTTTTTTGGTGTTCGTCCACACTTAATTGTAGCCACATTTCTGGGATAACTTTGGGATTGGACAGGGGATGGGCTTCCACTATAGTTCTTGGAGTTTGCTGACTAGACCCTCTCCTCATTGTAACTTCTTATCAGTCTTCCTATCATTGTGTAAAATTTCAAACAAGAGACAAACTGAAAACACCCATGCTATTGCATTGGCCCATTTGGCCCCAGCGTGTAACCATGGTCTGATACCACTTGTCACAAATATATACATAAAAACAAACTTACCACAAAAAATATCATCTAAGTTAACTTTTCATTCTTACTATTACCAACTTACCTTTCCTATTGTTAATCTATCCACAGATTAACTATATATGCTACCCGCATATCTTTGTTGGCCACGCATATAACAAAATAAACAATAAATATATATGACATCTCACTGTTACAATGTAAAAAGAATTGACATAACTTTGTATGCATTACAATTATGCTTTTAGGTTTGTCGATCCACATTGGACCACAGTACTAAATTATAAATATCGACATTAATAGACTCTGTACTTAAGATTTTGGTTTTTTATTGCTATGGATAACATTTGAGTTCGAATTTAATTTTTAATCATATGGCTCATCTATGGTTCGATTCATATCATTCAATGTGTATAATACTTGGTTACTGCTCCACCTCGATCTGGAGACACCTGGCCAGAGGATATGGTAACAATCCCACAACTGTCCCGCAATATTTGTATGCCACATTTGGACCATAACTTTGTAGAACCCTAGATCCAACGAGACAAAGGAGGTCTGGGGTGGTTAGGTTAACCACCCGCCCCTTTCCCATCTCTTCGAAATAATTCTTTCACCATCACCATGGCTAACTTGGCTCTGCAAATTTTCTTCGATTCTTGGTAATATTTCTGTAAGCCCGCCCTTATAGACGCTAGAACTCCAATTTCTCATCATACTACCATCGGGTTCAGCTATTGACAGGTAATATTTCTCCGTTGTTTTCCTGTGTACAGTTTGAATTACAACATGATCCCATTCTGGAGATTCGGTCGCTTCTTATGCTGTAATAAAATGCGTGTTCAGGATTATATTACATATTACCACTGGTTGTGTTAATTTGAGGCTTTATCGCTTGTCTGGAGGGTCTTTCTCGAATCTAAACCTTTCGTTTGAGATGTTGAATTTCTCATATTAATTCTTGGTCGTTTTTTTAGTTTTTGAACTGTTCTTATGAACCCCACTGTATTTCTTTGGCCTCACGCTAGGTTCATACCAGAGTCGCAGAAGGAGATTTGGGTTTGGCGTTACAACACCGCTCTAACTCACAGGTAAGCCTCGACTTCCTAACTCTCTCATTACTTAATTACATTATTTCTACTTTTGCTGAGGGTAAAACCCTCCTTGTGTGCAGGGCGCCATATGGCCACGGCTATGCCTTCATGCAAGAGTTTTTATTGCACGTTCATGATGTTCGGTGAAATATGACATATTCATTGTTTTCTCGAACTTAGCTCGAGATGGCTTTGTTTATTGATTTTATAAATTACATGATTTTTTTCCTTCGGGACTTAATGCCTCCAAGTCTGTCACTTATATTATGTTGACAGTATAAGCAATTTTTTTTTTATTATCTGAATTTGGCACTTGGTTCCTGTGTTTTGGTGTGAATCCTCATTGAGGAAATACTACATTGCTTCGTTCTGAGCTTAACTTTATTTCCCCTTTGTTCAATATGTATAATGGTTAAATACAGTTCGGTCTTTCTTCCTCCACCCGAGGGTTTATGGTTTTCAACATGAAATTGGGTCTCTTATTGTTATGACCAACTCGTCTATATAAAAATAGCTTTCTGCTATTTCCTTCCATTTTCCTCTATATGCGTAGATTCTAGTTTCTTTTAAATTCTTTTGTAGTGGATTTACTTTGTATGTTGCTAGTTATTAAAAATATATTTATCACAATGTTCTTTCTTATCTATTTATCGAAATGTATGCTACTAAAACTCTGAGGTTATATCTGCCAGAGGACAATGACCCCTGCCCTGTCACCATGGGGCTCGGAGCTAAACCTATATGCCTTAACAGTTTGGTGGTTTACAGTAGAAATTCTTCTTATATTCTTGCAACTGCGTAAATTATTTCCGGAATTTAATGGGTCTCAGACAGAATAAATAATTGTTTCTATTTGATTAAAGAAGACAAAATCTGTACTACTACTTACTATATTTTCTATCTATGTTATTTTGAATATGGTTTCATGTACATGACCTAATCTTGTAGCACCTGTACTATTTTTTTCCTTTGGCGCATCACATACAATAGATTATATTTCTGGATTTTTATTTCCAGTTTTCGTCTTCTAAATTAAATAAAAATAAGTTCTTTGCACTATTCAACATTAACATATATTAATCATTAACAAAATAGTAAAATCAAGTCATACACCCTTGTTTATTAGGCTTTCATTTGCACACTAATATAAACAAACTAAAAGGTACTTATCTCTGTACTTTTCTTTCCAAATAACTGATGGTTCCGCCCAACCTTGAGAGAGGGAATCATGTCCTCTCCTCCCCCTGTGTTCCTCTCTGGAGCCTTAGGTAGTAGACAATCTTAATTAGAAGAAAGGCCTCAGGATTTCAATCCATCCTATACTTCTCTAGGTTTTTAGAGCTCCACCGGTATCCTACCAGCTCTGGACAACTCTTATTAACATATTGTTGTTAACCCTTAGCATCTTTCTGAACAGAACCCCTTGCCTTATTTAGGATTTCCATTTTATCCTTTTTGAGATGTAGCTGTCAGAAACTGTCTCTACTTTTTACTCTGGAATCTTGGAATCATTTACCATTCAGTTAATCCCTTTTACTCAAGATAATTTATCAATTTTTATTCATAAATAAACTCAAGTCTCACTAACGAATAACCATATTTGTTAATTCCTTTTTCTTTTAATAATTGAAATGTATCATAAAAATTATGTTAATCATAATTAACATAAAACAGGGTGTTACAGTCAAAATAATAGTCAATTTCCTTGATGCGTAATTTTTTCATCAAAAATTTATAAATGAAAACTTTTATTTGAAAATTATGAATAAAAATTATATGGTAATTTGAAATGTATTTAAAACATTTCTTAATATTCTAAATATACATATTTGTGAAGAGAAACAAAATCAAAACCTCTGGAAATTTCATGTTTTAATTAATTAAAATTATATTATAATTTATATATTATAAAATATAAATATAAATATAAATATTGATAAATCAATTTAGAAAAAAATTGATTAAAAAATTACAACAGAAGATTATAATTTGTTGTAAACTAAACTCTTAAAAATATTGATGATAGAGTTTATTGATGATGGAGTTTATGGTGTTAAAATAAAACTTCATTCTCACGCATTTTGGAAAATTTACACATATTGGCTTCACATGGTGTAAAAACTATAATATTTAAATTACTTTAAATGTAAATAACCTTGAATTGATAATTTTTTGTTACACATCATGAAACAATGAATTCATAGTTGAACTTGTGTATCTAAAATCTCAATCGACGTTATGAGAACAAATACGTTATTGAGATCAAAATTGAATAGATCATTGAAAAAACAAAATAAAGTTCCTTTTTTTTCAATCTACGTAATGCATAAAGATAAATATTAATATTTTTCAGCCTACTTAAGGTCTAAACATATAGATAATTATTTATCATAGTACTTCAAACTTCAATTATCTTCCCGATTTCGTTTCCTATTAAATTTTATTTGAATTGAGTGTAATTCAAAATAAAGAAATCATATTTAGAGTAGCTTTTAGGTATATATAATTTTTTTCGAAAATTTATTAAACTTGTAAATATTTAGGGAACAAACCTTCCCAGTAGATTAAATTTTCTAAATTTTTCAATTTTACTTACTTTCCAATGTAATGGGTGAAAAAAAATTCAATTAACCAAAGTGCCACTCAACTTCATACTACACACAAGCTAGGGATAAAAGAGACTGAGTAAAAGAAGGAGTGGGCTAATGGGTCGATGAAACACCCTTCGTGTTTTGGGACCCGTCGCCTTCAGCGATGCCCTTCCAGCGAGGAGGTCCCACTCCATCCCAACAAGAGTTAACGTCCATTTGCAATCAGTGGTTTTTCGTTTGCTGTTTTTCGTTTTCAGTTTGTCATTTTTCCAACGTCCACGACCATTTTTATTTCCCGTTTGGATGACACGACACCAAACGGAGTTGCGAAGTGACACTCACCTACTGTGCAACCACAAGGAGGCTGAAGTGACATCTACCAATGGTGGGTTGCATTCTGTATACGGATCCTCAAAATTTTGAAATTTGGATTCTCCTTTGGCCGACTGAAATTTTAAATTTGGATCTGCCCATTAACCATACATACTACAATTGAATGTTGTAGTAAAATGAATATCCCTCCATGCATGGCATGCCAAAACACAGTGATTCAGGTTTACGAGTTGTTGCCGCCGAAACTCCCCTCATTTCAACTTAATTTCAATTTCATGAAATCTTGTTCCGTCGACCTGCTTTCATTCTATCGAGAGTATTCCCCTCCTCCCCTACATTCCTTCTGTAGAGAGTATTCCCCTCCTCGCATGCATTCATTTTTTCAAGTGTATTCCCCCCCCCCACGTTCATTCTGTCGAGAGTATTCCCCTCCTACCCTACTTATATTTCGTCAAGAGTATTCCCCTCCTCCCCTGTGTTCATTACGTCGAGAGTATTTCCCTCCTCCCCTGCGTATATTTCGTCGAGAGTATTCCCCTCCTCCCCTGTGTTCATTACATCGAGAGTATTCCCTTCCTCCCCTGTGTTCATTCTATCAATATTGTTCCCCTCCTTACCTATGTTCATTTTGTCAAGACTATTCCCCTCCTCCCCTATGTTCATTCCATCGAGAGTATTAAGCTCTTCCCCTTCTTTCATTCCATCGAGCTACTATTTATAGAATTGAAGAGGAAACATGAGCTGTTGTTTACAGAATTGAAGAGGAAACAAGAGTTGTTGTTTACATAATTGAAGAGGAAACATGAGCTGTCGAAATTTGTCGAGTGAATTTCTCCTCTGCCAAGCGAGACAGGGTTACCATTTGCAAAGGTAAATTTATAGTCAGTTTTACAAAGTATATGCATTTTCTACTATTGTCTTTAATGTAAGAAAAAGGTTACCAATTTATATGCATTCTGCGTTATTTTTTCTATGGGATGTTCTACTGTTTTTCTTTCATTTAAGGAAAATGTTACCAATTTATATGCATTCTGCATTATTTTTTCTCTGAGATGTTGTTCCAGGGAGTTTCCACAATGGTGACAAGTGAGTTGCTGCAACGGTGACAAGCGAGTTTCCACAACGGTGACCAACGAGTTGCCACAATGATGACCAATGAGTTGTCGCAACGACACTTAGCTGGCTCGCTGTTGTGGCAACTCATTGGTCACCATGCGGAAACTTGTTCATCGCTGATCACTAGTTAACGTTTGGTCACAAATCAGTGTTCACTATTTCATCACTAGCCACTAGTCACCATTTGTCACTTGTTTCTCACCATTCTAAAATAGTAGGAAAACCTTGTTTATCTAAGAGAGAGTGAAAGTTTCTTAAGAAAGGGGAAACTTTCTTCTTTCTATCTGTTCATCATGGATGATGGATGAAATATTTTAAAATTTCTCATTAGATTTTTTTTCTTCTTATCTCTTTATAATATAATATAAATGCAATTTTTAAATGTGTGACATTTATTCTTGTTTGTTTCTGATGTAAAAAACCTTTGAAATTTTCTCATTTGATATGTGTTTAGACTTTAAAAATTTTCCCAATGTTATGTATGAGTATTTTTATTTTTTATGCAAAAGATATTTTTATATTTAGTATAATTTTCTATCTATACATTTTTATTTGTTCTCATTGATATGCATTTAGAATTTAGAATTTTTTTCCAATATTATGTGTGAATATTTTTTATTTTGTTGGGAAAAATATTTTTATATTTTATATTTAAGTTTTAGAAGAATTATTCAATTGCAATGAAAAAGACTTAAACTCATTACATCAAATCTTAACATGTTATTCAAGCTAATTAAAATTCATTGGAAAACATCCCACCTTTTTCTCATAACCACTCCAAATAAATCTAAAAAACATGTCTCATTACTTTTATATATAGAGATTATTTTATTTCAATATATAATTTCATTTAATTGTAAATTTTAAGGAATTAAAATTATAATAAACATTTTTATCAATCCAACTTTAATATCCTAACTATAAATCTTCATTATCTTCAATAATAAATTTTAAGGTAATTGCTAAACTACATATCAAATTGGTATGTAAGATTATGTTGTATGTAAGATAAGGGACTCACTCAATTTGATAATCAAAATATATGCAAATGTATATACTTAAAATTATTCTAGATTTGAACATATGACCTCTTAAAAGGAAATACATATTCTTAACTATTAGATTCATGAAAATTCATTAATTAGCATTTCTTTTTCCACATATACTGAAAAATCACTGCTTTAAAAAATAAACTTCCTTAAAGATAAACTCCATTAAAGTCATTGTTGTAAACAAGGAAGGTCATTTTCACTATATTCTACTTTACCAATATAAATATTATCAAGCTTAGAATGTCAAAAATGAGGTGATTATCTTTTTAGCTTTGATTTATTGATAAAGAGATAGTGGTGTTGTTCTATTACTTAATGTTATTGGAAACTCACTATTAGTTTGTCAACTCACTATTCTATTTTTTCATACTTTCTAAATGTACTTATATTTCTAAATATATATCCCCTGTTTGTTTATAAATATTAGTTTAGATTGGTTTTCCTATTATATTATTAGTGAAAACTCATTGTTACAGTGGCAGAAATTCATTGTTACAGTGGGGACAACTCATTGTTACAGTGAGTTGCTGCCACTGTAACTAAGATTTGCTTCCACTCTAATAGTGAGTTGCAACCACTGTAATAGTGAGCTACCACCACTGTAACAATGAGTTTTCGTCACTGTAATAGTGAGTTTCTGCCATTGTAACTGTGTTTCCGCCACTGTAACAGTGAGTTTCCGCCATTATAATAGTGAGTTTCCGCTACTGCAACAATGAGTTGTTGCGACCTTGTTTTAATAATCTAACAATATTTCATTAAATTATTTGTTCATTTCATTCTTTTCTTCTTTTGTATATGCTTCAAAAATGGACATTTATCATCTAGGTTTGGTTTCATCCAAACTGAGACCACACACGAACTAGGTTTGTTCTTCATAATGAAGCACTAAGCCAATTTTATCAAAATACTGGAGAAATGCCTTGGAGAAGCACCAATAATGAAGCCCCTTCAATGACAAATTATGTGAGATACCCTTCGTTACAAGCCAACTAAGATAGCTACTATATCAATCATTATTTCCCCTTTATACATGGTTAAATGCAAAATTCAATTCTAATATATTGCATTTTTGCAACCCATAGATCCAACCTCATTTAAGGGACATAATTGCATAAATATCCAAACAAACAATTCAATTTCTGTGAATTTCTCCATTATCAACATCTGCAACCACAAGGGTAGGTGATTTTAATTGAAGCACGTTCTCACATACATGAAAAAAACAAGAAATAATCCTTCAAATAGTGAAAATAATATGAAAAACCTACAAATCAGTGAAGTTAACTTGATAATCATGCAAAATTATAATGTGCATTCAGGGATAACTAATAAACTGTAACCAATAATTTTTAAGTAAAGTAATTTAACGAGTTAGTGTAATGGTGCATGGGACCACAAAGTTGCACACAATCAAAATTTAAATTATTATGATGGAAAATTAGGGCCGTGACCACAAAAACAATAAAGGGTTGGTGCCAAATGTCCGACTGCCATTGTCGAAACACCTAACAGCATAAAACTGAAACATAAATACCCCCTAACCATGATAGAAACGAACAGTTGGTGCCAAATAGCCAGAAACCATTTCGGCAACACTTGAATGCGTACAATGGAAACAAAAATATCCCAAACACGACAAAAATGAAAGTTAGGTGCCAAATGGGTGACAACCTTTGTGGAAATAACTGACTGCATACTGCTGCCACAATAAAAAATGCCATGTCATATTATTGGACTCATTACCTAAAATTTGCCATTGCGTCATTCTCCCACATTCAAACTATTGCAGAGGACAAACACAACCATAGCCACTTTGAACTATGACTAAACAGGGAGGCCCAAGAGTTCGTAGAGAATGTATAAAATAATTTCTAGACAAATTTCCATGCATTAAACCATTTTCTAAACAGGCTCGTTGGATACAGTATATTCGCATGTTTCAAGTCTATGATAACAGCATAGCTCTAGAATTTTGCATGGATTACAGGGAGGGTATATCAGAGCTAGCAGGGACAATGCTACATGTGACAAAAGAAGCAATTGCAGAACTGACAAGGTTACCCCAGATGTGAGAACAATGGTTTGTGCCCTGAAAACCCCAAACTGATGTTGTGCAGCAATTCCTTAAGGCATGTGAAGAGTTGGAGATGATAAACACAAGATTCGACATGAGGGCATTACCAAATACCTAGAAAGATGCTACATTCCTTGTCCATAAATTTTTCACGTGCAAAGGAACGTATGTCGTTATTTATTACCAACACCTTTAGTTGTTAAAGCACTTGTGTCATGGTAGGTTGATTAAATGCATTTCTTTCTTTCAAAAACCCTACAGCATATGGCGCGACATGTGCATAGATCAAATCGACCATTTGAAATCATGTCCCACCATTGGCTCGTTCAAATTTTGGTGGGTGGTGTGCTGCAAAGGGAAGGGAGAACTTGGGATGAACTAGTTGGAAGGCCATTGCATGCTGAATCTACTACCTCGTAAAAGGATTCCCTAGAAGATGCAACTCTGCCCCATGACTTTCCAACTAGAACTCAGCCCGATGACCCCCCAGCTACAACTCCACCCCATGACCTTCCAACTAAATAAATTCCCATAAAACCTTTCCATATGGAAACCGAGCTTCCCAATGTTAAAACTTAGAGAGTTTCTAATGATTCTATTGAAAAATCCCCACTAAAAGGAGATGAAAATATGATGATGATGAAGTAGAAATATTGGGTAGTAAACTCGCCACTAGAATATTGATAGGGTACAGGAAGCACCCAACAGTAGTGCTAAAATCCAAGCATAACATGAGAAAGTGAGGTCAACTTGCTCTAGTTCCTGAAACCCTTCTCATTGTACAGAAGAAATAAAAGAGGAGCAAGAGCAAGAGCATCCACATGATGTATTATTCGAACAACGATGCATGCAACAAGGAATCATGGAACAAGGATTAGGCCACCTTTCTAACACAGAAGAAAATTTTGATAAGGTTCCCTCCCCTGATTCTGACTATAAGTATATATGACGAGTAGCTGAATGGTAAAGAACAGATGGCCTTGCCTCAATTTAAGTTTTGTATGGGGATAATGAGGATAACCAGCCAACTACACCACCAAAATTGTATGGGGAAAATGAGGAGGACAAACCAACTGCACCACCATAATTGTATGGGGATTATGAAGAAGACCGGTGAAATGCACCACCAGAATTGAAAAATAAGCACATTGAATAGTAAGTACCCCTACAATAATTCCTCTGTATATTTCCATTTTAAGGAATAAGATTCTCCATATGAAAAACAAACAACTACAAATCAAAGTTAAAACCCTAACATATGAACTCAAGAAAAAAGAAAATTTTGATAGATTAGATTGCTTGGCACAAGTTACAGAGTCCCTACCCATTGGTGTCATAGATATAGCTTCCCCAAGGGTCCAAGAAAATATACCCCTTGGAAAAAAAAAATGGTGAAATTGTTGTGCAAACAGAGGACCCACAACCAAAAATGAAATTGACCAAAAGAAAAACAGTAAAAATAGAGGAATCACAGATGAAACTAATAAAATAAATAGTTGTACAAACAGAGTAACATGAACCAAAGATGAAATTAATAGAGGACTGGGAACCCAAGATCAAACTGACCAAAGACGGTGCTGTGCAAACTGAGGAACAAGAACTAGAGATGAAAATAACAAAGGATCACGAGTGAGAGATCAAACTGACCAAAGACACTATTTTGCAAATAGAGGATGACGAACCAAAGGATAAATGAATCATGTGTATTCCCTCTTACAAGGGAAAAATAATACCATTCCATTTGAACGAAAAATTAATTCGTGTCCTTTGTAAGATATGGGAAAAATATATAAACAAAGTTGAAGTAAAACATAAAAACACAGTGACTGAGCTGCAAAGGAAGGTGACCAAGAAGGAGAATGACAAGAGACAACTCAGATAGATAATGGATGGTGTTCTTAGTTTCAGGGCTCCTTGAACCAATTACAATGTGTACTTGAAAAAAATATTTTTGATGTTTAAAAAGAATGATATCATCAATAATAAGCATTTCTAGGTTGAAAAAAAACATGGTTTCAAAGAAGAATATAGGGTTTGCATGAATATAGAAAAATACTTGCATCGTAAATTGTACCAACATAATTTTATGCTATATCTTGACAAAATATGAAATCCCAACCATGAGGTAGGGGATGTCCAATTAAGAGCCTTTGTATCGTATTTGAGAAATCATGTTATTTGGGTGGAAGCTCTTAAAATTTTTAAACTTAATTCTCATAGCATTCTATGGGTTAGAGGAGAATATCAGGTACGTGTGCAGGTGATACAAGAACATGAACAATTGTCCAGTTTGTTAGAGGAAGAAGAGTATATAGTCTAGAAGAGGTAGAAGACCATTAGATATTTTGAAACCCAGATTCAAATAATGGAGACTTCCGCACAGGAAGCATGTAAATCAAGGTGGGATGCCTCGGGAAAAAAACCCCGAAATAAAGAACCATTTAATTACCTAAAATTAAATATAGCATTAACAAAGGTTTGTCATTATATTATTTACATGGAACAGTGTGGGAATAACTAGATCAGTCTTAGATTTCGGTATCCAATTATCTGGATGCCAATAAGGATGTATAAAACTCCTATACCCTGAAAAAAGGGTTTGAATGTTGGAATGCTATTATGGGAAATAGGAGGGTATATTCATCCTAGTGAAGCATGACACAATGATTATTGTATCAACATTATTAATGAAAATCCTCCTTCATTCTCAGATTCGGATTAACCCCTGTGTTCTTGTTGATATTCACTCCCTCACTGTTGCTGACATGCTGGCTCACCATTGTTGACACACTGTTTCATCGTTGTTGACACACTAGCTCACCCTTCCTGACACACTAGCTCACCACTATTGGAACTCATTGACTCTGGTGAAGAAACTCATAGCTAGGAAAAACATAATATTTTATGTTGTAATATATATTATTCTCCAATAATATATCACCATTAACATTGAGAAGTTATAAAAACTGGTAAAATTGTGTTTTACATGATTAGTTACAATTTTGTTGCAATTCCTCTACAAATTTTGTTACATTTCCATTGTTTTTATTCCAATTTATATATCAGATTCATGATTAGACACCAACGTATGAAATATTAATGCAAGTATGGAAAACCCCTTGAAATATATCTCCCATAACATATGAAATAATCGATGTATTGAAAGACTGAGTGTAAATGCATGGAGTTATTTACTAACCTCAAATGACAATTTAGACAAATTAGACAAATCAGCAAACATCTCCTCACCACCTATCAAACATACATGAACATATTCAACAAAATAATAATACATCAAATACATGTAATCCATTAATTAATATAGAAATAAAAATGAAAACAAATGTATCATAGCAAACCAAGAAAACAATGCATTTTTGGAGCGAGGCCGACCTCACTTGTTGAGTTGTTCAAAATCAAATGATTCATCTTCATCTGCATCGATATTCATGTCAATTTCTAATATTCCATTTTTTTGTGTTTTTTTTATCCTCTTTTTGGGGCTTAGGAAACTCTTATTCCTCTTCAAATATGACTCAAAAGCACCCAACCCACACGTGAATTCATAATCCATAATATGAAGATTGTTAGCATCATCCAACATTTATTTAACCAAAGAAATCAATTGTTCAGTCTTGGTCAAAGTAGAAGGAGGAATTTTTTGAACTAGGTATATGTATCAAAATAACTCCTCTTTTTACAACTCAAGTCCTTCAACATTTACATCAACATTTTGGCTATCCATGGAAAATTTGTTTGCATCTTCACCAAGATCTGATATTGCCTCTATATTTATCTCAGGAGGTTCATTGTATGGATCAATTATGCTTTTATGATTTAGTAATTGGTTTGAAGCCATTGAATGGGAAGACAACCAACCCACCTTTATGGCATGCTTACAAATGTTTTTTTTTTTTTTTTTTTTGACAAAATCGGTTGCTAATTGTATTTCAAAAAAAGAGAGGGAGCTGAGGCTCCATGATTACAAGAAGAGCTATTTGTAATGCTGTATAGAGAGTAGCTACACCTATGTATTACATGCCTTTTGATTTTAGTATTCGGGAGATAAAAAAAGGTTAAGAAATTGTAGATGCGAATGAACTGGGAATGAAGAAGTGCATATTTAAAAGACATGATAAGAAGAAGAGGAGGGCTAATCTATATCTATGTGACTGATTTTCCTTGCTGTAGAATTCTCTGGATTCTCATCATTCCCCGCATTTCTTATGTTGTTGGAGCGAGTGCTTGGAGCGGTACATTTTTCAATCATGTATTTTAGGATTTGGACTGACTCTTCAGTGTGGGCACACTTGTTTGAAACGTTGTCAAACTGAGCCTAAAGAGATGAGACCCTTGAGAGGAAGAAGTTAACATCAGTTTGATTTTTGTCCTCCAGGGCTTTGAAATCATTATTTAGCTTAGCATCAATGGTCTTCTGATAAGCACGAATTTGTTCGAGCTCCACCTGCAAATCCGCACAATGGAAGCAATTTTCGCTTTTGGCCATTCTATTCCGAGTGAACCAAAAGAGTGAGGCAGTGACAGAAGCTACAAGCTGCAAACAAAGACTGATACAGGGATCGAAGGCTTGAAGGCACAGAAAAGGGAGGGTGCTGGAAAAACTCCACAGAGGGGCAGGGAGGAGGTGGAGTGGGAAGGGAGGGTGTGAAGGAGCACACAGGAAACCACCGAGAGGCCCAAGAGCAGAGGATTGAAGGGGCGCTAAGAAACTCAACAAGGGAACAGGGAAAGTGTGGAGTGAAATACAGAAGGGAGAAGAATATATAGAATCGAGAAAGGGGAGAGGGATCAAGATTGGGGAGGCCCAAGGTGGAAGAGTCACGGGGATGGAGTGATAAGGGCCGCAGAGGGCGCAAACGAAGTCAGAAAATGTAGAGGGGAAAATATCATAAGATTTAGGTGAGGTGATGGTCATGACTAGGGGGGAGGGACTAGGTACGAGACATCATTGCAACGCAGGTGACCCGAGGATTGAGCGCAGGCGCTGTTAGCCAGGAGATTTGCTTCTCCGTTGAGCGATCTAAGAATGTCAAAAAATGTGGTACCTTTCAAATAATTCAAAAGGATATGGAATCTACTGAGGATTTGTTCAAGGGCTACATTTGACGTGGGCCGATTGCATATTATGGACTGTATGACAATAGCAGAGTCGCCGAGAATGATGGCGTTGTCAAATTTGAGGTTTTTTAATTGAATTAATCCTTGGTAGAGGCAAGGGATTCAGCTCTATTATTGGATAGAGAGCCAAGGCTCCATTCATAAGATAAAATCAAATCCCCAGTTTTTCTTCCGATGCTGCCCCCTGCTCCAGCAATGCCAGGGTTGGATTTCGAGGCCCTGTCAAAAAAAGAGTGGGTCTACCACTGTCTTTAATCCAACCCTTGAAGGTGCTTTCCTTGAGTCGAATTTTCCAAGGAGCAGAACAATGAGGAATGAGGGAGAGTGTAATTCTATTGCTTCTGGATAAGAGGTCACGGAGAAATATTTTTTCTTCCACACTTAGATCAATGGGATCGGCTCCGTGATTGATTTTTGCAGCAATGATTTCTAGGACTAAACTCCAAGTTTTGTTGCAGAGTTTTCCATGAGATGTTTCTTTGTCTTGGAAGATCTTTTTGTTCCGAGAGAGCCATATGTTCCATAAAGCAGTGTGCGGAAGGTCTTCCATGCCCTACTTGAAAGTTTGTTCTTTTTGTTTTTCCAAGGCAAACTTTTTTTCCATTGAAGAAGGAACTCTGCAACAGTGGTCACATGGTTGTTATGGGGCTTGAAGTGAGTAGTGAGGTCGGTCCAACAGTGGATGGCGAAGGGGCACCAGAGAAAGAGATGAGGTATAGTCTCTTCTACGTTTTGACAGTTGGGGAAAATAGAAGGACATATGACTCCCCTTTTCTTGAGATTCTCAGAAGTAAGGATTTTGCCTTTCAGTAAGGTCCAAATGAAGAATTTAATCTTTGGAATGGTTTCAGATTGCGAGACAGTTTTCCAGATTGGCCAAATTGGAGCTGGATACTGCTCTTTGCAAAGATACTAGTAAGAAGACTTGATGGTGTAGGCTTTGCCTGTAGGGTCCCAGCAGAATCCATCCATGGAATTTTGTTTGAAAGGAGCTAGACCATGCAGATGAGTTTGAAAATTTCTGAGTTCATCTTTAAGGGGGGGAGGAATAGTAGGAAATTACCATCCGATCCACAACTTATTCTGGGTGTCCCATTTAGAAAACTGATTCAGGAATTTGAGGCCCATGCTATCCAAGTGACGAAGAATGTTCTGAGTGCCTGGTCTTTCTATGATGGGAATACCTCCCATATTTCGATCCTGACCAATATTAATATACTTTCCTCCTTTCGAAACTTTAGAGAGATTTTCTGTAAGAAGGGGGATAGCTTTTTTGCAAGAGGACCATATTTTGGTGCGCGGTCTATTCGGAATTTCGTGTTGAAGAAGTTGTTGTCTAGGAGAGTTTAAATATTTAACTTCGGGCACCTGTTTCCACCAAGTTTGATTCCGATTGATTAGTCTCCAGAATATCTTACCCCCGAAGGTTTTATTCATGATTTTTGGTGAGTGTACACCTATGCTTCCATGCTCCTAATCTTGGATAACTTGATTCCGTTTGACTAAATTGTTTTTTTTTTGTCTTGTTTCCCCCCTTGCCATAGGAAATGTCTAATGATAACCTCCATTTT
Source organism: Pinus albicaulis (assembly GCA_034641835.2). Taxonomy (NCBI): domain Eukaryota; kingdom Viridiplantae; phylum Streptophyta; class Pinopsida; order Pinales; family Pinaceae; genus Pinus; species Pinus albicaulis. The sequence goes on along the minus strand of CM076578.1, from coordinate 1,251,085,280 downwards.
TAGATGAACGCTGGTCGGGGCTTGCAAAAGAGTAAATCGATAGAGAGGGAGGGAGGATAACCCAGATTTGAGGAGGGTGAACCAACCTGTGTGATTAAGCCAAGAGGAGCCCCATTGATTCACTTTCCTCTTCATTTTGTCAATATTCGCGTTCCAGATCTCAGATTTCAAGAGGTTGACACTAACAGACATGCCCAAGTAACTAAATTGATCCTGGTTTAGCTTGTATGGAACCCCAAAAATCTTGGGAATGCTGCGTAAAGTTTGTCTAGAGACATTCCAGCCATAAACACAATTTTTCTTGAAATTGATCAGGCCTCCAAAAAAGAGCATAAATCTGTCCAAAACATTTTTGAATCGTTGAGGAATAATTTTGGAGGCTCCTCCCATTAATAATGTAACATCAAAAAATTGGGAGTGATTCATGTTTCGAACTCCATTGCCATATTTTATCCCTGTTATCAAGCCAACTCGCCTCAAATGATCAAGAGCTCTATTGAGGGAATCGACCACAAGAATGAACAAATATGGGGAGAGGGGGCAACGTTGTCGGAGCCCTCTTGTGGATTGGAATAAGGGTGTTGGTCTTCCATTGATAAGGGGGGATATCCTAGGCCCAGAGATACAGGATTTTATTAAGTCAAGAAAGCTTTGATTGAACCCCAATTTTTGCAAAACAACTAAAAGGAAAGAGTGCCTTACCCTGTCAAAGGCATTGGCGAGATCAAGCTTGAGGATGAAGCCCTTTTCATTTCGAGATATGCTGGAGTGGATGGCTTCCTAGACAAGGAGGATAGAGTCAGAGATTTGTCTTTGAGATATGAATCCACCTTGATTCTTCGAGATGATATTGTTTATGTGTGGCTTGAGGCAGGTGGCGAATATTTTAGTGATGATTTTATATGAGGCGTTGTAGAGAGAGATTGGTCTTAATCTATAAAAAGAGGATGGCCGATTTTCTTTTGGAATGAGGGTAAGGAAGGTGGAGTTTGTATATCCCCCAATTTTCTTTTTTCCGGTGATCCCATTGTATCATTTTCATGACATATTTTTTGGGAACCTGTCGGGCCCTGGGACTTTATCCTGATGCATGGTCCATATTACACTTTCCACCTCTTCTTCAGTTATGACTTGATTTATAGAGTTATGTATCTCATCAGAGATGAGGGTTGGGAGGTATTGGAGAAGATCTGAATAATCCTCAGCCATACTGTTCTCTGTAAGGAGCTCTTTAAAGTGGAAGGTGGTCGCTTGCTTGATTTCTTCGGGATCAGTTTGAGTGATACATGTTTCATCATTGATGGAGAAGATATTGTTTGTGGCTTTGTGCATAGTGGATTACTTATGGAAGAAGGCAGTGTTCTTATCTCTTGCTTGAAGCCATAAGTTCCTTGATTTGAGGCACCATTTCTCCTCCTCTTTCCTATTTATGTTGTGTAGCTGCCAGTAGAGGTCATTTTCCTGAGTTAGAATGTCTTGGCTGGTGCCTTGGGAATCGATAATGTTGTGGACGTTCTTTAGTTTAGCTTTGAATTTTTCTTTGATCTTATCTGGTTCTTGATAGTGGATTTTTGCCCATTCTTTTAATGCTTGTTTAGTCCTTTTTAATTTAGACTCCCATATGTAAATAGGTTTCCCTTCAATATGAAAGAGCCACACCTTTCGAACGAGATGATTAACCTCATGAATGTCGTTCCATAAGGGGCTGTAATAGAAAGGAAGGGGCGCATGAGGATACTGCGCAGCCAGAGATAGCGTGATGGGATAATGGTCCGAAGTGGAGAAGGAAAGAACGTTTGTTGAGGAAGAGGAGAATTGGGAAAGGAGGGAGACTATAATTAGGATCCTATCCAACCTTTCCATGATATTGTCTTTTCCAATTATCTTGTTGGTCCATGTGTACCTGTGGTTCTTTGGGGTGATGTCCACTAGTTCTTGTTCTTGGATAATATCTTCCAGCTGCCTTCTAAATGGGTCATCCCCAAAGAAACCTATTGTTTTCTCATTGGCATGTAGGATGAGGTTTCAGTCACCTCCCATTATGATATTATTGTTTTCTTCATTCTTCATATCGTCCCTTAGAGTATTCCAACATACCTCCTTTTCTTTGTAGTGATTTGGACTATAGAAATTGTACACAATGATTCTCTGCTGATTTGTGGTGTTCTCTAGATCAGTTTTGAGCCAATTTTGAGTTGTTGTGGTGTCTTTATGCTGCCAAGCATTGCTTACCCATAGAATGGCAAGCCCTCTAGAAGCGCCTCTATATTCTGACAGTGCACCCTTATATTGTTTCTCTGTCAATTATTATCCTCATATCAACTTATCCCTACTTGGTTTCTTGAAGAGGTATAAATTCTAGCTGTTCTTGATTTATAAGATCCCTGAGAGCTTTAGCTTTGGAGGGGTGCCCTAAACCCCTACTATTCCATGATATGACTTTCATCATTGCATGAGTTCGATTTTAGGAGGTGCTCTTCCTCCCTGTACCTTTTGCGTGATGTCCCTATTGTTCTGACCCAATATGTAGTTCTCAAAAGGATTCTGGGTTCCTAATGCAATGTATTTCTGTCCATTTTCATTCCGTTGTAGTTTCGTTGTTTTTCTGCTGGTACCTTGCTTCTTGTGAGTTTCCAAAGAGGCTCCATGCTCCTTGGTCGAGCTCCTGGTGGAGGCCGAGTCGAGGGAAGGAGAGATGAGGTCATGTGTGGGGGTAGAGGTGGGGGGAGGATTTAGAGGAGGGGGAGGGTTGGAGAGAGTGGGATCATTGTCAGGGGGAGAAATGATTGAGAAGGGGTTTTATTGGAGGTCTGAGGAGGGGGTTGCAGAGGCAGAGGGAATATTAGATGGATCTTTTTCGGAGGAGGGAGAAGGGTGGAGGATGGGCTGAGAAGCATCATGAGGATTGAATGATGGAGTAGGATTAGATTTCTTCCTCTTTTTTACGGTCTCCCAAGGCTGATCTGATTCTTGACTATCAATATCAATATTTTTTTAGCAGCGATTAGAGAAATGGCCATACTCATGGCATACCTTACACTTGAACATGATCTAGTCGTAGTTGATATTCTGGATGTGTATCCAGTCGTCTAATTTGAGTTTGATGGCTTCTAGTAGGCCTTTTCCCAGATCCACTTAAACAAAAATTTTGCCACATGCGAGCATGTTCTCCTTGGGTTCACTCTTGTCAATAAAAGTGCCAATCAAATTCCCGATAGCTCTGACCGAGTCGTTCCCCCAACAATGCAGGGGAAGGTGAGGGAGGCACACCCAAATAGGGACAGAGTTCGACACATTGAGTTCTGGATCAAAGTCAGGGGTCCATTTGTTGAGATAAAGACCCCTAGAATCCATGAAATTGGGCTTGTTTCTGAATAGCAGGTCCCTATCTTCTTTTGATTCAAAATAGAACTTAAAATACCCCTTTCCACAAAACCTGATGGAAATTTTCCCGGTAATTTTTTCAGACCAGTTCCGTTTGATCCATCTCTGAACTATCTTAAGAGATGACCAGAGCCTAGTGAACTGGCCTATTAAACTCTTTTCAGCCAAAGAGAGGGCTGCCATGCGAGGGAGCAAGGGAGGAAGGACAATTTCTTGCAGGCCATCCAGTTTTTTCACGAATCTAGAGACAGTGGGACAAGGCTTAGGAGGGCCCAGAGAGTTGATAATATTAGCGAAGGCGTGGGCCTAAGACGTGGTTGTAGAAAAATCTGATTCAGCCTCTGGGGAGCCCATGCTATAAGTAGCCCGACCACTAGAAAGAGATCAGGAGCAATGGCACAGGGGGAGAGAACAGGTGTGCAGGGACAGAGGCGTAGGGCAGGAGGCCCAGCGCAGATGCGTAGAGGCAGTGCTCAGAGGAAACCTAGGTCATCGTGCCAGGAATGCTCTAGTGCGTGCGCAGAACCATATCTCCAAGAAGTCTGGCATGCTTACAAATTTTGCCACAAATAGACCATGGAAAATCACAAGTTAAAAAATTTGTGCGATGACAAGTGACAAGATATTTCTTATTAGGTTTAGATTAACTCCTCACCCAAAAATCATGATACATTTTCTCATGAGGGATGCAACCACTATTTGGAATTATTTTTTCTTTTTCCATTGATGATTCAAATTGTTTCTCTTTCCTGTAATTATTCAAAAGTCCTTCATTTTTAGAATTTCCTTATACCAATAACAGGGTTCAAAATTTGTTAGAATAACATATATCAACTAATATTTCCAAAAATAACATTTATTTCTTCTATCAAATAACAAGTTTGTCTTCAGGTAATACTGATATGACTCCACATCATTGTTTGTCTCTTTATTTTCATAGGGAAAATCAAGAAAACCTTCTACCCACATCCCTAATTGCATAAAATTTGGGTTAATGAACATATTTTTTCCATATTAAAACCAAAAAGAGAAATTTAAGAAAGAGTTTTTGAACCTACAAATATTTTCTCCATCAACCCAGTTCTGGTGGAAATAGTCTAGGAACTTCTCCTCATTATCAAATTTGTTGAATAAAGAATTAATTACTATTAAAGACGAGAGTTTATGTACAACCAAATAAAAATAATCATGATATACATTTATGTTACACTGGTGTGACTCTTAGATTCATCTTCCAATGTCTCTTGGACTCCCCTTGACCATTGAACTCCCACACCTTAACCCTTGGCAGATTAGGTGTCCAACATTCCCCCCTTAATCTAAAGGGGTATGTATGAGTACAAGAGGAGATATATAATACAAAATGTGCAAATATTAATGGAAGAAATAGGATGAATGTCCTCTTTGAAATGTTGGCATAAGGTGGTGGTTTAAGGATGGCCACCAACACTGGAACACTTAGTGCAGTTCTTGGAACTCTTCCAACTCTGGCAAGAAGTTGAGGTCTTCTAATAGAGGATGTGTTCCTTAATTATTCGAAGAGGTATACCTTCAACCTAGAAAATAGAGGTTTTAATCCTACATATGAAAGGGAGAAACTCAACCTAAAATGGGAGGTCTCATATTGTGGTGGTTTAAGGATGACCACCAACTCTAGAATGCTTAATGAAATTCCTAGAACTCTTCCAAAAGAAGAAGTCTTCTGCTAGAGGAAGTGTCACCAATTATTTGAAGAGGGGGAATCTCAACCTAAAAGGGAGTTCTCAACCTTGCATAGATGGTTTAAGGCTGACCACCAACCAAAGGAATTCTCATAATACAACTCTAAATCTAGTATGGCAGGTTGTGGCTCAGGCTAGCTTGAAGTGACTTTGAAGCTTGTATATGACCATCACTTCTCCCCCTATCATATACAATGTGAGAAGATGAAGAAAACTCAACTGAAATACCTTTTAATATTTTAGAAGAGATTCTGAAATATGACTGAACATATTCTTGGCTTTTGAAGCCCATTACCAAGAATCGATCCATCCAAGATGAATCTTTGTTCTTATAGGAGCCTAGTTTCTGAATCATCGATGTGAAGAAGGAGTGGTTTTGTGACAATGCTTACATGGAAGAAGACCAAAAAAATGATCTTTCATATGGCCAAATTGGTTACAATGTTGGAATTTAACATTCTAGTATTGTTGTTGTGGAACAGGAGAAAAGTTTGGGACATCTGAAGGAGGAGAATCATGAAGAAATATTTCATTATGGAACTCGATGGTCTTTGAGAAATCTGGAACATGAAAGGACACATCCTTGTCATATTGAATACCAGTTTTGTGTTTGTTATGGAGAATCTCTTCCCAATGTTTGATGATGGGCTTGGGAAGTAGAACCTAAAACTTTGCATCTATAGGCAAATCTTCTCTTGAAATGGGCATTGAATGTGAATCAACCTCAACCTTTCTAATTTAATCACCTTTTTTTTTGTTGATGGGTGTTGTTTCAACCTAAACGGAGGATGATTTTTAACAGAATGAAAAACCTTCTATTGAAGCTCATCTCATTGGAACTGAGATTCTAGCTGAAAATTATATTGGTTCTTGTGCATTTTGCAAAGAGGTTTGAATATCTGTGAGAGTGCCTTTGTTGAATTTAATTTTTCTTTCAACAGTTAAAACGATTATATTTATTAATAACACTAATAAATTTTCAATTCTAACCAATTTTTCAATAAATGATACGATAATGAAAAATATACCCACTTGAACCCTCAGCGCATTAAGAAGAGGATTATAATCCAAGTAGAAAAAAACTTTGAACAATATTCTAGATGAAATAAGTGAAATTAAAAAGCCTTGATCTTAAAAAGAGAAAATGGCACCCGATAAGAGTTTGAAATTAACACAAAGCTGAGAGGAATATAATGAATTTAAGTGTATGGCCCTAATAATGAGTTGAGCTTTACAAAGACAAATTGAACTCATTCTGAGAAAAGACCCACTTAATAACTATTTCCAATATAAATTTGTCTCAAGTGTGTTGGAAATCTAGTGCCCATTGAGCTAACTCTTTGGAGAAGTGCTCTGGATCATAGTGACATCAACTGGAGTGTATTTTAAAGCCAATAAAATGAATGATGAGGCCCTTACACATTATATCATCATCGTCGCAGTCCTCATCTTAGACGAAATACAAAAAATTTCAAAGTACCAACAAATCGGTCCTCCATGAATTATGTTGACAATCGTTACAATGGACACAACTGGTGGACATAAGGTGGTTGTTCCCAAAATGTTTGGAAAACTTAGAGAGGTAATGGTCAAGGTCGATTGTCATACTCTTGGGATTAATTGGGTTTACGGGGCAGACTTGCGAGTCGCAATGATAATGCATTAGAGGAAATTTCAGCCTAAAAGTAGTAGGAAATATAATAGTTAAAATAATAAAATAAGTGTTATGAATTTTGGAGGGAAAATATGAAAACTATTGTTTTTTTTTTAATTATATTTTTGTCTTATCTCCTTATAGGCTTACTCGAATTTCAAGTATAAACACTCATTGGATGTGGAATTAAATTTTTCATCCAACGAGTACCCATTATGGATACTTTTGGGAAGACCCACATTGATAAAAAAGAAGATACATTAAAAAGCGTGTTGAACACACTGTTTTAATGTATCTTCAATTTTTATCAATATTTGTCTTCTCAAAATTATGCATAATGGGTACTCGTTCGATGTGGAATTTAATTTCTCATCCAATGAGTGTATACACTTGAAATTTGAGTAAACCTATAAGGAGATAAGACAAAAACACAATTAAAAAAAAAGTAGTTTTTCTTCTTTTCCCTCAAAAATATTTACATGTTTACATAATATGATTTTCAAATTACATGAAATTTCATGGGCACTTTCAGGGTAAAATTTCCTTTAATGATAATTTTCCAATCTTGTGAGTGTTTGGGAAAGATCACCCAGATTCTGAGGGGAGGTGCGACCAAGGAAAGGAAAGGTTGGTCGCTAGAAGTCCAGCCAATGATGAACGCCAAGCCTTTAGAAAAATTCATGAGTGATCTCAACTCCTCATGGAGACTGTTAAAAAGGTTGATCGAGAAATGGCAGGATCGTAAGAAATTTAATATACATAGAGGCTCAAAGGTTCATTTGGGAGTGAATTTAATCCATCGAAGTACCAGAGGATATATGCAGATGAGCTTGATGTGAAAACATGAGTCTTTAAGGACACTTCCATCAACAAAGAAAAATTCTAGTGACAGTAGTGGATCCAAAGATAATAAATATTATCAAATGGCCAATCTAGCTCAACTAGACAACAAGATTTCTCCTAGGCACTGGAGAAGATGATCCTTGCGAGCAACAATTATCCAACAAGTCGTGGGAGAGATCTTGGAAACCAATAATTTTGATGGGAAGAGAACACAACCACGGGTTCGACGACTTCAACAATGGAACAATAATTCATAATTAAATCCAAATCACTAAACATATGTTTTTTCTATTTCTGGACTACTGTCCAATTGATTCACATTGTTTAGCCATGCTCGACGTATATGCCAAACACAGAAGATAACATTGCATATTTTGATTCTTCTACCACATTTAATTCATTTCAAACATGTTATTTTTGTTATAAATACAACTTGTTCTATAAAATAAGAATATTGAAGTTACCTTAAAGCACTTATTTCATCCAATGCATCATTAACCATGAAGGCATTAACTTTCCAACTATGATCAACTTGGTGACACCTATGCATGCGTTGCTCCAACCATAGTGAAATGTCTTCTGCCATATTCACTACAAGGAAAATACCCTCTAGTGGATGTTTTTGAGGAAACCCTTATAAAAATAGCCTAGATATTCGTTTGTAGTGAAGGTCTCTAGAGGATGTTGGCAGGTGGAGGTTTTTTTGGATGTTTTTTGTGTGGTGCAATTCTCATCATAAACCACACTGGTGCATTTTACTCAAAATGCATCGGTGCATACTAACAATTGGCACACCGAGACATCGTGCTCTACATACAAACCCACCCAGTTTGTCTAAGTACTATAGCACACTGGTTATCTACGTATAAATAGGCTTGGTGCATTGCTGTAATCTAGCACACAGTAACGACATGCGATGCGTCATCAATAATACTGTCTGGTGCGTCTCAAAAACTTCCGCATCGAAACATGGTTAAAGAAAAAAAAAAATTCGGTCGTAAAAATGTCATTTTTACTTCTTCAGTGCTCCATACCTCTCAAGAAACAATGTAAGTTTGTCTTCTGTGAGGTGCCCTACCATCAGTGCTTCCACTCCACCCATTGCTGTCATCCATTACCGACCTTGTGGAGTTTGAATTTTCGAAAATGATGGGAAAATTTGGTTTCTTCAATTCCTCAGAAAATATTCCTCCTCGACATGAAATGTACAGGTATTCTACTTGTTTCTCAATAACTAAGTGTTTTAGCGGATTATATTTTGAAAAAAGGTTAAAATCAATTGTTAATTTTTTTTTTATGTGCAATGTGCTTGAGTCATTCGGCTCCCACCATTCGCGGTGATGCCTATAAATTTATAGGCCACACCGCGAATGATGTTAACAGAAAACTTGGTATGGTACTGAAAAAACATGCACCGTGACTAATTTAAAAAATAACATGGCGGTGTGGTCATTTAAACGACTGCACCATTGACTATGTACTATTGTCGGGAGGGCGGTGCGTTGACCAAACTCACTAACCCGAGGCAGATAGTTAGGTTAGCGCACTGCATGCCTAAAAAAATTACATGGTAAACGGTGCAATTGTTTACAGGACCACACCTTTTACTATGTACTTCTATTGGGCGGTGTGTTGACCAAATGGGGCGGATAGTCAGGTTAGCGCACCGCCCGCCTAACAACAATACATGGTCAATGGTGCAGTTGTTTACAGGACCACGCCGTTGACCATGTATTATTGTTTGGCGATGAGTTGACCTAACTATCTGCCCCAGGGATGATAGTTTAGTCAACGCACCGTGGGAAAAGTATTTTTATCTTTTGTGATGGGTGAACATTTTCGCGGACCGAGCACAATGCGCGATAAAAATGTACGCACCGGTACCGGTGCCTGACTATTCTTTTGGACACACTGACTATTTTTTTTTTTCAATATATATATATATATATTTAAATACATTTCTCATTTAGTAAAAAAAAAAATATTTAATATGTGAATCATTCAGCCACATCAATGGAGAGAACAAAGGGAAAAACAAGAACATATGGAGGACCAGTATAACGTGATTCACCTCTGGGAGGCACGAGAGAGGGAGAGAATTATGTACCCTCGCCCTATTACGATAGCCACCCAGTTGCTCCTAAGGGAGTTAGGCCTCCCTAAGTTTTATGATGAGGCTACATCCCTGAAGGTCCATAGTGGGTTATTGGGACAACTGATTTTCAGGTGGGATGCCCATTGAGAGGCTTTCTTGGTCAGTCTTGGCGAGTGGTTCGCGCCCACTGAGGAGGAAATATATTTTATTACTGGCCTATCTAGGAGAGGGAGGGATTTTCCCCAGTTCCCATATGTCCCTGTCGGCTATACAACAGGGAGTCAGTTGGCGTACTCCCAAAGATATATTAGGGATGATATAGTTTCTCTTCCAGATTTTCAGGTGTCCAGTGGTTAGTTACGCATTGCTTCATTTTGTGAAAAGGAGGTGAAGTTCCTCTCACTACTATTGACAACCATTGCATACTATACCAGTGACGGGAAATGCATTAGTTTCCTGATTTTATTTTGTGTTGATTATTTATTCCAGGCACCATGACTTGTGAGATGGTCTATGAATTTTTTTTGGCAGTTTTGTACAACATTAGATATTTTTCAATCTCAGGCACGTGGGAGGTTGACCTTCCATTTTTCTTCAGAGTTATTTCTTTTATTTTTTAAGAGGTTTCCAGAGACTAGGCCTAATTTTTTTCATCACCCTCGTAGGCCGATGCTACATGTACAGATGCAGATATGGGACTAGATGATTTCCAAGAGGGGCTAGTTTTCTCCTAATGCACTAGAGCTTTTATCCAGTGTTGATGATCACTTGTTTTTTCTGGTGCCATGTCCATACGCCGATTTGGATTTGCGAGGGTGTAAAAACATCCTCTTCACACAGGATGAGCCACCAGATGTGAGAGGTAATATTATTTTTTTATTTACATTAATATAGTTTCATTTTATTGTCTTAATTAATTAATTAGAATGATCAAATTTATTCTAACATGTTCTTTAATTTTTTTTATTAAATTGTTTAATGAGAATGTCTAATTATTTTTGTGTACTATATATTTTGTAGATATTGGGAAATTCTTTGGGGACATGATTCCACCCCCACCGAATGATCTAGGAGTAGATGTTGACGAGGAGATGGCATAGGCAGAGGATCAGCGTGACAGACCTGATCCTGATCGGGTTCAGATACCTGCAGGGTGAGGCATAGGCCGAATGCCCGATTCAGGATGGATTTGGGTAACCAACTCTGTCGACTCCTAGGTCATGAGGGAGTTCGCTCTGCTACAATCAGAGAGATCTAGGCTGATCATAGGCTCACACAACTCTGTAGATGCATGCCCTGCGATATGTTGACCCTCATGTGTCATATCGTTGGAGCTTCCAAGTCACTAGTATGGGATAGGAGGGGTAGGCGTCATGGAGATGCACGACAGAGCATCGCCTCATCTGATCATCATGATCATGAGGGGAGTTATCATCAATCTAGTACTCCACCTCCTCATCCATCACCTTGCGCTGGAGATCATGATGAGCAGCCAACATCCAGTCCTGATCAGCAGGCATCATATGAGTAGTCTACACCATCTCAAAAGACACCTAGTCCTGAGCAGGCACCCCATATGAGGAGGCAGGCCCATCTGAGGAGGCAGGTCCATCTGAGCAGCTCGCGCCATCCACTGACCAAGTCGCACCATCCACTGAGTAGGTTTTACCATCCACTGACCAGGTCGCACCATCCACTGAGTAGGTTTTACCATCCACTAAGTAGGCTGCTCCATTGACTAGTCATCAACAGGTAGTTCCTGAGCAGACTGCACCATCTATTAATCAGCAAGTACCTCTGGAGTAGGCACACCATCTATCTGAGCATGAGGCTGCATCATCGACTGAGCAGGCCTCGACTAGTATTGGTATTGATGTACCACCAGATATTTGACATTTATATGCAGTTACATTACAATTGTATATTTTTGACATTATACAGTTATATATATATATATATATATATATATTGATGCACTTAATTTACATGTTGGTGTTCATCATGATGTGTATATTGTCAGGTCATGTTAGATATATTCATTTAATTTGTTTACAGATAGATGTGTATGTGATAGCAATTATTTGACATGAGATGTATATTTGATTTTTGTGTTGTGATGATGTTATACAATGTTTTTGTTTTGTTAGATGATCATGATCACGATGATTAGATGATATTAGCAAATTTGAATGTATATTTTTGTCGAATATGATGTTTTTACAATGGTTATCATGATCGTGATGTTTATTTTTAATATTAAATCATGATATTTATTAAATATTATGTCGTGATTGTAATTGAGATTTCAATTTTAATTGTAATTGTATGTAAAATATTTGTAAAATTGTAATTGTACATAATTGTATTGTGAAATTGTAAAATTGTAACTGTAATTGTATGTATTCATGTCATGATTCAATTTTATTAAAATTGTAAAATCTATAAATTTGTAAAATTCTAAAAATGTAATTGTAATTGTATGCATCGTCATTGCAATTGCAATTTTAATTGTAATTGTATGTAAAATATTTGTAAAATTGCAATTGTATTGTAAAATTGTAAAATTGTAATTGTAATTGTATGTATTGTCATGATTCAATTTTATTAAGATTTTTAAATTTGTAAATTAATTGTCAATTTTGAACCATAACTAATGTAAGTAAAATGTATACCGTAAATATTGTTAAATTACCATAATTGTAAAATTGTAAATTTTTGAATTTGTATGAATATAAATAATTGTAAAATAATATGAATTTTTGTAACATAATAAAGTTTAGAAAATAATGCAAATAAATTAATATTTAGAATTATCGTTATTTTATTATGATCTTACATAGCAAAAATAAAAATATACATTTTGAAGATATCATTCACACACATTTAAATCAATTAAGTAGTTATATTATTTTAGGAATTGACATTATAAAAAAAAGAACGTTATACAGTGCGCCATTGTTTTCGAGATCAACATAATTGAAAATTATCAAGTGAAATGATTTTAAAATTAACACAATGCAAACCAATTAATTCGAAATACATATTATAATGTTTCGAAAAAAAGAGTCTTAGTTATAAGGTTAATTCCTATTCTTTATAAAAAAACCATATTAAAAAGTATAAATGATGAAATAACACATGTACCATATCACTCTCGGTTTTCATGATCACCCTCATTATCTTCTAGCTCGCTTGGCACGATAACACTATTTTTCTCAAAATATGTATTGATCTAGGTTCATGTCTCAATATGAATAGCCAATCCCTATCTAACACATATGGGTAAAAAAACACATGGTTGTAGTGTTTGAGGAAAACATAGGGCTCCTTAGCGTCATCCCACATCTTTCTAGAGTTGATAAATATCAGCTTACTATCTTGATATTCCTTTACATTATTCCAATCAAAGGTGTCCCAAAACTTGTACCTAAATATAACACATTGGAAAGAATAGAAATCCACTTCAATCATCTCTTGTATCTTTCCGACGTAACCTAACATCCCTTATACTAGGTTTTGATCATGGTGGCTAGCTTTACTTGATTGATCGAACTCGACTTCCACTCCATAGTCTTGTGTCATGTGACCATCATTGACATTTTTTGTGCGAAAATGGTGTTCATATGTCCACATAGATGGGAATAAATTCACCTATAGAAAATTTCAAACATCATAATGTCATGTGTCTTATAATAAACCAAATGTTAAAATATGAAGTATAGATGTTACATTTCAAAAGTGCATTATTAATTTTAATGTACATAAATATATTATTATCGAGTGGGTGCATTCAATCCCTATGTTTAGCACATCCTCTTCAGCATGCAGGTAACGACTGGTTGCACCGTATTTCTCTCTAACTTGGCCAACAACCCAACCGTTGGGGCATATAATTGGCATATTTTCTTTTAAATGATCAGGATAAGGAACACTTCTACCATTCACCCATATGAAATATTTCCTGTCACTATCCCTTTTCATTCTCTTTTGTCCGTACAATGCGTCCCACGGTTGTGTCACTTCAAAATTGTAAAGAACGAATTTATTGATTGCTTCAATTTCTGCATTCGCTGATGAAATCAAACCAGCATATAGTACATATGAGATCAAATATACATTATATCAAAGTTCAACATGAATATTTACTTTGTGTAAATTTTAAAAATTATAAGTCACTTACTCTTTATCAAGTGCTTTTTTCCATTCGTTTGGAGCAACTCCCCTTCTATTTTGTCTTCATCCCTTTCATCATCCCAAATCACCACATCTGGCACATTGTTGATCTACTTGATGTAAAAATTGGCATAATAGAAAGAATCATACGATATCTACCCCTCTTCCCTATACCCCTCTGGTTTTTCCCTTTGTCGAAAAAAACCTTTCAATTTCTTCGTGTACCTCTGTAAGAAGAACATCCAACAACAAGAAATCACCCCAACTAATTCAACCTCATCTACTAGGTGGATTAGAAGATGAACCTGAAAGTCAATGAAACTCGTCAACAGTTCCTTATCAAACATACAAAAAATCTCAACTATCTCTGGACGCCACCGTGGAATGGGGTAGCCACATGAATCTCCTTTAACGTTATCCAATGTGCAAATGCAGATAATTTAGATATGGCACATCCTAGGTCTTGGGGGAAGTCATGTTTCACACACCCACACACGAAAAAAGGATAATGACACTGCAAAGTTATAAACACATGCAATAATATACAAAATTTGTTATGTTTTATGATCCCTGCATGGGATAAAATTTATTAATATAACAAATAATAAAATCATGCTTTTGACATTATACGTACTCTTAGAAGATTAAAATGGTCATTCCATTTCAACCTCGAAAAATGGTCATCCACGGTGAAGCAACACCTTAGTGAAGACCCATATGAAGACGACACCCTCACACCTATTATAACTTCCTTTGCCAAAGAAAGACCATATTTTTTTTAAATCCATGGAACATCACCTTCTTTGAAATACCAAGTAGAGGGACCAATACCTGCCTCTGATCTTGTACTTTCTAATCGTCTTGGCCAATGTTTCTTTTTAGTTTTTTAAGTAATAAGATATTTCCTATCAACCAATGTGTCACTTTGTTTTGATGATACGTTCCTCCATAAAGAAGATGAAACATTTTTAAATATATGCATGGGATCTAATAAGTGAGTAATATTAAGATTCTCCTAATATGGGAGGTTATAAAAGATAGATTTCCTTTTCATCCCAATGGGAAATTTCTCAACATAGGTGTCAAAGAATTCTGGATCATCGAACATAGGCTTCCCATTTGAATCAAACATTTATATGAACTCCTTCTCCTTCTCTCTATCATATTCTCTAAGCCATTCAGTGGGTGTCGTTATTAGAGGCCTTTGGGTTCTCTCTCGTTTACCATTGAAAGAGGATGAAGCTCTTCTGTAAGGGTGTTCTTCTGGGAGGAATACCCTAAAGCAGTCATACACTAGCTTTCGTAGGTCGTCGGACCATCTAGATTTCAGAGAAGGTCCAAAAATTTAAATCCAAAATACCCTTTTGTTATAATACCTGTGAAATTATTATATACAATATGCATGGCATGCTAAAGAACATCATGAAGATCAGAAAAATTACAAAAAATTAAATAACTTATATGCGAAAAAATATTGTTATGTATATAAACAAACCAATAAATATGTAGTTTAATAGATCAAACTCCTAAGCCTTGATAATCATGTATCGTGTAAGCACATATGCCATACAATGTAAAACTCCTCTCTGTTGCGATGGGTATTGATACATCGTATAAATTTATCCCATCCCATAATTCCTTCAATTCATCTACTAATGGTTGTAAGTAAACATCCATATTCTTCACTTGTCTTCTACCAGGGAATATGAAAGGCAACATAAGATGTTCATTTTTCATGGAAACCCATGGGGGATATTGTTATTGATCATTACTACAGGCCAAAAAAAATAATTGGTGTTATGGAGGGAATCTGTGTTGACCCCATCCATGGCTATGCTGAGTTGTAGATTTCGTACTTCATCCTTGAATTTTTTGGGCCATTTATCCTCTATATGCTTCATGGCTATGGGGTCTGTTGGGATTCGCATTACTCCCAACTCACTTTTGTGTGAGGCATGCCATCCCTGCAACATAGCTAAATATTTGCAACGAAAGAGCCTTTGAATCCTTGGGATTATGGGCATGTGCCTCAATATCTTAAAAGAAGGACCACATGATTTACCCTTATTTTTTTATTTATCATACCTGTCATGCGCACATTTAGAACACATATCTTTGTCTGCATATTCTCATCTATATAGAATACAATCATTTGGACATGCATGATATGATATGTACTCAACACCCAACATTTTCAGCAATTTCTTTGCATCTTCGCAGCTACCGGGCAAGACATTATCACTCAGAATAATATTATCTTTTAATAACCTGTAGTTGGTCATGGAAAACATTAAATGTACATTAATGCCAATATCATTATTAACGTTCATAAAATTGACCATTTTTAATGTTCATTGTGTGATTATATTTCTCAAAATACAAGGGAGGACTTAATAGCTAGTTACCTCAAAATTTCCGAGAAACATGCATTCCACAAGCCAAGATTTGCTTTCAAGTTGTACAGTAACATCTTTGTCCCAACTAGGTAGACTTTGAATAATCACTAGGTCCAAAGAGAGGGGTGGTGGAAGAAAATTTAAGGCTTTCGAAAAAGGTATCAGTGATATGAGCATCATCCCCTAGCTGATAATCTTTCTGGAATGCATCTAATGACATTGTCTCCATGGTAGTAGTATCCCTTAAGTAATCATCCATACCAGCCTCTATTTGATTGCATCCATTTCTAACTTGTGAAGAATTATTATTGTTGTATTCATTCCTAATTGGTGAATCTGGACGTAGTGGGAATTGAATTGGTGAATCATTCCTCTCCAAGTTTTTCTCTTAATTCAACATTCTCTCCATTTGACATTGTCGGGGGGTGAAACGAAAGTTGGTAGGTAGGATGCTCATCATCACTAGAATCCTAATAATTTCAATAAGTATATTTGAACATATTAGTACAAAATTGATGATATCAATTAGTAAACACATCGAAAATGCATAATTAATTGGCTTGACGTTGAAATAATTTCATTAATATACCAAACAATTATTATTACCATCATTGTCACGTGATTGTGGCTAGAAGATGCAATGTTAAAATTTCCAGGGTGAAGCGACTGTCCATTTTGTCAACCAATTGTGCCTTGCCGTATGATGCTCCTAATAAGAGCTTCCGACATTTTTGGAGTTGTTTGAATATTTTTTGCATATGCAATTGATTATGAATCTACATGAACCTGCAAAATTTATATACATTAATTTTATTCATCTGATTGGCATGGATTAAAAAAAAAAACAAATAGATAATGAAAATATAAATAAAATCTGAAGTAAATATTACGTCTAGAGATGGATAGGGAGAACTCTACGATGGACTTTGAGAAATATTATGGAATGAGTTGGATTTTGAAGAATTGTCCATTTGATATAATTATGAGATTTTCTCCCTGCATTTGAGAAAAATCAACAATAAATTTTGGTGTACATACCTAAAATTAATTTCAGTGCCTTAAAAATGGACTTATTGTTATCAGTGCTAATGTACAATTAACCGCACCGGTGCATTTTAGTTACTACGCACTAGTGCGATGTTATTAACTAACAAACTCATGCCGTTAGTTAACAAATGCACTGAATATTCGGAAATAAAGAAAGAGAAACTTTAAATTGAGAAATGGGCAAAAAATTATTTGTAGAAATCTAATTTCATAAAAAAGTTCTTTAAATAGTAAAATCTATTCATTATTTCATTATTTTTACAAAAATTTTCAGGGAGAGATTTGCACGAGAGAAAAACCTGGAGAAAGAGAGCATGAGAGCACTATGGAGCAGAAAAATACTTTTGAACAACAACACTACTAAGAGAATCATAATTTGAAACATATGGTGATTCACATAAAAACCCCGTAGTATAGTAAAATTGTGAAATTTTAATGTAATAATTATTTTTTCTACAGTTTCTCTTGGATTTAATACATGCATAGTAAAAATTTTAAATTTTACTGTAAATTTTCAGAAGAAGAAGAAAAAAATCCATTCTTACGTTAAACCCCTTCTTATTCTTGTTTCTCTGACTTCACAATTAGGGTTTTTGATTTAGATTTTTATGGTTTGTATTGCTATATATGTAGGCGTATGAAATCTAATTTGTGGGACCACTTGCAGAGTTGGATCCCAATCCATGTCGGACCTTGCATGATTTTTTAAAAAATAGATTTTTTTAATCGGTGCACCCTGTTTAAAACAACGCACCAGTGTGCTATTGTAGTATAGCGCATCTGGCGCATACTAATCAAAAAACACTATTTGATAAAAAAAAAGTATTAATTTATGTCTGTGCTAATCAGTGCATTGGTTAACATATAACGCACCGGGTCTCCTTGTTGAAAAAGAGCACCATACAGTGTTTCTACTATTTTGGTAGTGTATTTATAAGAAACTACTGCACCACCTTCGGTGCATACTTTTTTAAATGCGCACCGTTTTCTTGATTTTTTTTTATTACTTGAAAATTATGTGATTTATTTATAAAATATATTAACGGATTTTATGGTACAGGTTTCATATTGATAAAGAAATGGCTGACAAGAGATCAAGTAACAAAAATACTAATAGAACATCGAGAAAAGCAAAAAAGGCAAGCTCTTTGTAAATTCTTTACAGAAATTATTATTTTTGAACTATATGTAAGTTTAACTAATACATATTTTTTATTGTGTATCATGCAGAGCCACAAAAAGATGAAGCTCGATAAGATTATTTTTTATCTAAGACCAGAAGAGCATAAAAACATGATGGAAAAATTGCAAAAGGATGAATCAGGTGAATGAAAAAAAGCTATCGATCCAGTATGAGTTTCTTTTTTGAATTTTCATTAATAATGTACTTAAAAATATTAGATAACATGTTTCAAACAATCTATTAATTCACATATTTTTAATTTTCTACAGGGACCAACAACGAAGAAAATGAATGTTGTTCTAAGAAAAGAGAAAAAATAGAACATGCAAATGGAAATGAATTTCTCCTTAGCTCATCTGGAGTGGTGCTGGAGGTTAACGAAAGGGGGGGAAATTTTACAAAACTTTAAGGGATTTAGTGGAACAAATGTGTAGGTGTTCTTTCCACTTACAATACAAAAATAATTCCAATGATTCCAAGAACCAAATTTTATTTAAAATACATGATTAGTTTCCAGATAATTGATTGATCTGAAAATGCAACTTCTTAGATTTGTTCCAGAGATCGACTGTAGGGGAATTTACTCGATATGTCACCTTTGATAAAAGGATGAGATCTAGAGGCTACCTGGCCCTTTACAGACTCTGTCATTAGAAATTGTAGAAGTTAACACTCATGACTTGAAAATGAAACTACTTGTATTTGCTATTCAAGGTATTCATTTCCATAACATTATATGTGCAAAGTGTTTAGATAGTCTTGCAAGTGAAACAAAGTGTTTTTGGTAAATTTTTGAGTCTTATGTGTGAAGGAGTGTTATTTATTTTTAATGTTTAACTTATTAAATCTGAAAAACACAACAAGATAAAATCACATAATATAGCACAACAGCTGATGAGGCAGTTCACCCCTCCTGGGCTACATCTGTCGGGTCCAAGGCCCCCAAATGGGCATGTCATTACTCTTATTAGATGCTCAAATTGGTTATATAGTGGTAAGAAAGCCTAACAGGAAAAATAAGCTGTGGAAATGAGTTCAGAACAAAAATAATAATAAATATTGGCTTTTGTTTCACCTCCAATGGTTAACCATAGCCCAATACAGCTCCAACACTCCCTAGGCCCTGATGGCTCTCCAAGATTCTTGCTGAAAATGTACCTGAAAATCATCTCTGTTGACTCTGCAACCTATGCCATTGGCTCTAGAATGCTCAAAATACCCAAAAAAAAAAAAAATTTGCTTCAAAAGGTTTTTTGCTAGTGAAAGTTATGTCCAACTAAAGTTTTTTCTAGGTTGGCCTAAGTAAACTCCAGAAAAGGTGGAATAACTGGATTTAGGCCTCCTATTTTTGGCAAATGTGCCTAAAAAGGCGGACTCCACCAGATTGGCCATGTGGTTTTTAATTGGCAATAAGTGTTAGGGGGGTAGTGGTCACATGGACCGACTACCCCACCGCCGGCGGGACTGTTGGAGCCAAGGGTTATGAAATCATGGCATAAATTATCAACGTAACTCCTGCCGCATATCCATGTGAACATAACTCTTAACTGCTTAACTGTAACCGTCTATAGTGTAGACCCTGGTTCCCGCCCTATGGTCCTGTGTAGAGGCGGTTGGCCTCCTTTTGCCGCCGCCCATTTTAATATTAAACTTTAAATATGAATTGCGAACTATGGTTGTTAAGAACCATTGCACAGCCCGGGAGGTCGGGCCTTGGGGCTGCCACCCGCTTGACCCGCAGTCAAATCCCGCAACGTTGCAAAAATTTCATTCTACCATTCTTTGACCAACCTTGGGCCACGTGGTGGCCTCCGGGAATATTCCATGGAACGTTTTTGGAATATTCTGTGGAATATTCTTTTTTTAATATTTTTTATTCAAAGTCAACCATAGTCAAACTGGTCTTTTGCATGAAATTATGAATTTTCAAACTTTAATAACTTTCACATACAGTGTCGGATTTGAGTGCCGTTCATGGCTCCAAGATTGTATCGACAAGACCTATCCTGTCGTTCTAGTTTCAACCAATTCTGAGTAGTTCCAATTTTGAGCATTTTCTTCACTTGGGACATGATCACCTGATCACACCTCCCAAATGGGAAGCTTTTGGACCCCAAAAGCCTTCAATTACCTGTTAAGAAGGTGAGGGTACAACTCCCTCACCTTTTCCACCTCCATCCACTTTACCTTACTCGGTTTGTTGCCTTTAAGACCAACCCGAACATAATCAACATTTCCCCTCCTCGAAGTGCTTGTCCTTCTCTCAAGGATAGCATCCTCTTTCAGCTCATCCAAAAATTCTGGCGAGAAATTATCTATGGATGGCAGCTAAATGTCACTTTCACAATCAACAATTAAAGGAGGTTCATACAAACGTAAATTTTCCACATTCACAACGAAATACATTTGCATGTATGAAGGAAAATCTAATTGAAAATAATTATTTCCAACTTTCTTAAAGATCTCGAATGGACCATAACGAATAGGCTTCAGCTTTTTACCTTCTCCTTGAATTCTTTCCTTACTAATATGCAACCATACCTAATCCCCTTCTTGAAACTTATGATCAATTATGTGCTTATCATGCCTCTCCTTGTACTTGCCTTGACTTTTTTCAAGCTGTTCTTGAACTTGCAGATGTATGAGCTGAATTCTTTCAATGAACATGCGAGCTTTGTTAATGTCACTATGACCATCAATGGCCACATCCTTCTCAAGAATAAAATCTAAAGGTGACTTAGGCAAATACCCAAAACAAGCTTCAAAAGGTGAAGTACTTGTAGAAGAGTGCTTGGCCCAGTTGTAAGCATGATGAATGTAATGTAAATGCTCATCCCAAAGCTTGGGATTCTTGCTGCAATAACCTCTCAAAAGATGTACAATGGTTTTGTTCACTACCTTTGTTTGGCCATCTGGTTGCGGATGGAAAGCAGTACTCTTCTTCAACTTGGTGTCCATAATCTTCCATAAATTGGACCAAACATTCCCCACAAATCTGGAATCCCTGTCACTAACAATAGAAGTAGGCAAGCCATAATGAACCCATACATGTTGAAAATATAAATTAGCAGTTTTTTTAGCAGTTATAGATTTCTTACATGGCATAAGAATACACATCTTGTTGAAACGATCAACTACTACATAAAGATAATCATGCTGCTTTCTAGATAATGGTAGCCCTCCAAAAAAATCCTTAGAAACACTTTCCCATGGTCTAGAAGGTACCGGAAATGGCGTATATAAACCAAGCTTCCTATAGCTAGGCTTTCTTGTAACACATAATGAACAACCTCTAATGAAACATGAAACACTATCTACCATGCGAGGCCAATAACAATACCTCTGTAAATGTGCCACTGTTTTTCTTACCCTGAAATGTCCATCTATGATAGAAGAATGAGCCTCTCTCATCATGCTCAATCTCTCCCCCTGTGGTATGCATAACTTGCCCATTTGAAATAGAAAATTATTATGCAAATGGTAATCATTCTCTTCAACATGATTCCCTTCACTCAAGCTATCATACACATCCTTAAAATCAACATCTGATGCATACTGTTCTATGTAGCTCTCATGCACAATAGAATAATTCTTAAGCAAAGTACTAGCACTAATAATAGGCCTTGGAACCATATCAGAAACCTTGTTGTAAATACCTTTCTTGTACCTTATTACCAAGTGAAATTTTTGTAGGAAGCCCATCTATCTGAAATGTCGTGAATGCTGCAATTTACTTTGCGATTGCAAGTATTGTAAAGGCTGATGGTCAGTATGAATAATTTTTTCTTTTCCCATCAAGTAGTGTTTCCATTTTTTGACACTTTGTACCAATGCATACAACTCTTTAACATATGTAGGATAATTCACAACAACACCATTAAATGTCTCAGAATGAAATGCAACAAGCATACCATGTTGTAAGAGAATACACCCATGGCGTAATTGCTTGCATCTGTCTAAATCTCGAATGGCTGTCTCAAGTCCCGTAATGCAAGGACTGAAGCTAAACTTATCTTCTCTTTCAAAGACTCAAAAGCTTTCGGTTGCTTGCCTCCCCATTGGAAAGCATGCTTCACACTAGTCACTGCATGCATAGGAGCTCATATGGCAGAGAAGTTAGAAATAAACTTCCTCCAATACTGAGCTGCACCAAAAAAACTTCTTACCTCTGTAATGTATTTGGGAGTAGGCCAATTCACAATGGTTCTACTTTGGAAGGATAAATTCTCAAAGAGCCTCATCCTAATATGTGTCCCAAATAAACCAAAGAAGTCTTTCCAAATTCACACTTTGACATTTTAAGAAATAACTGATTTTTCTTCAAAACATCAAGTACTTTCTTGACATGCATGACATGATCTTCTCTAGTCTTGCTGAAAATTAAGATGTCATATAATTAGACAATAACGAAATCATTAGGAAAATGACTTAAGACATCATCCATTACCTGCATGAAAGTTGCAGGTGCATTGCATAAACCAAACGACATAACAAGCCACTCAAAGAGTCCTTGTTTGGTTTTAAAAGTTGTCTTCCAAATGTCACTTTCTTCAATTCTAACTTGATGATAACCACTACGTAAGTCTAACTTAGTGAAATATTTAGCATATTTCAGCTGATCTAACAAATCATCTATCCTTGGAAGTGGGTAACCATTCGTTACCGTTATTTTTTTCAATGCCCTGAAGTCCACACACATGCGCCAACTTCCATCTTTCTTTGAAATCAACATTATCGGTGACCCACATGGCGAAGTGCTTGGTATTATGAATCCTTTGTCCAACAAGTCTTTAATTTTCCTCTTTATTTCAGCATTCTCCATGATAGACAAGTAGTACATGTCGATGTTAGGAAGAGGACAATCTTGATGTAAATGGATTTCATGTTGAATCTCCCTTTTAGGAGGTAAACCTGTCGGTTCCTGAAACATCTCATGTTGTGCATCAACTACATCATATAAATCTGATTTAAGCTTGGAATCAAAATTTTCAAATGACTCATGATTCATATCAACCTTGGGCTTAACCATAAGAAGTACAAAACTCTTGATAGAATTGACTAGCCTTTTTACTTGTCCTGCATTTACCATCGCTATATTTGTCTTCTTACGTTGTGCTCTGACAGTGAACTCCTTGCCATCTTTAAAGAGATGATATTTATTTTCATGGAAATGGAAGATCGCTTTCCTGTCAAATAATTAAGGACTTCCCAAAACAATTCCTGATATATCAAGCGGCACCACATCAAGTTCAACTGTGTCAATAAAGTGTGCAGTTATGGCGAATTGCAATATGAACTTTCTTGAGACTTGTAAGTTTGCATCCTTGCATTTCCACCCAAGTGGATAAGACTTTAGATGTGGAATGGTCTCAAGTTTTAGTTGTTTGACCAAGTCTTCTGATATACAATTTTCTTGTGACCCACTGTCAAATAGTGTGTCAATTTTAGTATGTTTCGAGACTACCCTCACATGGAACAATTCCATTATTTCTTCCTCATTAGGAGCTTGTACATGACAGTTTGAAGTACTATTGCTTGCTTTAGTTTCAATTTCCTTTCCCTTCATACTTTCAAACCCATGGCAGAAATTTTGGTTTCATCCCCTGAATCATCACCTAAATCTTGAGGTGTAGTTGTAGTAGCTTCAGTTTTCTTCTTTCCCTTGTTTTTGTTAAACTGGTTTCTTTTTTCAGGATGTAATTTCCAACAGATTTTCTCTTCATGGCCCTCTCTTGAAAAATGTTTACAAATGACCTTTTCACCCTCTTTTTTGATATATGCATTCTTTTTACCTTTTCCATTAAAGGTTTTATCTTTTTTCTTCCCTTTGAAAGGCTTGTTTCTACCCTCATCAAAAGTGTTTTTCCCTCTAGCCTCTAAATGCGTCGCTTGTACACAAACTTCGTCTAGACTAGTAGGATTAAACATAAGGATAGTGTGTTTAAGGTAACTGTGCAAACCATCTATATACTTCAGCAAAGTATCTTGACTTTGTAAATCTACTCGTAATAAGAGTGCTCTTATCCTAAATTCCTGGGTATAGTCTCGCACATTCTATCCCTTAAGCTGTATAAAGTTTTGCTAGTTCATTATAGCCTTTTGAAGATGAGCAAGAGGATAAATTTTTTTCTTGATTGTAGTAATAAACTCAGTCCATGATAGAGTAATCTTACCATGTTTCTTGATTTCATCCCTGGTCTTGTCTTCCCACCATACCAATGCTACTCCATCCATCCTTAGTGAGGCTAGTTTTATTTTGGTGTCGTCATCATGCAAATTTTGAATCCTTAAATAGAATTCCAATTATCTGATCCAATTATATAATTTATTTGCATTCACTTCATCGCTAAACATGGGCAATTCAAATTTGACATCAAGCTTTAGAAAAGGATTTTTACCAGTGGTTTTCGACTTATGTGACTTATTTACCGAAGTCGAGGAAGATGATGACGAGGAAGAGGATGACAATGGAGATGGCGGATCACCATCTCCTCCATTTCCTTTCTTTGACTGATCATTATCCTTCTTTCCTCCTGAGGAATTCTCTCCTTCTTTTTGGTTTTTAGACCTTTCTCCAACAATCCTATCATTTCTTTCTTGATAGAGGATCCTTACCATTTCAGTCATATCCAAGAAAGCTTTTCGAAATACCCTTTCTTCTTCCTTGGGATCCATCTCTTCAGGAGCTTCTCTTTCTCTTGAAGACATGCTTGTAGCTGCTTCTATGGCTCTTGGAGGTGGTTCTCTGACCCTTCCTGGTTGTGGATTAGTTTGTGCACTAACCAAGTTTCCTTCACCTATCTTGAGTTTTAACCTAGTCAGCATCAAAACTTGCAAACAAATGACTTAATATTTGCATAAAACAAATGTTGAGTGAAAAATCTAGCTCAAAACCATAGCTCTGATACCAAATAATTTGAAAATGAAACTTCTTAGATATGTTCCAGAGATTGACTGTAGGAGCATTTACTAGATATGTCACCTTTGATAAAAGGATGAGATCCAAAGGCTACCTGGCCCTTTACAGACTCTATCTTTAGAACTTGTAGAAGTTAACACTCATGATCTGAAAATGAAACTAATTGTATTTGTTGTTCAAGTATTCATTTCCATAACATTATATGTGCAAAGTGTTTAGATAGTCTCGCAAGTGAAACAAAGTGTTTTTGGTAAATTTTTGAGTCTTATGTGTGAAGGAGTGTTATTTCTTTTTACTGTTTAACTTATTAAATCTGAAAAACACAGCAAGATAAAATCACATGATATAACACAACAGCTGATGAGGCAATTCAACCCTCCTAGGTGTTGGAAATGTTGTCATTGCTGGCAAAGGAGGTAGCAGATGCAGAGACAGGAACAGTTATAAGGAGACAAAGACAGACAATGGAGGCAACAAAGAGGAAATGAATATAAAGGAGAAAGGCAGAGGTAGAGGAAGCAAATACGGAGATAGAGCCGTTATCACAGCAGTAGAGGCAGAGGCAGAGTGACAGAAGTGGCAGAGGCAGAGCCACAACTGTTATTGCAGAGAAACCGCTGTTATTCCAAGAATATGTATATATATATATATATATAAATTCCGAGAATTGTTTATACAGCCGGGCGTTACACATAATATAAATTAATTTCTGGACTTTATATTCAAATGCTCTGTATTTAGTTGAAGAACTGGACTTCTGGTCGATGTGGCGTTTTAAATTATACATACCTAGAGCGTAATGAGCTCTGTGAACTAGCGTGAATAGGCTCTGTGGGGATGAGCACTGTACACATAGCCACAAGGGTTATGAATGGTGGAACTCTGCATCAAATTATAATGGAACCATAGTCGGAAAAAAAATATATATATATATATAATTAAAAGGAGTGGAACTCTGCGTTGGAGGTGGAACCCGAGACTAAACCCTGAGTTAACGAACGCAAGGGAGATCGCAACCCGATGTAACCTAGGTCAACCTCGTACCAAAACCGGAAGCAGAATCGCAAGAGTGGATTGCCCCATTTCGCACCGCTTTTGGTACGGAGGCGGTATTTCCGAGTTGGGTAGCGATTCCATTGATTGATCGACGCGTGCCCCTGGATGAACAGTAAAACCGCTTGTTTAAACCACGCCTTCGCGCGTTAAAAACCGACGTTGGATGCCGAGCAAAATTGACACGCGTCGTTGATCTAGAGAAGGGACATCGGACGGTGGTCGCTTGGGGAAGATGCGTGAAGTTTAATGAAAGAGCCCGGAAGATAGCCAGGTACGGGTGCGCACGTTTGGTTGGTTATTGATTATATGTGTGGGGCCCAATCAAACATGTACTAAGGTTTATTATATGGTCATAAGGTTTCAATTTAATAAAGGCGCGTAGTTAAAGGACAAGGATAGATATATGCAATGAATTTTGGTTATATTAATAAGGTTTTCCGAGTTATTAACATTCGGTGGAATATATTAAAAAGTCTGACTAAGGTTTCAAATAAATAAAAGATTGCCAATTATCGTTGAAGGCATAATATATTATGTATACTGACTGTATATGTGAGGTGGCACAACATGGAATATGTTTTAATACGCCGAAGGTCAATGAATATGTTGCGTAGAATGGTTGTGAATGCAGAATCGGCGCATATGTATCCATAATGGACTTTCGGTTATAACTATAGAGGAGTATTGAATTAATATTTCAATTCTCTGAATTGAGATATTAAAATAGTCCAGCCTTATTGTTTGAATTTTCCAGCGTGGAATAAGAGATTGTGAAATTGCCCGGACTTGGGAAATGATTGGGCATGAATCTTGGATGCAATTATGGAAAAGGAAAAAGAAGAGGAGAGCTTGCAGAGATGAAAGTTCGGTGAACAGGAATATGTACAGGAATGAGTTGGACAGGTGAATAAGCACAGAAAATAGGGAATATGCAAATGACAGTGAACAAAGTGTATGAAGAACAAGTTCTTATCAGCAGTAGGAAAAGAAAAATCCAGTAAAGCCAAAATCCAGAAAATAAGCTGAGTGGAATTGAGATGTATAATTGAAAAATGTAAATGTAAATTTTTTATATTGTTTGTGATGCAAAGGCAAGTATCCTAAGGAAAAGACAAAATCCCACTGTAGCATGGAAATTTGTACATATTGTAGTAATTCTAAAAATGAGTTGGAAAAAGGAATAAGGAGACAGAAGCCAAAGAGTCATGACTGTTCACTTCAAATTCCTTGTGAAATACAAACAGTCATGTGATAATTTCTATATATAATATCAATTTGATAAGCTCAAAAGAGAGAGAGAGAGAGAGAGAAAATATAGAGAATGCAGAATATAGAAGAATAAAGCAGAGAAGATTAAGAGAAGAAAGAGAAGCTACAGAACAAAGTTGATATCTGAGGTAAATCAGCAAACATTCAGTTTGTTAAATGGAGGAAGTTGGAGCTTCCCTATCAAGTTGCATCTTGATAGCTGTCAGTTGTAGCTGACTGAGGTTGAAGCCTCCTGTAGGTTGGTGCCTGCAGAAAATTGAAGGGAGTTGGAACTTCCTTGCAAGTTGTAGCTTGCAGAATTGAGGTAGGAGCCTCCTATAGGTTGGTGCCTGCAGAAAAACAGTGGTGAGAGGGAGTTGGAGCTTGCCTTTGCATCACAACAATAATAAGATGTGGTTTTCTCCCTTCATGGGTTTCCACTTATATCTGGTGTCTCTGTGCATGATGTCTATGTGTTGATGTGGTTTATCTAATCTACTTAATACTTGTTGCTCACATATTAAGACTGCTGTTACATTAGCAAATCTGTTTGATACTTGCTGCTCACTAATAAAGATTGCTCACATATTAAGTTGATTGAAGTAAAGGTGTAAATAAGTTTTAAGAGAAAAATTTTAAAAGTCCATGTATGTGTTAAACTGATTCAGCCCCCCCTCTCAGTTTAACTAAGGGTTCAACAATTGGTATCAGAGCAGGTTCCTTTTATATCAGTCTAACAACTGAAAGGAGATCCTAGGCTCTCAAGATGACTAGTCAAGAAGGAAGCTCAACCAATAAAGCCCCTTTCTTTACAGGTGTAAATTATGCCTTTTGGAAAATAAAAATGAAAGCATATTTAATGTCTTTAGGATTAAAAATTTGGGATGCTGTGGAATTTGGATATGTCACAAAGTCAACTGATTCAGAGAAAGAAGCTAAACAAAGCTTTGTAGCTAATGCAAAAGCAATGAATGCAATCTTAAATGGACTATGTGAAGCTGAGTTTATCAAAATAATGCACAGTAAGACTGCCAAAGATATGTGGGACACTCTAGAGAATATCCATGAGGGAAATAAAAAAGTAAAGACTGCCAAACTTCAAATATATAGAGCCTAGTTTGAAAATTTAAAAATGAATGATGATGAAGATATTGGCATCTTCTTCTTAAAAGTTGCAGAAATTGTTAACAATATGAAAGCTCTTGGAGAAACCATGCCAGAAAGTATAGTTGTGCAAAAGATTCTAAGATCACTCCCATCCAGATTTAATCCCAAGGTGTCTGCAATAGAAGGGACAGCTGATTGGGAGACTTTGACCATGAACTAGCTACTTGGAAATCTAACAGCATATGAGATGAGGCTCCCACAGAAGACGCCAAGTACGAGGGAAGAAAATTTTAAAATAGAAAAGAAGAAAGAAGAAAAAGAAGACATATGCTCTTTCTCTGATGAAGAAGAAGCTAAATTTTTCAAGAAACTGGATAGAGGCTCAGGTAGATACAAAGGTAAACTTCCCTTCAAATGCTTTAACTATGGAAGAGTAGGACATTATGCTGCTAAGTGTCCTCACAAGAAAGTAAGGAATCAGGCTCAAGAATCAGAGAAAAACACATCAAATAACTGGCAGAAAGGAAAGAAATTCAGCAGAAAATCCTTCTATGCTCAACAAGATAGCAGTACATCTGAAGACTCAGATGAATCCTCCGGAGAAGAGGGAACCTCTAAATTTCTACTGATGGCCATAGAAGACCTTGAAGGACTCTTACTAGAAGATGAAGAAGAAGAAGGGGAAGTCGACCTTGAGGGGGAGCTAAGAAGTGCTCTGGAGGAGATTGACAGACTCAAACTAAAATGCAGAAAACAAAAAGATATTTTCCTCAAATATGTGAAAGAAGAACAAAATTCAGAAGTCCTCATGCAGCTAAAGGAAAAGCTTGAAGAAGCCAAGAGGATTGAAGATATGTTACTTCAACAAATCAAGGATAAAACTCGAGAACAGGAGAAGCTGGAAGAAGAAATTGTATGTCTGAGGAAGAAATTAGAAAGTGCCCAACAGAAAGTGTCTATATACCCTTCTCAAATGACAAGCTCTGGTAAGTTGAATGAAATCTTGGATGCTCAAAGATCTCCTCTAATAAAAACTGGGATAGGCTATGAAGGAGAATCAAGTAAAGGCAAAGAAAAAGAAAACAAAAATATAATTTTTGTGAAAGCAAATAAGGCTGATGAAGCAGCTCAAATAATTCCTACAAAGGAAGAAACATGTAATGAGAAAGACAGAGACCAGAAGAAACCTCTAATAACAAAGATTGCAACACATACTAAGACAATAGAGAAAGAATCATATACTCCTGATTATATCAAATTTGGAAACCATCAAAGGAGATTCTTGCCTCCTATGAAGAATGCCACCTGTTATGTCTGCCACAAGCTGGGACACATTGCTGCATATTGTCAGACAAGGAGGAGTAATTCAAACCTGCAAAAGATGCAAACAGTGAAGAGACTGCCTCAAACAAGCAACTAGAGAAGACAACCTCACATCAGGTATGCAAACAGTTTCTATGGTTACTATTTTTATTCTAAATAATTTGGGCATAAAATCATTGAATGTAGAAAGTATGGACAAATATTTATTTTCAACACTTCAAGGAGGTTTATGAATCAAAGAATTTTTTTTCATACTCACAATTCTGCAAAAATTATGATCAAATGCTTTATATGCAATCAAGCTGGACACATGCCTTTCAAATGTCCTTTGAAAGAGAGTGATTCATCATCTCACAAAAGACATAAAACAAAAGGATGCCTCCAATGGAAAAAGAAGGAGAATAAGTGTGACCTAGCTCTAACTACTCAAGATCTGAAAAGCCAGTGGTATTTGGACAGTGGCTGCTCTAAACACATGACAGGAGACAAAAGTAAGTTTATTACTCTTGATGAAAAGAAATCTGGTGATGTTACTTTTGGAAATGATAAGTCAGGAAAGATCAAAGGAAAGGGTTCAGTCAACATAGATAATGGCAGAGGAAAGGCCCAAGATGTACTATTTGTAGATGGGCTGAAAGCAAATTTATTAAGTGTCAGTCAGATGTGTGACAAAGGATGTGAAGTTCTCTTTAGAGCACAAGATTGTGAAGTCAGATCAAGCACAACAGGAAAGACTCTGCTCAAAGGTGTTAGAATAGAGAAGTAATGTTTACATAGTAAAAGAGGAGGATGAAGCCTTCCATCTTAGCAAACTTGAGGAGTCATGGTTATGGCATAGTAGACTGGGACATCTCAGCTTTGACCATATCATTAGACTGAGCAAGAAGAAAGTTGTCAGAGATATGCCAGAAATAAAAATGCCTTCAAATACCATATGCAAATCTTGTCAATTGGGGAAGCAGACTCGCACATCCTTTAGATCCAAAGATGAGCTATCAACAAGAAGACCACTCCAGCTTGTGCACATGGACCTGTGTGGACCTGCTAGAACTAAGACACCAAGTGGAGAATCCTACTTCATGCTGATAATAGATGATTTCTCCATAATGACATGGGTTGCTTTTCTCAAGAACAAATCAGAAGTAGTGGAAAATTTTAAGATATTCAAAGCATTAGCAGAAAATCAAACTGGATGCAAGCTAAAATGTATCAGATCAGAGAGAGGAGGAGAATTCACAGATTATGACTTTGCAGACCTATGTAATGAACATGGAATAAAGCAACAATTTACCATTGCAGGGACACCTCAGCAGAATGGAGTAGTAGAAAGGAAAGACAGATATGTTCAACAAATTGCCAGAGCCATGATGCAAGAGAATGATATTGCTCAAACATTCTGGGCAGAAGCAGTGCACACAGCAATACATATCCTTAATAAAGCTCACTTAAGGCCAAGCAGTGACAAGACTCCCTATGAATTATGGCATGGAAAGCCAACCTCAATCAAACATTTCAGAATCTTTGGAAGTAAGTGTTACATAAAGAATAATGATGAAAATCTTGGCAAATTTGAGGCAAGAGCAGATGAAGGGATATTTCTAGGATATGCATCCAAAAGTAAAGGGTACAGGTGCTACAATAAGACTCTTTAGAAAATAGTTGAATGCATTGATGTGAGATTTGATGAAGAACTTCCAAACAATACAAGAAATAAAGACTACAGTAGCCATCCTGAAAATCATGAAGAAGAGGACCAAGATGATGAAGAAACAAACAAAACATCAGAAAATGCTGAACTGAACTCAAAAACCCCCTCAAGATACACTCAAAAGAACCATCCAGAACATCAAATCATAGGAGATACCAAAAATTATGAGGTGCAAACATTTACCTAGCTGAACGGACAGGAAAAGTATGCAACTTCATGTTGTCACAAAAAAGATCAAAAGTTTGAAGAAACGACGGGGCTGAACCTCTTGAATTAGCAATGAATGAAGAATTGGATCAAATTGAAAAAACAATACTTGGGAACTAGTTCCTAGACCTTGAGAAGAATATCATTGGTTCAAAATGGGTATTCAAAAACAAAATGAATGAGCAAGGACAAGTAATAGAACAAAGCAGAACAGTCTGCAAAGGATACTCACAAATTGAAGGACTTGATTGGCTAACAAATAGAGAATAGAGGAAGCTATAAGAATGTTCACCGCCATTTGCATGCAAGACTTCAACAACTTCAAGGTACATACCAAATGGATGTAAGTTAAACTTTTCTTAATGGAGATCCTGAAAGAATGTACATGGAACAACAGGAAAATTTAACTCGTTTTCTAGGACAAAGAAGACTATGTATGCAGAATGAAGAAGGCCCTATATGGACTGAAACAGGCTCCTCATGCTTGGTACTCAAGACTGGATAAATATTTGCAAAAACAAGGCTTTAAGAGAGGTGGAGTAGACAACAATCTATACATAAAAGCCCATGAAAATGAAATCCTAATTGTTGTAGTATATGTTGATGACATCATGTTTGGAAGCAACAGAGAAGAACTAGCAAGAGGGTTTGCTGATGAGATGAAAACAGAGTTTGAAATGTCCATGATTGGAGAGCTCAGTTTCTACTTGGGACTGCAAATTCAGCAAAAGAACACAAGTACATTCATCTCACAGGAAAAATACTTAAAGGAAATGCTGAAAAAGTTCAAAATGGAGGACTGCAAACCTGTGTCAACTCCCATGACCATAGGTTGCAAGCTATGTGCTGATGATGGGTCTGCTGATATAGATAAAAAAAATTGACATATCCAAGATTGGAAGTCTATTGTATCTGACTGCATCAAGACCAGACATCATGCTAGCAGTAGGACTAGTGGCTAGATATCAAGCAGCACCTAAACAAAATCACCTTCTTGGAGTCAAAAGAATATTCAGATATCTACAAGGAACAACATAGTATGGACGTTGGTATCCTAAAGGAAAAAGCTTCACTTTGATAGCATACATAGATGCAGATTGGGCCAGCTGTGTGGATGACAAGAAAAGTACAAGTGGAGGTGCATTCTATCTAGGAGAAAGTCTGGTGGCATGGTTAAGCAAGAAACAAACATCTATCTCTCTATCTACAGAATATGTTAAATATGACATACTGAAAGTCATGTGGATGTAACAAACTCTACAAGACATGAAGGTAAGCATTGATGAACCTATCTCCATTAAATGTGATAATACAAGTGCTATAAGTATATCTAAAAATCCTGTACTTCACTCAAAAACTAAACATATTCCAATCAAGTATCATTTCCTTCGAGAACAAGTGGCTCAGAAGATAGTAAAGCTGGAATATGTACCAACAAAAGAACAGAGAGCAGATATATCTACCAAACCTCTTGCTAGAGAACCATTTCAATATTTGAGAGAAAACTAGGGGTAGTATCTGCAGATGCTACTCTCTGATATAAAGAGAAAGCACAATTTTAGGGGGAGAACAAAATCAAAAATATCATTCCAGGGGGGGATCAGCCAGCAAGGAAAACATGAATCAGGTTCTTAGGATCAAAGGTTTAAGACAAAAGAACACCAAGTTATTATCCTAGAGTTATCTGCATTATTCAAGCATCAAAAGGTCAATTACAGAGCAAAAGGATCACTATTGTGTTCTGAAACATTATATTAAGAATCTGAAACATAAAAGAAGAGTAGTCATTATTTGAAGCCTCTCAACATTTTAGTTGTTGAATCCAATCATACATCTCTGACTAGATAAAGCTGATACAATGTATTGTATGAAGTATAATTATTCTCACTTTTAGCTCTATACAAGTGAAAGAACTGTATCAATTTACAGTGTATATTCAAATTCGATAATTCTCAAAGTGTTCTCTCAATAAGTCTTATACATCACTATGGAGCAGCATGGTACAAAGTCAGTAGGAGAGAGCCTAAACATAACTCAGAGAGAGTAAATGAAAAAAGCAACCCCTTGCCATTGATGTCAAAGGGGGAGGAAGAGAAAACAACAGGAGGAAGAGCAGGCAAACAGGAAGAGCAAGTAACAGGAGAAAGAGCAGGCAAACAGAGAAAATGTATTGCCATCAATGCCAAAGGGGGAGACTGTTGGAAATGTTGTCATTGCTGGAAAAGGAGGTAGCAGATGCAGAGACAGGAACAGTTACAAGGAGACAAAGATAGACAATGGAGGAAGCAAAGAGGAAATGAATATAAAGGAGAAAGGCAGAGGCAGAGGAAGCAAATACGGAGACAGAGCCATTATCATAGAAGTAGAGGCAGAGGCAGAGTGATAGAAGCAGTAGAGGCAGAGCCATAGCTGTTATTGCAGAGAAACTGTTGTTATTCCAAGAATATGTATGTATATATATATATATATATATATATATATATATATAAATTTCGAGAATTGTTTATACAGCCGGGCGTTACACATAATATAAATTAATTTCCAGACTTTATATTCAAATGCTCTATATTTAGTTGCAGAACTCAACTTCTGGTCGATGTGGCGTTTTAAATTATACATACCTAGAGCGTAATGATCTCTGTGAACTAGCGTGAATATGCTCTGTGGGGATGAGCACTGTACACATAGCCACAAGGGTTATGAATGGTGGAATTCTGCGTCAAAGTATAATGGAACCATAGTCGGAAATATATATATATATATATAATTAAAAGGAGCAGAACTCTGCGTTGGAGGCGGAACCCGAGACTAAACCCTGAGTAAACGAACGCAAGGGAGATCGTAACCCGATGTAACCTAGGTCAACCTCGTACCAAAACCGGAAGTGGAATCGCAAGAGTGGATTGCCCCATTTCGTACCGCTTTTGGTACGGAGGCGGTATTTCTGAGTTGGGAAGCGATTCCATTGATTGATCGACGCGTGCCCCTAGATGAACAGTAAAACTGCTTGTTTAAACCGCGCCTTCACGCGTTAAAAACCGACGTTGGATGCCGAGCGAAATTGACACGCGCCGTTGATCTAGAGAAGGGACATCGGACGGTGGTCACTTGGGGAAGATGCGTGAAGTTTAATGAAAGAGCCCGGAAGATAGCCAGGTACGGGTGCGCACGTTTGGTTGGTTATTGATTATATGTGTGGGGCCCAATCAAAAATGTACTAAGGTTTATTATATGGTCATAAGGTTTCAATTTAATAAAGGCGCGTAGTTAAAGGACGAGGATAGATATATGCAATGAATTTTGGTTATATTAATAAGGTTTTTCGAGTTATTAACATACGGTGGAATATATTAAAAAGTCTGACTAAGGTTTCAAATAAATAAAAGATTGCCAATTATCGTTGAAGGCGTAATATATTATGTATAATGATTGTATATGTGAAGTGGCGCAACATGGAATATGTTTTAATACGTTGAAGGTCAATGAATATGTTGCGTAGAATGGTTGTGAATGCAGAATCGGCGCATATGTATCCATAATGGACTGTCGGTTATAACTACAAAGGAGTATTGAATTAATATTTCAATTCTCTGAATTGAGATATTAAAATAGTCCAGCGTTATTGTTTGAATTTTCCAGCGTGGAATAAGAGATTGTGAAATTTCCCGGACTTGGGAAATGATTGGGCATGAATCTTGGATGCAATTATGGAAAAGGAAAAAGAAGAGGAGAGCTTGCAGAGATGAAATTTCGGTGAACAGGAATATGTACAGGAATGAGTTGGACAGGTGAATAAGCATAGAAAACAGGGAATATGCAAATGACAGTGAACAAAGTGTATGCAGAACAAGTTCTTATCAGCAGCAGGAAAAGACAAATCTAGTAAAGCCAAAATCCAGAAAAGAAGTTGAGTGGAATTGAGATGTATAATTGAAAAATGTAAATGTAAATTTTTTATATTGTTTGTGATGCAAAGGCAAGTATCCTAAGGAAAAGACAAAATCCCATTGTAGCATGGAAATTTGTACATATTGTAGTAATTCTAAAAATGAGTTGGAAAAAGGAATAAAAAGACAGAAGCCAAAGAGTCATGAATGTTCACTTCAAATTCCTTGTGAAATACAAATAGTCATGTGAGAATTTCTATATATAATATCACTTTTGATAAGCTCAAGAGTGAGATAGGGAGAGAGAGCAAATATAGAGAATGCATAATATAGAAGAATAAGGCAGAGAAGACTAAGATAAGAAGAGCAGAAAAGAGAAGCTACAAAACAGAGCTGATATCTGAAGTAAATCATCAAACATTCAGTTTGATAAATTGAGGAAGTTGGAGCTTCCCTATCAAGTTGCAGCTTGATAGGTATCCGATTATGACGGCGAAGTTGGAGCCTCTGTGGGTTGATGCACACGAGAAAATTAATGGAGGGTTGAGCTACTGCAGATTGTAGCTGCGAGAATTGAGTGGGTCTCACTGCAGGTTGGTGCCTACAAGAAGATAATCAGTGGTGAGAAGGAGATTGAATTGCACTGCATTCTTAACAATAATAAGATGTGGTTTTCTCCCTTCATGGGTTTCCACTTATATCTGGTGTCTCTGTGCATGATGTCTATGTGTTGATGTGGTTTATCTAATCTGATTAATACTTGTTGCTCACATATTAGGACTTTTGTTACATTAACAAATCTGTTTGATACTTGCTGCTCACTAATAAAGATTGCTCACATATTAAGTTGATCATGAAGTAAAGGTGTAAATAAGTTTTAAGAGAAAATTTTTAAAAGTCCATGTATGTGTTAAACTGATTCACCCCCCCACTCTCAGTTTAACTAAGGGTTCAACACTAGGCTACATCTTCCAAGTCCAAGGCCCCCAAATGGGCATGTCCTTGATCTTTTTAGATGCTCAAAATGGTTATACAGTGATAAGAAAGCCTAAATAGGAAAAATAAGATATGGAAATGATTTTAGAACACATAAAAAAAAAAAATATTGGCTTTTGTTTCACCTCCAATGGTTAACCATAGCCCAATACAACTCCAACACTCCCTAGGCCCTGATGGCTCTCCAAGTTTCTCTACTAAAAAAGTACATGAAGATCAGCTCTGTTGACTTTGCAACCTATGCCATTGGCTCTGGAATTCTCAAAATACTTGAAATCAGAAAACATTTCGCTCCAAAAGGTTTTTTCTAGTGAAAAATATGTCCAACTCAACTTTTGTCCAAGTTGGCCTAAGGAAACTCCACCAAAAGTGGAATAACTAGAGTTAGGCCCTCTAGTTTTGGAAAAAGTGCCTAAAAAGGTAGAATCTTCTAGATTGAACGCACGATTTTTAATTGGCAATAAGTGTTAGGGGGGTAGTGGTCACATGGACTGACTACCCCACCGCCGGGGGGACTGTTGGAGCCAACGATTATGAAACCGTGGCATAAATTATCAACATAACTCCCGCCGCATATCCATGTGAACATAACTCTTAACCGCTTAACTATAATCGTCTGTAGTGTAGACCTCGGTTCCTGGCCTATGGTCCTGTGTAGAGGGGGCTGGCCCCCTTTTGCCACCACCCATTTTAATATTAAACTTTAAATATGACTTGCAAACTATGGTTGTTAAGAACCATTGCACAGTCAGGGCAGTCGGCCCTTGGGGCTTCCACCTGCTCGACCCGCGGCCGAATCTTGCAACATTGCAAAAAAATTATTCAACCATTCTTTCACCAGCCTGGGGTCACGTGGCGGCCTCTGGGCAGGCCACGTGGTGCCTGATGATTGGTCCACATACAAAACAATCAATCCATTGTTCAATCCGATTGTGACACTTGTCAAAATTTGATTGGTTGATGAAGGAATATTCCATGGAATATTCCTAAAATATTCTGTGGAATATTTTTTTTTTAATATTTTTTATTCAAAATAAACCATAGTCAAACTGGTCTTTTGTATGAAATTGTGAATTTTCAAACTTGAATAATTTTCACATAGAGTGTTGGATTTGAGTGTCGTTCATGGCTACAGGATCGTATCGACGAGGCCTATCTTGTCGTTATAGTTTCAACCAATTATGAGTAGTTCCAATTTTAAGCATTTTATTCACTTACACATGATCATTTGATCATTGATCAATGGGACATCTCAGAATTTTAATAGAAAAAACGTACGAAAAAAAAAAGGGAATGAAAAAGTAATATTTGTTTAAATGTTTATAGATATACATATATATATATATATATATATATATATATATATATATATATATATATATATATATATATATATATATATATATATATATATATATATATATATATATATATATATATATATATATATATATTACTAAGAAAAAAAAATCATTTATAAACATAACTTTTGTTATATTTAACTTTTATATATCAATATAAAAATTATTGTAATGTTACATTTTCAGGAATATTATGAAAATCTCAGTGGATGAATGAGCTAATATCAGAAATATGCCAGTAGAAATGTCCAAAAAGGTGTACAAGGAGATGGTCAAAGAAATGGGCATAATTGCATCAAACGAGGAGTCATCTCAAGAACAACGTGCTTCAAATGTAATATGTAATCATTGAATTTTTTGATTACGTACAATAAATAAACAATTTAGCATTAAATATTAATTTTCAAGTACTTTCTTGTAGAAAAGAAGAGAAAATGGAACCCATTCAGCACAAAAAATAGGACGACAAGGAAGAAAAGAGTTGATATCTATGTTTGTGTGTAATTGTTACTTCCTTATAACAATTTAAATAGATTTCATTTTTGTATATTTTAAGTTGTTTTACAACAATCATCATTCAATGTCTTCAGACATGTGCTAACATACAAAGAAGAATCATTAGAAGAATTGATTGACATTGGGTTAAATGCGGGTTGTCGATATATGTTGGCATACCAGAAATTAATTGTGGAATTTGTAAGCATCTATCTTGTTTTACTTAGCTCTGTCTATAATTAATAGAACAAAAAACTCTTTTATATTAAATATATGATTTTTTATGGGATATAAAACTTGCAAGAAACAAAGTATGGAACTGCACCAACAAATGTCTTGTTGAAAGATGGCATGAAATTTGGTTTTGAAAGAATGTATATAGTTCATGATTCAATTAGTTCTATGGAACATTTCTTTTCGATTTACATTTATGTATATTATTTAATATTTCAATTTTCATTATTCTCACCAATGTATATACACTCATTACAGTTTATTTTTATGTTTGTTGATGGAACTCGAAGAAGAAGAAACAACCAACATAGTGAACAAAACATTCCTCAAAATAACCCAAGTCATGGAAGTAGCTTGAGAAGTGACATTAGTTCCAACGAAGAATGATGATAAATATGTTTTGATATCAAATAAAGGCGTTGTATTTTTTGAAATATTTGTCTGTGAAATCATACATTTTTTTTAATGTAATGTCCACAATATGCTTATTGAAAGACAGAGGGATACCAATAACTGTCTCATTTTGTATGAAAAAGAGTGTCTTATTCATTTATATATATATATATATATATTATATATATATATATATATATATATATATATATATATATATATATATATATATATATATATAATCCATTTTAATTTATTCTATTGTGTTCTCCATTGTCGTTGTGAAATCTCACACCACTGATTAAATATATGCATGATTAAATATTATAATGAAGAGATGCGAAATCTGATGATATGTTATAACAAATTAATCCAAACATCACATTCAAATGCACTAATAAAAATTGAATTGATATGAATAATGTTATAAGATATGTGTCGACTTTTGATGAATAATGAATTTTTAAAAAATCACAATAATTGCACTGTCACAAGTTGATGTTTCTAAAAAATACAAAATGAACCCGTGCATTTATATGATAATGTGCACTGATGTATTTCTACAACCTATGGGCATCGCACAAATACCAATACCAATTAGAACGCCTAGTGTGCTTTATCGAAGACTACCACCTGGGCAGTCCAATAGGCGTTGCATGCACCGGTGCAGTTTTCCTTTAACGCATCGGTGCATTTTTATAACTTAACAGCCCGATGTGTTTTATCACCTAGATGACCCAGTGTGATTTTACACCTTAACAGCCCGGTGCATGCAGCTTCCATCAGCCCGGTGCAACTTACTGGCTAAAACGCACCAGGTCATTGCTACATGCCCTGGGGCATCTGAAATTTGTTTTCCATCCTGATGCTTGGTATGTTTACAATATCGGTGCATTCAAGGTACAATGCCCCGGTGCATTGACACCTGATGTGCGCACAAATGTGAAAAACATCCATAACAACCTCCAGCCACCCAGTTTTTTTTAATTGTGTTGAAATTCTGTTAGAAGCTCCACCAAAACCTACATACCGAAAACATATGTTGTAGAAAACGTTTTTTTGATCATTTTGGTGAATTTATAATAGTAAAAACCTCCTTTATAACCTCTTCTAGAGGGTATTTTCCTTGTAGTGATTAAACTATGCCACCACCCATGCAACTAGAACCCTAATTTGTTCCTCATCAAACACCACAAGTGTGTACAACTGATACTATCATGTTCAAAGAACATATGAAGTCAACTTCAACTCATAAATCATTATCAATCATTACTAATCAAATTATTGTACTAGATCAATCTTTCTTAATACACTCACCCCATATTTATTCGTGTTAAATGTTGAATCCATGGCTATTATGCTATTATTCGATAGCTTCACCATGGTCTCCGACATCCACTTCATATGAATTCCAATTATAAAAGGGATATCTCCACTATTGGGCTTTTGATAATATAAAAAATTATCTGGGTGTTTTATATGCCAAAGGCTCACACTCATTTCATCCTTATGTAGCTGATTCTTTCTTTTCATTAGATGATTATGGATGTTAACAACATATTTCCTACATAAAAAGAAATCCCTATCTCGAGTTTCAACATCCATGTCAACATATTTTTAACATGCATTTTGAAAACCAAGTCAACTGGCACTTCCAAGAAGAAACAACTCTCTACATAGGAAACCATGTCCCTCGATAACTTTGGTTGATGCAGGGACCTAGCATGACCTGAACTGTCATGTTTTCCATGACAAGGCCATACTTGGCTATATACATGCTCAAACTTTTTATATGTTATTATCGCCATCTCAAGGATTTTAACCATAACTTTTACAATGAAATGGCATTAGCAACACCTCTTTTTCACAAATGAGGATAATCTCTTCATTTCATCTTTTCCTCCTCTGTGCTTGGGTCCATAAGAACGAGCATAGCCACATAATTTTTTTTTTCAACTCAATACATATGAATCCATGAAAAATGATTAAGCACTATTAATACCAACATTTAAACAATGAATCTATACAAAACTTACACTTCATATAGCAAAGAAGTAGTAGGCCTTGAGCCTAGGAATTTATTTTGTACCCTGGTGAAAGAACATGGAGCATATGGGTTCATTTCCTCTCATATAATAAAGTATTCAATTCTAGCTAAAGGGATTTCTGCAATTTGATCAATCTCCATGTGTTTTTCATGTACTTCAGATCAATCTAAATTCGTTGTAGAAAATATGATCTTTTATTTAGTGTCTTGCACCGGAAGGGAAATGATTGTTTCCTATTTGACTTGCTTTACCATTTTATGACCCAATGAGTTTCAGCAACAACACCCCAAAATGTGATGCAACAACGATTCAATGAGTTGCCACGATGGTGACCCAATGAGTTGCCACAACTATAAGGCCTCCCAATTATAAACGAGTGTGCTTCCATAGTGGTAAGCCAATGATCTTCCTAAACGGTGAAGCAATTAGTTGTAACAATGGTGAAACAATGAGTTGCCATGAAAATTAACCAATGAGTTGTTGCAATGGTTGAACACAGTTACAAACGAATTGCCGCAAGGGTTGACCAACGAGTAGCCGCAATGGCTGACCAGTGAGTTTACATGTGGTTTTCTTTTAAATTAATATTGGTGCTCTCCTAGCCTTGACAAGCAACAACCAGTTGTGTGCAACCTATAAAAACATTTCCTTCATATAATAGTCTGAATAAATTGGGTTTTAGTAATGTGTATAATTTCAAATTTTATGAATTGGGTTTTATTAATGTGGATTATTACAGGTTTTACAAATTGGGTTTATGTAATGTGGAGTATTTTAGGTTTTAGAAATTGGGTTTTAGTAATGTGGAGGATGAAGGGTTAAAAAAAATGGGTTTATTAACAACAACAAAAAAAATATTATGCCTATTAACTAGACCTAGAATCTGCGTAGGTTTTGACATTTCCTATTTTAAACTTACGTTGTGTGACTGCGTGAGTAGATGAGTGGTTGTGTCACCCTTCGGCGAGCTCATTGGAAATGGGAGTCTTCCAGAGGAGTATCTGGACGACACAGAAGGAAACATAAGTTTGGGGACGAATTTTGTAGCTTTTAACTTTGTACAAAAATTATCTATAAACGAATTCTTAATAATAGAAAATAAACAATAGCGAGAGCATAAAACATAAAACATATATGCACAGAGATTTTCCTTGGATCCCAAATCAGGACTACCTGTTTGATTTTTCATTATATTACATGACGAAGCATTCATAAACCCCAATCCATTAACCTTGGATTAGAACATAACCCTAGTTCCATTGACCGAATCTTCAAAATAATAGTGGCCAAAAACCATCTTGCGCCAAAAACTTGTGCAAACCCATGTACAAAAACATAGGTAGGCCCACCCACCTAAAATGGGGTCCAAAACAATTTTCCCGGGGCACTTCCCTGCACCCTGCGAACCCCAGGGCAGGTGGGGTTGTCGCCCCCCTTATGACCCCCCCCACTTCGCTCAGCGCAACGAATAGGGGCACCTATCGTCCCCCTTGTGACCCCCCCTTGCGATTATTCGTGGAAATAATATAACACACACCCAACAGATTTGTTAACGCCAATGTGACTTTGTTTTGAAGAGAGAATTCATAGTGTGTGGCTGCATGAGTAGATGAGTGATCCTGTCACCCTTCGGCGAGCTTGTTGGAACTGAGCGTCCACCAGAGGAGTATCTCGATGAAACGGCAGGAAACAAAATTTTGGTGATGGATTAGTTAATGCCAATGACTCGGATGGAGCTATTAACCTCGAAGTTGGGGGTGATGGACTCGGTCACCGAAAGGGCCTTGCCTCTCCCAAGGGGGCACAAAAACCAAAGGGGATCTCATTGACTAGTTAGCTTACTCAATAAAAGAAGGGCCGGTTTTCCTTCGTCAAAGTAGTCGGTAGTGGGAAATGACAAAAGTAAGAAAGATTAAATATGGTAGTAGATTTAGTGATTTGTTGTTTACTATGTGTTTTTTTCCACAAATCAATGAAAAAAAAATTAGTATGACTAATATAAATATAAACTAAATGGTAAATAAATTTAATTAGAAAAATCAATTAAATTTTAATTATTATTAATGATTAAAAAAATAATATATAAATTAAATTTATATACATTTAAAATAAACATATAACAAGATTCTTAATTATGGAGATTTTTCTTCACTTTACTATAGATATTTTTTTATTTATAAATAGATTTTGTTACAGTATCTTGGGTTATCAATATCATATAAAGGGAAAATCAAGACTCGTTTCATATGATATATATTTTTTTTAATTAATCAATTTAATTAAAAGATCACAACTACTTTTAAATGTGAATACTACTAAATATATTATAGAATATTTGATGGGATAAAATCCCCACCATCCACCTAATAATTAAGGATTATTAAATTAAAATTTTGAAATCCCTATATCAAAATAGACACATCTCTCAACATAATTATGAGAGATGTAAAAAAACAATAATATATAGAAATTTTTAAAAATTTTAATATATTGAATTTATTTATATATTTTAAGATATATTGAGATATAAAAACTTCCATTATGTATGGTTTTTTTTTTAAATTTTAAAATGTTTAATTTATTTATATATTTAAACATGTATTTAAAAAAAAAAAACTATAATTTAATGGGTGATACATCATTTAATTCAGTTT
This sequence comes from Pinus albicaulis, assembly GCA_034641835.2. Lineage (NCBI taxonomy): Eukaryota > Viridiplantae > Streptophyta > Pinopsida > Pinales > Pinaceae > Pinus > Pinus albicaulis. The sequence goes on along the minus strand of CM076578.1, from coordinate 1,251,041,148 downwards.
TTTGTGGTTGTGGAGATATATTTCTTTTATCTAACAAGCTTGGTAAAAATAAAATTATGAGAAATGTAAAAACAATAATGGTGTATTTTTTTTTAAATATTTTTAAGATATTGATTTTTTTTTAATGTATTTAAAATAATAAAATTTCATTCTGTATTGTATTTTAAAATATATAATTAAACATAGAAAAATTAAAATGAATTTTATTATTTTATAATAAATATATAATTTTTAATATGTTGAATACGTTATAAATTTTAAAATAAAAGTAAACAACTATTTATTAAAATTAATAATATTGATTAACAATTTTATTCTGCCCATTTTATGTGTTGGAAGTTTTATAAACATATTTTTAAATTAATTTTATTATTGAAATGATTTTGGATCAATTAAACATTGTTCTAAAAGTTGTGTTTAGAACAACATGACCTCCTGCAACGCTAGAATGACACTCCCACAAAATGTCTTCCTTCTCGAGGTCTAAAATACATCCGCACAAAATATGATCAAGCCCCATCTTGTATAATTGTCTTAAAATAATTTGGTAACCCGCAACACTCACCACCATATGTTTTTTCACGGTTGTTGTGTAGTCATCAAGGCACTTACCAGTGGCTAAAAAAATGGCTATATCCTCCAAATAATCACGTACAACCTCAATTTGGAACAAATTTGTATAAGGTAATTGGTCATCAACTGATCCTCCTACCTTAACTAACTCTGACCTGGAATAATGATCAGGTCCCACATTGGATCACCCTAATCTTAAATTAATTTCAAATGTGAATTCCTGAAATAACAGAAGCCATCTGGAGACCATCCCCTCCAAGAAAAGTTTAATAACCAAATATTTCAAAGCAGAGTGGCCAGTAAAGAATTTAAAAGGTCCCCCAAGAAGGTAGTGCCTGAATTTCTTAAGCGAATACACCATAGTGAGAGCCTCTCTCTTTGTAGTTGTGTAATTCTTTTCAGCTATAAAGAATTTTTTAGTAGAGAAAAATAAATGGGATGATATAAGTTACCTTCTCTTGAGCTAATATGACACCCAAAGAAAGTCCAAAAGTGTTCATATATACGTGGAATTCCTTATTCCAGTATGGATAAACTATAATTAGAGCACTAGAAAATTTTTACTTCAAAGTATCAAATGCAATATCACATTGAGTAGTCCATACAAAACACTATGATTTCTTCAACAACTTCTCCAAAGGTGTAGTGATCAAGGCATAGTTACGGATAAATTGCCGATAATGGCATGTGTTCCCTAGGGTTGATCACAACTACATAACACTAGTTGGTGGTGGCATATTCAACATTACCACTACTTTGGAAGGATATACACAAACGCCTTCCTTACACACAATGTGGCCAAGTAGTCTATCAAGGGGAACAACAAAAATATGCTTATTCAAATTTAACAAAATTTGAAATTGCTGATAACATTGAGACATCACCCACAACATTCTACTGTAATGCTTTTTCAAAAGACTATACACTGTCCAGTCATCCATGTATATTGCAAGAGCTTGTGAATATAATCACGAAAGGTTACAATAACAATTTTTGAAAATATAGTTGGAGCATTATTGATATGGAATGGAATAACATGGTAGGCATATGAACCTCATTCCATTAGAAATTTTGAGTTCTAAAATGGGCCTCTTAAGAAAAATGTACAACCAAAATAAAATTTATAAGAACCAATAGGATTGAAGATGATGATGTCAACCATGGGGGATGATTCACCAATTTTGGGGTAAAAAAGTAAAAATATTAAAAAATAATAAAATAACAAAACTATTTTTTCAACTTGTATTTTCAACTTATTTCCCTAAGGTTTTACTCAAATTTCAAGCAGGATTACTCGTTGGATGAAAAAATTAATTCATCATCCAAGGAGTACCGATGTTGCATACTTTAGATGGAACCTACTACACGAAAAAAGAGAAATACATGAAAAAATGTGATTGCAATCATGTTTTTCATGTATTTCTCATTTTTCGTGTAGCAGGGTCCATCGAAGTATGCAACATGGGCACTCCTTGGATGAGCAATCAAATTTTTCCTCCAACAAGTGTTCTTACTCGAAATTTTACTAAACCCATAGGGATATAAGTTGAAAATGCGAGTTGAAAAAGTAGTTTTTTTATTTTTTTACCTCTAAAATTTTATGATGCAATCTAATATTATTTTATTATTTCCACTATTATTTTATAATTTCCTTAGGAGGCCCATTTTAGAACTCAAAATTCCCCTAATTAATTGTGAAAGAGATACTACACCTATCTTCCTCTATAATGTACACCTGGTGATAGCTTGAAAATCCATCCGTAAAGGAGTAGGATTCATTACCAACAATGTTGTCTAATACTTCATCACTACAGGGAGTAAGAAAAGGATCATGAACACAAGAATTATTAAGGCTTCAGTAGTCCACACAAACCCAAATGTCACATGGATCCTTCTAATCCTGAATAATAATAAACCTTATCCACTCAACATCATTAATAGAAAAAATGAGATGATAAACTAACATCTTAAGGCTATTTCCTTCTTAACTTTCTCTTTTACTCTAGGATTTAATTTGTAGGGCCGATTTTTGTCATTTCCCCTAAATCTCCTTTAATTTCTTTAACCTCCAAAACTGATTCAAGAATAGGATCTTCATACTCTTTTAGCATATCAAAAATTTCTATTGTGGTTTATCCATCCCAATAATCACCAATGGAAGCCATCTTATGCTTTTATTTAGTACCAATATTATGTTTTTTCAACTTTAGTGGCTTCAAATCTGGAGCATAGATTATAGGGTCATCCTTTATATTTCACGCCTCTTAAGACTCTTTGAAATTCAAATGCCTCACTCCACCAAATCATCATCATCAGGGTCTCGATTAACCTTGCCACATACAAAAACTTTGTGAAACCTCAATTCATATATATGCTCAAATATATATTTATCATTATATTCCTTAATAGGCTTTCCTATGGGGAATGTAACTCGCTTTATGAATTTTAAGGCTCCTACAATCTTTTCATACTTGTTTGAAAAGGAGAAGTCACTCGAAAACTGGGCTATCATTTCTTCCTGCTCAACAGTTTGTCTTTTAATTCCCTCCTTCAGGTACCAATCTTGTCAAAACGTTCCCAATGTCTTGATGAACTGACGTACCCACAAATCTATAAGAAGTCCTAATTCGGTCGACTTAGCTTTGCAATTTTGAATATGTTTTTTGAACTAATGTATTATTAATATATAGGAATTATACTGGAATAATTATTTGGGCTCCAATTCAACATAAAAAGGCACACTTGATTGAATCCCAATTTTGAAGATGAGGATAATGAGCTCCCCACCACCTCATTGGTATTTATTGAAGGGAAACTTCTAACAAGGGAATTTTTTTTGTCTCTTCAATCTTTGAATCAACTTCATTAATGAAATTAACAAAAGAACCTATACCATTAAACTTGGGAAATTATCATACTTAAATGACAATCCAACAATTACAATGAACAGTTGCACACCATCTAGCTAGTAACTCATGATCTCCCATCTTCCAGTCATCCAATGAAATGTTTGAACCAGATTTTGTGCTTCAAATACTCAAGCTAATAGACCCATCTATCGTAGTATTGATATAATATTCTCCTCCCTATTGTGAGTTGATATATCTAATTCAAAATGTTGGGCCCTTCTCAATCAAGTACATGTTCTTTAAATAACATACCTTAATAAGGATCTAGCGATTTCATGAATCAGATTCCATCTATCTCAAAATTCATTGTATCTCGCTTTAGATCAATAAAAAAATATCTCTCAAAATCCCAATATCTTCATAATAATGCTTGATACGAGTGCTTTTCCCCCATAATATCTATTACTCCAGAATATGCATATGTTTATACTCCTGCAATATAAACTTCAACATCCTCCAGGCGCCCAGTTGGAATAATATAGTATTGGTTAGCCATACACAATTGAATTGGAGAGAACACCAACTTTGGTTTCCCTAGTGCATCCCAAGTCTTTCTCGATAGGATATTGACATTAAAACCCAAGTCCAACATAGAATCCTTGATCTAGAATCCTATGATCTGAAAATCAACACATAATTATCTTCTTGTTCTCCTCCTATTCCATTGAACATGCTTAGACTGTAGTTTAGGCAAGTTTGTAGAAATAGGTCTATCCAAGAGTTCTTCATCCTTAACAAAAGTCTTGATTTTCTTGTGAAACTTCCCATATAGTTGCTCGTCATTCATTATCTACAAAAAATATAAAAACCATTCCATTACGGACTTAGGCATTTCTTGAGATGGCCTATGACTTTTCATTCTTATGTGTTCCTATTGTTTAGCATGATGACTATAAGATGATGCCAATTGCTTAAAAAAAAAATTGCACCTCTGTAATATTATTTCTATTGATTTGAATCATAAGACTTCTTAAGTCATGTAGGCATAGTTATGCCAAGTTATTCAAAGGTATTTGTATATACTCTAATCCTTCTTCCTCCTCCAGTGACTATATTAATATTTGACATTGGAGTTGGTTTCGGTTCCCTAGGATTTGCAATGATCAAATTCACTCCTCTTTAACAATCACGCTCTTCCCACCAGGAAATAAATTCGGTACAATCCTTTGTTGCATGTGTATTTAATCTACATTGAGAACACCAAGGCCTTCTAGGTAACATGTATTCATGGGAAACATGTCCTTCTTGATCACATTTATAACAACATATCATAATTCTTCCTTTAGTTCTTCCTCCCATTCAACCTCCTCCTCCTTGCCCTCAAGGAGATTTGTTCACTTTAAATGCAGAGCAATCAGGACGATCAATGATGGGATCCAAAGCTTTGTACTATTCAATATGATGGGTCGGTGATCCACAAAATTCATATAAAATTTTATTGGGAACATTAGAGTATTTCTACAAAATAGGACAAAGATGAGGAGAATGACCCATTAGTGAAAATTTAAGGTTTAAAATGGTTCTCCTAAGGAATATTATAAAATAATAGTGGAAATAATAAAATAATATTATATTAAATCATTAAATTTTAGAGGAAAAAAAAGAAAAAATTACTTTTTCAACTTATCTCCCTGCAGTTTTACTCAAATTTCAAGTGGGATCACTTGTTGAATGTAAAATTTAATTCCTCACCCAAGGGGTACCCATGTTGCATAATTTCGATGGACCCTACTACATGAAAAGTGATAAATACATCAAAAATTTGATTGTAATCATATTTTTTCATGTATTTCTAATTTTTCGTGTATCAAGGTCCATCAAAAGTATGGAAAATGGGTACTCCTTGGATAAGGAATTAATTTTTTCATCCAACAAGTGCTCCCACTTGAAATTTGAGTTAAACCATAGGGAGCTAAGTCCAAAATATGAGTTGAAAAAGTAGGTTTTTTTATCTTTTCACTTTTTAACTCTAAAAATGGTGAATCATGCCCCACGGTTGATATCATCATCTTGAATCCTATTGGTTCTTATAAAGTTAATTTTGGTTGTACATTTTTTTTAGGCCCATTTTTTACCTCAAAATTTATCTAAAGATAGGTATGACATACCTCACAAAACTCAATTGTAGTTGTACCTTGTTGATTAGGAAATGCATGAAATTGAGTGTGTCGTTGATATAAAGCATTTGTACCAACTTGTGCAACTCCAATAATGAGAAAAGGTAGAGTTGGACCAATAGGAATGGTGATGGTAACAAACCTCTCAACCTTGGACATTTTGTTGCATGATGACCCTTAACATGATAGTTAGTACACCATACCTGAGGACATAAATTTCATGCAACATACATTTCTTTTAATTTATGTATCAAATCAACAATATGATGTTGTAATCCGACAAGGAAAAGATCACTGGATTTAAAACCTCCCCTATGTTCATGATGATACCCCACGATAAATCTAATATTTGTATCTTTCTCAAGTGCATCTTTCAATGAATCAATCTTTTGTTGAGTCAAAGGTGTTCAAGTTGTTACATTTTAGCAATAAAAGGCTTCATTTGAATTGTGTCTTGGTCAAGTGAGGAAATTTGAATTTCCACTTCAGCAAGATGAGCTTTCAGGTAGTTAACAAGAGTGATATGGTGAAAAAACTGAGTTAATTCAGTGAATTTGAGTTTGTGGGTTAGAAGTAGATTTGTGTGCATGTTAGTGGCTAATATCTCGATATATAGAGGGTTTATCTTTAGTGAAAGTCAGTTATCTGAGCCCTAGTCTAGAATAGAGTCAGTATGGGTTCAGTTGAGTAATCTTAATTGTTTTAAACCCAAATAACTCTGAGTCAACTAGTTAATGTACTCAGCAACACCCCTATTCATGCATGCAATTCAATTTTCCTAGTGAATTTGGAGGAAAAATAAACATTGTAATTATCATTGTATACTAGTGAGTGTACATGGTTTACATGTAGCAAGTGAGCTAATTCTCTTGGATTTGTGCAAGGAAATAGGAGCTTTACGTATTCTTTATGATAATTAATTGTGCAAGGAAATATGAGATCTACTTATTATTTAGGATAATGAATTGCGCAAGGAAATAGGAGGAAGGAGGATGCCTATTTTTGCAAAGTATTGGTGAGAACAGAGTCAAGAGGAGATCAATATTGCAGTGCAAATTGAGCTTTAAGAATTGAAGCAATAATTGTAATATTTCATTGTTCTCATATGATATAATACATGCAGAGGAGGGATTTTTCCTAGTTAGGTTTCCAAGTAAAAACTATGTTCATTGTGATTGAATGATTACATGTGTTTCTATTGTTAGTTTTCCTTTCACAGAATTTAGTAGAAGAAACTTTTGTCTATTAATGTCAGTTCAATTTCATTAGAAGCTAAAAATTTCGGTTTATTTCTACATAATATCATAGATATTGAAAACTGCATAGAAACCATGTTCGTGATCATCTCTCAAGGAAATTTTGAATAGCATAATTTATGGTGTAGGTATTTCTTTAGTTCAAGAAAAATGTCTTTCAATGCATTGAGGCTTGAGTATGAATCTGAGGGAAATTTGAATTCATGTTCTTGGGAAGGAAAGACAGAAGTTGTACTGGATGATAATGGAGTATTAGAGTACAAACAAAAGGATATTCCAAAACTAGTAGCATGAGATGAACAACAACTGGCTCAGTGGAAGAAAGAAGCAAAAAAAACCAAGAGGATTATCCTCGAGGGAGTCAAAGACCATGTGGTTTCAAATTTTCATGGAAAAGAGAATTCATTTTCAATGTGGAAAGCTCTCAAATTCCTATTTGAAGGTAGTAGTGATGCAAGGAAGCCACCATTGATAGATAAGCTTAGGAAATTTCAAATGAATAAAAATGAAACTATTTTTCAATACCTATCCAAATTCACTTAGGTGAGAGATGAAATTGGAGGAGTAGGAGAGACTGTGCCTCCATATTAAATTGTTATCTTAGCACTCCTTGAGCTTCCAAAATCTTGGAAAAATCATCAAGACTCAGTTAATGGTAGAGACAATATCCTAGACTAGGAGAGAGTTTGGTCTGACTTGGTGCAGGGAGTGATTAGAAGACACACTAGTGATCGGAGTCACATCTAGAAATGATGAGGAAGAAAACTTTTCTTTAGCAAGAAAAAGGAAGAAAGCCAAAGGCAATAAGGCCCAAGGCAAGGCAGAATATTGCCAGAACCATTGCAAGAAGAAAGACCTGAGTAAATTTAATGTTTCCATCGCCATGAGTATGGAAACTATGAAACCAAGTGTCGACACAAGAAATGAAATAAGAAGCCTTTCGTAGGAGCCAGAGGAAATTCTCTCAGATCAAAATTTGAGTTGTATTTTACCCTCATTGCATGCATGGAAAGTGTTATATGAGGTAATGTATGGTACTTATACTCTAGTGCTTCATTTCATATGAAAATAAATAATTTCTTCGACAGCCTAGAGGAGAAGGACCTACAATTACATATAGAGCTTGGAGATGATCAAAGGTATAGTACCAAAGAGATTGGCACTGTCACATTTAAGAGTGAGTGAGGCTCCCATCTTCGTCTAAAGAATGTAATGTATGTGCCTAGTTTGATGAAAAATCTATTTTTTCCAGCTATACTTGAAAACAAAGGATATGATGTGGTGTTTAGTAAAGGGTAGGCTTATTTGAATCATGTTTCCACTGGACAAGTAAAACAAATTGGAGTTAGAGTTAAAAATATCTAAAATATAGAGTTGGATGCATGTGTTGCATTGAGTAGCAAGGAAGAACATGTTCAAGGCCAAGATGTTGGAGATCTCTGGCATAGGTGCATGGGACACCTACACCATGGAGATTTGAAAATAATGCAATCACCACTGGACTTCCAAAATGCACCCTCGATCAAGATGATGTTTGCAAGGGATGCACTCTTCGAAAATATGTTAAATCCTCCTTCCAGGGCTAAGATAACAGATCTAAAGACATATTAGAGAAATTTCACTTAGATGTGTGTGTACCATTCTCCATAGTATCAACTATAAATAACATGTATTGTGTGATATTCATAGATTATTTTTCCCACAAGTGTCTGATCTATCTCAAGAAGAATAAAGATGAGGTTTATTCAAAGTTTATTGAATTTAAAGCCTTAGTTGAAAATGATACAGTAAATAAAATTAAATCCCTCAGAACTGATAATGAAGGCAATTATATGTCTAATTCCTTCAAAGAACTATTTACCAAGGAAGGTATTAGAAGGGAGTTGATTGTACCCCACAAACCACAATGAAATGGGGTTGTAGAGAGGAAAAATATAATTATTGTAGCAGCTACTAGATAAATGTTGCATGACCATGGGTTGCCACTGTCCCCGTGGGAAGAATAGAATTCTTTACTTGCAAAAAAATATCCCTCGTAATTTTTTTGGGATGATTACACCTAAGTAAGCTTTCACTGGGAGAAAGCCAGATGCATCCCACTTTAGAATTTTTGCATCCATATCCTATTTTCATGTCTCCAAATATAGAAGGAAAAATTTGGAGTCCACTCCAGGGAGGGGGATCTTTGTAGGTTATACTAAGACACCTAATATTTATTGGATGTACATGCCCTCACTAAGGATGAATTTTATGAGGATGGATGTGAGGTTTGATGAGGAGAAATCCATGAATATTTTTCTAGAGCAGGAGATGAGAATACAACTGGAGGAGGATCTTCTAGATCCAAAGGGGGAGCATCAATCAGATCCACAAATTCATATCTTGCTCAAAGGAAAGCTGAAATTCTAGGAGGATGATGTGGAACAACCACATAAGGAGGAGCAGAGAGTATAAAAAGTGGAGGAACCCAGTCACATAGAGTCTTCCAGAGAAGGGAGGAGGAGGACTAATATGGTTGCAATATCGATACAAGAAGCTCAAGAGCATGTTGGAGCTCCTAGCTCCTTGCACAGATAGAGGAGATCACTAGATAGATACACATAATGTATGACACTTGTGGAAAAATTGATAGAATGTTCTGAACTATCTTATTTTAAATATTTTTTTCCTAGTAGGTTTGGGTATATGTCGTGGTGGAGGACTATATCTCTATCATGAATAATTATTTTTTGGAGCTGGTTCCCAGACCTGAGAACATGTCAGTTGTTGGTTTCAGATGGTTTTATAAGGTGAAACATGCAGATGATGGTAGCGTTGAGAAGTACAAGGCCATATTTGTAGCGAAAGGCTTCTAATATGTGGAGGGGATTAATTATGAGGAGACATTTTCCCCTAACGAAAGATACTCATCTATTAGGACCATGCTTACATTGGAAGCACTGTTTGGGTGGAGGATCCACCAAATGGATGTTAAAAATTCCTTCCTCAATGGAGTGGTTGAGGAAGAGATCTACATTGAGAAAATTGAGGGGTTCAATACCTTTAGTATGGAGACACGTGTGTAGGCTTAAGAGATTCCTCTATGGTGTCAAACAACTATCTTGTGCTTGGTATATTCACATAACTTATTATCTCAGTGAATTGGGCTTCAGTAAGAGTGAAGAAGATGACAATATTTACTACATTATGTTAGATGGAAGTATGCTCATCTTAGTTCTCTATGTGGAATATTTGATACTAAAAGGAGATGACAGGTTGGTCCATTCTTGTAAGTAGGACCTTGCAACATATTTCAAGAAGAAGGATATGGGTTCAATTCACTACTTCTTTGTCTTGGAGGTGTGGCAGGGAGATGAAGACATATTTGTTGGACATGGTAAGTACACCTACGAAATCCTTCATAGATTCCATATGTAGGATCACAAACTTGTGGATACTCCTCTAGGTACTAACTGGAGGAAAAAGGATGCTTCTACAAGAGAGGCAGTAGAGGGAACAATCTACAGATAGTTGGTGGAGTCCTTGATGTACTTGGTGAACATAAAGCTCGACATTTTTTTTTGCAGTGAATCGACTTAGTTAGTTCATGGTGGAGCCTTCCAAGCTTCACTGGAAATTAGAAAAACATGTTATTAGATACCTCAGAGGAAAAAAAAACTGTTTATGGTATACAAAAAAATATGGAGTGAAGCTCCAAGGCTTCAGAAATGCAGATTGGGAAGGGATTCCCTCAGATAGGAAGAGAACATTGGTAGCAGTCTTCGGTGTTGGGTCAATAACAGTTTCTTGGTACTACATGAAATAATATATGTAGCACTCATCTCAATAAAGGTCGAGTATATGGCTACTAGTCAAGAAACATGCAAGGCTATTTGGATGAAGAAGATCCTAGTTGGTCTCTTCAATCATGGGATGGAGTCTGCATTAATTCATTGTGACAATCAAAGTTGTATAAACATATCTAAAATATAGTGTTTCATGATAGGTCCAAGCATATAGAAATCATGTACCATCACCTGAGATTTTGTGCGCAAAGGAGGATTGTTGTGTTGCAGTACATTCCTATAGAAGATCAAGATGTAGATATATTAACAAAGGCTTTGTCAAGAGGAAAGTTTGAGCTCCACTGGAGCGGGATTAGGGTTGTTCAAAACCATTTTCTTGCTAAGAGGGAGTGTTAAATTGTAGCACAAAAAGCCTTCATTTGACATGTGTGATGTTCAAATGAGTAAATTCAAATTTCCACTACAGCGGGATGAGTTTTCAGGTAGTTAGCAGGGGTGACATGGAAAAATCACTCAGTTAAGTATGTCATTTTAATTTTGTGGGCTATAACTAGAGTTGTGTGCAATTTGGTGGCTATCTATTTAGCTAGAGGTTTTATTTTTAGTGAAATTCAGTTATCTAAGCTCCAGTCTAGAATAAATTTAATATGAGTTCAGTTGAGTAGTTGTAATTGTTGTAAAATCAACTAGCTCTCAATTAACTAGTCAATTTTATAAAAATATCCCTAGTCATGCATGCAGTTCAAATTTACTAGGGAAGTTGCATGAAAAAGGCATATTGTAATTATCATTGTATACCAGTGAATGTACAAGGTTTTCATGTAGCAAGTGAGCTAATTCTCCTAGATTTCACAATGAAATAGGATATATCCCTATTCTTTATGAGTAGGAATTGTGTAAGGAATTAGGAGGAAGCATGAAGCCTATTTTGGCTAGGTGTTTTCCAAATCAAAGTTAGGAGGAGATCAATATTAAAGTGAATATTGAGCTTCAATCATTGTAGCATTCATTGTAATAGATTATTGTTCTCATCTGATATAATACAAACAGAGTAGGCTTTTTCCACAGTTGGGTTCCTAGTAAAAACTGTGTTCATTGTGATTGAATGATTGCATGTGTTTCTATTGTCCATTTTCTTTCTGAAGAATTTAGTAGAAGAAATTTTTTTCTATTGATCTCAGTTTTATTTCATTAAAAGCAACAAATTTCGAGTTATTTATACCCAAGTTAATGGCAACAAAAATTTAATAAACTAATATCACTAGTGGTTTGGATGAATATGGTAGCTTAATTTACCGATAGCATATTTAAAGTGTTACGTGCACTCCCATAAAGTATCCCCTTCACATTTTTTAACATCCCACAATTAAGATAGTCCTTATTGATTAGTCTGAAGGAGTTTGAAAACCTGAATAAATTATCATTGTACCTCATCAACAGTAGGGTTTAGATGCAAAGAAGACCATTTAATAAACTGCCTAAGTGTTGAGTGTGGAGCCTGATTATCTTCTTTATGTAGATGTATCACAACATTGGACCCCTGTTCTTAATAGGGCGATCATGCCTCCTGTCATTTAAACGCTTTGTGGGGGGTCCCCGGGTGGGTGGGGGGGCGGTTGCGACTTTATGGAGTCCCCCCTTAGCAGGGGGTTTCGGGGGCAGTGCCTTGTAAAAGTATTGTAATTTCTAGTCAATCTAGGCCATTCATTAGGCGGATGATCTGATAGTAGAAGTTATGCTTAATGTAGGGTTTTTTCCCCTAGAAGGAAACCCCTCATTTTGTATGAGGGAATTGTATTGCGGTTGTGTGTTGTATGAGTATTATGAGCGAGAAATAGAAAGGGAGACTGTGAGAGACATAGGATATTAAAACGGATCTGTTGTAGGTGGTGTCTCTTAATTTTGCTGGATAATAGAAAGGAAGGAATGTATGTTCAGGGTGGATGTAGCCCAAATTGGGTGAACAACGTATATCTGTGTCTCTCTTCTTTTATGTTTTTTCTCTGTTTTTGTTTCCGCATATTCTATGTGTTGCATTGCTCTGTAATATATAATTTTCTAACACTGAGGCTCTCTCTCTCATATTAGTCTCAAAATTAATAAGCTTAGTAGCATCAGAAATTTGTCTAGCTCTCCATATGGCCTCACACAAATACCAGTGCTACTCACCAGCCTCATTCCATTGTCCTAAAAACTAAGGGTATTAAGTGAAAAATCCCACTATGTTACCAACAATTGGAGATTGGCAAAGAAAGATCAATATAAATCCTTGTGAACTTACTGTGAAGATCCTGAAGAACTCAATTAAGAACTACTACCGAAACCAGTAGAAGCGCCAGTCATATATGCATTATAAACCTTATGAAATTTTATATTCTTAGCTAAGTTTGAAATAAACTAAGAAGTATTCTGATAGGGTACCAGTTGGAGCTCAGGGGAGGAGTTATATATGTTGTTAACCAATGAGATATTACTTATAAGGGATGCACCATTCTCGAAAAATATTCACCACATCACAAATTTCATTTCTTCGTTAGGAAGGGTACTCTAGTTAATTAACTCAACTAAAGATCTTTATTCTTTTGACGTATTCATTCCTTCTTAATCATGGGTATCACTTCTACTTCCCTCTATCTATCTAACGAAACTACTTCTAACACCTCCTATTTCTCTAGATCTTGCACCAATAATACCTCCTATACGTTGCAACTCTAAACTACTTAGTCCTTGTATCTGCAACCCTTGACTATTCAACACCTCTCCTGTTTGGTTTAACTTTCTCGGTCATCTTTAGATTTCACGCAATGTATACTCCCACCACTCATCATCAATAATATCTCTTCTCCATACCCTTAAATCTTGATCCCTCCATGACTCATTTTCATCCATTACAACAATGTATTCATCTTTCACAACCATAAATAATCTCTCCCATAGATCCTATCCCTAGAATTAAATTTTTACATTTCCATATTATGTTCTTGAAATGGAAATAGGTTTTCCTCCACCATAAAAATTTTAATCCAGAAGGGAATTTCTTTTAGCAACCTTCTCTACAATCTATACTTAAACAAAAATTCAGCTTTAGAAAAAAGATAAATGATCTTCTACAAAAAAATTCAATGGTATAACTCTCTAGAGTTGCTTGTACCCAAAATTCAATAGCACTCGTAAAATTATTATCTAATTTATGCAACTCAAATAGATCAATAGTAGTCCAGGCACGATGGAGTCTAAGTCGATTTATATCCCCTCCTTTAATCTGAAACCGACACATCCAGTTATGAAGTTATTAAGGAAAAATTATACTATAATTTTTCGTATTGGTCGCAGAAAGGTTTTTCATACAAAAATTCCTCCTTTACCTACTCTAAATTCTTTTGTCTCTATTGCGCTTGCTACAAAATAAATTGTTCAATTTGATCATGTCACCAGTATTGAAGATCTCCTCTAAGGATCCTCTATACCATAGTCCATATCCATTCAAAATACTTAGGGTCTAGTAATGCAACCATATCTTGGCGTAAATTTTTAAAAGGAAGACCTTGGGTTCGGACACAGAATGCGAGTAAAAAAGTTTGGTGTAGTCTAGAAATTCATTGACATTTTCAATTCTCTTGAGAAGAGAAGCGTCTCACCTGAGGCATGTCGTGAATTAACAAAATGATAAGGGGTCATAGAAAAAAAATGAAATAATGGTTTAACAAATAACTCATAGTGCAAATATTATATCAAATATTCCATTAAAATCTTTAGTACAAATAGTGATGAAAAAGAGAGATTGTAAAACTGAAATCGGTAGAAATCATTGATAACCACAATCCTATTTTTTTTAAGAAGCCAACTAAATTATCACCACAAAGACATCTATACATTCCCACAACACTAATTTCTATTATTAACTAAATCATTACATGACAATATGCTCTTCATAATATGTGAAACATTGAATAACTATCAGGCCAAAATACAAGACAAAATTCACAGATTCAATATAAAGATTGAAAATTCCATCAGGCTACACACTAGCAGCATCTCGGCGTACACTCTTAATTCTCTCTTACCATCTTTCCTTTATCATTTTATATATTTCCTTTCCTTCGCCTCGCCCGCTTAATTTGGTCCACTTTGATGAAGTCTGGGTGTTTTGGTCCTTATTTCCTTTGATTCTTTCGAATTCCAACACACCTTTCCATCTTTCACAGCTTCTGCAAATTCGAATGTAACTACTTTTAATCTCAATTGCGGCTTCTTTCTAATTATTCTCAGCATTTGGTTATTTTGACCATTTATCTCACCTTTTCCTACGATCTTTAGGTGTATTGTATGATATTCATCACCAAAAAATTATTTATAATTTTTTGGATTTAACTCATATATTAGTGTGTGATATAAATATTTTCTTAATTAAATGAATTGTATAATTAAGATAGTAAATCTATATTAATATAAATATACAATATTATTGTTAAACCCACTCACATAAAAACAATGGATAGAAGATCTGATGAGTGTGAGATATCATATTATTCAAAATGATATACATTTATAGTATATTAGGTGTGGCTCTTGGATTCCACATTCCAAGGTCTCTTGGACCCCCTATTTATCGTTCCCCTTCCATACTAACCCTAGGAGGATTATTTGTCCAACATTCCCCCCTAAATCTGAAGGGGTGTGTATGAGTCCAAGAACAGGGTTGTAATACAAATGTGCAAAGTATGCATGTCAGCACTAGGCCTAATGAGCTCTCTGAAATTTGAAGAATGTTTTATACTTTAGAACAAGTTTTGACATATGACTAAAACATCTTCTTGGTTGTTGATGCCCATTTCCAAGAAGCGGTCCACCCAAGATGACTCATTGTGAAGAATGAGTGGTTTTATGATAGTGCTCACATGGATGAAGATAAAAAAAATGATATATCATATGACCAACTCGATCATAATGTTGGAATTTCAAAATATATTGTTGTGGAGGAGAAACAGAAACTAGAACAGCTGAAGGTGAGCTATCATGAAGAAATCTGGCACTCTGAAACTTGATGGGCTTGGAGTAGTCCAAAATATGAAATGACACCTCCTTTCCATATCCAAGACCTATTTTTTCTTGTTATGGACAAGATATTCCTAAGGTTTGATGATGGGCTTGGGAAGTGCAGGTTGGATTTTTTCTTCGACATTCAAATCTACTCTTGTACTGGGCTCAGTGATCTGAACTATTTCCTATTGTTGATGGGAGTTTGTCTCAATGTTTTGAACAAAAATAGGTTCAGAATGAAAATTCTTCTGCTGAAGCTCATCTCGTTGTAGCTGTGACTCAAGATGAAAAAATTCAATCTTCTCATGTGCATTTTGTAGACAAATGTGAATGTCGGTGAGAGAAACTTTACTAAATTTTAATGTATCATAAGTAGTATATAATATGATAGTTTTGAGGAACTCTAATACTTCATTGATTCTGAACATTTTTCAAATAATAAAATAATGAGTGTAGTCAATGCTTTGAATCCTCAAATATGAGGCTCTATCTTCAAATAGTTAAATATGCTTACTCATTGACAATAAGTCCCATCATTTAGCATAACAATGTGTGAGGAGCTATATACCATTCGTGGAAGAACTAGCATGAGATCCTTCTCAATCTTCTTACTTGTAGAATAATTTATGCATAAAAGGTTAACATGCAACCTCTTCCTCCACCCATTGCACTACTCTATCCACAAGCTCAGCTTCTCGCAATATTGTAATGAAGGTTATTTGTGAAATTAATGAGCACGAGTCTGAAAATATGGCTATGTTTCTTTAGCTGCCTGTATTCTTTTTTGTATTCATAGATTCCAGTGGAAAATTTAGGATTTCCAAAACAAGATGAGCTTTACATATTAAATACACCCAGGTAACTTATTGACTTTACCCTCAATTTATAAAAAATCATACACGCAGAAAATTGTACCAAACACTTCATAAATGGTTATTTGCGATCTCTTTTGAACATGGAAGCGCATGTGACCAATAAGTAATGAAACAAATAATATCTTATATTGGTAAAGCCAGGACATTTTTCTTGTGCCAGCTTAGGTATAGGGAAAGAAGAATAAAAAAAGTGTGTAAAAGTTATAAATTTACTACCTCTAAACATCTATGCAACACTTCCCACTAATGAATCAACCTGACCTCCTGTAAACACTATATGTTATTCCAACTGATGCAACAACTCCAATAACTACCAAAGTGGCATATGTTTCTTCACGATCCCATGTCTCAAACCACATTGAAACTCTTCCCCAACAACCTTTTCTTGAGTGAGTGGGGTGACCACTTTCCATGCTAACTTCGATGTTCTTATTAGTTAGCTTCATATCCAACTCATCACATTGAAAATTTTACTTAGGTGTTCAGTTCTGACAGCAATTAGTAGCACTTCTACCCTTGCATCAACTTGCTACTTCAATCTAGATACCATTTATTACATTGATATTCTCATTTCAGAGGCATCTATGCTTGCTCCCAAAGAGTTATTTATAGGTGAAGGGTTGATTACTTGTGTGGAGGAACCGGCGTTGTGGAGTTGGGGAGTGGGATTTATATATTCGGTGGGAGTACGATGTCGTGAGGGAGAAGAAAAATGGGAGAGAGCACATGAGGTGCAACTAGTGTGGGCCGAGAGTGCACGTCAACAGGATATGATACACATTCCAATGAGAAAGAGGGTCGAGTTTTGTGGGTCGAGGGGTGTACGTACATTAGGGGAATTTTGAGGTCTAAAATGGGACTCCTAAGGAAATTATAAAATAATAGTGGAAATAATAAAATAAGATTTGGTTACATCATCAAATTTTAGAGGGAAAAAAGAAAAAACTACTTTTTCAACTCGTATTTTCAACTTATCTCCCAAATTGTTTACTCAAATTTTGAGTGGGAGTACTCCTTAGATGAAAACTTTAATTCCTCTTCCAATGAGTACCCATGTTGCATAGTTTCAATGGACTCTGCGACATCAGTGGGATTTATATATTCTGTGGGAGTACGATGTCGAGAGGGAGAAGAAAAATGGGAGAGAGCACATGAGGTGCAAGTAGTGTGGGCCGAGAGTGCATGTCAGCAGGATGTGATACACATTCCAATGAGAAAGAGGGTCGAGTTTAGTGGGCTGAGGGGTGTGCGTACATCAGAGGAATTTTGAGGTCTAAAATGGGCCTCCTAAGGAAATTATAAAAATAATAGTGGAAATAATAAAATAAAATTTGGTTACATCATCAGATTTTAGAGGGAAAAAAGAAAAACTACTTTTTCAACTCATATTGTCAACTTATCTCCCAAAGTTTTTACTCAAATTTCCGGCAGGAGTACTCATTGGATGAAAAATTTAATTTCTCATTCAAGGAGTACCCATGTTTCATACTTTCAATGGCTCCTATCACACGAAAAATGAGAAATACATGAAAAATGTGATTGCAATCACGTTTTTTTATGAATTTCTCATTTTTCATGTAGGAGGGTCCATCGAAAGTATGAAACATGGGTACTCATTGGATGAGGAATTAAATTTTTCATCTAATGAGTACTCTCGCTTGAAATTTTAGTAAAAACTTTCAGAGATAAGTTGAAAATACGAGTTGAAAAAGTAGTTTTATTATTTTATTATTTTTTAGTCTTTTTACCCTTTTACTTAAAAAATGGTGAATCATCCCCCATGGTTTACATCATCATATTGAATCCTATTGGTTCTTATAAAGTTTATTTTTGTTGTACATTTTTCTTAAGAGGCTCATTTTAGACCTAAAAATTCCCCTAAAGTGGAGGCCGAGCACCAACGTCGGGGGAGTGCGTATGCAGCGTATGAACACTGTGGCAGGTACGTATGTTGGCAACTATGTCGAGGGAGGAGTCGATCAAGAGCACTGTGGAAATTGAGGTCAATTACTATATGGAGTGGGATTATATGTGTGGAGGTTACGGAGGGTATTAGAGTAGCAAGGAGGCTGAGAGAAAAGTCTAAGTGCGATAGTTGTTACTGCTCCAATACCGCTGTGTAGGGGAGGCTGAGGGTGTAGTCCGTGGACAATGTGGTGTCGAGGGAGTATGCAGTGGAGCATTGGGGAACATAATAAATGCCCGCTTGAATAGAGATGGATCTGGGTAGATTGTAGAATACACCCAACTGAAAAATATAGAGTTAAAAAACTGATATTACTTGCTGAGGAGAAAAGACTAAAATCACTGCAAAAAAAATTAATGCTTCTAATTTGAGCAACGTAGGAAGGAACTTCTCTAATGGGAAGATATGGTAGAGAGAGTTTTTGAATTGATTTTGAGAATTGTTTAGGCTAACTCTATTCAAGGAGAAGCTTAATCTGCGGACCCAAACCTGGCACTCGGATACCATGTTAAACCCACTCACATAAACATAATGGATAGAATATAAGATAAGCATGAGATATCATATTACTCACAATGATATAGATTTATAGTACATTAGGTGTGACTCTTGGATTCCACATGCCAGGGTCTCTTGGACTCCCTATTCACCATTTTCCTTCCACACTAACCCTAACGAGGATTAGGTGTCCAACAATTATAATTATACTAATAGAGAATAATATAATTTAATTCACACAATAATTTTGTTTAAATCTACATACTTAGTTCTCAATTTCATTTAACTTCCCTGACTTCCCATACATGGATCATTTGGCTTAATTTAAATTATATTCACAATATAATAGGCCACTTTTTGGTAATAATTTTTCCATTTGACTACAACTCTACTTTTGAATATATTTATTTTATAAGAGAATTGAAATTGAATATAAAACATTGTGTTAATAATCTACTACTTTAACGACAGACATGTATAAAAGAAAAGTGTCTGCAGCCATAGGAAGGAAAAAAAGAAATAAGGGAGTTGAGAGCTGAGAAAATAAAATTACAACATGTAAAACATTTGATAAAAGTATTCACTAGGTCATACTGGAATTGAAGCATTTTGCACACCCATCAATCATTGAATTTAGTTGAATTTTCATTGTAATGTGAAAATGTATTAATAATGCATAAAATATAGGTATAAGAAAGTGCATCAAATGGAATTCCTATAACTTCTTCAAGGTACACTCTACCAGTTACAAATGATGTTAAAATTAATGTCTTAATGATCATTACTATTTCCATGCCTAACATGGATTTAATTTTTTACATTCATCTCAACAAGAATATAGATGGATAGACTGCAAATAAAATAGGAAGCATCATTCTAGGGAATTAGGTTTTAAAAATAGAATATAACCCTGCAAATTTTTATCTCTTATATTCTGACAAATTTGATTGAATATAATGAGGAGTGTAAAGGAGAAGTTTTTATCAATTCTAGGTTGCACCACTAGGATGAGTACACCGTCTCCTAACATGACTTTTGATGTTGCTTGTTTTCATATTTCCTACACTATAGAGACATTAATTATCATTTGAACTTAATTCTATTGTAACTAATTTATATAATATTTTAGGTATAAGGGTAAAGTCAATTATTTAGGTCACTCCTATGTTTTGGATTCAAAAATATTCTCAAAATATGTAATAGAGATAAAAAAAATACCTTTCTACTTTTACCATTTGGAATAAAGTTATATTGGATGAGAAGAAACCTTAGCTACAATTTATCTAGAGGCATTGAATAATATGAATGAGGAAATGGGATTTCAAAATGACACTCTAATTTCATAATTCCAAACCTTCTTCTTCCACCCATTTGACGGGTTTAACGCTACAATGGTAGAGGGTTTGCTTGAGATGAGTCTCCAGGCTCACTTTATAAAACTAAAACCTGGCGTAATCCTAGACCTATGGCCATCTCCTCTGAATCCTTCACATTTTTCCCTGAAACTGAATCTTTGGTGCAACAAAATAGCCAATTGATATGGCCAAATATATGATGGTGCAGTCAATTTTAAGATTTAAATTTAGCGCACCTTGTGGCTTAATGTGAGAACAACGTTCCCCACAATGCCTTTGAGAAAAAGTTGGTGTCTAGGCTGAGATGCGTAATTAGAAACTATCATGACCAAATTTATAGATGAATCAAATTTTGTGAAACCACGACCATTTAAGTGGAGATATATCTTCCAAACGATGAAAGTAGAGGGAGAGAGAGTTCCTTTCAGAAATATTATCATTGTGGCCAACGAAAACTGAAATTTCCAGGGGAGAGGAGGAGATGTGAGGATGCACCTAAGACATTATTATAGCTCTGGAGTGAACACATGAAAATAAAATTTAAAATGAATAAAATTTAAATTGTAATGATTAGTGGTTGTAATATTCCAAAATTTTAGCCTCCAAGTTAAATGGAATATTAGAGTTGTTTTATCACTATGTAGGTGAATAAATGGGTAGGGAGGCCCATTAGCCTCTTTAGAAGGAGAAATAACACTCCTAATGTGAAAGGAGTAAGAATAAGAAGCCTATTTGAGCACCCTTGGGTGTGAACAAAGATGGGATCATGTTGATTCAGTCAACTTTGACCAAGTCAACAAAGTTGTCTAGATACATTGAACTTGCTTGATGGACAACACAGTTTCGGTGGAGAACAAATTTCATGGGCTTGATGGCACATATGGATGGGACCCAATGTGAAGAGGTTCACTTGATATATATGGAGAGGATGGGAGCTTTTTTTATTCATTCTTTTGATTTTATCTTTTGATCTTGTCTTTTTAGACTTGGCTTCCTCTTGCTGTTTAGCAGGGTTGCAGTGTTGTTGAGCACAGGGTGTTTCCGAGCGGGAATCCCACCTCTTCCCTTGAGAGGCCTCTTGGGAGAGCTTGTCTTGTATTTCTCCACATCCAGGCTTGAGGCCAAGCACCATTCTTCAGTCCTAGCGTTATTTCTATAGCAGAATATTGCTATGTTGCAGGGTGTTGTAGTAGAAGGTGCCTTAATTCTCTTGAGAGATCAGCTAGGAAGATTTATGAACAAATTTCATATCTTGACAGCAGTCCAAATTATTCCTCATCTCCTACAGTGTAGTCCCTTGCAGGAACTGCATCATTTTGTCTAGAGTTGTTGCAGCAGGGTTAAGACCCTTGTTTCTGAGCAAGTTTCCTAGGGAAAGGGCCAACCCTTCTCCCGAAAAGCTAAAGGAAGAACTATGCACCTAAGAGCGTATCGTTTAGGAAGCGCAACGACCTCCTGACATCACTACATAGTCAACGGTGTGGTCCTTTACATGACCGCACCATTGACTATGTCCAGTTTGGGAGGGTGGTGTGCTGAAAAAAATACCCACCCCAAGGCAGATATTTCTGTCAATGCACCACATCCCCGCAATTCGACATGGTCAATAGCGTGGCCGGGTAACCCACTGCACCGCAATTTGTTTAATTTTAAAAAAGCACGGTGCGTCGTTTCGGTACCACCCCGGGACCGGTACGGGTACCATTAGCACCGATCATGGTTCATCCTTTAAATTTATAGGCAGCACCATGAACTGGTGCGAGCCGAACGGCTCGAGTGCACAACGTGAGAATTGTTTTTTTTTTAAGGTGAATTTTAATTTATTTTAGAAAAATATCTGCAAAAAGGTTTAATTATGGAAAAATAAGTAAAATACCTATACATTTGGCCATCAAGGAGGCATATTGGCTGTAGAATTTTCAAAACTACATTTTCCCACCGTTTTGAAGAATTCGAAATGGAGATGGTGGGCAATGGAAAACAACAGTGTGTGCAACGGGAGCACCGATGGCAGGGTGCCTCACAAAATACAAATTTGCACCAGTGCTTGAGAGATCTAGAGCACTGAAAATTGAAAATGCAAATTTGTTTCCATAATTTGTTTTTGTTTAACCTTGTCCCAGTGTGCGGGTTTTCTAGGCACACCAGGTGGTTTCTTACAACCACACTAGGCTGTTTCAGTTTTGGCACGGGGTTTTAGGATGCACCGGTGTTGAATCTTTGTAGATCACTAGTGCGCTAGAGTAATGAGAGGCATCGGGCAAGTATGTACCGAGCACACAGTGTAGTGGTGTACCAATTTTTTATACGCACCGATGCTTTCTCTAGTGGAACTCACTGGTGCAGTTTGGGATGAGAAACAC
Organism: Pinus albicaulis; assembly: GCA_034641835.2. Taxonomy (NCBI): domain Eukaryota; kingdom Viridiplantae; phylum Streptophyta; class Pinopsida; order Pinales; family Pinaceae; genus Pinus; species Pinus albicaulis. The sequence continues at coordinate 1,251,018,411 of CM076578.1, read as the reverse complement.
ACTGGAGAAAAAAAAAAAAAAAACATCCGAAAAAACCTCCACCCGACAACCTCCTCTAGTAACCTCCGCTACAAATGGATGTAAGGGCTATTTTTATAAGGGATTCCTCAAAAAAAATCACTAGAGGGTCTTTTCCTTGTAGTGAATGATGACTTTTTTGACCTAAAATGAAACAGTGACATAGAATTTCTATTTTTCATGAAACAATGAGACAGAAATGAAATGGTTTGATCTTTTTGGAACTTGAACCATGTGAAACACGAGAAGTGGCTTTTATTTTATCTTCAAAACAATATAGCTTCTTCATTAGGGTTTTATGAATGAAATGAAGGGTTGATGCCTTATTTTAGATGAGAATTTGAAGATTTTTCAAAGGTAGAGATGAACCTAGATAGTGACCTATATGAAATGGAGTGACCTAACCATAGACCTCTTCAGTGATGATAATGGAGATGGTGGCCTTGAAACCGATGATGGAAATGACCTTGACAGTGATGGTGATGAATGAAATCAAGGAGAGACATACATGACTTAGACCTCTTAAGTGACCAAAATTATTTTGTGAGAACATGTTCAAAAAAGTAGAAAATTTTGACCTGTGACTTTGTGGAAAACAACTGAAAGATTCATTTGATCACTGACATACCTGGGCTAACATTGGCTCCAGCAGGGGATGGAAGCTCCTTCATGAGGTGTTAATAACATCGTAGATCAGGTATCCTTACCATTGGATGATGGAGTGAAACTAGACTTTTAAAAACTTTGAAAAGGTAGAAAAGATGAACTAATTCTGGAAATGAATTTGACTAGAAAAAACGGACTTGACTCTGACTTGACAACTGACTGAAACTTAGTTATGGTAGAAAACCATCGGGATATTAGGGCCTTCACCTTGGGCTTCAAATCTTGATGATAACCGCCCAGCTAATGAAGATGTATATACAATAATGTGATATGATCCCTTCAATGTAACCAATCCAGTAAATGGCTACTTACTTAAATCCTGCTCACACTTTCATCGAGCAGGAAAAAGGAACAAAAGATAAGTGACTCAAAGTGTCCACTAAACATGTGCTCATGATCCATAAATACAAGAAGAATCATCTTCCCAAATGACTACAAAAAACTAACCAAAGGATCATGAAGAACACGCAACATAATATTTTCTAGATGACTTAAAACAGGGAAACAAACCTCCTTCCAAATTTTTGGTTTGTCTATGTGCTAAAACTAATCAAATTCATCAATGAATGCTACAACATCGACCTTCATTACTGGCTTGAACAAACTTGGAATAGGGTCTTCAATAATATCAGGAGAAAGGGAAGTTTTTCTTGAAAATTTGCATTTGAAGTAGCCATATTACCAAAAGTAAAAAATGTGCACATCCATAGTATCTAGGACAAACTCCTTTTCTTCAGCAGACTCCTCAATTTTTGAACCTGGAGGAAAATCATCATCTGAAAAAGGCTCTAAAAAAACTTATTCTTTTTCATTGCTTTCCTGCAACGTATGATGGTCAATATGAAGCCTAACATCTTCGAAATCTGAAGGTACATGTGTCTCTCATTCAAAATTGATTCAGGAGTAATCCTTCATGTGAATCTGAATTAATAGTTTGTAAAGTAGCCGATTCATTATATATTTGAAAAATACTAACTTTACTAAACTCTTCAATAACTGGCACAACAAGATGCAATTCTCAGACTGCATTCTCAGGCTGCAGAAAAAAAAAAAAAAAAAAAAAAAAAAAAAAAAGAAGAAGAAGAAGGGTTTGTAATCTTCTTTTCCTCGATCATTGACCTAGAAGACGAATAAACCAATGGACTGTATATTTCCTTTCATTTTTTAAAATATTTATCATACTCTTGATCATGAAAAGACAGATAAGGATGCAAAACTTTGTTAACTTCATGGGATATAACTTTACTGTTAGGATGCAGATCTATTCCATCTTCAAGCAAAGAAGGAGTTGATGTGTGCTGTGAATGATCCTTTGTATCAAGGCAGCTAAACTCTATTATTTTCTGTTGCGAAGAATATTCATGAAGGGCCTCTATGATCTCATAATCCATACACTCTTAATCATCAAAAACCTATTCAAGGTATTGAATGAAAACTTCATAGGATTCACAACAATATTTGAACAACAAGAATGAATGGTGAGACTTTCCATAAAACTCAAAGAATGTTGTCTGGAAATATTTAAGAGAGAATAAGCTACTTGGCTTTAGACCTTAATACCATGATCTTGCTTTCCCTTCCATGGTAGCCATAAACATTTTCATCAAGCAATCCTCATGAAACCTAATCCCAAGCTTATGTATATGCCAATCAAATTTTATTAGATGCAGAATAGCCTCATCCTCATTTTCATCTATGAATTTGGGTAGATAAATTTTCCAATCTATGCAAGGAATTCAATTTGTAAAACTAGGAATATGAGCATGATTCATAGGGCCATACCTTCTACCTATTGAAACCATCTTGAAATCAATGAAGTCACCAAGAAGTTCTTCAAGCTACCAATTTTTGAATAGTGGAGTCGCCAATTGAAATATGCACAACCTTTCTTGTGCCTGACCATTGTTTCACCATTAGCAATCAAAGATAACCTTTGTCATTCTTTCCCGGGAAAAATTTAACCTTCACTTCCTGGCAATGGCGCCAAGAATGTTATCACTCTCTTCAACTTCCCAAGTGTGACAGTAGGATTGGAGAAAGGTAACCACAGATCAAACTTTAGGTGGGGTAGCTAGCCCTACCTAGACTAGAGAGGGCTCTCTCTTTGTCACTTTAAACATTCAAATGAATGGCTGAGTATTTAATGATTTTGGGCTAGGTATGTAAGCTTAAATAAGTAGAATTTGTTTGATGTTTTGAATGTTGGATAGAAAAGTCAGTGAATGGATTGTATTAAGACTTTTATGTTTGAAACTTCAAGGTGAACCTCCATAGAATATGTGAGGAAAGATAGGTATTTTGACAGCATGTTAATCAGTCATTGAGTATAGGATGAAAATGGAGTAGAGTTTCAATGAGAACTGCAGTTAATTCATTCAATTAAGAAACAAATAAACATAATATGGTGTATCTTGTCTAAAACAGAGCATGCATAAACATGAATTCTTCTCTCAAACTTACAAGATAGACATATATGAATAAGTATACATGATATTAAGCATAAAATGATAAACATACATGAGACACATAAATTCTCCAAAGCATAACACAAGTATCTCAACACAATTCCTGCAAATATGTCTTTGATTTCATTCCACAAGCTAATTACAAGAGCTCCAATGCAATATTAGACTATCCAACCCCACAAAAGACAAAAGAGAGTCTACTTATAGAAAAAATAGACTATGATGTCTCATCAGTTCGAAATCCCATCCAAAATGGATCATAAATGCAAAATATGAGTCATTTCCTAGTTTATAGGGAGGTTAGAAACCATTCCCTGAATTTCAGCTATAATCTAGGAGTGTTTGTGCCTTACATTAATTACAAATTCCTTCATGATAGGAAGAAAAAAAAAACCTAACAACTCCAATGAAAACTCATAGGACATCATTTCCTCGAATTTGTGACCATTTCTGAGCTTGACAAGTGTCCTAAGGAATCCAATGTTGATTTGTGCCAATTTTGACTAAAGATTTAAAAATAAAAAATAATTTGCTGAAGTGTAACATAAATTTAGAGGCCATTTTGAGGCACTTTGAAGGGTCCAGATCCACTCTTAAAAGAACATTCGACTGTCCCCGTGTGTCTAGTTTCCATAACATCTTTAATTTTATAAAATGAACCATGGGAAGGCCTTCAAAAATCCATTCTCCCTGGGTTACTCCAAAAGCTTAACATAGTGTTCCAGAAGTGTAACAAAGCCCTTTAAGAGGGATTTTGGAGGTCTTCCTATAGGTGTTTGGGGATTCAAGTGGTATGGTTGGAATTCTTGGAATTCTTAGGATTTCTTCTACAAAATGGAGTCATTAAGCACTGGAAAAACCTATTTCGAGCCCTTGAAAAACTGATTTGAATACTACTTGTCCAAAATTGCAGAAAATGACCTAGAGCAAGTGTATTGTTGGAATATCTCTCCAAGTATAACACCCATGGATAAAATGAAGAAGGTTTTTGTTCTTTGTCCCATGATTGACAAAAACCTCTTTCAATTTTGTAAACTTCATCTCCATTACTTGAGAAACTGATTTTGAAGCCAAATTGTCCCTGCGTGCATTGTAAACCCTGGAAAATGACCACGAAGATATAAAAATGATGCCATGGTTCTGAGTTGGCTAAAACCTAGAATGGTGAACTCCCTTGTAGCTCTTCTTCTCACTCTCCATATTTTATATCACTTAAAGGATGAAAACCCTAGTGTTTCTATGGAATGAGTGAATGAATGGAAATCTGGAAAACCAGAGTGTAGGAAAGTGTGAGTTTGGTGGATGAAATGGAGGGTCTTAGGGTTAATTAAAAAATCGAATAAAAATCCAGTGGATAGGATAGTTTATTAACTCCACAATGAAAGTGGAATGAATGGAAATGGATATGTTTAGGGTGGCCAAAACCTCAAAACATAGGAAATTCCCAATTTTGACTGTAGGAAAAACTTGTGAAAAGGTGTTTTCGATGTTTGAAAGCCATGGAGCTAAGTAAAAATTTTGATAAAATTTTAGTGAGGAGTTTCAAACCTTAGCTCCACTGTGTAAGTGGAATAAGGGCAAACGGATGGGTTTAGGGAAATCAAAAGCCTAAAACATAGTCAATTCCCAATTTTGACTGTTTTCACTGTGTTGAAAAGCTAGAATAAGGGTTTGACTATGTTAAACAAGTTAGGGGTAGTGGTGTAGGAAATAGGAGTGTATATATGTAGTATAGGAAATGTATGAGTCATGGTTTAAGTTTTAGTCAATGGGTAGGTTTAGGGTTTGACAAAATAATTTTTTTTTATATGTATGGTAGTGACATATGGAAACAACATTAAATGAGCATGAAATGTATCAAAGTCTTCATCATTCAATCCAAACACCAACAAAGGATGGAGGTTTATCTTGTAATGAGGTCACACAAATGAATGGAGCTCAAGCTTTGAATTGGTTGGAGGGTTCCCAAGCTCAAAAAAATGGAAACTTCCACCTTACAGGAGCGTAACACTACCTTACAGGAGCGTAACAAAAGCTTACATGATTGTAACAACAGGGTTAGAAGCATAAAAATGTGTGTGCAATGCCTGTGCAGTGCTCCAAAAGGGTAACAATGTTCTACAAAGCACTCTCAAAAGGGTAACAACACAATATGAGAGTGAAATACAATGCCCAGAAATGTAACAAAGGTGGTTTTAAAGAGCTGTAAGCGGGTTTTTATGGAATGTCAAGGTTGTGCTTCGAAGTTTAGAGAGTATGGAGGGTAAATGAAAAGGAGATATGCTCTCTCATTTACATGAAAGGTTAAATATGAATAAAATAAAGGTTGCTGCCCTTTTATAAACTTGTGAGATGACCTTTACCACATTTTTCTTTTGACACTTGACAATGACCCTTTTTAACCTTTTTGCACTTGAAAAGTGACATGTTTCTCCTTCAAATGACATAAGAAGGCAGATTGAAACTCTTTCATTATTTTTTACTCTTGAGGTGACCTTTTGTTGGAATTTTAAATAAGACATTAGGACAAAATTTACTCTTTTCATCAGACAACAAGACTGCTTTTAAAAACTTTGAAATCTTTCACCTTTGGATTTGACCCTTTTCAAAACAAGATGAGGTGTCTATAAGATTGGAAATGACTCCATTTGCATTTGACTGGAACAATAGGTCAGATTTACCTCCTTTGAAGCTTTGACAGTCAATGATGAATTTTTTGACCTTAAATGAAACAGTCAGACAAAAGAGTCTATTTTTCATGAAACAGTGAGACAAAAATGAAATGATTTGAACATTCTAGAACTTGAGTCATATGAAACATGATAGGTGGCTTTTATTTCATATTCAAAATAATATAGCTCCTTCATTAGGGTTTTATGAATGGAATGGAGGTTTGTTTCATTATTTTAGATGAAAATTTGAATATTGTTCAAAGGCAGATATGAACCTACACAATGACCTATATCAAATGGAGTGACCTAACCCTGGACCTCTTCAGTGATGATGATCGATATGGTGAACTTGAAACTGATGATGGTGATGACCTTGAAAATGGTGGCAATGAATGAAATCAAGGAGAATCATACATGATTTAGACCTCTTTAGTGACCAAAATTATTTTTGAGAACATGTTCGAAAAAGTAAAAACAATTGACCTATGACTTTGTGGAAAACAACTCAAAGAGTCATTTTATTGCTGACATACCTTGGCTAACACTTCCCCCACCATTTATATTGATATATCCCTCCATATCTCATCCTTTGTCTCTTTATCTCACCCCCAAACACACACAAATTCTCTCTCTCTATATACATATTGATCTCTTCCTCCCTCTCTTTTTCTCTCTTTTCTTCCATCTCTCCCCGCTCCATCTATACCTCTATCTCCCTTCGTCTCTCCTTCTTTGTCTCTCTATCTCACCCCCCAAACATACACACACTCTCTCAATATCTATCTATCTATCTCTCTCTATATATCTATTAATCTCACTCTCCCACCTCTTTGTCTCCCTCTCTTTCCCTTCTCTTCCTCTCTCTCTTCATATCTATTTATATCTCTATCCCACCTCTTCATCTCCCTCTCTTGAACTTATATCAATCTCTCTCTCTCTGTATATATTTATCTCTCTCTCCCACCTCTTCGTCTACCTCTCTTTCCATTCTCTCCCTCTCTCTCTTCCCTCCCACTCTCCTCTCTCCCTTAGTCTCTCTCAATCTCTCCTATGTCACTCCCTCTCTCTCTCTCTAGATTTCTCTCTTTATATATTTCTTATTCCCTACCTCTCCCCCCCCCCCTTCAACTCCATCCCTCTCTCTCTCTCTCTCTCCAACTCTGTCCGTATCTCCCTAGCTATATCCTTCTCTATATCCCCCTCTCTCCCCCCCTTCTCCACCTCTGTCTCTCTCTCTCCTCTCATTCTCTCTCATTTCCCTCCTTTCCTTTCTCACTCACTCTCGATCCATCTCTCCCTTGTCACTCCCCTCCCTCTCCACTTCTATCACTTTAAGTCTTTTTTCTTCTCTCTCTCTTCCCCTCTAGCTACATCTCTCTCTCCATCCCTTTTGCAAGCACCATCTCTCTTGATTCATCTCTCTCCCTTTCCCTCATACCTCCCTCTGTCTCTCCCTCCCATCACACTCTCTCTCTATCATCCAACTCTGTCACTATCTCCCTCCCTCTATCCTTCTCTCTTCCCCCCTCTCTCGCCCCTCAATCTATATGTATCCTTCTCTCTCTTCTCCTTTTCCCAGTCACTCTCTCTCCTCTCCTTCTCTCTCTCTTCCCTCCCCTCCTCTCTCCCTCACTCTCTCTCCATCTCTCCTTTGTTACCCCCCCCTCTCTACCTATATTTGTCTTCATCTCTCTCTTCCCCTTCTCTCCCTCTCCCTCCCCCATCCTTCTATCTACCTTCCCTCCTCTCCTCTCTCTCTCACTCTCTCTCCATCTCTCCCTTATCACTCCCTCTCCCTCTCTACCTCTATCTCTCTATTTCTTTGTTATTCACTCCCTCTCTCCCCCCTTTAACTTCATCTCCATCTCTCCTTCTCTCACTCCCCTCCTCTCTCTCTCTCTCTCTCCACCCTCCAACTTTGTTAGTATCTCCCTTCCTCTATCCTATTCCCCCCCTGATCTCTCTCTCTCTCTCTCCATCTATTTGATCGAGAATTTTCAGTTATGTAATCAATGATATATATAACATCTAATATATTTTACATTTTTTTTTTTTTTGTGAATTAATATATGTTTTTTTGGCATGTGTTATCGATAAGCCTTGGCATTATCCCATGGTATTCTAAAAAACCTATTTACAAGTTAATAATATCCATGGTAAAGTGGGGTATATATCCATGGTTAAGAACCTTGTTATATTGTAAGTTATTGTAAGTATTAAGTTTTTATGTGCTTATTAATTAAATTTAAACATGGTTATGGAATCATTATTAGTCGTTGCCAAGGGAGGACTATAACAAATTATTTGTGATAATCACTATTATTTTTAACATAATGTTAAATCATAATGTTTAACATTAAAAAATAAATATTAATTTTTCAATATTATTAAAAAACAATAAAAATCAAACATTTGATTGGAGCATAACTTGAAGGTATTATTGCAGCCTTTGCACAATATAATGCCATGTGGATAAATCCCTTACATATTTTCCAAAGGCTTCTTATTTCAACTTAAGGTGGATGAGGATTTGTTAAAAAAAAATTTAGTTTGTTTAGTTGAGGACCTAGACTGATTCTCAAGGGAATATGCTCAGCGTATGCTTAGTCTTAATGATTATCAATGGCTTATCAATTGCTATAGTGTATTACACAGTTTGTTAGGCTGCAATTACAGAGTTTGTTAGGTTGCCTTGACTTTTAATAAATTCAAAAAATTATATTCATGCCACGTGGCTCCCCGCCGACCAATTTCCTAGGGATTTGAGATTATTCTAATTCTAATAAGTTCCTCCATGATAAGTTCCTCATTATTATTTATAACATTCATTTATATATAAACAAATTTTATTTAGCAAAATGGTCGATTAATTTTAATAAATTTAAAAATTTAGATTTGTGCCAAGTTGCTCCCCACCCACCAATTTCTTAGAGATTTGAGATTATTCTAATTCTAATAAGTTCCTCATTACTATTTATAACCTTCATTTATATATAAGAAAATTTTATATAGCAAAATGATCCATTTTACATTAAGATGTGTAATTCCTTTTTTTTCTTAAGTTAAAGTTGATCCATAACCTTTTTATACATGGTTAATGAGGTAAATGTGTGCATGTAACACATTCTTCTTATTGTTCTTGTTGCAATAGGTTCTTTGGTTATTGGTTATGTTTATGAAGCCTTATGCTATATCAACCACCTTAATATTTGTAATATGATTGTACTATTTTATGATATAATTTATGGATATGGCTACAATATTCATGCATGGATTTTAAATACTTTTGTAGTGATTTTTATTCTTAAGCTTCGTAAAAAACCATCCAAAAATAAAATCCTTGAAAATAGATTATACTCAGGTAAATAACATATTTACCATCAATTACTTCCCACTATAATTTAATGTAAATTAATATACTTACTAATATTTAAAAAAGTGTTTGTATAAAAAATGGATCGAAATAAGATGTAAATAAATATACTTACTAGGAGTTACTTCCCACCCTTATTTATGTTTCCTTATACACTTATGTAGAAGTAAAATGTAAATGTGTAGACTGTTGTAACATTATTTGGTTTTGATAAGTTAGAGTATTAGACAAAATACAAAATTAAAATGTTAAGTTAGGATATGAATGGAAAAAGAGAAAATAAAAAAATGTCAGGACTACGGTCATTTCATTATTCATATTAATAAAATGTGAGTGGTATATTACCCTAAAAAAACGAAGGAAAAATAAAATGTTAGGAAAACAAATCAAAAAAGGATGCTTTAGCTTTTAAAAATAAAAATTTTAAAAGGTTTCTTGTTTAAATGCGTCATTTAAATGTTAATTACTATTAATTTGTGATTAATTTTCTTAATTAAGCATTAATCCTTGTTTTTATAATCAACATAAAAAATTATTGTAAATCCAATGCATGATTTTATTAAATGGTCGAAAAAGACAAAAGGTATTTGTCATTGGTAATAAATATCGCACATCTTCTGATGGCAAATCTCTTCCGCGACCTAGATCAACGGCGGGGAAGCTTTTCGCACCCCCCTCGTCCATTTTCGGTTAATGCAAGCTGGGGGTTCCAAAATGCATTATTAATGGAAGGTGGAACCTCCCTACGTGTCGCCCTCACATCACTTCACACCCCCACGCCCCCCCGAAATCCACTTATCCTTCATTCATTATTTTGCTCCCGCCAACAGCTAAATGACTCCCGTGCGTTGACCATTTTCCAATGTCCTACCATATGTCTCCACCTCATATGCCTGTTGTCACTATGTCCCTACTGTTATGACCTATTGGTCTGTTATATTCACGCTCCTAGACCATTGATTGACCATTTCATCATGCTGCTCCTATGACATTAACTAATACAGTCACTAAATCGAATGCTTATCGTATCCTTCTCAGTTATAAACAAACCCAAATCTGCCATAATATCACTTTTTCTTAGTTGATTTATTGTTTGTTGCAGGTATATAGTTTCCATCGTGCATTGTCTTCAAACAATTGTTATTTCTCTCGCACCAGATCAAATTTTCTTCCCTCTGTCATCTAATTCTCAATTATTTTCCTTTTTTCTATCAAGATAGCTCCCAAAGGAAAGACCAGGAAACATGTTTTAGAGGAAAACCCTTCTAGTAGCACTCAAGTCGACCTAGACCATATTCCTCTTGCAAACTCATTCTACAAGATTGCTGACATAGAGTGCTAGTTCGAGTTTCATGAACTGCACCTGTGGTTGAAACAAAATTACCTTGACAAGCAAGATCATATCAAATTATGGGAATCCCTTCTACCCCTCTTATGTTTTCCCAAAACCTATGATTTTCCAGACCTGGTTATCTGGTGCCAAACCAGATATAATCCTATTAAAATATAATTAGTGGCTCATAATGGTGACATTATGATTTCCATTACTGTTGAAACCATCACAAACATGCTTTTAATTACCTAAACAGATTAATTGAGCTTATTTTCACAAGCAACCCTTATGGAACTGTACCATAAGTTGAACTTTCCCCAAAGAGATCATATTTTTGATACATTCCTACCAGATGATGCTGAATTACCCAAGAGAAATCCACCCTATCCATATTCAATGTTTCCCGAAGCCACTAGACACATCATCTCCCTATTGTCTTGTCTGTTAGGTTACCTAGATGATAAAACAATTGATGTATCCATTCTTGGATTCTTTTCTTTGTTTTCTAAGGATCAACAATATGCTTTCATGTATAATTACAGTCAATTTTTAGTTGATAATATACATGAGAAGTTTATGAATTTAAATACACAAGGGATGTTCAATTCCACTTTTGTACTTGTTCACATTTTTTTATTTTAGTAGGGAAACTCATTGCCAATCACACTCAGAAAAAAAGATCAACAGTGGATCAATCAATCAGTCATCTATTAGACAAAGATGGTCAGATCCGTTTCAAATAAATTCACTTTCTCAGACTTCATTAATACATTCATACATCCAGTGGGACAACTTCTTAGCATCCAGACATAGCCTATAATTGGTGAAGATATAAAAAGGATTTTACATTTAAGTGAGCAAGTTAAGACTGGTGACTGGTATTTATACCAGAATTACATCGAAATAAGGATATATAGTTGTGAAATTTCCATATAAGCTGCAAAAGTATGCTCTAAAGATATTTTTATCCTTGGAATATATTAGGAAAAAGATCAAGATGGATGATCTTCATTTTGTATCAGGGAAGAGAAAGTCAGAATTTAAGATAAAATCTAAAATTGGCTCATTTACCTGCAACATCAGATCATCTAGTATTGAGGCATATATACTCTTAAAGAACATGAATTTTCATCCTAGCTTCACCTCGTAATATGACCCCTTTGGTATCATTTTAAGTCTAAGGGTTGAATTAAAAACAACTCCTTACAATCATACTCCAAGGCCAGAAATAGATAAATTTATTGATCAGGAGGAGTGGGAAGAGAATACACTTCAAGAAGCATAAGATGGTATTTTTTCTACCTCTACTATACAGACTCCAGCTGCTCAGATTAAATAGCAGAAATGGATAAGAGAAGAAACTTCATCTACTATGTAGTTGATTAAAGAATTCAAAATTCAATAGAAGAAGCCAAAGACTAGCCTGATAGTCTCTATAGAACAAAATAAAAAACAACTAGAAATCATTGACCTTGGAGAGGCAGAGGTGTCCACATTAGTAGGAACAAGTGTTCCTAATACTCTTCCCACATATTCACATTCTCAAGAGCATATAGATATCATTCAGACTACTAGAACCAAATCACCTGATGATCAGAATATCTTTTCAAAGTTCTTGGAGATAAAGCAGGAGAATGAGAGATTAAAGTCAAATGTCCATAACCAATTCTGGAAGCAGACCTCCACTTCTCAACACAAACTTCTCTCTTCATTTTTTTATTGAGAAAGGTCAGATGAAAATAGATTTCTTACAAGCCCAAGTTCCAATTACAAAATCTCGATCAGGCTACAAGAAGACCATATTTTCATTTGATACTAATCAAATTTATCCAATAGATCAAAAGGATATGCACAGATAGTCTGGATAGATGTTGTTTTACACCATGACCACTACATTCATGTCTCTTTCTAAACTTAGGACTACTTTATCTATTGTACAATCTCAGCTTAAGATTGATAAATTTTCTTCTCTAGCTAAGGACAACAAACTAATGTCTTTGGAAGACCTTGTAGTCAAAATTGGATATGATCCAAAGGATTTTAAGGTTTTAGAAGAAATACTTTAAAATAAAAATGTAGACATTACAGCTCTGCGAAAATAGTTAAAGCTGCCTTCTACAGAAGACCCACAGACCAAGGAGAATTAAGAAAGTGAGCAAAATAGAGAAGAAATGCTCAAGTTAATTATTAAGAAAAATATCCAAATTAAGAAAATGGAGGAGTAGATTGAAGGACTTATTAAGGAGAAAGAATCAACTCAACTTGCCATGATTCCAATCACAACAGTCCCTATAATAGTTGCAGGTACAAAACCTAGTTCATCATCAACAGCCATTGAGTCTACCTCAACAATATGTGATCCAACAAGGAAAACATAGGAATTGGCCACACAAAAATAGGAAAATGAGAAGCTTGTAGAAAATTTTAAGAATTTAGAAACACGGAATATTAAAAATGACACTTTGTATATGGAGGAAATGAAGAAGTCCCATAGATTGGGAATTAATATTATGAAGTTATAAAGTGAGGTGTTAATGGCAGACATGTTGGCCCACACCAAGGAAAGTATATGGATGGAGATCAGACAATTAATGACAGATGTATGGCCATCCATATAGATCATTTTTGAACAACAAGAATTGATTACTAAATGAAGAGTAGTCATAGAAAAAGAGAAAGAATCACTTAAGACTAAACCAGAAGAAGCCTCATATATGATAAAGGTGCTCAATTAAAAGAGCAGAGTAGAATTAGAGCAGATAAATATTGCAGACAAAACAACCACCATCTTGGAAATAAAAAGGACTCTACAGAAGAATAATTTGCTTAATCAGTTGGAGACAAAATGTCATACCTTGGACATTGTTGTCCAAAGTTTTCATTCAACTTTAAATTTGTTGAACCAGAAGGGACTACCTAGATTGGTAGCTCCAAATGACAAGTTGGTTAATCTAGAGGAATATTGCAACAAGTTGTATACCATTACAATAGACAAGGCCAAGTTTGCAGTTATTAAAGGACATATAGTAGGAAATTCCTTTCTTGAAGCCTTGGAGTTTGATTTGATCACAAAACATGAAATAAAACATTTGTTTCTCAACAAGCCAACTTTCAAAAGGTATACATAGGTGGATTAAGTATTAAAAAAGCTGGTAAATCTGGAGATTCCAAGTGAAGAAAAATGGGATAAACTATGTGAAACAATCGAGTAATTTCTAATTCCAATAGCATGACAACATGGCAACATTTTTGGGGCCAAATCATCTACTGTTTCCTCAAAAATAGTGACAGATCATTCAGCAGTTTTGTTTTCCTGTTATTTGATACTATTATTGTAATTAGTTTTAGATATTTTCTAATTCAAGGAAACTAGTATAAATAACTCCCAATTCGAGTTATTAAGGGTTCCACCCTTGGATGATAATTTTGTAAGAAGAAGTGTAAAAGCTTTGACCATTGATGATCATAAAAGGATTTTGGATTTGTTTCAATGAGTTTGTTCTCTTGTAAGTTTTCTAGTTTTCATTACATCTTTTTTTTGCATATGTTTAATGTTTATGAAGATAACTAGGTAAGAAAAAGTTGTATTTCAATCTATCTTAAATCCCCTGAGGTTATTATCTATATTAGAGAATGACTTATTGAACTATCTGTTTATGTACGTCCCTCTACAAGAATTAATTATTAGCATCATCATAATATTAAATATGTTTTTTAAGTTGTTAAACATTGTTTGACAGTATTTCACACTTATGATTATTAAAACATTTAGTTTGAATATTTAATTAATCATACTTTCTTACATTTTATGCTTTCACACATGCAATCTCAAATCACTGTTTGAAGTAAAGAAACAACCCTTTCCTTATTGATTAATATTATTTAAATTTTAAGCACAATTATATGCAAATTGCTTTATACATTGGTCATCCAAAGATTCCAAACTTAAAACAAACAAAATATTATAGATGCTCGGGCATAATTAACTGAACCCAATTATCTTAGAACACAACATCATACTGGAGCCATTGTCGAGGATACGAAATTGACTCTTTTTTCCCTGGAATAGTGATAGTCCTATTCCTTTAAAGGTGATTAAAGGTCTAGTTAGGTCAAAATATTTTTTTGAAAATGCAGCAAGATGATGGAGCTTAGTGAAATGAAGTCGCCTTCACTAACTGGGCCCGCAGGCAAATTTTGGCGCAAAGTCTATTTTTAGACTATGTCTATTTTTAGACATATGGAGCATGGTCCAGGGGTTGTAGTATGTTACTCTTGGAGTATTGGTCATGTTGGTAAAAATAGATGGACCTCTATTTTTAGACATTTAGGTCGAAGTCTATTTTTAGACTGCCTTCCTAAAAATAGGGAAGTCAAATATTATTACCACAATATTTGGACTCTAAACAGTTTACTCTCTTGGAGCACTTGATTCGAGCCTTGGAAGTGGCTCATGCATCTGATAGAGGAATTGCGCTTATTCTAGGGGTTTTTGTGAGCTCATGCATGGTTGACTTCGAGTTAGGACTTGATTGGCGGGGCTTTGGTGGAATTAATGGGGCAATTAGTGGAGTTGTGTTTGGTTTAACTTAGTTGAACTAGTTGAGATTAGTTTAACTAGCTAATCAACTAGTAATGAGTGGAGTGAATTAAATATTATTTAATTAATTAATTAGTAACTCATTATTCAACTCTCAAAAATTTACATCGATTCTCTGATTATGAACAGTTCGAGTGAAACCGGTGAAAGAGGTAGATGAAAGGGTGAGTACAGCTATCAGTTGTGACATCAGTTGTGCATGAGATTTGCACCACACTTGGAGGCAATTGCCAATGATGATTGCACTGTCAAGGAAAGGATATTCGAACCTTGGATCTCTCATTAGGCCAGCAGTGATTGCGCAATAGAGGCAGGCAATTAGTGGTTGAGTTTTGAACCTGTGACTTGTTCAAAACCAAGCTAGTTTGTGTGTAACTTCATGAGACAGTACTGAGTACTTGTGAGGTGTATTGTAAAGATTTTTTACATGTTTTATCCATTATAATATACACATATAGCTGCGGGGTTTTCAGCTATAGGCTTTCCCCATACATACTGTGTTAATGTGTATGATGAATTGATGTGCTATTGCTTGTTTTATTTTCTGCATGTGTGATGATCTGAGTGGAAGACATTATGTGTTGCATATGAATTCGAATTGATATGTGATCAGGATAATCTTGGTGGATAAATATAATTATTCAGCAAATTTCTACATGGTATCGGAGCTAGATTAATTATCAGAGTAGAGATTGATCATCATAGTGATTACAAACTTATTTCGGTAGACAGAGTCTGCATGCGGGCCAGGTAGCCTCTGGATCCATCCTTTGCTTTGAAAGGTGATACATCCAGTAAATGCCCCTGCAGTCGATCTCTGTGCTAGAAATAATTTTTTCTCACAGATCAAGAGCGGTTGAGCTTTGAGTTGGAATTCGAATTTTGCAGCAGTTTTGTTTTCTTGGTGCCGGAGTTGAAAATGTCTTTCAACGGTTTACGACTCGAATATGCTCTTGAAGGCAGTTCGAATTATGTTGCATGGAAGGATCGCATGGAGATAGTATTAGAAGATAATGGACTGAAGGAGTTCGTGGATACGGATGTCCAAAAGCCCACTGATCCTGCTGAAGTCGAAGCATGGCAAAAGCAGATGGCGAAATGTCGAAGGATCCTGTTGGAGGGCGTCAAGGATCATATTGTATCCAGCCTGCATGGAAAGGCTTCTCCATATTTAATGTGGAAAGATTTGATGGATCTATTCCAGAGTAAGAGTGACCAAAAGAAGCTGGCACCCAAGGATAAGCTCAGAAACATCAAGATGGAGAAAGGCGACAGTATCGCCAAATACCTCACGAAGTTCACTCAATGCAATGATGAGTTGGGAAGTGTGGGGGTGACCGTCGAAGATGAGGACATGGTCGACCTAGCTCTCCTTGGTCTTCCGAAGACTTGGCATTCATATCAAGATAGTGTCAATGGTCGGGAGAAGTTGCCGAGATGGGAGCACCTTTGGGCGGATCTCATGCAGGAGGAGATAAGGAGGACTACCAGAGATGGATCTTCATCTAAGGTATCTGATGAAGAAAATTGTGCTTTGGCTGCCAAATCAAAGAAGGGGAAGGGTAAGAAACCTTCTCATTCTGGTGCAAAGGGCAAGAAGTAGGATATGGCGAAAGTGAAGTGTTTTCACTACCATGATCACGGACATTATGCTACCAACTGTCCGAAGAAGAAGAAAAACAAGCAAGCGGGAAGATCTGCAGATGGAGAAGCTTTGGCTTCACAGTTCGAGCTTGACTTTTCACTGATCGCATGCATGGTTTCAAGTGTGATGGGATCGGTGTGGTTCTTGGGCAGCGGTGCGTCATTTCATATGACGGGAGATCGGGATTTGTTCTCAGATCTGGAGGACAAAGATTTGGGTGTGCACATCGAGATGGGCGATGATGGTAGATATAGTGCGACTAGTATCGGTACCATATCCTTTCAGAGGGAGTCTGGTAAACCCTTTGTATTGAAGGATGTCATGCATGTACCTGGATTGAAGAAGAACTTGATCTCTGTGGCGATGTTGGAAGATAAGGGATATGATGTGGTCTTCAGCAAGGAAAAGCCTTCCTGCGCAGTAAGACTACTGGAGAGACCCGGAAGATAGGGGTTCGAACCAAGAACCTTTATCAGTTGCAAGTAGATGGCTGCGCAGCAATGGCATGCAAGGCAGGAGAAGTGGTGAGCCGGAATGATGAGGGCGAACTATGGCACAGGAGATTGGGCCACCTTCACCACGGAGCTTTAAAGATACTGCAGCAGATTTCTACTGGACTTCCCAAGGGCACTCTTGCGCAGTCAGATTAGTGCAAGGGGTGTACCTTGGGGAAGTATGTGAAAGCCACCTTTCACGAGAAGGACAGTCACGCCATGACGATCCTTGAGAGAGTTCACACAGACGTGTGTGGTCCTTTCTCAGTTGCTTTGACAGCAAAGCACAAGTACTACGTGATCTTTGTTGATGATTTCTCTCGAAAGTGCTCGATCTTCTTCATGCAGAAGAAGAGTGATACATTCGCGAAGTTCTGTGAGTTTAAAGCACTGGTCGAGAAGGAGTCGGGGAAGAAGGTGATTGTTCCAAGGAGCGACAATGGTGGTGAATTCATCTCGGCTGAATTCAAGGAGTTCTGGAGCGCAGAAGGGATTCGGACAGAGCTCATCGCACCCCATAACCCACAGCAGAACGGGGTGGCTGAGCGGAAGAACAAAACGATCATGGGTGTTGCACGGGCAATGTTGCATGATCAGGGCCTACCCCTTCACTTGTGGGCTGAGGCATGCAATACAACAGTATATGTGCAGAACCGTTGTCCTCACAAGGTTCTTGGCATGAGTACACCGGAGGAGGCTTATTCTGGTAAGAGACCTGACATTTCTCATTTGAGAATTTTTGGTTCTTCTGTCTACATGCATGTGACGAAGGATGCCAGAAAGAAGCTGGATCCAACCGCAGAGGTTGGAATATTTGTGGGGTACACTGATACACCTCACAACTATCGGGTGTATGTGCCAGACAGTCGCAAGACTGTTGTGCGACGGGATATAAAATTCCAGGAGGAGAAAGCCATGCGGTGTTCGCTTGAGAGGGTACACTTGCATGCGGAATGAGAGGCTGTTAGTTCCTAAGGAGGAGCTTCCGGATGTGGATCAGCCACAGAGGAAGTTCGGGGAGGTGGAAGAAACCAACCATACGGTGCTAACCATCGAGAGGGCGCATGCGCACTACGGAAGGTTTGACGGCGGCTTGAGATACGAGAGAAGGTTGTAGGACCACCTCGGCAGATGAGGAGACAGGAGGAAGTTATGCAGATCGGTACTGGATACATTGCTCTTGTGAGTCAATGTGTCGTGACGGAGCCATCCTCTTTTGAGGAAGCTGTGGAGGAACCCGCATGGGTAGATACCATGATCGAAGAATATGATTCGATCGTCAGAAACAGTGCATGGGAGATTGTCCCAAGACCGGAGGGGAAATCAGTGGTGGGTTCGCGATGGATCTACAAGGTGAAGCAGGCGGCTGACGGGAGTGTGGAGAAGTACAAAGAAAAATTTGTTGCCCGTGCCTTCTCACAGATCGAGGGGCTCGATTATGAGGAGACCTTTGCACCTGTCGCAAGGTACTCTTCCATACGGACGATCCTTGCTCTCTCAGTGCAGATGGGATGGCACATCCATCAGATGGATGTGAAGACTGCGTTCCTCAACGGAGTGATTGAGGAGGAGGTGTACATAGAGCAGCCTGAAGGTTTCAAGTTCTTCAGCAGTGAGTCACATGTGTGCCGACTCAAGAGAGCATTGTATGGGCTGAAGCAAGCACCTCGTGCTTGGTACAATCGCATAGATAGCTACTTCACCGGGTTTGGATTCTCCAAGAGTGAGGCGGATCCTAACCTGTACCAGATTGTGGTGGAGGGGAAGTTGTTGATCATCATACTGTATGTAGATGATCTGATTTTGACGGGAGATGAGCCGTTGATACTTTCATGCAAGGAGGATCTTGCACAAGAGTTTGAGATGGACTTGGGCATCCTTCATTATTTCCTGGGATTGGAGATTTGGCAGCGCAATGGAGGACTGTTTTTTTCTCAGGGAAAGTATGCCCGGGAGATTCTGGAGAGGTTCAACATGCAAGGCTGCAAGCCTGTTGACACTCCTCTTCCTGGTGGTTGGAGGAAGGAGGATGCTACTTCAGCGGAGGTAGTGGATTTCACTTGTCTATCGGCAGTTTGGTGGGAGTCCTTATATGTGGTCAATGACACGATATACATATGGAGTTCTTAACTACTTAAGCTATGGTTTAAGCCTACCAAGCTCTTAGGAAGGTGCGACGAAGCATGTATTGCACTGCTATTAGTGGCACATCGGGATATGGTCTATGGTACAGGGCAGGAGGATGGGCCCAGAAGCTTTCCGGCTTCATGATCGGGTGGGCGGGGAGCCCCCACTTGGTGGAGAGCATTTGGGGAGTTTTCGGCATTAGGGTTGTGGTTTCTGAGTGAAGGAAGCGGTCGTGGCTTTTCCGGTTCAGCAGAGGCCGAGTACATGGCAGCTAGCTTGGCTGCATGCGAGGCTATTTGGATGAGGAAGATCCTCGTTGGATTGTTCGGGTTGCATTTGGAGCCTACAGTGATTTATTGTGATAACCAGAGCTGCATCAAGCTCTCGGCCAATCCATTATTTCATGATAGATCCAAAAACATCGACATCAGGTACCATCATATCAGAGATTGTGTTCAGCATAGAATCATGATGCTTTCATATGTTCCCACGGAAGATCAGGATGCTGACATCTTGACGAAGGCGCTCACCAGGAGCAAGTTCGAATTCCACAGAGGCGGGATAGGGATTGTAGATAATTCATATCTTGCTGAGAGGGAGTGTTGAAAATGCGGCAAGATGATGGAGCTTAGTGAAATGAAGTCACCTTCACTAAGTGGGCCCGCAGGCAAATTTTGGCGCAAAGTCTACTTTTAGACTATGTCTATTTTTAGACATATGGAGCATGGTCCAGGGGTTGCAGTATGTTATTCTTGGAGTATTGGTCACGTTGGTAAAAATAGATGGACCTCTATTTTTGGACCTATAGGTCGAAGTCTATTTTGAGACTGCCTATCCTAAAAATAGGGAAGTCAAATATTATTTACCCTTAATAATATTTGGACTCTAAACTTCAGTTTACTCTCTTGGAGCACTTCAGTTCGAGCTACAGAAGTGGCTCATGCATCTGACAGAGGAATTACGCTATTCTTAGGGGTTTGGTGAGCACATGCATGGTTGACTTCAGTTAGGACTTCAGTGGCAGAAGTTTGGTGGAGTTGATGAGACAGTTGGTGGAGTTGTGTTCGGTTTAACTTAGTTGAACTAGTTGAGATTAGTTTAACTAGCTAATCAACTAGTAATGAGTGGAGTGAATTAAATATTATTTAATTCACTAATTGTTAACTCATTATTCAACTCAAGAACACATCAGTTCACTACAGTGCATGGACAGTTCAGTGGAGACCAGTGAAAGAGGTAGATGAAAGGGTGAGTACAGCTATCAGTTGTGACATCAGTTGTGCATGAGATTTGCACCACACTTGGAGGCAATTACCAATGATGATTGCACTTTCAAGCCAAGGATATTCGAACCTTGGATCTCTCATTAGGCCAGCAGTGATTGTGCAATAGAGGCAGGCAATTAGTGGATGTGTTTTGAACATGTGACTTGTTCAAAACCAAGCTAGTTTGTGTGTAACTTCATGAGACAGTACTGAGTACTTGTGAGGAGTGTTGTACTGAGTTGTTACATGTTTTTCTCCATTATAATATACACATATAGCTACAGGGTTTTCAGCTATAGGCTTTCCCCATACATACTGTGTTAATGTGTATGATGATTTGATGTGCTATCGCTTGTTTTATTTCCGCATGTGTGATGATCTGAGTGGAAGAGATTATCTGTTGCATATGAATTCGAATTGATATGTGATCAGGATAATCTCGGTGGATAAATATCATTATTCAGCAAATTTCTACATATTTCACCTGGCAACTTCACTGAACCCAAGATGGCTCCTTCAAGGCATACCATGTCTCATTATGATTCTGAAATTGTGTTACCTCTATCAGATCTAAAGAGACTGGTAAGGAAAGCCTCTTCCAGAAGAAGACATCAAACCCCTTCTTCCATTCCTAACAGGAGACCACTATAGTTCCTGATCCTTTTAGATATAGACATATTCCCCTTATTTCAGAAGATCTACCTCCAAGAGTGCATGAATAAGTAGCCAAAGGGGTTGATTTCCAATCTTCTTTTTTAGTTAATTCTTTAGAGTCTTATCAACTAACTTAGGTACCTTCTGAATCCCCTACAACAGAACAAGAATTGGATTTACATCTACCTAAATTCAAACCTACTGATTTCATATCCCCTACTTCATATTATTTTCCATCCACTTATGCACAACCAGAGGATCTCTTTCCCCTGTATTAAAACCTTTTATTTGAACACAAAGAAGGAGAAGAAGAGGTCCAAAATTTGGCCATTTGAACACCCTTGAGATCTGTAAAAATATCTTCAAGTTAACTTCGTCCTCCACCTTCTTTTAACCCAACATCTTCACCTCCTTCTTCCCCTACTTCATCTTCTTCTTCTACAACCATCAACACTGAATCTTCTTCATCTTCATCACTAGGTATGGCTAGTTTTAGGCCTATTGTTCAAGTAAGATATGTTTCTGTATTACTCCCAAACATACTTAATGATTTTCCTGCTGGATATTTGAAGCATCTTCCAAGATTCAATGGGGAAATTAGTTTATCGGCTAAAGATCATCTAGTAGCATTTCTAGATTTTGCTGATAATATGAACATAGAGCATGAAAATGTATATATGAGATTGTTTGTGCAGTCTTTAGAAGGCAATTTTAGGATCTAGTTTAGAAAATTACCAATAAATTCCATTAGATATTGGGAAGAATTAACAACTCTCTTTTACAATCAATGGGGTTTGAAAAAGGATATTGTCTATTTCTTAACATAATATGAAGAGCTTAAGAGAATTATGGTGAACCAGTATATCATTTCATCAAAACATTTAACAAACTTTATCACAAGATGCCTCCTGACTGCAAACCTCCAGTAGAAGCAACACATTTTAGGTTCTCCAAAGTCTTTGAACATGATTTTGCAATCATGTTAAGGGAAAAAACATCTCGTACCTTAGAAGACATGCAAACAAACACTATTGAGGTTGAATCAAATAGGTCTACTTTAGCTAAGCTAAAAGCCAAAGCTGAAAAATCCAAAAGAAAATTAAAAGAAAATCAAGAAGCCTCTTCTCCTTCTAAATCCAAAAATGAAGATAAATAAATAAACGAAATTACATCATTACTTAGAAACATTTCCAATAGGATTTCTAAAATTAAGACAACCTAGATAAATCCATAAAACTATTGATAGAACTCAATCACAAACCCAAGGTCAATTCGAGAAAGCTCCTCAATTACAAATTTTTCAAAGACCTAATAATTATCAACAAATCCCTCCACCTCTCTTGATTAATGATCAACAGCCTGATGATAACTCTCTGTCAATCAAAGAAAATATTAACAACCTTGACAATACATCTGTTCACATTGTTATTGTCCATATCCCACAAAATCAAATTTCTCAATAGGATCAAGAAAATTCTCAAGTCTCTAGATATCGAGCCTTCTCGGAATTTTTAATTGCTGAAATAAAAAGAAGGTATGATTTAGGACCAAGACTAGGTCCTGGAAGGACTCCTAAATATCATGTCATAATAGATCCACAAGCGAAATCTATTGAAACTCAAAGTACTAATATTCAACATTTGAATCAGCCAAATGATACTACTCAAAATGATAGAACTGTTTTGACTGCTTTTAATGTTGAAAGAGAGTTAGAAAGAGCTAAAGTTCCCATTCCACTATCATAACTCTCAAAGAATCTTGGATATAAGAATCAAGTCACAAAATGGATCCAAAACTCAAGTGTAGATGCTGAAGGGGATGTTATCAGCCTTCAATATGAAAAACCTTCAATATTTTTTGGTCCAAGTTTTGATATGATAGATGAAATAGTACCACCATTTTATTTAACTTTGAAAGCCCATGATTCATTGCTATATAATTGTATGTTATATTCTAAAGCCTCACATAACCTTATGCCTAAGGTTATTATGGATCAATTAGACCTTGAAATCACTTGATCTTATCATGACCTATACACCTTTGATTCTACAAGTGTACCATGTTTAGGAATTATAAAGGACTTAGTGGTAAACCTAGCCCAAATACTAATGAAAAGTGTAGTCCTAGATATTTTAGTCACCGATATTCCTCCACAGTTTGGAATGCTTCTTTCAAGATCTTGTTTTTCCAAACTAGGAGGGAGTCTTCAGATGGATATGTCTTTTGCTACAATTCCTGTATATGGAGGATAAATTCTTCGGTTGTATAGAGAGGGCATATTTATTCATACTATTTGTAAAGCAGACCAGACTAAGAGTCATCCCATTTATGTTGTTGACCAATATTTTGGTTGTTTCCAATTATCTTCAAATATATCACAAAATTCCCAACTTAAAATTGAAGATGTGGTTGAAACTCCTAAATCTGTTCAAAATGATATTTAGAAACTTTAATTTGATGGATCATGTACTAAAGATGGAGTTGGAGCTGGTGTTGTTTTAATTTCACCAGAGAAAGAGAACATAACCCAATCCTGCAAGCTAGATTTTTATGTCACTAATAATGTTGTAGAGTATGAAGCTTTCCTTCTAGGCATAAAACTAGTTAGTATCCTAAAAGTGCAAAATTTAAGTTTTTTCAGTGATTCTGAACTCATAATAAGACATGTTAGGAATATTTGTCAAACAAAGCATCCTAGGCTTAAGTCTTACAGAAATGAAGTGTGGGATTCAATTGAAAATTTATTTCATGCATTCAATATCACTGTCATCCCTAGAAATGAAAACATTCATGCAGACTCCTTAACTATTTCTGCAAGCTCTTTCAAAATAGTAGACCAAATGCAAGTCCAATACCAAATCCAAGTCAAATATAGGCTATCCATTCTAGATAATTTAAAATATTGGCAAATATTTGAAGATGATGAGTAGCTTAAACATTTTCTTCAAGTCATTAATGAATTATCTGCTTTACAAACTAAAGAAGATCAATCAGATATGAATGAACTTGCTAAAGAAAATGAGAACTCTGATTTAAATTCAAAATTGTATGATCACAATATAATTCAATTGTCAAACAAATTCATTCCTAAAGGCCTTGTCCCTTTAGAAAAGCTATTCGATCAAAATGATGTTCTTAGAAATCCATTATCAATTTCACCAGAGGATGATATATAATATTCTAACATTAGAATAGATGAAAACATAAAGAACATTAAAATTGGTGCATCCCTGCCTCCTGAAGTTAAAACAGAATATTTGAAACTTCCTAAAAATTATAAAGATGTTTTTTCTTGGTCTTATGCTGAATTGAAAAATTATGACACATCTCTCATAGAGCATAAAATTCCACTAAAACTGAAGCAAAACCTTGCAAACAAAAACTATGAAGAATTAATCCATCTTTGCTTGCTAATATAGAGAAAGAACTCAAGAAGCTTCTTGATGCCCAAATAATTTTTCCCTTAAGATATTTAATTGGGTAGCTAATTTAGTTTATTTTATGAAGAAGAATGGGAAATTAGACTTTGTGTAGACTTCAGAAACCTAAATAAATCATCTCTAAAAGACAACTATCCATTACCCAAGATGGACCAGTTGCTCGAAAAATTTTCAGGTGCTAAAATACTTTCCATGCTTGATTGTTTTTCTGGGTATAACCAGATAATGGTGAATCTAGAAGATAGAGAGAAGAATGCCTTTTCCACTCCCTGGGGCACATTCATGTTTGCTAGAATGCCCTTTGGGTTATAGAATGTTGGAGAAAAATTTCAAAGAGCTATGGACTTAGCTTTTGTGGGTAGTATAAATAAGTTTGTTGTTATATATCTTGATGATATTACCGTTTTTTATAACTCAGATCATAAACATTTAAAACACTTGATGAAAGTATTTTACAGGTGTAGAAAATTTGGGATATCTGACAACCATAAGAAGTATTTGTTTTCTATCAAAGAAGGAAAGCTTCTTGGTCACATCATTTCAAAGGAAGGAGTGGTGATTGATCCTAAAAGAGTATCAACAATTCAATCACTTTCATTGCCAAGGAATAAGAAAGAGATCCAATATTTTCTTGGAAAAATTAACTTCTTGAGAAGATTCATTCCTAACTATGCTAAAATAGTCAAAGACATAACTAATATGCTTAAAAAGAATCATGAAGTTAAATTGACTATTCCTGCTACATATGCTTTTGATCAGATGAAGAAGGCCATCTCCAAAACACCAAATTTAGCCAACCCCAATTATTTTGATCCATTTAGTATATTTCTCTTTACCTCTAAAACCACCTTAGCAGTTGTCCTTTTACAGAAAATTGAAGATGGTGATGATAAACCCATAGCATTTTTCAGTAAAGTCATGCGAGATGAAGAACTCAAGTATGACATTATTGGAAAGCAAGCCTACTCTCGAGTCTAAGCCTTAAAATATTTTAGAATATATGTCCTCCACTCAACCATTATTTTTTATGTTCCTAAAAGTGTTGTAAAAATTTTTCTCACGCAACAAAACACTGATGGGAGAAGAGGAAGATGGATCACCCAAATCCACAAGTTTTATCTCAATATCAGAACCACTAAGCTAGTAAAAGGTCAAGGTTTAGCTAAATTGTTAGTTGAATCTAATTGCAAGGTCCTAGGAATAAATTCTGCTTTTGAAGTCTCAGAGAAGAATACACAAGAACCTTCCTTAAATGAAGAAAGGGAGAATCCACAAGAACCTTCCTAGGATTCTGAAGGGAAGAACACACAAGAACCTTCACCTTCAAATAAAACAGTCCTTATTCATATTGGTGAAAATTTTTTACTATCATATTGTTATGAAAATATTGTACATTTTCTGATCAACTTTCAGTGTCCAAGTCAACTTTCAAGAAATCAGTGCAAGACACTTAAGTTGAAACCTGTAAAGTACTGTATCATAAATTCTAACTTGTACTCGAAGGATCCTCTCAACATTCTATTACTTTGTTTAATAGAAACTGAAACTAAAGAAATCATTGAAAAGTCTCATGCAAGGATATGTGGAGGACACTATGCCTGGAGAGCCCCAACATACAAAATACTAAGGGAAGGATTCTATTTGCCAATAGAATCCTTTCATTTTCGTTCAGTTTCAATTCAATTCTAAGCACTTTCATTTTTTATATTTTACACTGAGCACCTAAACATTACTCCCCACTAGAAGCCTTTTTGACCCCAAAATATCTTTGGTTACTGATCCTGTGGAAGAGGGTATTGTTCCCTCACCCTTCGAGTCTCTATCCACTGAAATTTTCACATTTTGATCAAATTGATATTTTCACAAAAACTTAAAATTTTCCTTGACTCTTGCGACCTTCTCTTGCTGTCATTGACACCATGATGCTACAATTCCCATGAATTTGCATAACAACAAGCTAGTATTGCAGAAACCATCTTGTTCCTACCTTGGTCATTAATCAAAGGAAACTTAAATGCTGTATCACCTTGCACACTGTCGTCATGGAGATTCTTAATTGATCTTGCTTTGTACTTGCGTCGAATCTTAAACAAGTATCTTCGCCATTTCCATGTACCCTTTGGAAACCAAAAACAAGCACTTTTGGAATCCATTCCTTCTTTTTCAAACTACTTTGTCACTTTCTCTTTGAACTTTTCACTCTCTTAGACTGGCATCTCATTTCCAACACTGCTTAACACTGATGTTAACTTCTGCAAATGTTTTACATCTTGTTCACCTCTTTTCAAAGGAAACCTGTTAGAATCCTGACGCATCTCATTACAATCATAAGAAACCTTAATGAAATCAACTTGTTCATTTGATCCATCTTTATGAAAGGTTTGATTCAAAACATCTCTATGTTTGATCATTAACAATGTCAAGTTCTGACTTGCATTCACTATCCTCTTCGTTTCTCCTACATGTATAAGAGACAAACTTGTATTCTTCTTATGTGCTCTAAATACGTACTCAATACCATCTTTAAACAAGTGATACTTATTCTCATGGAAATGAAATGTTGCTTTCCTATCATAAAGGTAAGGACTTCCCAAAACAACACTTGATATCACAAGTGACACCACATCAAGTTCAACTTCATCAAGAAAGTTTGAATTGATGGTGAATTTTAGTATGCACTTCCTTGTAACCTTCAAGTTTGCATTCTTTCATATCCACCCTAAAGGATAAGGCCTTGTATGTCTAACAGTTTCAAGGTCTAGCTGCTTAACCAAGTCTTCGGAAATCAAGTTAGCTTGTGACCCACTATAAAAAAGTGTGTCTATATTTGTATGTTTAGAGACAAATCTAATATAATGGAAAATTTCAACCCTCGTATCTTCATCTTGAGTGAAATTGGAAAAAATTGAAGAAAAAGGGATTTCTATATTCTTACCTTTCAAACCGATGGCTGTAATTTTTTTCTCATCTCCTCAATGTGAACCTATGTCATGTTCAACTATTGCATCAATTTTCTCCTTTTCTTTGGCTTTCAGTTTGTTTGGCTTGAACTCTGGATGAAGTTGCCAATAGTGGTATTCATCATGGCCATTCTTCAAACATTTTTTACATGTGATTTTTTGTTTCTCCCTTTTGATGGAGCTATTTCTCTTTACTCTTCCATAAAAATTTCCCTTTCCTTTACCCTCACTATCACTTTTCTCATCTATGTTTTGTTTCCCTCTTGCTTCTAAATGTGTGGCTTGAACACAAACCTCATCTATGTTGATGGGATGAAACATGAGAATAGTGTGCCTAAGGTAAATGTGCAAAACCCCAATGTAATTTAACAAAGATTCTTGAGAATATAAATTAATACCCAAAATAAGAACTCTTCTCCTAAATTCATGAGTATAATCTTGCACACTTTTCTGTTTCAACTGTTTAAAATTTTTCCAGTCCATAATGGCCTTTTGCATGTAAACTAATGGATAGAATTGTGTTTTAATGGTAGCAATAAAACTTGACCAAGTCATAGACATCTTAACGTATTTTTTAATCTCTTCTTGAGTCCTTGCTTCCCACCATGCTAGTGCATATCCTTCCATCCTCAAAGAAGCCAATTGAATCTTTATGTCATCTTCACGAAGGTTCTGAATTCTTCAATACACCTCCAATTGAGGTATCCAATTGTCCAATGTTTCTGCATTTACCTCACCATTATACATTGGAAGCTCAAATTTGACATCAAGTTTGAGTAAGGGTGTTTTTCCTCTTATGGTATTTGAGTGAGTATGAGTGGTTTTTGTGGTGGAAGTGGAAGATGATGCTGATGGAGAAGATATGGATGATGAAGATGGTGGAGATGGAGGAGGCTTTCCTCCACTGCCATTTGAATCCTTTTCTTCATCCTTCTTATCATCTGAAGTTCCTTCTCCATGTGGAGGTTTAGAACCTTCTCCTGCCATCCCAGCAGTAAATGCATCAAACATAATTTTAACCATCCTCTTTATGTCATTGAAGTATTTATTGACATCATCCTCTTCTGGATGACCTTCAAATTCTCCAACACCTGACATAATGGCTATGGATTCAAACTCAACTTATGGTGCTTGTACCTCCTCAATATCAACTTCTTGAGATAAAACTTGAGGTGCTTCAAGTGCAGTTGTGAGTGGAAATTTGGGTGGAGATGGTGCCCTTATGGCTCTCCTTCTTCTGATCCTAATCTCAGGACTTGAAACCAGAAATTTCCCTTCACCTCTCTGCAATTTTAACCTTGTCAGCATCACAAATTTTCAACCATTAAAACCCTACTTGCACAAAACTCAGGCAAATATCAAGCAAATAACCTTTACAACCAGGATCTGATACCAAAATTGATCTGAGTAGGAATGTTAGTTTTATTTTGTAATTTCATCTTAGGATTTAAAATTTATTTACTGATCTTATGCTTTATGTGCATAGGTTTCCTTGGTGTTTATGTGTGTCAAACAGGTAAATGAGCTAATTTTTTAAGTTAAATTCAAGAGCATAAATCATGAATAAAAAATGATGAACAACAGTAAAAACAAGTACAACAAACCATCATAATTGATCCATCAACATAGTTTTTTGATGAAGGAGTTCACCCTTCCTGGACTACATCTCCCTGGTCTAGCTTCCATGGATTGGGCCTCTGTATTATCTCAAATGTGAAAAAATTACTGTTTACATCCACCCACAGCTCCTGAAAAATGCTTCAATGAGTCCAGAATGTCAAAATCTATGATAAATTACTCTTCTTGCTCTCAATTTGGTCGAAAATTGAAAAAGCTATGGCCAAAACCATTTTCCTTGTAAACTGCCTCTAAAACTGGAGAAGACTCCAGTTAGCCCTACCAAAGTTGGAGGTCCATGAATTTGGTGTGACCACCGAATTTTCCACCAGTTTAAATTGTGAGTTAATTAATGCTAATGGTGGATTAACTGGGATAACTGAGGTTTAAATGTGTATAAGAGAATTTACATATAATCCATATTAGCAATATGCATTAGCACATAACCCTTGTTTAAGGGTATTAATAACCCACGCTTAACAATAATCTTCATTTTAATTGAACCCCGCTCCACATCATGGTCATGAATTATGGTCTTATGGGAGGGGGTTGGGCCCCTCCATACCCTCGTTAGATCAATCGTTGGATAACAAATAGAAGTCGAGGGAATAGACTGTTAAGTACTAATGTCATGGACTATTGGTTAGCCACTCAATTCATTTGTGGGAGGTCGCGGGGTCGAGCCCCAACCTCCTCCCTTCCGTCGTTGAATAGTTTTTTCCACGTGAAATATATGTGCCCCATACCATAGTTCAAAACTTTGGTGTTTAAATAAAATGCGCCAATATATATTTGAAATTTGGCATATGATTCAACCATAGGATATAGCCACCATATTTTTGGACTTTGTAATTTGAATAAATTTTATATGCACCACCATAATGTTCAACCATGCGGACTTTCCAATTATAAATTTCGACCATATAATATATATGGTTCAAACCATTGGGTTGTATAAAAAAAATGTGCCACCCATATATAAAATTTAGATCATAGCATATGTTGATAAGTCAATCATTAGAGAGGGTCCACCAGAGGGGGCACGTGGTGGCCCCTGGCTGCACTACGTGTTAGCCTCTAGTTGGGTTGTCCCAAACCATAAAAAAAATTCTCATTCAACCTTAGGAGCAATTGTAAAAAGATTTCACCTTCAAACCAAACTGGTGAATCCTACAATGACACTTGTCACAGTGTTATTATGTGAAAATAAAGAATATCCCATAATATACCTTGTATTCTGACTCGGCTTCCATGTCATCCTTATGTCCTCTTCTAGAAATTTTTTAGTTGTTTAGGAAAACGAACAACAGACTCTATCTTCTTCATCCGAACTTTGTTTTCGACGAAACAAATTGCGTCCAATTCTGAGAAGTTTCATTTTTGAGCTTTTACACTGAGCACCTAATCAATAACCTTTGGTTTGGACCTTTCAAAATTGTTGAAGTAAAGGGTAACAATACCTTCATTTTACAGAATTTGGAAGGACAATTTTCTTCATTGCCTATCAATGGAAGATTTATGAAGCATTACATCTAGTACTGAAGACACTGAAGAAGATTCAAAATCATCATTGTACATTACCAATTTGTTTAAAACTTTTAGGTCTAATTTGTTTTCACAGCAAAGACTGCATTAGCCCGAGGAGAAGGCACTTGGATCTGCTTGTTTTCTACATCCTATAGGAGGAAGCAGTCCCCAGTTGGAGCCGATGTTGTAACATTATTTTGTTTTGATAAGTTAGAATATTAGAAAAAATTAAAAATTAAAATGTTAAGTTAGGATATGAATGGAAAAAGGGAAAACCCAAAAATGTTAGGACTATGGTTATTTCATTATTCATATGAATAAAATGTTAGTGGTAGATTGCCCTAAAAAATGAACGCAAAATAAAATGTTAGAAAAATAAATAAAAAATGGATGCTTGAGCTTTTAAAAATAAAATTTTTAAAAGGCTGATTGTTTAAATGTGCCATTTAAATAGTAATTATTATTAATTTTCTTAATTAAGAATTAATCCTTGTTTTTATAATCGGTATAAAACATTATTGAAAATCTGCCGCATGATTTTATTATATGGTCGAAAAATGAAAAATGTCTTTTTCATTTGTAATAAGGATCGCACATCTTCTGATGAAAAATCTCTTCCCCACCCAGATCAACGGTGAGGAAGCTTTGACACCCCCCCTTCCATATCTCGTTAACACAAGGGGGGGTGGTCTGAAAAGCGATATTAATGGAAGGCATACCCTTCGTAACTGTCACCCTCACATCACTTCGCACCCCCCACCATGAGATCCACTTATCCTTCGTTCATGGTTTTGCTCCTGCCAACTGCTAAATGACTCACGTGCTTTGAACATTGTCCAACGTCCAACCATATGTCACCAACTCATCTTCCCATTGCTATTGTGTCCCTACTGTTATGACCTATTGGTCCATTGTGTTCACTCTCCCAAACCATTGATTGGCCATTTCATCACACTGCTCCCATGTGGTTAACTACTATGATCACTAAATAAAATGGTTATCATATCCTTCTCAACTATAAATAAACCTGAGTATGCTAGATTATCATTTTTTCTTAATTGATTTACTATTTGTTGCAGGTATACAATTTCCATCATGCACTGTCTTTAAAAAATTGTTATTGCTCTCGCACTAGATCATATTTTCTTCCCTATGTCATCTAATTCTCCATTCGTTTCCTTTTTCTGTCAGCATGGCTCCTAAAGGAAAGACCAGAAAACTTGTTTCAGAGGAAAACCCTTCCATTGCCACCCTAGTCGACCTCGACCATATTCATCTTGCAGAATTATTCTACAAGATTGCTGACATAGAATACGAGTTCAAGTTTCATAAACTGCACTTGTGGTTGAAGCAAAATTACCTTGACAAGCAAGATCTGACCAAATTATGGGAATCCCTTCTACCTCTCTTTTGTGTTCCCAAAACTTATGATTTTCCAGACCTGGTTACCTGGTGCCAAACTAGATATGATCCTGTTGAAACCATCAAAAGCATGCTTTTAATTCCCCAATCAAATTCCTTGAACTTATTTTCACAAGCAAACCTTATGGAACTGTACCATAAAATGACCTTTCCCAAAAGAGCTTAGATTTTTTGAGACATTCATACTAGATGATGTTGAATTGCCCAAGAGAAATCCACCCTATCCATCTTTAATGTTCCCTAAAGCCACTAGACACATCATCTCCCTATTGTTTTGTCTTTTAGGTTACCCAGATTATAAAAAAGTTGATGAATTCATTCTTGGATTATTTTCCAAATTTTCTAAGGATCAACAACCTACTTTCATGTATAATTACAATCAATTTTTGGCTGATAATATACATGAGAATTTTATGAATTTAACTGTACAAGGGATTTTGAAGCACACTTCTATAGTTGTTCGCATCTTTTTATTTCAGCAGGGAGTCTCACTACCAATAACACTCATCAAACAAGAAGAACATAGGATCAATCAATCAATCATCCATGGGATAGAGATGGTTAGATCTGTTTCAACTAAATTCACTTTCTCATACTTCATTGATACATTCATACATCTAGTGGCACATCTTCTCAACAGCCAGACCGAGCCTAGAATTGGTGAAGATATAAAAATGATTTTACATTTAAGTGAGCAGGTTAGGACTGGTGATTGGTATTTATACCAGAATTACACTAAAAAAAGGATATATCATTGTGAACTTGCATCATATAAGCTACTAAATTATGTTCCAATGAGAATTTTCTCCTTGGAATATATTAGGAAAATGATCAACATGGATGATCTTCATTTTGTCTCAGGGAGAAGAAAGTCACAATTTAAGATCAATTCTAAAATTGGCTCATTTATCTGCAACACCAGATTAGCCATTATTGAGGCAGATATGCTCTTAAAGAACGTGACTTTTCAGACCAACTTCACCTGGTCATATGACCCCTTTGGTATAATTTCGAGTATAAGGGTTGAATTAAATACAACTCCTTACAATCATACTCCAAGGCTAGAAATAGAGAAATTTATGAATTAAGAGCAGTGGGAAGAGAGTGCACTTCAAGAAGTAGAAGAACAGACTTTGTATGCCTCCACTGTACTGACCCCAGTTTCACAGAGTAAACAATTCAAAAGGGTAAGAGAATAAACTTCATCTACTATGGAATTTATTAAAGAATTCATAATTCAACAGAATAAGCCAAATTCTAACTTGAGAGTCCCTACAAAAGAAAATAAAAAACAACCAGAAATCATTGAATTTGGATATGTAGAGGTGTCCACATTAGTAGGAACAAGTTCTCCTATTAATCCTCCCACATCTTCACCTTATCAAGAGCCTCTAGAGATCATTCAGACTACTGGAACCAACACACCTGATGATCAGAATATCTTTTCCAAGTTCCTGGTGATAAAGAAGAAGAATGATACATTAAATTCAAATGTCTACAGCCAATTCTAGAAGCAGACCTCCACTTCTCAACACATGCTTCTCTCTTATTTTGATAGTGGAAAAGGAAAGATTAAAATTCTTTTCTTACAAGCCCAATTTCCATTTCCAAAATCTCCATCAGACTACAAGAATACCATATTTTCATTTGATACTAATCACATTAATCTAATAGATCAAATGGATATGCACAGACCATCTGGTGAGATGTTGTTTTCCACCATGAACACTACATCCATGTCTCTGTCTAAACTTAGCACTACTTTATCTAATGTGTAATCTCAAATTAAGATTGAGAAATATCTTCTCTAACTAATTATGATAACACACTAAAGTCTTTGGAAGATCTTGTAATCAAAATTGGATATGATCCAAAGGATTGTAAGGTTGTAGACGAAATATTTAAAAATAAAAATGCAGCCAGTGCAGCACTACGAAAAGAGTTAAAGCTTCCTTCTACAGAAGACCCACAGACCAAGGATATTGAAGAAAGTGAGCATAATAGATAAAAAATTCTCAAGTTAATTATTGAGAAAAATATCCATATTAAAAAAATGGAGGATCATATTGGAGGAATTCTTAAGGAGAAAGAATCAGCTCAACTTACCATGATTCCAGTCACAACAGTCCCTATAGAAATTGCAGGTAGAGAACCTAGTTCATCAACAACAACCATTAATTCTACATCAACAACAGGTGATCCAACAAGGATAGCACATGAATTGGCCACACAAAAACAAGAAAATGAGAAGCTGATAGAAAATTTTAAGAATTTAGAAACATGGAATATTAAAAATGACACTTTGTATATGGAGGAAATGCAGAAGTCCCATAGGTTGGGACTTAATATTATGAAGTTATAAAGTGAGTTGTTAATGGAAGACACCTTAGCCCAAGCAAAGGAAAGTATATGGACATAAATCAACTAATCAATGACAAATGTATGGCCATCCATACAGATCATTTTTGAAGAGAAAGAATTAATTACCAGATGCAGAGTAGTCATAGAAAAGGAGAAAGCAACACTTAAGACCAAACTAGAAGAATCCTTATATGAGATAAAGGTGCTCAATTCAAATAGGTGAGAATAATTAGAGCAGATAAATATTGCAGACAGAACAACCACCATCTTTGAAATCAAAAAGGTTCTACAGAAGAAGAATTTTCTTAATCCGCTGGAGACAGAATGTGAGACCTTGGACATTTTTGTCCAAAGGTTTCATTCAAAGTTCAATGTGTTGAACCAGAAGGGACTACCTATATTGGTAGCTCCAAATGACAAGTTGGTTAGTCTGGAGGAATATTGCAAAAAACTGTATACCATTGCAATAGACAAGGCAGGTTTTCAAGGATTATAGGACATATAACAGAAAATGCCTTTTCTGAAGCCTTGGAGTTTGATCTGATAATAAAACATGAAATCAAACATTTGTTTCTCAACAAGAAAATTTTTGAAAGGTATACAAAGGTGGATGAATTTTTCCAAAAGATGGTAAATCTGGAGATTCCAAGTGAAGAAATATGGGATAAACTATGTGAAACAATCGAGTAATTACTAATTCCAACAACACGACAACATTTTTGGGGCCAAATAATCATTTGTTTCCTCAAAAATAGTGACAGATAATTCAACAGTTTTGTTTTCCTATTATTTGATACTATTATTGTAATCAATTTTAGATATTTTCTAAGTCATAGAAAATAGTATAAATAACTCTCAATTCGATTTATTAAGGGTTGCACCCTTGGATGAGAATTTTGTAAGCAGAAGTGTACAAGCTTTAATCATTGGTGATAATAAAAGGATTCTGGATTTGTTTCAATCAATTTTTTCTCTTGTAAGTTTTCCTTTTTTCATTACATCTTGTTTTCTGCATATTTTTATTGTTTATGAAGATAACTAGGTAAGAAAAAATTGTATTTTATTCTATCTTAAATCCCCTGAGGTTACTATCTATATTAGAGAATGACTTATTGAATTGTTTGTTTATGTAAGTCCCTCTACATCAATTAATTATAAGCATCTTCATAATATTAAATATGTTTTGTCAAGTTGTTAAAAATTGTTTGACAGTCTTTCAAACTTATGATTATTAAAACATTCAGTTTGAATATATAATCAATCATACTTTCTTACATTTTCTTCTTTCACACCTGCAATCTAAAATCACTGTTTGAAGTAAAGAAACAACCATTTCCTTATTGATTAATATTATCTAAATTTTAGGCATAACTTTATAAAAATTTCTTTATACATTGGTCATCCAAAAATTCCAAACTTAAAACAAACAAAATATTATAGATGCTCTGGCATAATTGATTTACCCCAATTATCTCAAAGCAGACCTACCAAAATTTATGCAAGTTCTTACACATGAGGAAGAAATTTAATTATCCACTTCACTTCTCAATTTCCATACAAAGAGAGAGACATTACAGCACTAATTTTATAGAGGTTGCACTCTTGTGGATTTAAATGTTTACACTCTTTTACGGACGTTACATCACCTCCCCCATAGTGGGCTCTATATTACTTTTAACCATTTATTATTTTTTAATCGAGTTGAGATATAAATATTAAATGTTCACGTTTATGAACATCTATGTCTGTACATTGTAAAGGGCCTCAAGTAAATCTCATTATATTTTCTTATTTTTTTCTTAAATTTACTTTCCAAATAATTTTAATTAAAAAAAAAAAATCAAATTCATGTGTAATTTTTTCATTTAAATTTTAAAAACCTTGAAACTATAATAAATTGTATATGGTTAAAATATAAAATTGTATAAGTTATGATTTTATTTCTCTATTTGTGTTTAGGATATATTTTTTTAATTAAATATGAAGTTGTGTAAGTTATGATTTTATTTCTCTCTTCACAAATATCTATATTCAAGAATGTTTTGAAGTGAATTAATTTTAAAGCATTATATAAAAAATAAAAAAAACATGATTTTATTATATCTTCCTAAATTGAGATTTTCTATTAAGAATAAATAAATTACATTTTTTCAAAACTTTGTTAACCTCATTTTATCCAAATTTATTATTTAACATGAGAAATAACAATAGTTAAAACATTAATAGAAGATTCACAACCCAAAACTATCCATTTCCAAAAAACCATATAAACTTTGTTAATCTCACTCTATCCAAATTTATTATTTAGCATGAGTAATAACCATAGTTACAACATTAACAGTGGCTGCACAACCCAAAACTACCCATTTCCAAAAAACCACATAGACAACATGATCCAGCCAAAGTTGAGAACCATACTAAGAATAATAAGAAGTTATCAAAGCTGGATTATCCGGTCTATTCTTCGAAGGAGTACGAAGTTTGAATTTGCACTACATAAGGTCATTAAGGAAAGAGATTAACTCATTTTTCTCATAATGCTTCTCTTTAAGAACTTGTCTGAAAAGAATCTTTAGATTTGAGTGAAGATAATAATGTGCATAAATTGGTTCAACAACCACTTAGTATATCCAGGGTCCATAAGCCAATAAGAAACTTCTTCCAGAAGTTCAAAATCTCACAATGTCTATTAATCCTAACTGGCAATCCTATCGAACTCTTGAATCTCCTCCTGAGTGCCTTGGAAAGGTGGCTACATGATAAACACCTACTGCTTCCTGATCCTCTATCTCTACTCGAGATCGGTTGGTCTGACATCTCTCCCGATGCCAGGGTGGCATCTACTCCTCTGTTTAGGCATAATAAACCAATCCCTCCAGAGAAGCTAGTATACCCATGGAAAAATAAAATCACCACTTCTCCATAACCAACTCCACAAAATGTTTGTCTTCACAGATTGAAGCATACTAAACTAGCCTATTCTCCATGAGGTTATTCATCCCGCTCCTCCTCCGGATTCTATCCACTGGAGACCCTACTTGCAATGGTTTCTCTTGAACTCATGGTAGGAATCCTCTAGTTCCATGAAATCATGGCTTGGCTATCAAAGACACTGTAGGACCTATCGTTCCTGCATACCAAACTACAGTAGCCATAAACAGTGAAGACACAACAATGGAGATATGGGTGGGCCCAAGTGGGGATATTTTCTAGTTTTTCTTATAAATCTTAATTTTCATGATGTTTTCTTCGGTAGAAATATTGTTATTCCAATTCATAAGGCAATATACTTTCCATGAGTACTCATATAGATTAGGAGTAGGGTCCAATAAAAATATTTGGATGAACAACAATATTTTCGTTGTTGGCTATGGAATTCCCATATGCTTTTTTGTATTAGGCTGTTATAACATTCAGAAACAAAATTTTCTAATTCAAAATCAAACAGTTCTTGTGGAAAAAAAATTTAAATTTTTTTTTAGTAATTAACTATTTCACCATAATGTGTGGTGTCATCCAGTTGAAATTTGATGGAATATAAAATGTAGATATTTAAATTAGGATATTCTTAGGTAAATTTTACTAAGTTATAAATCATTTTGAGGAGCAATTTCTGCCCATTTTCCCTTTTTATTTGCAATATGAGGACGAAATTATAGCCTGAAAACTCTCAAATTATGTGACAAACAAGAATACATGTAAAGTACCAAACCTTTGGTACCATTTGTTATTTTTATGCAATTGAAAACAATTTTTTATGCTAAATCATAGTTGAACATGGATTATTTGATGTTGTTATATGCAACAAAGTGTTTTTTAATGAATAAACATATAGAAACATATCTAGTGAGATGACCCCATGCTACCAACCAAATAAGTGTAATTGTTATTTGATCATAAATGAGAATCAAAATAAGATAACTCATAGCCACAAATG
Organism: Pinus albicaulis; assembly: GCA_034641835.2. Lineage (NCBI taxonomy): Eukaryota > Viridiplantae > Streptophyta > Pinopsida > Pinales > Pinaceae > Pinus > Pinus albicaulis. Next base: position 1,250,979,835 of record CM076578.1, on the reverse strand, counting down.
ATCAAGAATTGGCATGGAGAATAAACATATAGAAACATATCTAGTGAGATGACCCCATGCTACCAACCAAATAAGTGTAATTGTTATTTGATCATAAATGAATCAAAATAAGATAACTCATAGCCACAAATGATCAAGAATTGGCATGGATGGGACAGTAAAATCATGGAAGTCTATAATAACTTAACGTTGAATGCCACTATTTTGATCCATGAAGTAAAGGAAACAACTTTCAAAAGAGTTAACAACAACTCAGGAGAAAACAATACCAGAAAAGAAACTTTGAAGTGAAGGTGAAAATAAAAACCTCTAAATGTCAAAAGGTTCTATGAAAAATTGGTTATTCAGTCAAAATTAATTGTATCTCAATGTTAAAATTATGAGTTTCTATTAATACGAACATACACTCTACGAAGTAGGTATAGGAACTTAAAAGAAAATATTACAAATTTTATATTTATTTTTACATGTGAAAGAAGAAACTTTAATTAAAGACAGAATATCTAATATTTATATGTCATATTAAAAATATGGTTAGTCCCAACAACAAGATTACCCTTCTGCAAAAGCCTGTAAAAAAGAAGCATAGCATTTGGTGAATAATCTTAAAAAACTATGCAAATCTATACTTTCCAGAGGAAATTTGAAAGCTATTTAAAGTTCCCCTCGAACTACTCAATCGTTTTTCTCTTTGATCATTTTCCTTACCAATCCTCATCAAAGTTACCTCTTTATCAATGACAAGGACTTCTCTACGCATTTTCTTTGCCTCCACCTCCATTGCTTTTTTCAAAGTATCTACTTTATTAGCTAGCATCTCAATGAACAATTCAATTAATTTATTTCAATAGTGTAAATGTGGGTATTCATCTATGCTTCACATATTAGTGCGAAAGGAATGATCGGAAGTGATAAACAATGTGACCTATTTATTGAAATTAAACGTACATCAATTGCATCATCCTTATCTTTTATTATTTGATCCCTTTCATTCGCATCTTTTCTCAAGGCTATCACCTCCTTTTGCAACATGTCATACAACACACCTGAAACTGAATCGCCAGGCCCAAATTATGTAAATTCAGTTGGTTTGCTATATGAATTCTCTTTCCCATCATCATGTTATTCAACGCTTATGGATATCCCATTACTTTTGTTAGTTGTGTGGTTCTCACTGAGCCCATTTGTAAATGTCTGGTTGCATTCTATTGATCTCCCATCATCAAATGACCTAGACGTTCCCTTTGATTTAAAATTGTATTTGCATGACTGAATAGTGAAGACCTCATTTGAGAAAGTGATGATCTCTTTGGACCAAAACCATTTGACATGACCCTTGATGCAGTCTTTGAACCACCAATTGATTGGTGGTGAGAAGGACCATTGCTAATGCTTCGTCCATCAGAAGAGGATGGTCAAATAACACCATTTAGTGATCCTCTTATTCCTTCTTCAACTAATTTCAACCGTAGTTGAAACTTCTCCTTTAACAATAAGATTGTTTAGCAACAACGACCAAATATATAGGTTGGAAACCAATTAAAGGTATAAAAAAAGAAAAAAATGAAGAAAATCTATTTTTTACTACTTTAAGTGTTGCTTCAATTTTCACAGTCCGCTCTGCAATGGCTAATTTATCACAAATCTATTGCATTTCACCCTACATACAAAAATACAGTAACCAATCTAAAAGGAAGAAAACTATAACAATTGGAAAAATGTGTCCAAATTCAAGGATTCTTGAACCATTAAAATATAAGGATACAAACTACCTGCAGGAAATGATGCTCTTCAAGCCACTACTTTACAAGCATTACTTTTTCATTCCCATTCTTTCGTTCATTGGCGAAAACCCATGCAACTTGATTTGTCGTTATCTTTGCTCGAGCTAGTTCTCTCTCGAGTGTCTTCTTATTTTCTTGAAAACATGAAACCATATGGATATGCATGCAAAGTAAACCATTTGGAATGGTCATTTAACCAAAAAAAAAATCTAATGTTTCATTGAATAACAAAATTGTAAAAATGGATGGCATGGAAGGACATACAATCAATTCAGTCACTTTCCGCTAATAGTCATGCTCAACATTGGAAGCATCCCCACTTGAAAGGACAACATCCCCTAGTTCAAGAACCATTTTACATAACTTATAAACTTCTGCAAACTTTTGCCGATGCATTTTGTCTGATATTTTGTTCTCCTCCTGTAACACAATAGACCTCAATTCTCAAGACAAAGCCATACCATCCAGCTGTCCAGTATGTTTTATCATATAAAAAACATGAGCTCCACCAAGGCAACATTATTCTATCAAACTTAAAACAATAATCTAAAATCCAAATCAGTAAAAGGAAACCTAACAAATTTCAATTTGTTTAAGAAACTCCTAGTTCCTATACTGTAAATCATCAACCATCAAATATTTTTCCAGAGCAAACTGCGTTGTCCTCTCTACTTCGAGGAGTGAATAACTCAAGTTATTCGAGGAGGGTTTCTTCTTGAGGTTCTTCTGGAGGAAAATATGGCGCAAATACGCACTCAGAAGTACACTTTCTTCTTAGGAATTTTCAAGCGGGTGAGTTCAAGGAAGTAAAAGCCATCTCTGCCATGGAAGATAAATCATCATGCCATACTATGGTGGAAATTAAATCAACACGTAACACATAAATATGGCTAACTACAAGGTAAATTATTATTTCAATCAGTACATAAAACAACCAGACAACGCACCTTACAGATGGTTAAATTGTCTAGGTAAGTACCCGAATTGGGTTACTGAAATTTTTCTACCACACTCAACTGAGAAAATATTCATTTATTTGAGTGCCACACGAAAACCATTGATGACAAATTTTTCAATCAAAGTACCAACCCTCGTGGCGATTTGGGCTCAATGTTTCAGTGGAAATTGGTCAGAACCCTAAGTTGTGCTCAACTAAGCATTTTATGAAAAGTTAACCCTAAATCAAAGTGACTACGCTTTATGTGACATATGGTACGTTTGTATCTCTTAGGAATCACCACAACTATTTAAGCGAAGGTATGTAATACCCCTATGTTTCTGGAATAATTATTTTTTTAGACTGAGTTATGTTAGATTGGATGGTGGAAACACCATAACTTGTTTAAGTGAATGAAATACAATAAAGTGCTTATGTAATAAGTAATTTTTATTAATAAATAAACATTATGTCATTAATTTGGAATAAGACACTTGAGTAAGAGATTATTTCTAAAGAAAAAAAGTTATTATTAATTGATGAGATCTAGATAAATATTCCATGATAAAAATTCTTAAATAAGATTTAATGAATAAGAGAAAAATATCCATTAAATATTTTAGTTGGAGAAAGATTCTAAGCATAAGTAAGAATAAAGCTTCACGAGAGAGAAAAGCAGGCTTTAATAGAAAAGCCTAGGCAAGTGGAATTTTAGACCCACAAAAGCGAGATGTCACTGACAGAAAAATCGGTTATGGAAGAAAGGTATAAAATACCTACTGAAGAGATCAAAGACATTGTTGATCTCATTGGAAACGAGTCTCAGCTCGGGGGAACTAGTGGTATACTTTATGGTTGAGTGGTTAGTATCCTCATCAAGTGGGATTCCTACAGCGATTCCGCCTAGGAAATATGCGCATGACATGTATTTTTGTGAATATTTTGCTAAATATTTTTGCAAATGATATATATTTTGTGCATCGTATTGGGTCTGATTTTAGTATAGAAATCTTTGTATGTTTAGTTCTCTTAATATAATTCCTATTCTATGAATATATTTCATACGAATGGTATAAATTTTGAGTTGAGTATTGGGATTTGATTTTAGTACTAATATTAGTGGAATTTTGTATTCGAACTTGTGATGAGATTAAAGGAAAATATTGTGGAAATTAGATTGATCTAGTTGTGTGAACTAATACAATAGCTAACTAAAATATTTGAAATTCATAGTAAAATTTAGCTTGTGGCAGGTAGAAGTAAGGTTGTATCATTTGACCAAGTAGATGAAAGTGAATACAACCTTCCCGACGTCTTAGCGCAAACATAGGTAAAATAAAGTGAAGATATCCATATTTAGAATGATTTATATTTTTACTTTAAAAAAACCCTTAGTATTGTAGTATATCACTAGTGTGAAATTATCAAACAAGAAAAAAAAAATATACATGATAGGATTGAGACTAGAATCGACTCGATTAGGAAGGCTACATGGAATCAGTACAACCGTAATTTATTTTACAAACGAAATTAATACAAGTGGTAATTTTTTTCAGAGATATTATTAAAGAAATATAAATGATATATCAGAGTGTATGGAAAGGATATAGATACCCTTGTAAGAGGAAACACTTCTATAAATTTTAATGGTAATAAGAAAGGTATGTATCTTAGGATCATAGGATCTAGATTGAGCACTCTAGTACAATATTCTGTCACCCGACACTAATATGTGAAGTATCAGAAGCACAAGACCAAATATACAGGACCACATTGTTAAGCCTAGATTAGTGTCAAACTATTTTACTCATTCTGTATCGAACGTAACAGTCATTTAGGAAATTGTTCTAAGTTAGGTTCAATTCAAAAGAAAATGAAATCATTTTCACCCTTTGTTATATCTTTAAAGTTTTTGGACAAGTAAGTGAAATTAACAGCAACATATTCAATATAACAACATGAAATTTCATAATGACCAATAGAGAGTTTAATAGTCTTCCTCTTAAATCAAAATAAAAAATAAGATATAGTGTTACATGAATCCCATTCTGATGAGTAATAATAAGAAAGAAATGGAACATAGAACAAGTGCTCAATAGTCATGAGAACTCCAGCTAGTGGAGGTATTATAACAAAATTTACAAAACATATACTCGGAAATTAGTTACTACGTTGAGGGTCTAATTCATATATGAAAGAAGAGAGTACATCATGTGTAGCATTCCTGAAACAATCGAAGTGCACTTAATCAACCAGAGAAATAAAAACATTTAACTCCATAGACTAGAGGAACTGCTCAGACCACCAATTTAACCCTAGCTACGTGAGATTGACCAAGAATCAAGTCTCGCATTTCAGTGGAAAGAAAAAGGAACCGACCTGTGACAGCAAGGCTAACAGTTAGCAGTGGCGGGGTTGTCGCTCCAGGAGGAATAAACATAGTGTAACACCCTCTTCCCACATCCACCCAAGTAACCAGCCTGTAGGTTTTAACCCTGTACATAAAAAATCTACAAATGAATTCTTAAAAAAATCAAATAAACAATAGCGAGAGAATAAAACATACAACATATATACACAGAGATTTTCCCTTGGATCCCAAATCGGGACTATCATCTTGATTTTTCATTATATTACTTTTAGCGTTACAACACATATATATGCATTCCGAAGCATTCATAAACCCCAATCCATTAACCCTGGATTAGAACATAATCGTAGTTCCCTTGACTGGATCTACAAGATACCCTGAGCAAAAAAACATCATGCCCAAAACCATGCACAAAGAATATAACACACACCCAACACGACAAACCAGGGTAAACATGTGATGAGAGGCTAATAATATGAGATTTAACCTACTAGATGACCTTAAGGAAGTGGAACCAACGAAAACACCAAAAACACACCTTACATTGCATCATTGACATCCCCGAGAGGTAACCCAACCTTCCAGGGCCAAGTTCCCTGAGGTGGGACTGATTTTTAGCCCCTTAGGCTTTTAAGGTAAGGGGAGCAGCTATAAACCCTATAGTCATGAGCTAGCCTTGTTAAGGTAGTGGCTAAGGCCCAAACAATGAATTTTCCACCCATAGCTCCGGGACCTGTGCCACATTTTCAATCCCTAAGCCCAGGCCACTGCTCAAAACTTTTTGTAACTTCAGGAGAGGTTGAATAACATTAAAACAAAAATATGGAAGAAATCACATCAACTGGAACTAATATCACCCCACCCAACCATGACAGTAATTTCGTCAAACATGTCACAAACATAGAATCTACAAGTATAAACAACAGAAATAAACATAGGGGTCTCTTACAAATCTTAGAATGGCTAAGAAGCATTTCTCCCGTACATCATGAGATATCATACAATCAATTTGACCATATATACATTGTATATTCATTTACAAGTAAAAACATGGAGAGCCATACCTCATCACTATCATGATACTTGCTTATAACCAGCATAATACCAATAGAAATACTATGGATACGTCAACAATATAATCCATATCTAAACCATTTCATATACACATAAAATACCAAGGCAATGAACCTTTCATTAATGAGTTTAAAAATCAACCCGAAATGGGACTTCCACATTCCACCCGACCATAAACATGGCTGTTACACAGTAATTTGTCACCGTCCCTACCATTCCCCATCCCGCACAATGGAGGACCCATTATGTGACCTGTGAACACTGTCATGCCTTGAAAACATCATCAATGCATCCCTCTGAGTATGAGCTTCATTTCCCCTTGAGACATCTCCTTGCAAAATCCATGAAAAACAACTCTTTTTGCATTGGCGCGGGTAGACAGTTCAGTACTCGCGCCACTCAGGGAAATCCTGTAAAGAGGTCGCGCCACTTTGTTCTTGGGTGCTAGAGCGTTTGTCCAACCAAGGCTCTAGGACTAGTAACTCAATCCACCTAGGGCTCCAAAGCGTTTATCCAACGAAGACTTCGGGACTAGTAACTCAACCCAACAGCTATCCGTCGGTTTCTAGAGTGTTTTTCTAACCAAGGCTCCAAGAACTAATAACTCAATCCAACATCTAAAGGAATAATGAGAACCAACTATAAAAAAATTAATGGAAATAAGCCCACAACACTATGGTTATCTAGGAAATGGAAAGGCTAGAAACGTCCACATACATACCCATGGGCCATGCATGCCAGAACTAGTGAGGAAAACATACATGCAAATCATACTTGCACTCAGAACTTATTGTAGATGTTGATCATAATGTCCTCTTCCACTTTCCTTATTTTCATTTTCTTTCTTAATCCAAATCTCCAAGTATGCCACACTCTACAAGAGTGCTCCAAGAATACACTAAGTGCTCAAGATTATGAGAGAGAGAGAGAGAGAGAGAGAGAGAGAGAGAATAATATGAAATCCTAAACTAAGCTGGCCAAGCCTTGCCCACTGATCCTCATAAGCCTTTTTATGAATGAGGCTTCTAATTTCTTCATTTTCCATTATTTTCCTTCAACTTGCTCCTCACATGCAACATGTGACCTTTCACCTTTTTTTCTCCTAATTTCCAATATTTTCATAAATAAAATGTTGATTAATGTCTCATTCCTTTATAAATCCTTTTCCGTTGCCTTTTCAGATTTTCTTTAGCCATAATAACTGAAATAAACACATGTTAGGATGTTTTTCCCACCATTCATTTTGGAATACGTGCCCCATCACATGGTCTTATATATTTTTACATGAATGATTTTACCAGGGCTGTTACACATAGAAATAATATTGTGTGCACACCTGTATAGAAACAAAAAATTCATTGGGACAGGGTGATACATCAAATAAAAATGTAGATTGAAATTTATATAACCAGTTCGCAACCCTAAAATTACCTTGGCAAGGGTAGAGTTTGTCTTGCCATAAGCTCTGAATTGCTGAGGAGGAAGCTAGAGAAAACGAATATATTAGAAAAAAATAAAAAAATGTGTAAGAGGACAGGGGAAAATCTATATGATCTTAAAATGTATGTGTGTGTGTGTGTTAGTGTTTTTGTGGCAATGGAGTACCAAATAACACCTCCTTAACAGTTGGTTGTTCCCTTCAAAGGATCACAGATATAGTTGGTGTTGTTATTGAACAGAATTAAGTACACAAAAAACATGATTAGTATTAGACGTAATGAATGAAGAAACATAAGCCTAAACAAAAGAGACAAATAAAACAAAATACTCAATGGAGAAAACATGTCAATGTATCAATGGAGAAAGACTCCCTTTCTTGACTAGTGGTGGTAGAAGAATACAATATAATGATAAAACACTTGAAGAGAGTCCTTTGTGCTATGGAGCTCAAATATCCTCAGCAAGGAGGTCCCTTTCCTCAGTCTCTTTGCAACATTCTTCTCTCTCTCAAAATAAGTGTGAATACTCTCCAATTGTGGATTCCTCTTCTCTCACTAAGATGTTGGATTTCTTAGAAGCAATATGGCCAACATGCTAGTGCTCTCACTTCCCTTGCTTCAATAGTGAAATTTGGTGTTGCTCTGATGGAAATTTGGCCAAAATAAAAATGTATATTCTTTTTCTCCTCTCATGATTGTTTATATAGAAAATTTTTAACTCATATTCCCTCGCTTTGCCCAAGAGAGATAGTGACCCAAGAGTAGGACAAGAGGATTCCATTAAGGGTTACATGTCTTTAGGGTGACCTCAAGTCAGATGTAATTGACTGGACATGACATATAATCAACACCCAAAGTGTGGGAAGTGGTCTTGGAAAATGACAGTTCACCCTTCCCTAGACCGTGCATATTTCGAAGAAAAAAGAACGCAGTCTGCGAAACTTCCTTTGTTTCTGGTGCATGGTTCAATATATCTTCAAATAACCTTAGGAAAAATTAAATTGTTATCCTTCCATGATGTTCTCTACTGGAAAATATTGATTTGTACCTCTTGTTTGATAGTTTGCAATGTCTCTTGCGGTGTATGATTTTTTGGTGTTAATAATTTCCCCCTGATGTATGAGGTCTAGGAGCAAGCTTATGGCCAAAATACATCACGTTTTCTATTCTGACTAAGAGTGTGTGTAACAACTTTGAGAGAGAGAGAGAGACTAACTTGCTACGAAGATGAGTAGGGGAACCCCTTGACTAAAGAGAAAGAGCAACCATGCTTTTTAGGAAACCTTAAGAAATAAGAAATTTTTCTATGAAGGGGGACATGTCCCATGCTCGATAGTATGACTAGTTAATACAATCTGATAGATATTGGTTATGTCAAGTCACATTGTGGTAAGTGACACTAGTACAAATGGGGCCAAAATCCGACGTTACTTCGTTGGTTATATGACTTAATTTCATCTACTATCCGACGAACCCAAGACATAGATATTGTCGGTGGGACTTCCTCGGATATTCGACAACCAGGAAATCGTCGGACCTGTACATTGGATATCTGCCATCCTTGATACCAAATAAAACATTGGCTAACTGGGAATTTGTTTGAAGTATAGTCGCCGAATAGGCGATGTTTTAATTTGTAACCAAGGTCGAATACCCGACATCCATCCGTCGGACATGTTTATCGAATATCCAAAAATCATACGTCAGTTAGCCGACGTTGTGACTTTTCATTTGATGACAAAAGTATGGTCCGATGATTTATGTATACGTTGGATAGTCGATGTTACCTCTATTCCTTAGATGAATATTCTATGGATCTGACAATATTTTTCATCGTATGGGAGATGGATATCTGACAAATGTACGTCTAATAAGGGTTGGGTTATTATTGAAAAATAATAGAAGAGGCTTCAAGGAATGGTCGTTAACTTTAACAAGGTATTTTCCTTTTGAAGTTCTAGAAAATTTGATTTCAAATTAACTCAGTCTAGACCTTTAAATTATATGTAACTCAATTACTCAGATTATGGTTCAGGCAGCAAAAAATGGATAATGTGTAATTGTCATGTGTTTCAATTCAAGAATTCACTCAAATGAAATAATGTACATGGGATGCGAGCTTCAGCAATGTTGTGCCAAAAGAGGATTGGCATGCAATCTACATAGAGTTGCTATACAATCCTCTTCTAGCGCAACATTGTTGAACCTCACATCCCATGTACATTATTTTATTTGAGTGAATTCTTGAATTGACACACATGAAAAATACACATTCTCCAATTTTTGCTGCCCAAATCATAATCTGAGTGATTGGGCTACATCTACATTAAAGTTCTAGATTGAGTTACACTACAAGAAAAAAGGGCATTGGTGAGGGGCGAAAAATGTCACCATAAGCTCATTGGTGAGGGTCAAAAGAGCATTCGTCACCAAAGGTGGTGTCACCGAAAGTATCTAGGTGTTGTGGTGACATTCAAGGTCCATCACCAATAATGATTTATAATGATGGATAGTGACCATCACCATTTCATATGAGTAATGGTGATGGACAATAGCCTCTGTCACCAAAAAACTGAACGTCACCAAAGGTGGCGTCGCCGAAAGTATGTGTTATGGTGACATTCAAGGTCTGTCACGAATATTGATTATAATGACGGATAGTGACCGCCACCATTTCATATGAACAACAACAATTTTTTGTGATGGACCTTTCATGGTCGTCACTATTGGTGCATATATATGGCGACATTCGTTGACCATTACCATTTCATATTTGGTGAGGGTCAAAAAATGTCATGATAAGCTCATTGGTGACATCAAGGTCTGTCACGAATAATGACTACAATGACAAACAATGACCCTCACCATTTCATATCAACAACAACAATTTATGGTCATGGACCTTTCATGGTTGTCACTATTGATGCGTATATATGGTGGCATTCGTTGACCGTCACCATTTAATATTTTGGTGAGGGTTGAAAAATGTCACCATAAGCTCATTGGTTATGGTCAAAAGAGCATCTGTCACTAAAACCTGATCACCACCATTTCCTATGAATATCATGGCACGATGGAATCGAACCACCAACCTCGTGCTTGTAAAGCAGGTTCTCTTCCACTGAGCTAGCACCCTTTAAAGAATTAGACTTTAAACTAGCAATTGTCCCTAAAGGTGCAAAGATAAACCAAACAAATAAAATATCTAGGAAGATCAAAAGTTGCTAGAAATAACATGTTTAATATACATAATAAAGGACAATAAGAATAAATATGATATTCAATATACATAATAAAAAGACAATAACTCAATTGATTAATTTCCTCTATGATACCTATTATTTACCAAAACTATTCATGATTAAATACTTAATATTTACCAAAACTACTAATGATTAAATACGTTTATAATTTCAAGAAGGAACATGATTTTATGTTACATTTTTTTTGTCGTGTCATGTCATGATTTAATACGGAAAATGGTTAAATACACACTGATTGGGATTTAATCCAAGGAGTGTTTAAAAACATGTAAATTTTATAAATTAACATTTTCATGCTACAATACGATTTTAACACGGGCAAAGGCCATAATTAAACTTCTACGAAATAACCATTTATGACAACACAATAATGAGAATCTCAGGCAACTACCACTAAAATCTTCTTGATTTCCACCTATATTACATTGAAAGCTCCAGTGTTTTGGTTTACAATTAAATTTTTGTGCCCAAGGAGAGTAGAGAAAGATGAGATCAATAATAAGACACTAACATAGATAATGATGACAATGATATCTATTTTTGTTATCCTCATGGTGTTTAATAGGGAGAAAATTATATGTCTTAGCAAGCCCACCACAATTATTAACTTGGAGGGTAGATTTATCAAAAACAAAACAACACAATGACCCATGACTGGGTATATAGATGCACCCTCTAACCATTGGATTGTCGTGTGGAATGATGCCCAAAGAGTTACAGAGGCAAGCTTCTATTTTAGCTATTAATATTAGGTTAGATTCAAAAGGTTATACATGAAAAAAATCTAAACAAACTTAGAAGCTACAAAGTTGAAGTAAATATGGAGGCCATGTAATGAAGAAAATTCTAGGCCAAATACAATTACCATCATGCCTATACAATGAAAATTGTGGGTTCCACGTACTAGTGAAGAGACTATTTTTCATCCTTGGAAGTTGCCTTGGCCTTGTGCTCGGTATTGGCTTCCTGTAGAAAATGTACGACTCTCTTCATTATTGGCCAGTTGAAGGTTCTTATGCAAAGGAGTTCTACTTTCAGAACCATGGTCATTTCCTCCTTGAAGCAGTCCACAAACTCAAGATACAACACTTCAAGAAATTCATTATTTTTCTCTATTTTATTGCACACCCACTTCACAAGATCTTCATCCTCTCCAATTTGTCGATCTATTGGTTGTCTTCCCATCAACAACTCCAAGATCACCACTCCAAAACTATAGATGTCACTTTTTTCGGGCGTTGCTCAGTAGAAGTTACGTCTTCCTGAAATCCTTGCATTGGGGACTTTTTGTGTAGTGCTTCCTTCAAGTTCACTAAAAAAAATAACACTAACAAACTCCTCCATGGTGATAATGGTAATCTAGGAATGGAAGGAACACAATTAATGTCAACCACAAATGTTGAATTGCTAAAATGTACATGATCTAACTAGTGAAGCTCCTAACATCTATTGACTTCGATGAAGTAGGTTTACATCACTAAGGAAATTAGATAATAACATAATATGAGAAATAAAATTTGGAGTGATATTTATAGTGAAATTGGGTATGAATCTGTGTTAAGGTTGGCCACAGTATATTGAAATTTGAAGTCCATAACGTGAACAGATTAGCGTATGCAGGCTATAACAACAACCTTGCCACATCCCAACTAATCATTATCTCATGGAAATACTGGAATGAATGGAAAAGGTCTAATTTCTAAAATAAACTTGCATGGTTCATATTTCCAGTGCTAACAAGTATATTGTTTATTCCAATTTCTAAGAATGCACTTTACTAGTATTCATTCATAACAACCACTCATCTTTAGATTACTTGTCAATAGAATGTACTTGAATTTTATCACCTTTGGATATTAAAAAACGTTTCTTATTATCCCACCCCAAAATATACAAAGTGCATAATTTCAAATGTTAGTCCTTGTCTAAACCAAAAGAAATTAGAGGTTGGGATTTCAAATACATTCACTTCTTTGGAAAAGCTATAGCTACCAAAGGTCCATGGAATATTATTTCCAAATAGGGAATCTGGAGGCAGGTGATATACCAAAAACACATTTAACACCTTAACATGGAATAATGAGATAGGAAGGAAAACAACACTATCCAAAATGGGTCTATAGTCTAGCAATCATTGGCACTAACTTTCACTTTGGTAGGTGTACGGTTAGTATGGGGAGTTGGAAAAGGGGATCAGATCAGAATAGGGGATAATCCACGGGTTTAATATGGATAAGCCTACAAATTACCATTGGAATTGATTGCTACTTTGCAAAGTCAAGGAATTCATATCCTGGGTTAGGGAGTCGATGCAATATCTGCCTCAATTTTGCAGCAAATATGGAAGAAAGGAAAGGCATTTGGTTTGAAAAATATGGAAATATGCCACTAGAAGGTATTTTTGGATCAACATAAGAAGATTCATATCATAATAAGCAAGGAGGATGTTTTGTTATACTCAAGGAACCCTTCCCTGAGGGAATATACTCCTATGTTAGTTTACAAAGAAAAGTTTGTAGATACAACCTAGGAAGAGGAGCCCTAGAGGTGAAAGATTCCATGGAAGTCTTATGCTCCTCTAAATTCAAAGGTTTAGATGTCATTATTTCTTTGGAACAAAGCAGCAAATTGGAAAATACTTCAAAAATGCATCAATAATGGTCCAGGGTGGTGTATACTATGTAAGAAGGAAAGTGAACCAGTTGATCATTTATTTAACAATTCGAAATATGCAGGTAAGGTATGGGAAGAGATGAAGTAACTGAAAATTTGTAGGGAAGGGTGACAAGTGCAGACTATGGAGGAGGCTTTGAAGAACTGGACCCGGAATAAATAACTTAAAGGTTTTAGAGATTTTCCTGTTGTGGTTTCTTAGAGCATATCATTAGCTTGAAATGTTGATATATTTCAGGAGAGATACATTCCTCCATTTTAATGTGCATATATTATCATGTCAGTGTTTGGAAGCATAAAAATACATGAAAAGATACAGAAACCCAGGATGTGGAAGAAACCATGAATTTATAAATTGGGGCAACTTGTATGGTGCTAGCCAAGAGAAACATACTCTTTGTACTGCAGGAGGTACCTTATTTCCAAATGACTCTCTTCTCCTTAATTTCAATGCAATCTTGGGTGTAGTACTAATAACTATGTTGATTTGATGGATCTAATGATCTTAATGAAATTCGCAGCATACATGGACGTGACAAAATTGTTGATTTTCGGTGACTATAATGTGGTTACACACTAAATGAAGGTCTCCTACAAAATTGGGAATATCAATTTGCACCTTATGCTAGCTCAGATGAAAAAAATGGAGACATTCTTCTCCAACATATCCTAACATTATGCTTTTAGAGAACCTAACACAAGAGAAGATGATTTATCAAAATGACTACTTCTTGGAGTGGAGGTCAAAGAAGGAATCAACTAGCTAGAAAGCTTGAAGATAATAGTTGGAGTTTGAAGTTGTCTACTAAGTGTTGAGTAGTAGGATGTTCAAATTTTGGTTTACTAATTTTTAGAATTGTTGAAATTCAAATAGTTTTTTTATGAAAAACTTATGCATATGGACGGTAATGTATTTTTGAGAATAGGAGAAATCATGTGTATTGCTTCTGTTTTGAGACTAAATTAAGGGAAGTATGAGTATAATTGTCAAAGAGTGCTAGTATGCCTCTGGGTTTTATGAAGATGGTTATAATAATGTCAAAAAAAAACATAATAAACAAGAACAGTGTGTGGGTGAGAGAGTGTGAAAATGAGAACACAGATAGATATACATACCAAGGTATTGTTAGGGGTGTCATAGTACCATCCATTAACAAATGTTGGGAATATACCCTCGGTCGATCTTCTTAAACCTCAAATATCTATCTAAAAAGTACAGAAACACATCGTAAGAGAGAAATGCATTGTCATTTAAGAATTCATCATTTCATTAGAAAAAAAATGCATATTGATTTCAATAAGTACTACACGTCTAGGGGTCCCATTAATGTTACATGTTTGTGTGTAAAGTTGCACTACAATAAATTATATGTACCTTTTAAAAAAGGGGTTTTGGCTCAATTAGAATGAAGCAATAGGTAGATCATCACTTGGTTCGCTTACTCAAATGTTTATCCAACACCATAAGCAGCACAACCAAGTGCAGTGAGTTTTTCTACGTAGAGTAGGTCCATTAGTGATACCAAGACCAAGCATCACGAATAACATGGCTAGTTGATCCAGCCACCTCCATGAGTGAGTTGAAGATTCTGAGTCTTGAGATAGAGACTCATATCCAACAGTTCCATTTCCATATTGAGACAAGATGCACCAGTAGCAGTTAGTTTCCCAATGCATATGGATCCATGACCAACATCCCCATCTGTTAGATACCCAATAATAATAGTAGATCTAGATGATTCTTCAGTTGGTTCTGCTATTGATGGAATTGTATGTGAAACCTATATTGTTGATTCTATTAGTGCTCAATAGATTGAGCTTATTAAGTGATTCAATAGAAGGAGCAACATCACTTAATATCCCTCCCACTCGTGGGGATTGGAGAAGCAGTAATCGATTACACAGCTGAATCAGTCAGCTAATTACTAGAAACCCCACTATTAGTGTTTGTTCTAGATCAGGACCCAGACCCAAGGCCAACTACGGTTGTGGGAAAAGTGTAGCTAGAGCAGTGGATCCATTCGAAGGACCAGTAGGTGTAGCAACACCAGTTGTGGGAAAGGCATAGAAATAGGTTTTGAAATATCTAGGTTGTCAAAGGACCAACATAACCTATTGATTCAGATGTTGAAATAGACATTCTGTCGAGTGAGGTAGTTGATTCAGTTGTTTCAGCCAATGACGATGCTTTTACCCAATTCACTAGGTGCTCCACAACTATTGTTTCTTGATCCCAAAAAACTTAAAACCACCCCTTAATTGACTCCTCCTATGTTCCAACCTTTGCCTCTGCACCACCCAATCTACCTCTTTGGATCGGAGTAGCGACAGATAGATCCAATTTTTTCATGCAAGAACACAAGGTGGGACATTGTTTGTTAAGGTTCCATCATCTACTGACTCACTCAATACAAGTTAGAAATTGAAGTGTGAGGTCTAATTACTTGATGTGGAGCTCGAGTAATTAATGGGTACTTGGTATAAGGTGAGTATCTTCATGCACTAATTGCTCCCAGGATGGGTGAATATAGTTTGTTGAACCATGGTCTGAGAAGAAAGAATGAGCATTTTTCCAACCGGCTATAATTGAAGCGAGGGAGTTTAAGGTTTAGGTAGTAGTCCTCCAATGAGAAAAGAACCAAGTACTTCATGAAGAGCTCTAATATGATAAGGTTTTTCCCTCTAGGGGGTCATTTCATGCCCTAAAAAGTAGTATTGTAGCATCCTGTCCTTTTGAGAGACTCACTGCAGAGGGCCACCTACCGCCCAGAGAAAGATCTAATCGTGAAAAAAAATGAGATATTAATTAAAACATGAATAGTGTGTATCAGCATCTGTATATTTTGATATTGAAAAAAATCTTATAAATTGAAAGATAAAAATACGTTTAACTCATCCTCCACTTTACGCTTTGCCGAGATTTGAAACCAATACCCTTCAAAATCCTTTTTTTCAGAGGGAGCTAATAAGAGTGATTAATTTTCCTCTATATGTATAAATTAACATTAGATACTGCATTGCAAATTGAAAAAAATATATACTAAATGCAGAGCACTCAGTAGCAACGATAAACATAGAAATTTCAGTTTAACATAACTAGCTACGAGAACCTACTAACATTACCATATCCATAAAAAAATTCACTGTACCTCTTAATCGACTGTAATTGCAATGTACTATAGCAAAGCTAAGAGAACGCAACCATGGACTGACATAGAATACTTGGAAAGGTTAGTGGGTTTTCCCAATCTTTCTTGTCTACATATATCCAAGAACACCCTTCAAAATCAATCTTTGAAAGATTTGATCCTGAAAAAAAAACCAGATATTAATTAAAACATGGATAGTGTGTATCAGCATTTGTATATTTTGAGATTGAAATTTTTTTTATAAATTGAATGATAAAAAATATGATTAACTCATCCTCTTTTTATTCTATTCCATCAAACATTAAACTCTCATCCCAACTCTAGGGTGGGATACCTATATAAGGGGTTACATGGGTAGCTTCATTACATCCTTATATATCTCTTTCTACCTTGGCATCACTACCGTCCCAAAATGATCCCACAGAATCGAATGTGTTTCTGCTCTCTCTCTTGACAAAATTAAGCCGTTACGTCTTTCTTCTCTATTTTAAGCGGTTTAGAGAACAAACGCACATTAAATTTTTCCAAGAGATGCTGATATGCTCATAGCTATGGGACCATTTTAGGTAGGTTATACATGGTCAACTTCTGTTAATAATAGGATAATAAAGCATATGTGAAAGTATTCATGGCGTTGCAAAACTATGCAACTGGTTCGCTCGAATGCCAACGTTGGAATCCTTCATAAGAAAAATTGTTCAAGAATCCCCTCAAAATTTTCTCTGTCGCTCTGACTTCTTGTACATCTGACAGAAAACTCGAGTGCATTCGGAAAAAAACCAACTAAAGGTAGGCAACCTGTATTTTCTTATCTCAAAAAAGTTTTCTACTCCACATTATCGCTTCCATCGCTTTCTTCCTTCATATCACCACCATCCCAAAAGGGTCCCATAGCTATGAACATATCAACATCTCTTGGAAAAAATTGAATGTGCATTTTTTCTATCTAAACCGCTTGAAATAGAGACGTAATGTCTTACTTTTGTCAAGAGAAAGAGCAGTTGTATGTTTGATTTTGTGAAGAGAGATTGATGTGGTCATAGTAGTGGGATCATTTTGGGATGATGGTGATGCCAAGGTAACAAGAGATATATTAAACTCTCAGCCCAAATTCTTTCTCATCGTCTGCCTCAAATACGTTACTATTGAATCTGCTTATGTGCTTGGGCCAACTTATCCCTCAGTCATATTTCAGGGTTGAACCACTTGAGAGGCTAGGTTTCCAAATAGTATTGTTCGGGCAGTGGTTTCATTCATTACTTAGATCCTCCCTTCCATGCACAAGTCGGAGAAATTACATATCTCTTGTGGGTAAGGCAACATTCTTATTGCAGTTACTAGCTATTGGAGGGTGGGGGTATAGAAAACAGTGAACAACTCTTCACCGATCTAACCTATTTCAATGTGACCCAAAAAATAAGATAAGTAAACAAATCCCTCACTACATAAAACACAGAAATGCAATAAGAAGAGAAGTATACCGAGGATTCGAGTATTTCAAATTCCAGAATTTACTATTAAAGCACAGGAATTCGTGTATCGCATACATGCTTTCATTGGCATGTATTGAATGCAATGATCATGAGAATTAACAATATCACTTTTTTTTTTCAACCACAACATTTAGAATTAAAATTCTGTAGAAAAATTCAAAAATTAGAACCATGCATGTTGCACTGTCAGAATATGATTTGATATCAAACACATTTTACAACATCCATTTTCATGAAAATAATAATAATAATAATAATTTGAAAAAAATACCATCTACTATCTATAAATATCTTTCTATTCTATTGAAAAGTATGTTTTTCCATTTTACAACCAACCAATTTTCAACAAATACCAATCAAAATAGCTATACTTTGCATGCATAGTCCCACTTCCTTAAAATTACATACAGTGAAATACCAAAATCAGCAAAAGAACATTGTGTTCTTGACCCATCATGAAGTTTGGGAAAATTAAAGATAAAGATATGAGAAAAGGAACATTGTATATTTTGTGTGGATCAAATACAGATTATTCGAATCGTATTACACTAAGGTAGGGTAATACAAGTGATTCAAATGGTATTATGAGGAAATGAATGATGCTTTTATAATAACATGAAGGATGTTATTATAAGAAGATTTTTAAAGAAAAGTCTAATAAGAGAGGATATATAATGATATAGTTATATTTGATATATAATGATATAGGTATATGTGTAAATAATTTTTACAATAATAATATGTAAGTAAGATTGGTTTGTTGAGTAGATTGGGTTGTTTACATATTTTTTGAACAACAATTTATCACTGTAGAAATTGTTGAGTCTTATAGGTACCATATATATGTGTGTGATGTAATTGAGTGATGTTGATGTGTAATAGAAATAGAAAATTTAATTTTGTTTGTGATTTAATTGACTGATGTTGATGTGTAATAGAAAGATTAATTGTGTTGATATCATAGCTAATATCTATGGGTTTTCTTCTCACACTAGAGCTTAGGAAATTGTGAGAGGAGTGAATTGTCTGTGGTTGCGTAGGTTGTGAGAGGAGTGAATTGTCTGTGGTCTATAGGTTTGTCCAAACTGGTCTAAATTTTTAGTTCGACTACTGGGAAATGGGGGAAATGTGTGAATAACAGCTCAAGTTTATTCCACCCTAGCAATATGAAAATTTTCCCATCCAGATGACACTTCCACTGTCACGGCCAACAAAGTTATTGCATGGGAAATCATTTTCTCCAATCACTAGTTATCTTTATCTTTAATTTTACTCAACTCTACCTAGAAGCCCATAATGGTTGTACAGATAGAAATCGAACTGTCATGGATTCACAATGACTGTGTCCACCACAGTGCCAGGAGGAACATTGCCAGACCTCAACTGTTGTTCTTGATAGCCAAGGAACAGTCTGGTGTGATGTCTCTTCTGAACTACTGTGAAGGAAACAAGAGGATTGTAGTTTCTGAAGAGGGCCACTGCTTCTCTGAGGGCATCTAATTCTGAGTTGAGAACCATATCAAATTGACTCTCGCTAACACCATCTCTGAAGAAGAGTATCCAATCAGGAAGCTTGTTGTTTACTTTGAAATAATCGTCTAGTAATTCCTTAGACATCTCCTCGAGTTGTTGGATGTGTTACACCATAGCTACCAAATTCAAATTCCGAATTCGATACGGTACGATAAAAATTTGAAGACATCTCCTAGAGTTGTTGGATGTGTTACACCATAGTTACCAAATTTGAATTTTGAATTCGATATGGTACGATAAAAATTCGAATGAAAAAATTTTAATTCGGAAAAAAATTGATAGTATACATCTTAATTTGAATATATATACTTTCTTTTTTTACATATTCTGTTCATTTTTGTCCTAATTCATTTTAAAATTTAAATAATTTCTAATAAATATATATGATATAACAACATTATATATATAATTCACCCCAAAAGAAATAAAAATCCAAACTTACTCTTCCCTCCAAAATTTAAAACTAAAAAATCTAACATACCTTTTCAGTATTCAAAACTTATTTATTTGTTTAAAATTCTTATTTAATAAATAAATATATTTTGAAAATCACCATTATAAATCTATTTATTTATGTAGAATTTGTCAAAAGAAAATATATATTAAGAGAATGAGTATTTCACCCATTCATTTTTTCTCAGGCCCTCCAAAACGTGGCTTTCCAACCCTACAAAACAGGAATGAAATTAAAAACAAAAAAAAAAAAAATCCAATTTCTCAATTGTTTATATTTTGTTTTTTGTTTTTAAATACACACAATTTTAAATATATTGAGACTTATTATGTAATCCTAGCCATCCCTTTGAAATTCAGTTTTTGTTTTCTTTACAATTTCTTAAATGTTTCTATTTTCCTTAATTTTTTTTTTAAATACACACAGATTTCAATATGTTGAGACTTACTCTTAATCCTAAGAGATCTATTTCAAATTCAAAAAAAGGAAAATTTCCATTTTCTCCATACTTTCTATTTTCAATAATGCTTGTTTTTATTTTCAATAGAAAATTTTCCAATTTCTCCATTGTTTCTATTTTCAAATTCAAAAAAAAGAAAAATTTCTAATTTCTCCATTCTTTTTATCTTCAATAATGCTTGTTTCTATTTTCAATAGAAACTTTTCCAATTTCTCCATTATTTCTATTTTCACAATGCCAAAGCATATCTGGTCTTCTATCCCTTCACAATGCCAAAGCATATCTGGTCTCCTCACTTGTGATCCTTCTAACTCCTTAAAAAAACACGAAGTATTATATCTGGTCTCCTCACTTGCTGGCCTTCTAACTCCTTAAAAAAACACAAAGTATTCTCTTATGTTAAAATTGTTTTCTTTACAGACATGCCTAAACGAAGAAAATGACTCAAACGAAGAAGAAACTAGCTCAAACGAAGAAAACGACATACGAACCGAATTTCAACAAATTATTCGCTGCTCGAATCTAATGGAAGAATTTCCGAATTTTTTGCATCGATTCGGATGAATTTCATAACTATGTGTTACACCCTGTGACTCTGGTAGCTGACTCTCATATTATAGCAATTTCTCCAGGGCCAGTTGATGCTTCCAACCACTACGGCAATGGAAGAACCTGTACTATCCCTCGATCCAGGATGATTGACATTTGTGCCAATGTACATGACATGGTCATTGCCAAATGTCGTTAACTGGCGAGACAGACTATGAAGAAGAGCAGCATTACTTCCACCCACTTTGGCATTCATCTTCAATGCCAAATTTTCCAAATATTTAGATGCCTACGATTGAGCCGCTCGATCAACGCATTTATTTACATGCTCAAATGAACAACACTGTGTTACCAATCCGACATCTATTTTGGCAATACGCTTCAGAGTTGTATACCCTTATGTTTTTCCTCCATAGCGATGATTAAAATATGTAATTTCCCTTTGGATCTTCCCTACACATCTAACACAAATTTTATTGAAGGCCTTTCATGTCATTGAATAGGGACATGGGCTTATAATCCAAAATGAGGGGAGATGGATTCATGGCCACTCCAACGTATCCACACCTTCTCACCAAGGAAGACGTGGACATCTAAATCATGTTAGTTAGAGAAGGTGAAGGCCTGTCCCAGCTGAAGCTTAGGAGACACCATTTTTCAATCCACCTCCCATCAAAAACATGGCTAATCATAAGGTTCCACTGTCGATTTTCTAGGGGTGGAGTTACTTGCCTATTTCAACCTTAGATTCCTTTACACTCTCCAACGTTCTTTCTACTTTAATGGATCTGAATGAAACAGAGATTGAAGACATCTAGACACTGCTAAATCCCTCGACAGACTCCTACGCAGAAGCCATCGATGTCGAGCAACTAGCTTCAGCTGTAGGAGGAGGCACTTGCATAGGGATGGAAGGTACCCCAGAAGGCTGCTAAGTACTGATATTAAGATCCCTCATTTGGGAAGCCAAAACAGTTGCAGGAATATTAGAACCTACCTCTTCCTCTTCCCTAGCCCTGGCCTTGACCCTGACCTTGGTCTCTCTACCTCTACCTCTTCCGCCAAAGTTTTCTCCCCGATCCATAGCCAAAGAAATGAAGACGAACTACCACGATATGAAATTAAATGAAATCAGTATCAAGTCTTCACATAATGCTATAATCCGACCTGCTCTACAATCTTCCACACTGATATAGAGGGAAAACTACACATTTAATTTATAATAAATGCAATGAAATTAAAACTGAATTTCCACTGCAAGAAACCTTGAAATCCACGAAGAAGAGTGGAGTAGTGGTGCTTCCTCCGAATTAAAAATATTAGTTATGGTTACCACTTTACTTTTTGCCGAGATTTGAAACAAACACCCTTCAATTTTTTTTCTTTCAGATGGAGATAATAAGATTCATTATTTTTCCTCAATAGCATTACAGACTACAATGCAGATTGAAATAAATATATACGAAATGCAGAGCACTCAGTAGCAATGATAAATATCAAAATTTCAGTGTAACATAAGTAGCTATGAGAACCTACTAAAATTACTAGGTCCATAAACTATTCTTCGTACCCTTTAATGGACTGTAATTGGCATGTACCACAGCGAAGAAAACGCATCCATGGATTAACATAGAAGACTTGGAAAGGTTAGTGCCTTTGCCCAATCTCTCTTTTCTGGGTATATCCAAGAACACCTTTCAACCTTCAAAATTCTTGAAAAATCCGGTCCTCCTCCAATATGTCCCAGAAGAGCTGAAAGATCCGATCCTCTAACGCAAATCCGGTCCTCCTCCAACCTGTCCCAAAAGAGCTAAACTTCAAAAGACCTAAATATAGGGTTTTTTTTAACTCTTCCCTCAGAGTTAAATATTTGTCAAGTGCCGCCAAAATCTGGTTGGGCAAACACTATTTTTTTTTTATTTGTTTTGGGTTGGGTTTAGTTAACTTGGCGAGAATTTTTTTTATTTTTTTTATTTTTTTTTATTATTATAGAATATTTAAATTTTTAATAATTAATTTTCATATATTAAAAAAATAAAAAAATTTTAATCTATTTTAAAAATAAAAATAAAAATACTTAATCAATTAAAAATAATTTTAGTTTGTATTTTTCAAATTAAAAGTATTTTTAATATTTATCAAGAAAATCAAAGTGACTTTTGGATGGATTATATTGCCAATATTATTTAATGTTCAATGTATTTGAACGATATTTCCAATTCTATTTAGTGTTCAAGTAATAGAATGAAGAATTATTAATGTCTTAGGAGCACAAGAGGCCATGATTATGTGACATCAATGATGAGCAATGTTATTAGAATATGCCAAAAGAGATCAAATAATATGCAAACAAATAAAAAAGTTAGGCCTCCTTACTCACCTATAATGCAGTGATGCTCCTATAAAATATAAGAAAGGTATTCACATCTCCACACATACATATAACAAAAGAAGATGAGAAAATTGAAGGAAAATATAAATCTAACTAGGATATAAAAGATGTGTTTAGTATTTTGTAGAAGGATATCAATCTCACACCTCACAGATATAATTGAAGCATTCATTTGAGGTGATAATTTAAGGAGAGGATCAAAAAAAGTGTGAAGAAAGTATGATTCTCAACACTAGATAAGCATGTGAGAGAAACATGTCACAATAGGACTGAATATAATCCTTTCATTGCTTGCAAGCTTTGACAATAGAATGCAACTCATTGCTATAGGTTGGGCATCTATGAAAACCATCGACATAAAGTGCCTCGATACAATAGACCATCAAATGTTTGTGTCGTGTGGGAAGTACAGCAACAACATGAATGATTGGCTCATAGGGTCCCTGTTGTGTATCCATTCATTGAAAAAAACTACTTTCCTGATGGAATAGAAGTGAAAACTGATAGTTGCAAAGGTAGAAATAATGGCATCAAAGATAATATTGTTTCCATAAATAATAGAACCTGAAATAGGCTCATGAATGTCATCAATATCTATTGGAGGTGATACAATGAAAGTATTAATGAATACAAAATTTGTGTTTAATAAGATATAGATCATCAAGATGTTGAACCATCCAATGTAAAGATGGTTTTTTGTGCACCAATGGTCTATTCACATAAAATACCTTATAAATTTTCACTTTGGGATACCCCCAGGATTTAATAAGTAATCCAAAATGAGAGGATTTTTTGCTAAGATGATTGGTTCCATATCAACAACCATTATGTTTAGCTCGAACATTTTAATAAATCTATAGTGATATCCTTTCGTGTCCTTAAATTGTAGCACCCTAAGACATCTATTTTCCATCATGTATGAGAATTCTATTAAAGCCATATATATCATAAATTAGGGCATATAGTATATTACCCTAACAATATCTACTAAAAAAAAAATTTATGAGAACATGCCAAAAATGACCCAGCAGGTACCCAATTATCATCATGAAAGAGAAAAGTAATAGAAAAATATATTGGCAATGCAAGAAAGTGTTTGTAAGACTTCAAACAAAACTAATGCATGGATGTTAACATACCAAGATTCTAAGAATTCCCAAATGATTTGCTCATTAGATTGGCTAGCCTTTCATTAATGAAAACAACCCATGAATCTCTTGCTATTTCCTTTTCAAATAATGTTTTCATATTTTTAGAAGGGACATACACCAAAACATCTATTGAAGGACTCAAGGATAAAATCCACAAGAAATTTCAAAACATGCTACATGAATCCATAAATTGTTGGGGATTCTTTGAGGATTCTAGCAAATGAACCTAAGTAAACCAATGCATAAGCTTAGTGGATTTCTACTTTTCCTAGATATATAATTATTTTCACTTTCACCCTTGATTTCTTTTATTATTAATACATTGCTATTAATTAATTCATTTTTCGTATTGCTCTATTTTGTTTTTCAGGTTCGAGAGGAATAATTTAACTTTTTTTATGGTAGCTTTTATGGAAACAAAAAGGTAAAATATATGTGTTTAAAGTGAAATTCTCTCCTGTCCTCTTCAAATTTATCTACTCTCAATCAATTTCATTTTACATTTATTATTTATATATATTTTTAAAACTCATAAACACCACATTATTTCCATGGGCATGACCCTTTATTTTTTCAAATATTACGCCCCTTATCTATGTTCTATAACCATTTTCAAGTATTAAGGGTTCATGGAAACTATATTCATATTGAGTTGTGTGGCATTGATGGATCCAATGCTTGGACACATTTTGTGGGTGCCTCCCATCATGGGGCGAGAGTGTAGCTCCCACTAGCTCATGTTTTCTCTTTCATTTCATCCTCAACAATCAAAACCACCTTCTAAGATTGAATAAATAAAATTGAAATCCACCTATTAAGGAATCTAGAATGCACGTGGGCAAGACTCTAAAATGAACATAATTGTAAGATAAGATTCATGGTTCTTTCTAAGAATTGTGTGAAGCTCTGTTGAGCATGGATGCTCTTTGGGATAGTTTAATTCCCCCATAAGTGGCTTTCATCCACAACCCCTTCCCATGAGGTTTGAACAAGACCAATTAGGGACTAAACTCCACTCAAACCAATTGGTCTACACCTCATGGGTATGATAAAATTTTACAAGCAAGGGTTGTCATACAAAAAATTGGTGTTTGTCTTGACAACAACCATAACAATAGATTATTATTTTATTATAATCATAAAATCTGAAAAAAAAGTTTGCAAATATAGAAATACAAAAATTATCTAATACCTAATAGATAAACTAGAAAGATAGGTGCAAAGAAACTAATCACTACCTCATAAAAAAATTAAACAATTTGTAATGTTTTATTAAAAAAAAATCAATCTTTTATTTATATTTTGATAGTGAAAAATTCCATAACTCATAAAAGTACAACACTCGAAGCTCCATAAAATTAAACAATTAAAAAAAATGCAATAACTATAGCAGAGGAAGCAACAATATTGTACATATATAACAACAAACATATGATGATCCTTTCTCTACAAATACAACCAACAATAAATGTGTTCCATAGCATTTGTCGCCATATTTATAATACAAATATAATTCGATTACAAATAAATATATAGTTATGATATTTTTTTTAGATGGATGCTAATGTAGGGACTCTTTTAACCACAACTTTAATTACGAGGTACTTTTTTCATGCCAGACCCATTTAACGCTATTAATCCTCTCTAAATTATAAAATAACATGTGTCCACCAAATGTTTGTCATAGTGGTTATCACATATATTTCAAGATTTTTAAAACAACAACTACTATATATTTCATGCCTCTCGGGAATATCAATGGAGGTTTCTAGGATCAAGGATATTGTGCTTGTGGACGACACTTCTTCCACATCAGTTCATCCCCTCTTTTAAGTACGATAGGTACTATATGCATATTGTTAGTTTGTGAAAAATATTCATGAAAATCTTGATTAGCATGCAAATAAAGAAAAACTTGCTTCCTCAGACAAACATATATGCATTTTCCACGACTGTTGACAAAGAAATCATTTTTCAAGTCTTATGCTTCATCATCGTTAGGGTATCCCTGATCCCCTCATCGTGAAGGGCGTTTATTGGAATGAAGCTGGAAAGATATACCCTGAGTCAGTGTCTCCATGCACACCGTAGTGAATCACACATGTTTTGGACACAAACAAATCATTGTACATTTCAATAATGTGTAATTATTGTTAATGCCAACCCAAAAGCCTATTACTATAAATTAATTTTATCAAGGGGTGGAGGTTAAGCGCTCATGGTTGCATGAATATTGAGCCATTAACTCTATCATGTGCTTTCATTTCCATATTTCCTCGAATTTTATCCATCATGCCCAAAAGGAAATGTCAAATAAAATTTCATCATGTCTTTTCTCTCATAATATTTATATAAAAGAAAAAATAAGAGCAAGAATTGAATAATGCACACTAGGAAAAACTACTGAAGCTATATTATTATCTTTGGATGCTTCCCAGAAGTGCATTGTTTTAACTATATTTCTAAGATGTGGGGCTTCGCAATGGCTAGGTGAATGAATTACCTAGTGTCATAAAACGACCAAGATTAGGAGGAAGGGTGAAGAAGGAATTAGAAATTTCTTACCATTCCAATTACAATGCCTCTAGAAATATCGAGAAATGTCTATGATGTGTGGATCTTACTCCTCATTACAACAGTATTCTTCATCATCATCGAGGTTTTTATACTTACCCATTACTTAAATATATATCCTGCAAATGTTCATAAAATTTTGAATTTACAGATCCAATGATCTGAGAAAATGTTTATTTTAGATTGAATTCTGGCCATAGTGTCATTAAAGGTGTGACTTAGGGCAATTTTCTGATTCACAAACTAAGGTTTCTTTTGCACGACTTCACAAAATAATGTTGAAGCCTATTTCTCACCTGCCAATCTAGCCTAGATGAACTATATGGCCTATTTTTCAATCTGGCTTGACTGAACTTCCATCAACTAGCAATCCAACCTAGATGAAAGTAAATGCTCTAAAATAAATTTTACAAGACTTCTCCAAAATCCCCCTATTACATTGCAAATAATAGACTTTATGGAAAAATAAATCTACAAGATATTACTAAGTTTCAGAAATGAGATTCTATTAATAAACTAAAAATAAAAACAATCTCTATTTTGTCACGTGGAATTTAGAATTGCAGGAGTCAAATTCCCCTAAATCTGGGTTTGATTCTTAGGTGTTTAACCTCTTCAAAACCTTGAAATGCCATGCATTGTCCCCCTAAAAATATGCCAACTTCCCTTTAAACAAGAAAATCACTAGAACCTATGAGGCGCCGCGTGGCGGCCTCTGGTTGGGCCACGTGGAAACTTCCCATTGGCCCACCAAAATACACTGCAAAAAATAAAATTCAGCCAGCTCACACTTCAGCATCAAAATTTCAATTTTTCATTCTGGAGTGATATAATTAAAAATTACTAACATAAACAATTAATTCATATACTTGATGTACTTATTATTTGGTCATATTTTTATTCTTGGACTATAGTAGTCATTTACGTTAATCATTATTAATTTTGTCACTTATCTAGTCATATATTTTAGTCCCAGACTAAATTAGTCATTCTAGTTAGTCGCTTTTAGTTTGATCACTTATTATCTAGTGATATATTTTATCCCTAAACTAAATTAGTCATTTAAGTTAGTCATTTTAAGTTCGGTCACTTCAAATTGCTCAAATTTAGTAGTAATTCACTTGAAATAACTGTGGTGACTAACTTTTTTAGTCACCTAGTCGCTAATTTTATCATTTTCTACTAGTGGTATAGTATTTTACATTGACACAATTGTGTTTTTTTAGAAAACAAAATATCTGTATCAAGGGTTAGCTCCTTGTTCATTAGGCTTGAAGAGGTTGTGTCATTATGAGTGATCTATTCATTGCTAACTCTTTATGTGTGAGACCACTACAAGCTCCATGCCAACATGAAGTGTAGATATTGTGAGAAATTCTTATTTAGGTTTTGAAAATTATCTAGTTGTTCTAAATTTGGTATACATGTTAATAAGGGCATTACCCACGAACACACACCCTCGAGACCAATACCTAGTTCTCTAAAAATCAAATGGTACCAATATTATTAGCTAGAGGTGAAGGATTCTCCTAAGAGGTTATTTTGTTGGTTTGATGTGTTGCTTTTTTCCTTGGATACTAAGTGGTTAAGGGCTTCAAGAGTTAAGAATTAAGGGCCAAGGGCTTGGGGGGAAAGGGATTTAGCGGTTAAGGGATTAATAATCAAGGGATTTAGTGTTATGGGTTAAGGGGTTAGGTTTTAAGGTGTTTAGGGGTTATGGATTAAGGTTTAAGGGACAGGAGTTAAGAGAATAAGGGGTTAGTGCTTAGGGGGTTCATGGATTCTAGGTTATGAGTTCATGGCTTAAGGTTTAATGCGTTAAGTGTTTGATGGCTTATGAGTTATGAGTGTAGGGGTTAAGAGATTATGGCTTCGAGGTTAAGGGATAGGGAATTTAGTGGTTGGGTTAATGGCTTATTAGTTGTGATAATGGGGCCCTTGATACCCTTATCACCACTATCGGGGATTCCCCTTTCAATTTCTCTTGTTACCTTCCCTCTAGGCCCCCTAGCCCCTATGACATTAGGTCTTAATCCCCCTTCTCATTCTCTAATGTGTGGATTATAGATCTTATTAAATCATGCTTGGACATCCCACTTATACCCAGCCATGCTACTTGTGTGTCCCCTAGTCCTGTTCAATACACCACAAAATACAACTCCCACGTCCTTTTTGGTCATCTCATTCAATTTATCGTAACATTATGGGTGAAATTGGTGTTTATGTTGTAAATATAACAAAGAAAAAAATTACTTGTTTTTTCTATTAAGAAGATGTAGAAATTGATTGTCATGATTGGAACGTGTGTGCATCAATCTACATTAGCTTGTTTTTCGATCTTATACATGAATAATCATTTGGTAATACTCCATCCTATCGATGGAGTCTGGTATCACAAAGGTATCTATGGGTAGTTTGAGAGATTCTTTTGAAGCTTGTGTGTTGTGGTATTTAGCTCCTTGAGAATGTATCTGAAAGATAGCTAATCTAAAGAGTTGGGGGAATCTATGATATCCTGTAGGATGGGATGTAGGTAGATGTTTTCTATCATGAATTATTGACCCAATTGATCATGATTTTTGAATCCCCCATGATCTATAGGGATTTGACTCTTTTGATGGATGCAATTTCGAGAAGGGTACAAAGAGCAATGGAATCAACTAAGTTGTTGGAGCCTTAACTTTGGGTATATCTTACTTTCTCGCTATAAGACTAGGAAAGGAAGAGTACCACATCGACTTTGCTGCTAGGTGGTATAACTTGTGCAACACCATCACAGAAGTCATAGGGGAATCCAAGAGGGAGTGGAGGAATTACCAAAATCACTTATTTTTGTGGTTTAGGATGAATCTTGTCTTCCAAACATTATTTTTTATCAATTCAATTGTGATCTTTGTTAGAATTTATCGTGAAAATAATGTGTTGTTGTTCCAATCCCACCAGATATTGTTGATTAGAATGCATGGGAAACCTTTATAATAATATTCCATGATGTTTAGTAACTAAGTTTTGAAATTTTCTTCCAAGCTTAGATAGGACCCCAAGGCTATCATGTTCAATTTTGAAAGGGTGGTGGTGATGACCTACACTGTGTTGGGACAAGAGATAAATAAGTGTGAATAAATATCATCATATTAATTTCCTAAAGCATATATGTTGGGATGATTCGTAAACTCTCATGGATATTTCTCGTGAAAAAAATGTGTTGTTGTTCCAATCCCACCAGATATTGTTGATTAGAATGCATGGGAAACCTTTTTAATAATCTTCCATGATGTTGTGTAACTAAGTTTTGAAATTTTCTTCCAATCTTAGATAGGACCACGAGCCTATCATGTTCAATTTTGCAAGGGAGGTGGTGATGACCTACATTGTGTTGGGACAAGAGATAAATAAGTGTGAATAAATATCATCATATGACTTGCATAAAAGATAGATGTTAGGGTGATTCATAAACTATCATGGATATTTCTCATGGAAAAAATGTGTTTATATTCCAATCCGACCAGATATTGCTGACTAGAATGCATGGGAAACCTTTTTAATAATCTTCCATGATGTTGTGTAACAAAGTTTTGAAATTTTGTTCCAAGCTTACATAGGACCACAAGCTTATCATGTTCAATTTTACAAGGGCGGTGGTTTCTCCATATTATGGGTGTTGGCCTCTCTATGAATAGTTGCTCCATCGCAACATGCAGCTCCACATCGGACATCTCTTCGGGGCACGCATCCTACTCATTCGACTTTTCTCCCTTCTCTCTTCGGGCTGGGCTCCTATACACTTGCCTAACTTCCTTAATGGCCCCTCCCATTCTTTGGGATCCCATTTGACCTTCTCTTTCCTTTTTCATCTACGGTACCTTTTCCTTCTCCTGTCAATTACTCTCCTACTTTTCAAATTATTTCATCCCCCTTTCCCGCCACTTCTCAACAATCTGCGCCCTTCGATGTGCTCGTCACTCTCTCAGTCTACTAGAGGTTCCGACATCCATATCCCTATTCCCCTTTCTTACTTAATCGTACCATCTTTCCCTCAATTACTTCCCCTAGTACTGCAGGTTTAAGTCTCCATCTCAGGGCTTTGGAATGACATCAAGCCCTCATCCACCATTAGAGCTTTAATCCACAACGGGATTTCCTTCAAAAATTATCCCCGCAATCCAGATCTAAATATGTCTTCGTCTTTTGTAAAATATTGGTAACAATTGACTACAAATTCCACAATGTACCCCTCCAAGGTCGATTGTACCCAAAAATCTACTGCTCGGGTTACATCAATATCCAACTGATGGAGTGATACTAGATATATGTGCGTCCAACTATGACAGACTCTAAGCAATCCTCCTGGGAGTGACTTGATTAGAAGTCTCTGCAACCAATTATAAATCTCTTCAGGAAACTTTCCCTAAAAAATTCCATACAGGTCACTCGCAGATTTAGAAAATAAGACCCGATCTTTAATAGTCTTTTCCCTCTATTTTCGAAGTTTTTCTTATTGCGATATGAACTGATCTAAGTGATTATAGCACCAACTTCGTAGTTCCTTCTTGGAAATCCATGATACCATGATCTAACTTCTAAATGAGTTTTCAGGTCCTGAAACGGAACCATTTGTTGGCGAAAAAGGATGTCTCTAGGAAATACTCAGGTTCAGGCTTGAGGCCAACAAGGTTTTTTCTATGGTCTAGAACAACGCTGATATTTTCACCCTACTCCAGGGAGTAGGGCATCTCACCCTAGGCATGCCATGACAGTAGTAAGATTATAATATAGATCAGGTAGAAGAAAAATGTAAACATGGATAATAGCCATGGGAACTTGGAAGCAACACACATATCTCAACTCTAAGAAGGAACTACCATTCATCAACACATGTTCAGAATACTGAATTAAAATTTAATTTAAGCATACATTCATCTTAATAAAATAACCATCAATCAACTCATGACATTACACACAAAAACAACCCGATTTCATTATCAATAACAAAACAACATACATGTGCTCCGCAGAGTCTATAACAGTTTTAGTCCAGTACACAAACTTCTCACAGAGCTCTGGTGAGGCTCTGCCTTTTCCATCGGCCTCTCACTGCACTGACTAACTAGCTTAACTCCTCCTCTGCTGACTGACTGCCTATTTATTTCTCCTCGAGTGCAATTGTCAGCCCTTCCTTTTTCCCCACTCCGCTACTTTCCGCTTCCTCTTTATTACTGGGAGTTCTACTGATTGTTCTTGTCTCCCATATCTTCCATCTATGTTGTTCTCTGTCAATGTTGTACCACCTATCTTCTGGCTTTCCGCAACCATGACATCTCCCTATCTACCTTGATTCCATTCCACCACTTGTACTCCAGCTCTTCGCAACTCAAAACTGTTCTATGCCAAAACAAAGGCCCCAACAATAAGATATAAATAAGTGTGAAGAAATATCATCATATGACTTGCATAAAGGATATACTTTGGGGTGATTCGTAAACTATCATGGATATTTCTCATGAAAAAAATGTGTTGTTGTTCCAATCCTACCAGATATTGTTGATTAGAATGCATAGGAAACCTTTATAATAATCTTCCATGATGTTATCTAACTAAGTTTTGAAATTTTCTTCCAAGCTTAGATAGGACCACAAACCTATCATGTTCAAATTTTTGAAATTTTCTGCATGCTCAATCTTCTGCTCAGGTTCCACCCTCCTTTGGATCTGCTATCTCCACACATATTGAATCTGCAAACCATCTTCTAGATCTAGGGTCTATATTGCAGAAATAAGCCTCGCTCTAAGGGTCACAACCACTCTTATTCTATGCAAATTTGTCACAGTCTTAAGGGCATACCTTATGAACTAAACATGCTAGGAAATTGTCCTAACTTGGGCACTATACTTATGTACTTCTAATTATTGTAGAACAAACCCTATCCACCCATAGAGAAAACCATGACTCTTGCATCCATAAGAGACTTGACTTAGCTCATATGGATCCATATATTCTAGGAATTTCTTTGACTGAATCTTGATATTAAATTCATATCTCAATGTCGACCCTCAAACTAGGGTTACCTCAGTGAATATCACACTTGCGTCTACTTTTGTTCTGCCTCTAAATTAAAGTGCAATCCCTCCATTTATGTTATTCTTTATCACAGAACTTGCAGCCTAATAACCACCACAAGACAAGATTGTATCAACCCTCTCTTCCATTTCATGTAGAAAATCTAACCAATGGGATTCAATCTGATCTTTTAATGCACTAAAACAAGATCTTGAATCCTTCCTACAATTTGCGGAAACAAAACACGATCACACAATCACATATAAGTAAGAGAAATAAATTATCAATCACAGAACACAAGATGTATTTGGGGAAAGAAATTGCTCAAAAGCCCTCTATCTCTATTGTGTATTAAGTCAAGGAATCATGAAACAATACATTGCTTAATCTCTCATGAGATTCTCCAGCACTTTGCCAATTGTCTCGTACTAATCTAGGAAAAATAGGTCTAGTACTTAGCCAATTATCAACCTGCCTTGCTGACACTATTCCTAGAGAATTGGATACCTATTAATTAGGAAAATAAGCCTTCCTTGATTGTGCAATCCATCATGGCATCCCAATGACTTTTTAATTTCACATCGGAAATTTTGTATAAATACAACTGATAGTTATGTTCCCTTTAACCTCTGTCTCAATTGGGTCTTCCTCGGAACTGACATGCATGCAACTATTAATAGTGAATTATCAGTTATCTGATTGATCACTCATTGTGAAATAAATCGAATTTAATTTAGTGGACCTCTCACTAGCTCATCACTCAGTTAGAACTAGTTAAACTGATTTTAACTCAATTAATTGAGTTAACTAATTCACACCTACATCCCACTAATGCATCAACTGCAATT
Organism: Pinus albicaulis; assembly: GCA_034641835.2. NCBI lineage: Eukaryota > Viridiplantae > Streptophyta > Pinopsida > Pinales > Pinaceae > Pinus > Pinus albicaulis. Next base: position 1,250,945,634 of record CM076578.1, on the reverse strand, counting down.
GGACCCCCAAAATATTAGAATCCCTCTACATGCCTCATCTTAGACCCTCATGATCTAGACATATGCAAGAATGCAATAAAATACATAAATAAACATAAACACAGAGATGCACTAGGAATAACACTTCATTTCATTAATATCAAATACTGAAAAATGCTTACAGAGAGAATGGAAAACAAACTAGCTCGGGCGATGGTAGCTTATCTCTAAGAAAAGATGTGCAGCTACATGATTTTGAACTGTGTTACAATAAGGCTCAAATTCCTTTTTATTATTGAAAAATAAGAGAAAACCCTAACCTAAGTGTTAGCCCCCCCATGGAATTCTTGACAAGAAAACTGGGGGCTATGTCATTTTGGAGACCTTCAAGGAATGCATCTCCCCTGAAGACACATCATCCTTGAGGTCTCTTTGTGCCTTGCCTTATGCAAGCCCCCTCTGCTATTTCCTTCCCTAAGGCCTACATTGCCCCTCATACCCCTGCAAAACACCACAGTTTTACCCTTTTTCCCCCTTGACCAAAGGTCCCCTTTCTTCCCTCTAATCCCACCATTACCCTCTTAAATCCTCCCCTAAGTCTCCTTTAAATCTCACCGCTGCCCTTGGTTAAACCTTTGCACCCTTTCTCCTCCCTATCGTTATCATCCTCGGGCCTCAAATCGCATTAAAATGGGCCAAAACCCACTCTCCACTTTATAATAGGGCTCAGCCCCTTTCCGCCAGCCCCTTTAGCTATTCCCCCATGTAACCAAGCGTTGGATGCCTTGCGATTCAATCACAAATCCGCCCCATCGCAATATCGCAAAGCGCAAGTTCTCTATTTGGTGCCACTTTCCACTATCGCACTTTCCGCCTATGCGATTTGTGATCATCGCAAATCCCATCTATCGCAAAATCCCATAACCGCATTTTCATTGTTTGTGTCTAATTGATCCATCGCAAATATTTGCGATGCGATCGCACAATCACATTTCCCCCTCCATCGCATTCTTCCTTCCATCGCATTTCTGCCGATCGCATCTCCCTCTGTCACAAGTTCTCGCATCGCACATCACCCTGATCGCAATATCGCATCGCAAGATTTCACGATTTGCGATTTCTCCATCTCCCTGTTTGCGATGCGAGCCCTGGGTCCCACTTCATCACATTTCATTTCATTCCAGTCGCATTTCTTTGTATTTTTTTCGAAGTCCAAAGTCTAAGACTTTACACTAAAGTCTTATGTTTCGTAGTTGTTTTCCGCCCACTTTCTTATATCGTTCCAATGCTCGATCTCCACCATTGATATTCGTCCCCAAACCATGATCCGACGATCTGCACTGCATTCTACCACCAATCCCTATTATTCATGAGTCTTCACCCTTCCGTTTGCATTTTTTGCCACCATTGTGTAGTCAAAGCCATCACGACGCCACGCTACCACTTCATCCACTCTCCCATTGCATTATTTCCTGAGTCCAGTTGCGTGTTTTACAGGGTTATGAGCAGTAGAAAACTGCCGAATTTCTCAGTCTCTGTGACAGTGACAGAGAATGCCGAAAAGATGAGATGCAAAGATTAAATCAGTAAAGCCAAGCCCGGGAGGGTTATGGACAAGACTGCATTAAAAGAACTGGATCGAGAAATCTGCACAATCTTCTCTGGGGCCATTAAAAGTGCATTCTTCTCCAACAGGGATATAAATAGAACAGCAAGGAGCTTAAAGCATGCCAATGAAGATTTTTGAGCCCTTTGCAGTGTTTTGAGAGGCAAAGTACCAGTTTGAAGAATCCAAGGATCAAGCAGAAGGTCATGTGCGCCGTAAAGATAACATCCGGGTTTATTCGCCAGTAGATGTTTCTTCATAAGGAATAGAGTGCCCATATAGCATTTACTATGCCGTGTTATGGAGATATTTTCTACCCTGGAACAGCCCCAGTACTATCAGAGCATTTACTTCATCAATATGGCAAATTTCCCCATCATTTATTTATCTTTTGTTTATGCACCAATAGCACCGCACAGTATTGCAGTTCGAGCACATTGGAGTCAAATCAGAGTAATCCACAATCTAAAGAAGATCATTCATGCACCCAGGGAACATCAGAAATTAATGCACAGGTCATACAGAATAGGTTTCGGCCCTCTTTCTTCTCAAGAAGTTTAATACTGCATTTAGTTCTCCACCTACCTCCTCTACTCCTCCGGAGTTATAAATTGGGGAAGAAAATTATTGTAAGGTTGTTGATGAGATATCAGAGAAACATAAGTATTCTCCTCTTGAGACAAGTTCTCTGTGTAACATTGTGAGATAGGCTGAGATTTGATGTATTCAGGCTGAATGTTCAAGCTGTGGGCAGTGTTGTACCTGATTGGTGTCGTGTTTTAATATGACAAGCACATTTCTTTAGATCCTGATCTAAAGTAGCTGGTGATGTTTTCCTTTTCTCTGTATTTGTGATTGACTTGCTTTCATCTCATTACAATTCTACTGGCTTGCATCAGAACTTTGACATAAGATTCGCCCTTGCTAGGTGCCTTATGTTGCTGCTCTCCTAGCCTTCTATGTTTTCTGCTTATATGTGTGTCTGAATATTGATTTCATTGGTCTAACCATTGTAGTGGATGTTATTGCCTGCTCTCTGATGTATGGATTAGTGAAATTTATGTTTAGAAGTTCTTGTTAGGATTTAGCTGGAATATTTGGGAACACTAGGGATTAAAGTTAGCCCTGTCCACTAGGATCCTTGTGCGACCAGTTTACCTTTCCAAGATCCCTTGTTTTGCCTCTGATTTTGTCCAAGCAGGTCTGGAGTTAAATGACCTCTAACTTGATCTATAGACAGGATTGGATGGTTCTCCTCCTTTCATTCTCAATCCTTGATGTTCCATTCCACCAATCCTCCTTAAGATCCAAATGCTCTAGATGACTAGCCCAACTGAAAGCTTGCACATTGAACACTACTACATTTGGCAGAAATTCCGACACTTGGTTCCGACGCTTTTGACCAAATGTCGGAAATTTCCCCAGATTTTTTCCATCCTGCCTGAAACCGTCGCTATATCGATGTTTATAGAAAAGTGTCGCAATACCGACACTTAGAAAAGTGTCGCAACTGCGACGTTTGGAGGAAGACGTCGCAATTGCGACACTATGGCCGAAAGCGTCGCTATTGCGACGGTCCTCCAAATGTCGTAAGTGCGACACAATGTATAAGTGTCGCAACTGCGACGTCTGGAGGCCTTCGTCGCGATGGGGAACCGCCCTACCATGCGTGCGTCTCACCGTGTGTACATATATACGCGTAAATAAAAATAGAAACGCGCGCTGCATAAAAATGATTTTGTTCGGTGGTATCCGTCGCCAATGGCCCCATTGCGTACGATATCCGCGCGTGATCAATTCGGCTCTTCTTGTGAGAATAGCGTTCGCGCTCGCTTCGTCGCCCTCGGCTCTTGCTGTGGCCTTTCCTAGGGCATTCGCCCTTGGCGTTGGCCTCGACTCTTCCAAAACGACGTTAGCCCTCAGCTCTTGCAAAATGGTAAGTTCTTACTGCAGGCCCTTCCTCCTATAGTAGGGTTGACTCTATTTGGGTTTTTTTGGTCAATTCCGTTGGATTGTGTTAGGCTGTAGGGTTCTCTCTAGATGTCAAGAATCAAGATTCAATACCCTCTATTATCTTCATCACCCAATACAAGATTTAAATTTTCCCAAAGAAACGCTTATTAATTTGGCAGCCATTATTTCTCCCTGCTTTAAAAACCCTACATTTAAATGAAAACAAGCATTGCATTTCAACTACAAAAATCTTTTAGTGTTCAAATGTACATGTGTGCATCACTTGTGTAGGGTATTCCTTTTCCACTTTCACATTATCCAAGAATGTGTGCAGTATAGTTCATATTTTTTTTGTGATTTAGATTATCTTGAAAAAGGAAAGGTAAATTATTTCCCATGGAAAAAGAAGGTTTTCCCTTTTTATAGGTTGTTTGGACTTATGTGGAAAAATTTATGGTATGCCTTTCATATTATGTAGTTTAAATTTGAATTAACAGATTATTCTACATGAAAATATAATTACCTATGTGATGTTCTTCATCACTAATTAAAATTATAGGGTTTCAATTTCCTAGACTATAACTCATCTGATGCTAAATTCTAGGTTCTCATTGGTGGATCACTCTTCCATTGATTTCCTTTCCCTCTGGATCTTGTCATACTTTAAAAGTCATCAATGATACATATATTATTTCAGGTATCCCAAAAGGCTTTATAGTAGAACATATTGTGAAGTTTTTTTGACAATTGAGGATTCTTTTTAGAACTCCAACGCGGTCTATGCTATCGAGTTATATACCAAGCAACTTGTCCTTAATAACCACACTATGAGGTAGGTTCAACCAGTTTGAACTTGTTGGGACATAGCATATGAAGTTGTGTGATGAGTCCATATCACGGGTCTATTATGGTGACAAAAGTGAAGACACGTAATGATAGTTATTATTTTAACATTACTAGAAACATTTTCGAAATTATCCATGCTATCAAGATGTCAAAATTCCAGGCATTAGGTGTCAATACTCGTAGCTAATAGATAATAATAATAATATAAAAGAATCACAACTTTATTCTTGAAATATGATTGTTACACATTGGTAACCTAGTTCATGAGTTACTATCACCCAAAGACTACAAAAGAAACTTAAAATATAAATTAAACCAACATGAGAATCCAACTAAGGGTTTCTCGACAAAATCATGCCATAACCTGGCATTTTGAAACCCAAATTTGAATCCATCATAAGTAATACAATACAAACTCAGATGGATTTTCAATGCATGTTTGCATGCTACACTTATTCTTTGTCTAGATATCATTTTTTAAATGGAACCATTAGTCAAGCCCACAGTCCTTTTTATGTGAAAAATTTCAATTCTATTTGAGCTCTTTTTTGCTTCACCACCTCCATAAACATATGCAAACATACATCATGATCTTGGAATTCCATTACATATGTATGTGCCAATGTTCCATAATCATGCCCCATCATCAATTTAAGAAATTTCCATTGAATATCAAATTATGGAGGGGGGGGGGGATTTTTGCTGCAACATTTGGCTCAAAATCAGGGACCATCTTCGTATGAGGTGAATGAGAACTATAGATATTTGAAGAAGTATATTAGTGCCTTTTCCTCTGGCCATGGAGTCATATATAGTCATCCATCACAAAAATTTGTCTTTGATCATTCTCACCTTGAAAGTTGCAAAAATTCATGCCCTAATTGAAACGACACTAAATTTGAAAGATATAATAAAAATGCAAGCTAGAAGTGCCCTATCAATACAAAGGGAAAACCTTCCTACCTACCCTAACCGAGATAAATTTTGATTGAATAGGAAACATGATATTGCCAATGGAGTTGATCCAACAACTTGTTAAATGTATGGGACTAAATCATGCATTTGATTTCCAGGGAAACATGCGCATGAAGAGAAAAAGTGCAGAATTAATGGAAAATCCATACATGCCACCTATGAGAACTACACCAAAAGGTCAAAAAATACTTAAGGCCTTAACTTAATTTGAATCCAAAAATGACAAAACAGGATTAGTGAAAACACGAGAGTGGTGTGGGTGAACAACATAAATAAAAAGTGAAGATACCTTTCCCCAAGATGCCTTTGTCACCGTTGTATGAAAACATTTTTTCCTTTCCCTTTATACATGCAAGTGAATGCATTATAGGTATGGTGTTTTCCCAGAATAGGAGAAGCCTACTTAAATATATCATTCGTGGAGTGAATGTTTCCTTGACCCAAAACCTCATAGAAACTTATCACTGAATTTGATGTTGGGATGGGATTGTAAAGATAACAACCTATTCATTCCTACAAACTAGATTCCTTCCTGGAGTTAGGACACAGAGTATTGAATCAAAGTTGTAGTTTCTAACTTCTTGTATTGGTTCATCAATCTTGAAATTCAGACATCGCATGTCTTCATTGCTTCATGTTTGAATAATTTGCATCATATCGTACAATAGGAAATTAGGAATTATGATTATTATTACTTTATGGATATGTTAAGTTACTTTTAAGTTTGCATGGTTTAGTGTGAAATTATTCTAGTGTGCCCGTAGGCCTGGGTGAAGGAATGCCAAGGACTGAGAACCCTAGTTTTTAAATGGTATTGTTTCTTATACCCAAAAACCCCTCAACATCACTTCTTATTAGTTCTTAACAATAATGTTGTAAACAATTTGAGAATTGATATAGCAAAATCTCGCACTTCTCAAGATAAAGTCCTAAAGCTAAAGTGTGATACCATGTGTAATTAAATAGCCCCATTGTCACCTCACCAACCTCTTTTCACTTCGGGCTAGCTCTCCTCCAACTCAAGGGGGTTCTCCCTAGTAGATGTTAGGGATCTAATTGCCCAACCAAACCAAGTCAAGAGCCCCCCTAACTCTCTATGTTTACTACTATCAATCAAAATATTGAACAATAGGGTCAGACATGCATCCTGAAGATAAAATTGCCAGGGTATTTTTGGGTAATTTCAAAGGGAAAGTCCCCAAACACATATAATCAAGGAATTATAACGTGATTACAAACATTAAATATCAAAAAAATCATTTAAAGGATATTGAAAGGAAAAAGGTGATGGAAGATAGAAAGTGCCTTACTTAAATGCTCTAAGGATTTTTCAATAGTTTCTCCAAAAGCTTCACTTCAAGGCCCTTCAAGATCGTCTCCAACAATGCTATACCATCAGCTTCAACAATGTTGCTCCAAAAATGTCCTCAAGGTCTTCACAACAAGTTTACTAGAAGTTGCTCCAATAATATATTCAATAAGGTCTTCATTGTCAACTCGTCTCTTGTTTGGGTGCCTTAATGTGCAATGACATGTTTCCAGGACTGAATTCAATGCAAGGCATATTTGAAACTCTAAATCTGTCTTCCGGTGTCTTATTAGAAATTATTTCAGTTTTCATTTTGTGTTTTCAAGTTAGATATTGTTTTCAAGTTTTTACATTTATAATTTTATTGCAATGTGGTAGACTGATTAGAGCAGTGCAGGAACAACCCCGAGACGGGATGATCACGGAAAGAGGCCAGCGGAAGAACATGTAAAGTGCCAACATTTCTCTATCTTCATGTATTTTAGTTATTTACATAATTGAAATAATATTAATTTTGTTAAAATATGCAGACACCTAGCCATGGTATGCCTGATGATTCCCTCTTTGAGGAAGAGCTTTCTTCATCCCTATCTCCAGTGTTCTTGTTGCAAAAAAAGGCACGACATGCAAGGTCAGAATTTAATACTTTGATAGACGCGCCTCAAACACCTGAAACAGAAGAGAGGATAAAACATCTTATGAACCAGCTAGAAAGATATCAGGTAATAATAAAAAGTCAAAAGGATATTTTTTTTTGTTCTGCATGAGATGAACTGTGATAGTTTGATTTTTAATTTTTACATTGACTAAACTAACAAAAAGTTCTTTTGTATGTAGCGTTTTCTGGCACTTGCTGAACCCGGTGTTGGTGGTAGTGGGACACAAGGGCAAGAGATTTCCCAACAACCCTCTTGTACACCTTCTACTCCTTTAGGTGCCAGCCAAGAAACACACCCTGCCCAAGCAGACACCCAGCCAACCGCTGAACGTGTTGGCAATGATGAGGCTGATATGGCCAACTACATTATTGCGTTTCCTGGAGCTACACGTGTCAGCTCCACAGGAACCATTAATGGCACGTTGTTGGTGAACGATGAAGGTGTCCCTATAAGGATGTACAACTCCCAGGTAAATTTTAATATTTTAACTATTTCATGTACTTTATCTAAAACATATTTATCATGATTTTTATTTTTAAATTAATGATAATATCTTCTTCTTCTTCTTCTTCTTCTTCTTTTTTCTGTGTAGGAAACAATGAGTTCTACAGGATTCTAGAGAGCCATGTGTTGGTAATTTTTGGCCCAACCATACGTACAGGGTGGAATTCCCAGAATTCCAACCTGAAAAAAGAACTTCTATATTATCTAGAAGCCCTTTTTGGGGTCGGCACATTTGACAGAACAGCGGTGGCTCGGGTAGCCGACAAATATTTGAAATATACCAAGGACACCTATAGGACGCAATTGCAATTTAACCTTAGATATGAGCGTCCTCTCGTAGTTCCATAGAGTGAGTGGAGAGCACTCATCCATGACGGAAAAGAGAAAAGGGCAAAGAAAGAAGGAAAAATGCCAACTGGACCCGCAATGTAAATTACAACTTTAATTCAATAGCTTTAATTTTCTCTATGTCTAAAATAAAAGTGTGCTACATCATATCTGACTTCAATTTTGTTGATGCTAGGTTGCCTGAAACCTCAAAGGCAACCAAAGCTAGGATTGAGAAAAAGGGCCATCATAAGCTAGTCCAGGGCGGCTACTTGAAATTAGCTGCAAGAATTGTAATTAAGTAGCTAAACATCTTATAATTAATTGTATCGCCTTCCAACGTTTTTGTAATCCTATCAAATATGATTAAAATACACAATCATATGTAATGTAGGGTGATGACTTCGGAACAGAAACTACAGAGGAAGATAAAAATATCGCTTTCCATTTCGGCTATCAAGTCGTAGTTGAACGTCGCAGAAGCTTGGGGCAGGTCCCAAGATCCAGAATGCCTGATAAGGTAAAACATTAACCTTTCAATATGTTTGTTTTCATCCATAAATTTAATGTCTAACAACTTTGTTTAAATCAGGGGAGCAGCACTACCGACGAGGAAAATAACCCAGTTTTAGAGCCAAATGTCGATGATCCTCATGTGCAACCTGATCATTGTAGTGGGGACCAGGCCGACAATGCTACTATCAGTGAAGGTCGTGATGGTAATTAATTTCCACTTATAATTTTTTCTAATTATACCTTGATGGTTGTCCTTATAACTTTTTTTGTTTAAATGACAGAGAATGTTTCCCTTGAGGATCTTACCACTAGAGAGGAAGACAGGGCAACAGTCCCAACGACGACAACTGGTGCACCAGGTAAATAATCTCATTGCAATTTTTTTTATTAATATTACCAAACTAGTTCAATGATATTTAAAAACTGACAATTAAAATTTAATATTATCTGTTTTTTTAGGCGATGCCCCATCACTGGATGAGACCAGACATCGTGACTATGCAACTAGGTCAGCGGCGACAACTGGTGCACCAGGTAAATAATCTCATTGCAATTTTTTTTATTAATATTACCGAACTATTTCAATGATATTTAAAAACCGACAATTAAAATTTAATATTATCTGTTTTTGTAGGCGATGCCCCGTCACTGGATGAGACCAGACATCGTGACTACGCAACTAGGTCAGCGGCGACAACTGGTGCACCAGGTAAATAATCTCATTGCAATTTTTTTTATTAATATTACCGAATTAGTTCAATGATATTTAAAAACTGACAATTAAAATTTAATATTATCTGTTTTTGTAGGCGATGCCCCGTCACTGGATGAGACCAGACATCGTGACTACGCAACTAGGTCAGCAGTGCGGGTCGAAAGGCACGAAACAGGAGAAGAGCATGATGATATTGATGATGTAATTAGGAGCTTTAGAAATAGGAAGAAGAAAAAGAAAATTCGATAATGTAAAATATTGTATTATTATAAGAAAAACGTTACCATACTTGGAACGTTTTTTGTGTTATATAAAAAACTCATTTTTCATACTATTTTTATGTCAAGCATTAATTGCAATGTTTCCTTGCGTACTTTTTGTTGAATTGTTTTTTTATTAGTTATTGAATATTTTTTTTTTATGCTCATGAAAGTAAAAAATGAAATATAGATTGGGTATTGGGGAATTGAGAGTAATGTGAGGGGGGGAGGGGCCATAAGAGCTTCCACCTTCACGTGGTTGGCCCTGTTTAGTAGAGAATAATTTATTGGAGCGATTTAATCTTGGAGCAAACCTCCCTCGATCAAGCGTAGCAACAAAAAAGTCACTTTTGACTTAGTTGCTACTCTTTCAGATCGTGGGAGTCTTGTTCCAAGTTCATGCGACTCTAATAAATTGTTCTTGAAACGAAGAGGAGCTTATTCAGGTATGTTTTGACATTTTCAACATATGTTCTAACATTATCATAAGAATGCATCTTAGAGTAAAAAATACTACATCAATTACTTGTATTTATTGTATAGATAATGATGGATTTTGATTGACTTAGCAGTGCAGGTGCAAATCCTCTTGCATCATGAGCAATACAACTTGTCAACCAGGGTCATGTCCAAGATATTTTTGCTTGTGCGCTTGACCAGGTTCGTAATGTCACATTTTGTAAGTTCCTTTACAGTTCATAATTCAATATTAAGCTTGTTCACGATTATTATCTAGGTTTTTTGTATGTGTTTTTTCATCTATTTGATTGTAAGCAACTATGCATGTTTCCTGTTGTTCACTATGATTTCTCCCATTACCACTCCCAGATGAATCCAAATTTATTGTTACATAGGTTACTTTATTGTTACTATGATTTCTCCATTTACGATTTCATAGGTTACATCATGTAAAGTTGTCAATCTCAAGTTGGTGATGAGCTTTAGTTCTCCATATTTGGGGCTTTTCTGATATTTTCTCCCTCATGTCATTCCTGCATCACCTCGTTGTTTGAGCATGCCAATTGTCTACCACTTTTACCAATTGGCACATGTCAATCTCTGAGTGGTGCCACATTTCACCTATTTTCAGTGAGAGTTTAGGGTTTCTCTAACATAGCTTCAGAAATCCGATTCAGTGCCTACTTGAATATTGTCACATAATACTCATGGTTTGGATTGATCAGCATGTTCTGAATGGTTGGTTGATTCATAAGAACCACCCATATAGTCATCTTGAGATATTTCAGAAGTTTTCTCGGGTTTCCTTTTTCACCGTTTCTAGTGGGTGGGATGGTGTGGGGTGATCCATCAATACTGGTGCTCTTGTAGTAGGGAATTTATTTTTGGGGATATAAAGGAGCATTTGATGTATATATCCCATTGGATGCATTCATAGATGGGCACGAGAGGTCAAGAATTTAAATTAAAAATATGCAACCTCTAGCATGGCAACCTGAAGGCCGCGAGAGACACTGGTTAAAGATTGTTTTGTGCTGGACTTAATATAGTCGTGATTTCTTTCTATTATCTTAATGCAAATATATGGTCCGGTCTCATTAAAATGAGGATTGTGGTTGTATTTCTCTTTGGTTGTTTCTCTCTTAATGCTCCAGAAGTTTCCAAAAGTTGCGATAGTTGTTTAGTTTGCCTGTTACAACTTAAAAGTGGTTTTTAGCAATGGGATTCATGTTTTTTAAGGTTCATACTAATATGAAGATCTTGTAATTCTATATTCTGTTGAACCTTTAGTTAAATTGAGAGGAGGGGGGGGTGAATCAGTTTAACACATTCCTGATCTTTTAATTTAATTTAATGTGTGAGTAGTCTTAGAATGTAAGCAGCAAGTATTAGTATAATATAGCAGTAGACTTAATATGAGAGCAGCAGGTATTAAGCAGATGATACATATCAGATCAAAACATAAATATCATGCACAGAGACACCAGATGTAAGTGGAAACCCATAAAGGGAGAAAACCACATCTTATTATTGTTGTGATGCAAAGGCAAGCTCCAACTCCCTCTCACCACTGTTTTTCTGCAGGCACCAACCTACAGGAGGTTCCTACCTCAATTCTGCAAGCTACAACTTGCAAGGAAGCACCAACTCCCTTCAATTTTCTGCAGGCACCAACCTACAGGAGGCTTCAACCTCAGTCAGCTACAACTGACAGCTATCAAGCTGCAACTTGATAGGGAAGCTCCAACTTCCTCAATTTATCAAACTGAATGTTTGTTGATTTACTTCAGATATCAACTCTTTTATGTAGCTTCCCTTTCTGCTCTTCTTCTCTTAATCTTCTCTGCCTTATTCCTATATATTCTGCATTCTCAATATTTTCTCTCTCTCCTTCTTTGACCTCTCTTGTGCATATCAATGTGATATTATATATAGAGTTCATCACATGACTCTTTACATTCCTCAGGGAATTTGAAGTGAGTAGTCCTGACTTTTTGCCTTCTACCTTCTCATTTCTTTTAACCAACTCATTTTAAAATTATAGAAATATGTACAAATTTCCATGCTACAGTGGGATTTTGTCTTTTCCTTAGGATACTTGCCTTTGCATCACAAACAATAAAAAAATTAATTACAACATTTACATTCACATTTTTAATTACATATTTCAATTTCACTCAGCTCCTTTTTTGGATTTTGGCTTTACTGGATTTGCCTTTTCCTGCTGTTGTTAAGAACCTGTTCTGCATACACTTTGTTCACTGTCATCTGCATATTCCCTGGTTTTTGTGCTTATTCACCTGTCCAACTCATTCCTGTACATATTCCTGTCAAACCTGTAATCTCTGTGGATCTCTGTATGCTCTCCTCTTCTTTTTCTTTTTCATAATTGCATTCAAGTTTCATGCCCAATCATTTCCCAAGTCCAGGCAATCTCACAATCTCTGCTTTGTTCTACGCTGGCAGTTTCAATGCTTAAATCTGGAGTGTTAATAAATCAACCATACTCCCAGTACTTTTCAATATTTCACTTAACTGTGTGTAAATGCATCCCAAAATTTCATTGTCCAATCATTTTCCCAATCCAGGCACTCTCGCATGTTCTTTTTATTCCACACTGGCAAACTTAATAAAAACAAGTCTGGTAATTTTTAATATCTCAATTCTTCAGTTATAATCCAACAGTCCATTACATGTACATGTATTAGGCCCCGTTCACATATTTCATATTTCATATCGCGCCAATTAACCATATACAACTATTATAATCAACACAATACTTTGGTTATTAAAACCATGCAAATTGACCCTCAGCACATTTAAACATATATGCATATTCCATATACATATTACGATGCCCTTCACATATACAATCATTATATATAATATATCCACTCATATATTATTAGATAATCGGAAATCTTTTATTAATTAGAAACCTTAGTCTTCCACCGTATATTAATAACCCGTCAGACTTTAATAAACAATATAAACCAAATTCATTTTATATGACTCTGCCCCGGGCCCACAGTAGAATCAAAGACCAATAAAATGCGCACACTGTACCTTTGTTAACCCCCAGGCTCTTCCATTAAACTTCATGCGGGTCCTGCGAGCGATCACCGTCAGATGTCGGCCCACCAGATCAACGGCTCCTGTCCATTTCGCTCCGTGTCCTGGTACGATAGTTAATGCACGATGGCGCATGTTAAACGGCAGTTTTGGAATGTTGGTCGAGGACACGTGTTGATCAATAAATGGAATCGCTGCTCCTCCGGGCAATACCACTTATGGTCGATAGGCGGTGCAATGAAATCTACTTACGGCCTTTACTGTTCACACTAAACCACTTCACTATTCCTCTCGTATATATATTTGTTACTATGACTATGGTTCTGTTCTCCACAATTTCAATTTTATATATATATATATATATATATATATATATATATATATATATATATATTTTCTACGATTATGGTTCCGCCTTTTACTATGGTTCCGCCATACTCTGATGCAGAGTTCCACTCCTTTTCTCGGTTCGTTGCCTATATTATGTACAAGGGTTCTATCAAACAGTTAACCCCAAAACTCGTAGGATAATCACTACCAAGGCATCATTGGCTACCAATTTTACACTGAAGCTTATGGCTACCAGGATTCAGAGATTTGAAAAAATCAGGATTTTTTCCAAAAATGAATATTTTTGTATTTTTTTAGTTTTGCCGACTTTTTCAAAAAACTCCCGACTTTATCGAGTATTTCAACTTTTGGACCCTTGCCAATTTAATCCCGACTTCGACTTTTTCCACATTGCATTTTTGAGCTAATTCTTTATTCTTCTTTTTCTTGAATGAAGATTGCTTATAATGCTATAATCTAAAAAATACCCAATTACCCTCAAATTATATTTCACTTCAATGTTGTTCCCCTTGTTGTTTTATCATGTTTCATGTCATTTGAAGGTTTTCCATAATAATTTTCAAAGTTTCTTTATTATTTTCCATATGTGACTCTGTTTCCTATACTTTGGACTTATCTTGCAAAAAGTATGAGATACTAGGAGTTGGATATCCATAAAGGGCCTTAAATGGAGAAATTTTAGTAGATGTGTGATAGGTAGTATCATATTAGCATTCTTCCTTAAAGAACCCACTTCATCCATTAAGATTGCTTTTCTAAAGAGTAACATTGTAGATAACCTTAAAAACATTTGTTAACTATTTTTGTTTGACCATTTGATTGTGTTTGATATGTAGAACTCATGGCAGCTAGTGTTTCTCCACTCATGTTAAATAATTATTTCCAAAAGTTTCTTATTACTATTACTTTAGGAAAACCATGAAGACTATGAATTTCTTTCACGGACACTTCTGCCAATTGGCTTGTTGTTTATGTACTTTGAGCTCTACAAAAAAAAATCTACAAAATTTGTCTATATAAATGACCACAAAAATGTAATACTTACCTTTATATTTCAGTAACCCTGTAATAAATTCTATTGATATATCTTCTAGTCTTTGAATATGTATGCGGAATGGTTGAAGTAACCCTAGAGATTTTACTATCTCTCTTTTATTTATTATGCAAACCTGACCTTCTCTTACAAAATTTTGAATATATTTCTTCATTCCTTCCAAAAATATATTTTTTGATCCTTTGAGATGTTTTAAGGAACCCTGCGTCCTACCATCAGAGAGACATGGGACTCCCTTAATGTTTGTTTATTCAAATATGCTTGCGTGCATAAAAATATTCTACATTTGCACCAAAGTATATCTCTCTTTCACTCCCAATGCTCCATAGAGTTCATCCCATCCTTTATAAATTTTAGTTTCTGTTTAGTACTATTGTCATTTTTCCATTATGGCAAGCTTCTTCTAGCCACCTAGGAATAGAAAATGTAATTGGATATAAATTTGAGGCCTCTTTTATTTTAGAAAGAGCATCATGTACTAAATTTTCCTTAACCTTTTTGCAAATTATCTCAAAATCAAAACTTTGCATTTTTTCTCCTCATTTTTGTTAATATTCCAATGAAATCCATAGCTTCAAAAAATACTTTATGCTATCATGGTATATCTTGACTTTAAAGTACCTCCGAGTGATATACTATCCCCATTTTTTATTGCATGTAATATTGCTTCCATTTATTTTTCATACGTAGATTTCACCAAATATTTTCTTTGAATTCCTTGCTTTTAAAAGCCAATGATATCCCTTATTGTGTTAATATTACGTAAATTCCTTGTCCTAGTGCCTCACACTCTACTATGAATGTTTTACCAAAAGTAGGTGCAACCGATGTTGGTGTAGAAGACATGGCATCCATTAAAAGAGAGAATGCCAAAGTAGCCTCATCATTCCAGATAAATGATATTTTCTTCAAGAGATATGTGAGTGGACTTGAACTGCATGCATAATTCTTAACAAATGATCAATAATATCATGTAAGTCTAAAAAATCTTTTAAGAACCTTGATTTTCTTAGGAATAGGTCATTTTGTAATAGCTTGCATCTTTTGAGGCTCCAAATTCACTCCTTCCTTTAAAACAATATGAACCAAATACTCGAATTCTTATTTCCCAAAAGCACATTTTGATATTTTTACATAAAAATGATTGTTCTCAATAACTTATATAACTTTTCCACATGTTTACTAGTGTGGTATTCCCATGATTTATTATAAATATCTGTATTATCAAAGAAAACCAACACAAATTTTATAAGATGGGATCAAACAAAATTGTTCTTAAGTCGAGCCCGCCGGACTTCAAATGGCAATAAACCATAATTCAAACCAAATTCGCGTTCCAAAATAGCCTTCTGACGTCGGCCAATTTTGTGATGCGAAAACCAAATGAATTCCGCCCTAATCTTTTTCGGTTCCGAAGTTGGGCTAGCGTACGGAGGGAGAGTTGTGACGCGAATTTCTTATCAAATTCATCCTAATCTTTTTCGGGTCAGGATTTCCACTACGCGAGCGGCCCAATCATCAATCAAAACCCACCACCCTTTTGACTTTGTAAATAAAACAAATTGCGTTTGCGTCATTTTCACTGGTCCGTGCACTAGCCAGTCTTCCATGCAACAAAATTCAAAAACCAACTGTTAACGCATACTGACCATTACCTTGCTGAAGAGAATTGAAGCCGAGTATTTTAGGGTTCTTCTATCATAACCAGCGCCTATTTAAATACGTTTCATTTCCCGTAAACAGGTATTTATTCAAATTCCCCGCTAAACTCTGTAAAAAATCCTGGTTTTAGTTTTAATTCTGCACTAAGGTTTGAAAAGAAGTTTAGTTTGGTCTTTTTCGTTCCCAGAACTGCAATTATATTCGCAAAACTGGTAATTGTGCCCCTTTTCCACAAAAACCCAGAAATTCCATTTCTGAATCCACAAGAACCAGAAATGGAAGTTCCTGTAGCTCTGAATGTCGTGCCCATCAATGCCCCTCACAAGGACTTGGATTATTTGCCTTTAGCCGATATGGATTTTCAAATTAAGGACTTGCGTCTCAGTGAGAATCCTCTTTGAATATTTTTCCGCTGCAGAGACAATTATTTGAATGGTTCTGACATCTTTGGACTTTGGGAATCAAATCTTCCTATGTACCTTCTCCCCTCAGTCCATATTTTTCCTGAGTTAATCCATTATTGCTACGCAAATTATGATCCCAACCAACGAGCAGTTTTATCCCAAGTCAAAATGTCCTTTTCCTAATAACTGCTCAGTCCATAAATGAAATGCTACAATTCCAACCTGTTCAAGCTCTCACTCCCCTGTCCATGGCTGAATTACTTGAGAAATCTACTAAGTTATCCCATGAAGGATTGTTCCTTTCTGTGGCTTATTCCATGTTACCGAAATCGACTAAAAAACCCCCTCCTTTAAGTTTATACTTTCTTTCTTGATGAGGGTAGACTTGTTTCGCATGATGTCTTCTATAATGAGCTTTAATACTAGTGAGTATGTTGATGGAATTAACCTAATGTTATTATCCGGCTATCCCTAAGACCGATATCACTATAACATCATCAAGTACGATTTTGCATCTTATATTGCTGACAAAATCCATGATCAGTTCATGAGATTTGAGAATGAGAGAGTATTTAAGTATTCTTCTGTCATATATCATCTAATGATTTACTTTCAGTCAAAAAATTTCCCTTTTTATGTTAAAAAACTTGATGCCAAAGGGAATCCTAGGTCAGTCATATTTTGGTCTGCCATTACTCACAATTCCTCTGATTCTCCTTATTCCTATAATGAGTTTTTTGAACTTTTTTTTCATCCTGCAACTACCTTGTTGACAAGAGTCTCTCCTCCTAGAATTAAAATGAAATCAAGAAAGTCCTTTAGCTCTCAAAGCGGTACAAGATAGGTGACTGGTACCTATATCAAAACTACATAGAGATAAAAATATATGGATGTGAATTATGCCCATTCAAACTGCCCAAGTATGTCTCAATGAGACTCTTTGCATTAGAATATTTTAGGCAAATGAATAATTCATATATAATTCATTTTTGCAATGCAAAGAAAAATCCTCAACTCAGGATCAAGAGCCAATTAGGTCCCTTCATTTGTAACTCTAGGGAAGTTGGAAAGGAAGCCGAAAGGATTTTAGAAGACTATATCAGACTACAAAAGAGTTTCTACTGGGTGCCTTATGATCCAAACAACTTTATCTGTGATAGAAGAATGAAAAATAAACAGTCGCCATACATCCATCAAAGATTCCTAGAAATAGAACAATATGCTAATATGGATGAATGGACAGAAGGGACATTGGTTGAAAATGATAGTGAGCAGGTCAATGTTGAAAATGTAATGAAAGATCTTGAAAAGATACTTGACCTAGAATCTTTTGGACAGGTGCAGGGATCTTCTTCAGCCAAGACTTTACAACAAAATTTGCAGGAGATTAGTACAGTAGCAGTAGAATCTAAAGGAAAAGAAAAGGAGCCTGATATACAAATAATTGAAAAATTCATATTGACAGTGCAACCAGAGACTTCTAAAGAACAAGGTCAAGGACAAATTCCTCCTACTCAGATCAGTGAGCCAGAAATTTCTATTTTACAAACTCCTCTGAATATAGAAAAGGGCAAAAAGAGAGAGGCTGAAACAACTACTCCTATTGGTGGCTCTTCTGAACAACAAGATGTTAAAAGGCAGAAATTAACTCCCCTTCCAGAAGATGAATCATTTCAGAAAATCCCTGACAGCCAGGGAAGAGAAGACAGTCAGCAAACAGATATAAGTAGTGGGACATCCACTAATTTTCAAAAATAGGGAATACAGAGGCAACAAAGTGCAGAAATATCTTCTTTCAAACCTCCAGTAAAAAATGCCTGGGACATCAAAAGAACATTCATCAATATAAAGGCCAGGAACGATCCACTTAGACTTCAAGTGTACAACCAATTTTTGAAGATGGCTCCGAAAAATCAAGAAAGATTGATGTCATCTTATGACATCCAACAGGGTAAGATGTTAATGAGCCATTTCAAGCCCAAGGTGCAGTAGCCTCAGACAGCTGCAGATTATGTTAGGACTAATTTTGAAGTCTTAGCAAAGGATATACATCCTTTAGATCAAATTGAGCTACACAAGAAAACAGGTGAGATGATTTATTCTACTCTGACGGATAAATCAATGATGACCCATAAGTTGTAGGATTATTTGGATAATACTAATACACAGTTGCAGCTTGAAAAAGCCTCCTCCCAGGCTAAGGATAATAGAATCAAAACTTTAGAGGAAATAATCATTGGTTTGGGTCATAATCCTAAATATGTGAAAGGTATTGAAGCTTTGATCAAGATAAAAGATGATGATATTGCAGCTCTAAAAAAACAATTAAAGTTACCGGCCTCAAGACATCCATAGACTGCAGAAATCATCAAACAAAATTCTGAGGAAGAACTAAAGGATTTTCTCTTAAAATTGAATGAGCGACTTACTACAACTGAAAAAGAGCTTGAGAATGCATTAAAAGATAAGCATGCAAATATTCCAGTATCTACAGCAGGAGTAGTGACAGGTACAGCAACAACAGGTCAGTCAGCAGAATTGTCACAGAGCAACACTACAAATTTGAACACTGATGAATTAACAAAGTCAATGGAAGATATGAAACTTCAGGCCATAGAGCTTCACAAAACAAAGGAACAATTGGCCACTCTAGAACATAAATATGATCTTTCAAAAATGAGTGTTGCTGATAAAACAAGAGAAGTGAACAAATTAGAAAAAACAGTCAAATCATTGGAAAAGGATCTCACATTGGAGAAACCTTTAAAATAAATAAATGAAATTCTTTGGGATAATATCATTCAATCAATAAAGGATGTTTGGTCCTCAATTCAAATAATGGATGAACAGAATAACTTAGTTAAATTGGCTCTGGATGAGATTGAGAGATCAAGACAAGATTTGGGAAATATGCCAGAAGAGGCCAATAGACTTATACATTTTTTGAATACTCAGACTAAGAATCAACTTGCAGAAATTGGTATTCAGGACAGGACCAGAACAATTCTAGAAATAAAGAGAGTTTTACTAAAAGAAATCTGGTACAGAATTTAGAACGAAGGTGCTCAGATATGCAAGAAGAAATCATTGCCTGTAGAGAAAGATTGAATATTTTTTTAATAAGTTGCCCGATCCTGTAGTTGCGAGAAGATAAGCTAATAGCCCTTGATAGTTATGTTGAAAAATTCTGGACAAATATGCTAATAATCAAGCTGGTTCTTCAACGGTTCATCCGCAGTGACATTTCCTACGAGGAAAAACCTTCATAATGATTGGAGAATTGAGTTTTTATCTTACGAGCATAAATGGAAATCATTTGTTCCAAATCAGCCTAATTTCTTCGGATATATGCAGTGATGAAACACTAAGAAAGTTGCAAAGGACCAGAGTGCCAGAAGTTCAATGGTGGGAAGAAATGATGGAACTTTTGTAAAAAATTATCCTTACATAATTTTTTGCCTATTTACCATAGTATATCATGATAAAAAGGATAAAAGGATGAACAAAGGTCAAAGAGTATCAGAGTAGTTAAATAGTATCAGTGAAATGAAATAATCAACACCGAATAATATCATGATTCTGTATGTGACATGGGGTATTTTTCTATCATTATGCAGGGTAGGACTTCACTTTTTTGGATGGATATTTGGGTTCCAATCTTCGGATGTGAAAATATAATGACTTCACTGCATTTTGTTTTACTTCATATAATATATTCAAAACAACGTTTTTTCTCTTGTGAAAAAAAATGATTAATGTTTATCATTCTGCCTTCAAAACTAGCGATGCTGGTCTATGTTGTTGGTTTATTGATATGGTCTCATGGTCTTTTTATATTTTGGACATATCACACTCCTCACATGATTAGCGTTTTTCTCTATTCAAGGATTTTGGGTACTATAATTTGTATTTGGAACAATGGATGTTGGTACTCTATCTTTTGCTTTACTATTCTACATACTGCTATTTCACTTTCTTATAGATGCCTCGGGCATATTTGGATGCTTTCTCGGATTGTCGATAATCTCCATGCAGACCGGTACTGGGTTTAATATCAAGTCCCTGTATGTGACATGGGGTATTTTTCTATCACTGTCTGGGGTGGGACTTCCACATTTCTAGATGGATATTTGGGTTCCAATCTTCAGATGTGAAAATGTAATGACTTCATGGACTGTTTTACTTCATATAATATATACAAAACAATTTTTTTTCTCTTGTAAAAAAAATGATTAATGTTTATCACTGCGCATTAAAACAACGTCTTTAGTCTATGTTGTTGTTTTATTGATATTGGTCTCTGTGGTATTTTTATGTTGAGACATGTCACACTCCTCACATGATTAGCGTTTTTCTTTGTTCAAGGATTTTGGGTACTTTAATTTGTATTTGGAACAATGGACGTCGGTACTCTATCTGTTTTTTTACTATTCTACATACTGCTATTTCACTTTCTTATAGATGCCTCGGACATATTTGAATGCTTTCTCAGATTGTCGATAATCTCCATGTGGACCGTTACTGGGTTTCATATCATGTCCCTGTATGTGACATGGGGTATTTTTCTATCATTGTCTGGGGTGGGACTTCCACTTTTCTGGATGGATATTTGTGTTCCCATCTTCAGATGTGAAAATGTAATGACTTCATGGACTGTTTTACTTCATATAATATATTCAAAACAACATTTTTCCTCTTTTAAAGTTTCATTTTTTTTTTTAAATTGAACCTGTAGTCGCTATACCGACGCATTGTAAGCGTCGGACTTGCGACAGATTAGAAACGTCGGAAGAGCGAGAGTACAAAAACGTCGGACGAGCGACGTTCAAAACGTCGGACCACGTTTCGTCGGAATTGCGACAGCCTACAAACGTCGGAAGAGCGACATCCAAAACGTCGGACCACATTTCGTCGGAATTGTGACAGTTTACAACCGTCGGAAGAGTGACGTCCAAAACGTCGGACCACATTGCGTCGGACTTGGGACAGTTTACAGACGTCGGAAGAGCGACGTTCAAAATGTCGGACCACATTTCGTCGGAAGTGCGACAGATTGGGAAACGTCGGAAGAGTGATGCTTGTTTGGAAGCGATGGAAAAGGTGTCGATAGTGCGACACTTTTTAATTGCGTCAGAACTGTGACGGTATGATAAACCACGTTTTGCCCGCGCTTGAACTGTCTCTCTTGCGACGAGTATGTGTTGGAATAGCGACGAATTGGCTGTCAGAATTTCCACCAAATTTTCTAGTGGAACACAAGTAAATCCTTTCTTGACTCCATTGCCCAATGGCCTTGATGTTCTCTGAGTTATCTACCTCTGCCTAATCTCCTCTTTGCCCGTCCTTGTCTTACATTGGACCCTTCTTTCTTGTTTCCAACAACCAAACATAAACAAACAAACAAACCCTGCACCTCATACCTAGCCTAACATATTCAAACTGAAATTCAAAGACTTACCTTTGACATATCATAGAGAGATCCCTCTCTGAACCCAGGAGGGCTAGATCCTGAGGTTCCAAAGTGGTTCTATGTTGTCTCATCTTTTGGTATTGCCAACCTTGCCAAAACATGGGAACCCCAACACTAAGGAGATGTAACACCAAGAGTTTATGGGCTTCGTTGGGGGTAGTTGGGAAACCAACTTCCCATGGTTGTAATTTGGTCATATGATCTCTGTTTGATGCACATAATACCTCATTATAAATATCTCGTTGAGGACTAAAACTGACAGCACAATTTTTATGAAATCAACAAACCTTTCATGCCCAAAAAATGTCTTTTGGGTCCTCAAAACTGCTCCAGAAGTTCAGGACTCGAAAAACTGACAAAAATAGTAAATTGTGCTATAATTAAGGAAACTGAAAAACTGAAAGAGACAATGGTGATTGCCCAAGTGGAATATGCGGGTGGCCACAAATATCCACCTCAATCACCTCAACTCAAATTTCTTAAGCTAACTCAATCATCATGACTTAGTTAACTGACCCAAGTTGCTATGAGATGAAATTACAATTTATTGTCCAATTTATTTAAGGGAAAAATAAATTAGATGCCTCACATTCGTCACTCCTAGTACATCAAAATTCCTCACCAGTGTGGGTACATTTTGTTTTTCCTTTCTAGTTGCCAATTTCACTGTTTCTTGTTTCCAATTTCAACACTCCCTCTAAACAAGAAAGGAATTCAATCTATCCTAATCTGGTACCTTTGGAATTATGCATGCAACACTTCCCTATTGTTGTTTGCACCTGCAAATCCTAAAACTGAATAGCCTCCGAACAACTGAATCTGTATAATTAGTTCGTCATCAGAGTCTTCTGACTGCTACTAGCTACTGCACCTATCTAATGGACTCTTTGTGCTGCTGCTGAAATTTGCATCCGTGCTCTTTGCATTGTTGCCAACTATGATCTACGCTCCAGTATTTGACATTGTCACTATGATTTATGCCTTCCTGACATCTAACTGGATCAATATAACTAATCCTTCCTGTAACTATTGTAT
The DNA here is from genome assembly GCA_034641835.2 of Pinus albicaulis. Classification (NCBI taxonomy): domain Eukaryota; kingdom Viridiplantae; phylum Streptophyta; class Pinopsida; order Pinales; family Pinaceae; genus Pinus; species Pinus albicaulis. The sequence continues at coordinate 1,250,922,478 of CM076578.1, read as the reverse complement.
TGTGGACTCCTCGTAGCTAGGTTCGATCCATGAGACACACCATCTCAATGGACCCTGCCAAAATTTCTTATCTTGGGATTATGTCTACACATCACCCCACCTTCCACATGGAGGTATTACTACATGTGCTCCCTCTTCCCATCTAGATCAAAATCCCCCCCCTCATGGAGGCATCTGCTTGAGTGGACGCTTCGACTCAGTCTCCTCTCTGCTTCTCCAATTTTGGTTGCTCCACAACCTTCTGAGACTACTTCTAAGGCTGCATGTTGAGAGGTAATTTGTACTCCCTCTCAACAGCCAAGTCTCTAACCTCTACTTTTCTCCTCAAATATTTGCATGCATCTGGTACCTCAAGTGCATATAGGTTCTTGACTTGTGCACATTGTAATTGTCCCACCATTACAAAAGTTTCTAAAAAAGAGTTGATTTTAAATTGACGATATCTCCCTCACCCGAGCTCTGAATTGATTTTCCATATGGGTATTTTTTCATAAGGAATCCAAATATGCTATTTTTTAAAAAAAATTTACACCAAAATTTCACATATTCTCTGCAAACTCTCCACCCAAGAAATTCCTTCTCCAATAACACGTAGAAAATATAACCAACGAGATTCAATATGATCGTGTAATGTACTAAAACAAGATATTGAATCCTTCCTACAATTTTCAGAAGAAAAAAAACACGATCGTACAATCACATATAAGTAAGAGAAATAAATTATCAATCGCACAACATATGATGTATTTGGGGAAAGAAACTGCTCAAAAACGCTCTATCTCTATTGCATATTAAGTTGAGGAATCATGAAACAGTACAATGCTTAATCTCTTATTAGATTCTCCAGCACTCTGCCAATTGTCTCCCACTGATCTAGGCAAACTCGGTCTAGTACTTAGCCAATTCTCAACCTTCCTTCAGCCTACCTTACTCATGCAATTCCTATGGAATTAGCTCCCTGTTAATTAGGAAAATAAGTCTTCCTTGATTGCGCAATCCATCATGGCATCCAAATGACTTTATAATTGCACATGGGAAATTTTGTATAAATAAAACTGATAGTTATGTTCCCTTTAACCTCTGTCTCAACTCGGTCTTCCTCGGAACTGACATGCATGAAACCATTAATAGTGAGTTATCAGTTATCTGATTGATCACTCATTGTGAATTAAATCTAATTTAATTCATTCGCTGGCCTCTCACTAGCTCATCACCTAATTAGAACTATTTAAATTGATTTTAACTCATTTAATTGAATTAGTAGAAATTCTTTCGGTAATAATCACATGCAAAAGAACGTGGTCAAAGAATTTCTACTAATTTATATTATGGATCACAGAAGCTTAGATTCCAAAAATTCATTTAATTGAGTTAACTAATTCACACTTGCATGTGATTATTACCGAAAGAATTTCTACTAATTTATATTATGGATCACAGAAGCTTAGATTCCAAAAATTCATTTAATTAAGTTAACTAATTCACACCTGCACCCCATTAATGCATCAACTGCAATTGGACTCCAAAATTATTATATTAATACCTTTAGATGCCTCATCTTAGACCCTCAACTCGAATTTATTGAGCTAACTCATTCATCATGACTTAGTTAACTGACACAAGTTGTTATGAGATGAAATACAATTTATTTAAGGGAAAAATAAATTAGACGCCCCACATTCCCCACTCCTTGTGCATCAAAATTCCTCACTAGTGTGGGTGCATTATTTTTTTCCTTTCTATTTTTCCGATTTCAATGTTTGTTGTTGGAAATTTCAACATCTCAAAATTTGATGCGGCCTTCACACAAAGACACCATTGAAATCACATGCCCAGATTCTCATGAGAAATCTCTCTTAAGCTCGATCTGCCATAAGAGAACCAACAATATGCCATCCTACTTCCTAGCTCGAACTGACCATTAAGCTATGCAACATTCTTGTGAACCCTCACATGATTATCTTGCTCTTGTAGGATGATCATGGCCTCCCTTTAGACACCCTTACTCGGCCCTCTTACTCGACCTACTTTAGGACTACTTCTCTCTTCGCCCCCTTGATCAAATGAGCTCCTTATCACTTGATTTTATTTCCCTCATCCTAAGGCCTCATTAAATAATTTTTCCTAGACCTCTTAAGAACCCTCTAGAACTTAAGGATTTTATCCACTTAGACCCTAGGAAATATTAATTTTCCTTTTTATTTTTCTTTTAGATTTTAAAACCCACCTTGGGTCCAAAATCCCTTTTCTTGGTTTATTTGCCCACAAATCCTTTTGTGACCAAACTAACACAAACCCATCTCACTAGGCTTGTGGAGTACCTCCCAGGCTACATAATTCAACAACATAGTCTAGTTGTAGTAACCATAACCTGGTCAAGCTCTTGTAGTCAAGCAAGGGCTTGGTTGGGTTCCCAAGTTGAAAATTAAGTAAGGGTAGTTTTGAGGGCATGATATCTAGGGAGGGTCAGGGCATGCACATTAGGAATGAAAAGGCATGCTAACACATGTCTGACAATGTCAATGCATGATGAAGAGTGTTAAGGAGTGTCAGGGCATATCAAGGGATAACTAGGTCAACATGCATGGAAAGGAATGAATAAGAGTGTGTTTCAAGAAGTGTCATTGAATTCAAGTGTTCCAAGGATGAAGTGTGTTATCACAAAATTGTACTTGATTGGTTGTTGATCAGACAACTAAGTGTAACTGTTTCAAACCAGCTTTTGACTAAATCTTAGCCTCTTCAGTCTGAAGAGATTTTATGATATTGGTTAATGATATTCCTAAATGACTAACTCTATAGAAATTGTATCTTGTTTTTAATGATTGCAGGTTGAAAGAATGTAGGTTTGCTACCATTAGGCTTATGGAGTCAACAATTAGTAGTTTCAGTGGCAAGGTTTCTTTATATGGAAGCTAAGGAAGATAACTTGGTTAAAAACATGTTGGATGATGCCAAAAATATTCATATTATGCATTATGAATTCACGTGTGGGTTGGGTGCTTTTGAGTCATCTTTGAAGAGGAATAAAAGTTTCATGAGCACCATAAAGAAAAGAAAAAACATGAAAACAACATGGAAGATTGGAAATTGACTTGAATATCATTGCAGATGAAGATGAACCATTAGAGTTTGAACAAGTCACCAAGAGACGTTGCCCTCACTCCAACAATGGCTTGTTTTCCAAGTTTGTTGTGATGAATTTGTTTTCAAATTGATTTTAATATTTATTAGTGTATTACATGTATTTGATGTATTATTATTTTGTTGAACATGTTCATGTATTTTTGATATGTGGTGAGAATATGTTTGTTGATTTGTCTATTTTTTTCTGAATTTTCATTTAAAGTCAGTAAATAACTCCAAGCATTTACACTCAGTCTCTCAATACATCGATTATTGTATATTTTATGGAAGATATCTTTCACGGGGTTCTCCATACTTGTATTAAGCTTGCATACATTGGTGTCTAAACATGAATCTGATATGTAAATTAGAATAAAAACAATGGAAATGTAACAAAATTTGTTGAGGAAATGCAACAGAATTATAACTAAACATTTAAATCACAATTTTACCTTTTTTATTTTATAACTGCTCAATGCTAATGTTGATATATTATTGAAGAATAATATATATTAAAAAATCAAATATTATGTGTTTGATGACTATGAGTTTTTGCACCACTAGCAATGAGTGTCAGCAATGGTGAGCTAGTGTGTTAGCAAAAGTGAGGAAGTGAATATCAGCAAGAACACAGGGGTCAATCTAAATCTGAGAATAAAGGGGTATTTTCATGAATATTGTTGATACAATAATCGTTGTGTCCTACTTCACTTAGATGAAGATACCCTCCTATTTCCATAATATCATTCCAGCAATCAATTTTTTTCAGAGTGTAGGACTTTTTATATATACTTGTTGGTGACCAGATCATTGGATAGCAAAATTTAAGACCAATCCATTCATTCCCACACTGTTCCATGTAAATAATATGTTGAGCAACCCTTGTTAAGGTTATGTTTAAGTTTATGTAGTTAAATAAATCTTTATTTCGGGTTTGTTTTCCCAAGGCATCCCACCTTTCTATACATCCTTCTAGTGCGATAGTCTCCAATATTTGAATCTGGGTTGCACAATATATAATGATTTTATGCCTCTTATAGATGATATACTCTACTACCTCTGACAAACTAGCCATCTGTTGTTGTTCTTGTGTCACCTGCAAAGGTACATAATACTCTGAGAATTAAGTTTAAAAATTTTAAGAGCTTCCACCTAACTGGCTTGATTTCTCAAATACGATATAAAGGCTCTCAATTGGACATCCCCTACCTCATGGTTGGGATTCCATGTTTTTTCAATAGATAACATAAAATTATGCTATTACAGTTCATAGAGAAAGTCTTTTTCTAGATTTTTGCAGGCCCTATATGCTTCTTTGAAAACATGTTGTTTTTCAACTTGGAAAGGCTTATTGTTGATTATAGCATTACTTTTAAACATAAAAAATCTTTCGGTAATGTACACATTGTAATTGGTTGAAGGAGTTCTGCACATAAGCACACCATCCATATATGTCTGAGTTGTCACTTATCATTATCCATCTTGCTCACCTTCCTTTGCAGTTGAGCCACTGCGTTTTTATTTTTTCCTTCAACTTTATTTATATATTTTTCCCATGTCTTTCAAAGGTCACGAATAAGTTTTTGTGCAAATAGAAAGGTATTATTTTTCCCTTATAAGAGGGTATACACGGGATTAATTTATCCTTTGGTTCCTCATCCTCTGTTTGAGCAACAATGTCTTTGGTCAGTTTGGTCTCTAGTTCTTTATCATCTGTTAGTTTCATCTCTGGTTCCTATTTGATGGCTTTCCTACCTTACTAAATCCACATTTTTCTACTGTCATGCATATAACAATGCATCTCCAACTTTCATGCCTCAATTAATCTCAATCTGTGCAATTCAACATTCTAATTTCTGAGCTGGCAAATTAAATAAACAAATCTGGAGGTTTTAATATCTCAGATCAGAGATTTGAGATATTAATTTAACAATTCTTTTATGGTTATAAACCCCATCAACAAGCTAACCCAAATTTTCTTCTTTTGCTGATGCTCACTGTTCCATCAAGGTTATAAACCCCACGATGCATAAAATATGCCTTTTTATTTTGAATCCAGCCAAACCTCATGTCCAAGGGTTGTCATTTAACTTATTCATGGCTGAGAGCCCTTTTTCCAAATAATATCATCGCAACTGTAGGTTTTACAACCGTATAACTATTATGGCCCACAACTTCTTACCATATGACTATATGTCACAATTTCCGACCAATTGGTTCTATTTCTAAGAACTCATACTTTATATGAGACTCTTAAAAACCATATTTCACAAAGATCCAACAGCCATATCAGAGTGCAGGGGATATCAAATCAAGTCTATGGGCTAGACCATATAATAGGGACTCTCGGTCCCACCACCTAGTACTTCATTAACATAAACTCTGACGCCTGTTTAAAACAAAACTTGACAAAAAATGGGGTCCCACAATACATTTAACTTACCTTTGCGTTAAATGCCAAAGGGATCTGATGGTCCATAACCCATCGTGCTCCAAAACCCAGATGAATGCTCGTCGACGAATATCGCGTTATTAACATGCACGAGGGTTAATCCTCCAAAGTTACACGATAAACCCAGTTTTAGAATACCACCTATGGACACGCATCAACCCAAGGCATAGATCATGTTCGAAAAGGTGATACAGCTTACCACTTCAAAACTTACGTGATCCCCCTGGTTTTGAATTCTGAACCGTCGTTACTGTTCATACCTCACGGTTCCATTTCATCTGCGCTCAAGGTTCCGTCTCCACTCAACGCGTACTTCCACTGTTAATATGGTGGTTTCCATTCAATTTAATGTTTCGGTTGTTCAGTTATTAACATCGGTTCACCATTTCTACTTCTTCGTGCAAGTTTTCTCGCAATTCTTAAAGCCTCTCAATACATACGTTCTACGCATGACTTCAGTTCTATATGCATGTTATATGGTTTGAACCTATAGTAGAGCCGAATGGAATTCGACCCCTATCATCTACAGGATTACAAACTAAACCTTTACACAAAGATTCATTCTACGCACTGCCCATACAATTATTTCTTAAATTGAATCAACACATTGACATAGGTTCTTAACACAGGGTTTTATCACACATTCCTCATACGCTCTCATCACTGAATATACAGACAGACTTTTAAAACAAATTATAGAATCTTACTCATACCCAGCTCATGGAGATTCAAGGCATTCTTCACACAGAAATCAATCCAACTGATGCACATGTAATACTAAAAAATTCTTTCATAATATATACATGAGTTAATTACAAAAACCTCTTGTTCAGGCCAGATCTTCAATCCGATGGCCTTCTACTCTCCCTACTTTGCCTCTTCGGCACTCTAACTCTATGCAGCACTATGCAGGTCTGTCTGCTCAGTGCCACAGAGGCTTATTTATACAAATAAACAATAATTGTATCATCTTCCATTAACGCTCAACAAAACTCTTTAATTCATACAGTTCTAATTTACCCTAATCCTCAGATAAACTGAAACTGACTATCTCTACATATTCCCACTAATCATTCAACTTCTCCTATCCTATGATCATTCAAGGGCAGTTACAATTCTCTCTACATTTAATCAAAATGAATTAAAACCTACTAAATTCACTACATAAAATTTAACTTTCTTGAAAACTAGAAACCCCTAAGTCTAACAAAAATGCATGGAATTTGTGTTAGCCTAATGCCCCTGCATCAGACTCCCCAGGTTAAAATGATTCATGATCTCCTGATCATGTGCTTTCATCCCTGTCTTCCTGGATCCCACACTTTGTTCTGCAATTGATCATCTGCTACAACATTCTTCTTCCGTACTTCACCACACTTCCATATCTTATTCTATCTTGCTCCACTAGCTGTACTTTTACATTCTCTTTTTGTCTTTCTTCTGCTACTTCTTTTGCTTCTTTGTTCTCTCGCTGCTATCTCCCTCTGAGACACTTTCACCATCAGCTTTCTCATAAATTCAATTTCTCTTTCTAATATGTCTTCTGACTGCTGGATACTACTCCATCTTGATTGCTGAACTTCTACTTCTACTTCTGCTTGTTGAGCTTTCATTTGCTGAACTCTTGCTTGTTCAGTTCTTACTGCCGCTCTTATTCCGGCTCTTGCCCCTAATTGTTGAGCCTTGGCTGTACCTTTAACTGTATCTTTAGCTCCTGTGTTAGCTTTAGTTGTATCTATAGCTCTTCTTACTGCCACCCAATCATCTATATCCTCTTGTCTTCTGCTACAGAAAAACTCTTCCTGATTGCCATTCATGACAATTTCTCCACTCTCTGATTTCAGCAATTTCTTGGACTGGTATTTAAATTTCCAATCACTATCATCACCTCTTTTCTTCCCCTGGACTAAACATCCCTTAGTCCTTCTATCAGTATATGCAGTCATAAACCAAACATCAAAGTTATAAATCTTTGTGTCTCTTCCTCCTCTTCTAGCAACACTTCGATCTGTGGCTTTAACATTTCCTCCAGCAACACTTCAATCTGCTACTCTGCTATTTCACTCTCTTCTCTAAATTTTTTTAGCAAACATTTCAGCCATCTCTCTTGTATAGCCATATCATCAATATGTTGCAAACTTGTTTCAGCATGTTCTTCTTCTTCTTCCTTGACAATCTTCAGTAATTGTCTTCCAACCGCTATCAGAATGAAATTTTGATTTTCCACTACTATAGCAGTCCCAAAAGTCTGCCCTACAAGTTTCTCTTTGTCCATCAGGCAAGCCAGTACTTTCTTGTCACCAACAGTAACAAGTTTTTGCATATGAAACATGATAGCCTCACCTTCCTTCAGCAACCCATCCTCATTCAAGACAACTCCAAGTGATGGATTGTCTTCTGTCATACCTGTCAACATAGCCAAATTATCAATTTTTAAATCACAAGACCTAATTGTCTCAATTGATGATCCAGTCACCAATTCTTCTTTCTACAATTCTAATACTTTTCCAAGACTTGGAAAATCTTAATTGTCTTCACTCCTTTGTTTCTTCACATTCTGCAATCCCCAATTTTGAAATTGAGGTCTTCTCCCTTGCATTGAATCCTGTTGATTTAGCATAATCTCTAGCAACTTAAATTCTCCATCCCATGGATTAAAATCTCCCACAAAATTCTCTTTCTCCACTTGACTGTCCAACTGTGTCAGATTATCTTCACCATCAACAAAATCTGCATTCACAAAACAATTTTTAAAACAAAAATCATAAGGCCTCAGTGCCTTTCTCTCCTCTACCAACATTTCAGTATGTTGTCCTGTAATTCTTTCCTTCACTATCAGCACATCAGTATGCTGATTCTAATCCTTTAAGCAATTCTCAAGACTGTTAGTTAGTCTCTCCTCTGCATCACCCTCTTCAAGGATGTCTCCTTGCTCTAGTTCATAAAAATGAACTTTCTCATCCTCAGTGATTTATACCTTTACAATCTGAACACCTTTTCTCTGTGTTTCTATCCTCTACTCCAAAACACTTAACTCATGCCACAATCCTATCATCTCATCTGAGAAAACATTCATACTGTCTTCACTATCCTCCTTTCTATCATAAGTCAAGTTTTTTGCTGTCACTATCTCTTCAGCCTTCATCAGAATAGAATTCTCATCTTCCATCCCTGCAATAACTTCAGTTATCTGTCCATCACTTTTCACTTGGCCATTCAATAAATATAGTTTGTCATTATTAGCATTAATAACAAATTGGTCATCATTAGACATAACTGTCATGTTCCCCTTGAAGCAATCCCTTTTATAAAACAAGGAATTTATGAATTCCTCTTGCTGCAATAACACAATCTGATCTTCCTATGAAATATAATCATCATATGTTGCTTGGAAACAGTCAACTTCATTTACCACAGTTTCATTATATGAACTGTATTCATCAACACCTGCATTCACACACAACTTGTCAGTTGTAAAAACATGAGACCTCAAGGTCTCCTTTGATGATTCAATCATCCAATGTTCTTATTGTCCCAAGTATTCTATACACTTCAGAGATTCTTCAATGGTTCTCTCTTCAATTCCTTCGAGTTGTCCAATTGACTGCTCAATTCCCAGCTTTTGGCCATCATCATAAGCTAAATCTCCTCTGTTTCCAATATGTTGGAAAACAAAACCTTTCCCCAACTGTGCATGGACATTTACAACATATCTGGCTATCTCATTTTCTTCCTTAGTGGCAACATTAGCAGTTTGTCCACCTCCACATGTTTGTCCTGCAAACATACAAAATTTGTCAGATGTAAGGCCATTTGACCCCTTGGTCTCAGTTGAAGTTTCAGTCTTCAAGTCCTTCTCCAAATACTCAATCATCCTGAGTAATTTCTCTTTAAGCTGAGCATTTATCATTTGCTCTCTCTTCATCTGTAGCCTCTGCCACTTTAACTTCTTCTTCATGAGCCAACCAACTCTCTGGCTTTCCTTTATTATCTCTATCATCATCTTCAGTTTGTTAAACTGTTCTCTGATCTCAGCTACCTCTTTCCAATATTCTTCATCAGTGAATTTCTTCCTCATGCCAATTTTCTTGGCATCTTCTTCCTCTTTTCTGTTGTGGCCTCTCTCAGAACCTCTGCTATCTCTACTATGACTATCAATAGTCATATTCTCCTTCATAAGTTCCTCACTCATCAGCTGCACCAAGCCTCTGCAACAGCAAGCTCTCCTGCTGCCTCTTACCTCACTAATCCTTTCCTCTGGATCTGGGCTTTTGGCAAGTACTGGTCCCCTCTCTGCTGGAACCTTTTGAGCACTCTCTTCTGCTCTCTCTAGGCTTCACTTTGAAGCTCTTCAAGAACACATTTGTTCTTATTTTATCCAAACTCTGTTGGGAATTCTCCGGGTTCTGCCACACTTTCCTTTCTTCACTTTAGAATCCTCTGCTGGATTCTTTCATCACTGCTCTCAAAGCTGTGATCTACTCTTGCTGAGATTTCTTCAATTGCCTGCAATATGAATTCTACAAGCAATACTTCAAACCAGAGTTTAAATAATTCTCATCAACTCACCTTCAAGGATCCTGAGTGATATTGCTATTCCTCTCACCTGCACTGCATCTTGTATGCTGCAATCTTCAAAACACTTTGTCTTCAACTCCAGATTCTGCAAATCTAAATACCTCCACTGCACACTTCTTCAACCTTCACTGTATGCTTAATCAAATCTATAAATTCTGTTAAACAGATTTAAACATCAACATTTCCTCACTGTTTCAGTACATGTGCATTTCAAAATTAATTCTCAAAGAGCTATTCCAGCTCTGATACCACTTGATGGCTTTCCTAACTTACTAAACCCACATTTTTCTACTGTCATGCATATAACAATGCATCTTCAACTTTCATGCCTCAATTAATCTCAACCTGTGCAATTCAACATTCTAATTTCTAAGCTGGAAATTTAAATAAACAAATATGGAGATTTTAATATCTCAGATCAGAGATTTGAGATATTAATTTAACAATTCTTTTATGGTTATAAACCCCATCAACAAGCTAACCCAGATTTTCTTCTCTTGCAGAAGCTCACTGTTCCATCAAGGTTATAAACCCCACGATGCATAAAATATGCCTTTTATTTTGAATCCAGCCAAACCTCATGTCCAAGGGTTTTCATTTAACTTATTCATGGCTGAGAGCCCTTTTTCAAAATAATATCATCACAACTATAGGTTTTACAACCGTATAACTATTATGGCCCACAACTTCTTACCATATGACTATATGTCATAATTTCCGACCAATTGGTTCTATTTCTAAGAACTCAGGCTTTATATGAGACTCTTGAAAACCATATTTCATAAAGATCCAACAGCCATATCAGAGTGCGGGGGATATAAAATCAAGTCTATGGGCTAGACCATATAATAGGGACTCTCGGTCCCACCACCTAGTACTTCATTAATATAAACTACGACGCCTATTTAAAACAAAACCCGACAAACAATGGGGTCCCACAATACATTTAACTTACCTTTGCGTTAAATGCCGAAGGGATCTGATGCTCCATAACCCATCGCGCTCCAAAACCCAGATGAACACTCGTCGACAGATATCACATTATTAACATGCACAAGGGTTAATCCTCCAAAGTTACACGATAAAGCCGGTTTCAGAATACCACCTATGGACACGCATCAACCCAAGGCATATATCGCGTTCGAAAAGGTGATACAGCTTACCACTTCAAAACTTACGTGATCCCGCTGGTTTTGAATTCCAAACCGTCATTACTGTTCATACCTCGTGGTTCTGTTTCATCTACGCTCGAGGTTCCGTCTCCGCTCAATGCGCACTTCCACTGTTAATACGGTGGTTTCCCTTCAATTTAATGTTTCAGTTGTTCAGTTATTAACATCGATTCACCATTTCTACTTCTTCTTGCAAGTTTTCTTGCAATTATTAAAGCCCCTCAATACATACGTTCTATGCATGACTTCAGTTCTATATGCATGTTATGTGGTTCGAACCTACAGTAGAGCCAAATGGAATTTGACCCGTATCATATACAGGATTACAAACTAAACCTTTACACAGAGATTCATTCTGCGCACTACCCATACAATTATTTCTTGAATTGAATCAACACATTGACATAGGTTCTTAACACATGGTTTTATCACACATTCCTCATACGCTCTCATCACTGAATATACAGACAAAATTTTAAAACAAATTACAGAATCTTACTCATACCCAGCTCACAGATATTCAAGACATTCTTCACATAGAAATCAATCCAACCGATGCAGATGTAATACTGAATAATTCTTTCATAATATATACATGATTTACTTACAAAAACCTCATGTTCAAGCCAGATCTTCAATTCGATGGCCTTATACTCTCCCTACTCTGCCTCTCTGGCTCTTTAACTCTATGTAGCGCTATGCAGGTCTGTCTGCTCAGTGCCACAGAGTCTTATTTATACAAATAAACAATAATTGGTTCATCTTCCCTTAACACTCAACAAAACTCTTGAATTCCTACAGTTCTAAATTTAGCCTAATCCTCAGATAAACTGAAACTGACTATCTCTTCATATGCCCATTAATCATACGAGGGCAGTTACAATTCTCTCTACATTTAATCAAAATGAATTAAAACCTACTAAATTCACTACATAAAATTTAAATTTCTTGAAAACTAAAAACCCCTAAGTCTAACAAAAATGCATGGAATTTGTGTTGGCCTAATGCCGCTGCATCAAACTCCCCAGGTTAAAATGATTCATGGTCTCTTGATCATGTGCTTTCATCCTTGTCTTCCTAGATCCCACACTTTGTTCTGCAGTTGATCATCTGCTACAACGTTCTTCTTCTGTACTTCACCAGGCTTCCATATCTTATTCTTTCTTGCTCCCCTAGCTGTACTTTTACATTCTCTTTCTGTATTTGTCCTACTACTGCTTTTTCTTCTTTGTTCTCTTTCTACTGTCTCCCTTTGAGACACTTTCACCATCAGCTTTCTCATAAATTCAATTTCTCTGTCTAATATTTCTTCTAACTGCTGGATATTGCTCCATCTTGATTGTTGAACTTCTGCTTCTGCTTCTGCTTGCTGAGCTCTCATTTTTTGAACTCTTACTTGTTCAGTTCTTACTGCTGCTATTATTCTGGCTCTTGCCCCTAATTGTTGAGCCCTAGCTGTACCTTTAACTGTATCTTTAGCTCCTGTGTTAGCTTTAGCTGTATCTGTAGCTCTTCTTACTACCACCCAATCATCCATACCCTCTTGTGTTCTGCTACAGAAAAACTCTTCCTGATTTTCATTCATGACAATTTCTCCACTCTCTGATTTCAGCAATTTCTTGGACTGGTATTTAAATTGCCAGTCACTATCATCACCTCTTTTCTTCCCCTGGACTAAACATCCCTTAGTCCTTCTATCAGTATCTGCAGTCATAAACCAAACATCAAAGTTATAAAATCTTTGTGTCTCTTCCTCCACTTTTGGCAACACTTCGATCTGTTGCTTTAACATTTCCTCCAGCAACACTTCAATATGCTGCTCTTCTATTTCACTCTCTTCTCTAAATTTTTTCAACAAACATTTCAGCAATCTCTCTTGTATAGCCATATCATAAATATGCTGCAAACTTGTTTCAACATGTTCTTCTTCTTCTTCCTTGACAATCTTCAGTAATTGTCTTCCAACTATTGTTAGAATAAAATTCTGATTTTCCACTGCTAGAGCAATCCCAAAAGTCTGCCCTGCAAGTTTCTCTTTGTCCATCAGGCAAGCCAGTACCTCCTTGTCACCAACATTAAAAAGTTTCTGCATATGAGACATGATAGCCTCACCTTCCTTCAGCAGCCCATCCTCATTCAAGACAACTCCAAGTGATGGATTGTCTTCTGTCATACCTGTCAACATAGCCAAATTATCAATTTTTTAAATCACAAGACCCAATGGTATCAATTGATGATCCAGTCACCAATTATTCTTTTTGCAATTCTAATTCTTTTCCAAGACTCAGAAAATATTCACTGTCTTCACTCCTTTGTATCTTCACATTCTGCAATCCCCAATTTTGAAATTGAGGTCTTCTCCCTTGCATGAATCCTGTTGATTCAGCATAATCTCCAACAACTTAAATTCTCCATCCCATGGATTGAAATCTCCCACAAAATTCTCTTTCTCCACCTGACTGTCCAACTGTGTCAAATTCTCTTCAGCATCAACAAAATCTGCATTCACAAAAAAATTGTTAAAACAAAAATCATAAGGCCTCAGTGCCTTTCTCTCCTCTGCCAGCATTTCAGTATGATGTCCTGTAATTCTTTCCTTCACTATGAGCACATCAGTATGCTGATTCCAATCCTTCAAGCAATTCTCAAGACTGTCAGTTAGTCTCTCCTCTGCATCACCCTCTTCAAGGATGTCTCCTTGCTCTAGTTCATAAAAATGAACTTTCCCATCCTCAGTCATTTATGCCTTTACAATCTAAACACCTTTTCTCTGTGTTCCTATCCTCTACTCCAGAACACTTAACTCATGCCACAATCCTGTCATCTCATCTGAGAAAACATTCATACTGTGTTCACTATCCTCCTTTCTATCATAAGTCAAGTTTTTTGTTATCACTGTCTCTTCAGCCTTCATCAGAATAGAATTCTCATCTTCCATCCCTGCAATAACTTCAGTTATCTGTCCATCACTTTTCACTTGGCCATTCAATAAAAACAGTTTTTCATTATCAGCATTAATAACAAATTGGTCATCATCAGACATAATTGTCATGTTCCCCTTGAAGCAATCCCTTTTATAAAACAAGGAATTTATGAATTCCACTTGCTGCAATAACACAATCTGATCTTCCTCTAAAAGATAACCATCATATATTTCTTGGCAACAGTCAACTTCATTTACCACAGTTTCATCATATGAACTGTCTTCATCAATACCTGCATTCACACACAACTTTTCAGTTGTAAAAACATAAGACCTCATGGTCTCCTTTGATGATTCAATCATCCAATCTTCTTGTTGTCCCAAGTCTTCTATACACTTCAAAGATTCTTCAATGGTCCTCTCTTCAATTCCTTCAAGTTGTCCAATTGACTGCTCAATTCCCAGCTTTTGGCCATCATCATAAGCTAAATCTCCTTTGTTTCCAATATGTTGGAAAACAAAACCTTTCCCCAACTGTGCATGGACATTTACAACATATCTAGCTATCTCATTTTCTTCCTTAGTGACAACATGAGAAGTTTGTCCACCTCCACATGTTTGTCCTGCAAACATGCAAAATTTGTCAAATGTAAGGCCATTTGACCCCTTGGTCTCACTTGAAGTTTCAGTCTTCAAGTCCTTCTCCAAATACTCAATCATCCTGAGTAATTTCTCTTTCAGCTGAGCATTTATCATTTTCTCTCTCTTCATCTGTAGCCTCTGCCACTTTACCTTCTTCTTCATGAGCCAACCAACTCTCTGGCTTTCCTTTATCATATCTATCATCATCTTCAGTTTGTTAAACTGTTCTCTGATCTCAGCTACCTCTTTCCAATAGTCTTCATCAGTGAATTTCTTCCTCATGCCAATTGTCCTGGCATCTTCTTCCTCTTTTCTGTTGTGGCCTCTCTCAGAACCTCTGCTATCTCTGCTATGACTATCAGTATTCATCTTCTCCTTCATGAGTTCTTCACTCATCAACTTCACCAAGCCTCTGCAACAACAAGCTCTCCTTCTGCCTATTACCTCACCAATCCTTTCCTCCGAATTTGGGCTTTTGGCAAGTACTGGTCCCCTCTCTGCTAGAACCTTTTGAGCACTCTCTTCTGCTCTCTCTAGGCTTCAATTTGTAGCTCTTCAAGAACACATATGTTCTTCTTTTATCCAACCTCTGTTGGGAGTTCTCCAGGTTCTGCCACACTTTCCTTTCTTCACTTTAGAATCCTCTGTTGGATTCTTTCATCACTGCTCTCAAAGCTGTGATCTACTCTTGCTGAGATTTCTTCAATTGCCTGGAATCCGAATTCTTCAAGCAATACTTCAAACCAGAGTGTAAATAATGCTCATCAACTCACCTTCCAAGATCCCTGAGTGATCTTGTTGTTTCTCTCACCTGCACTACATCTCTGTATGTTGTAATCTTCAAAACACTTTGTCTTCAACTCCAGATTCTACAAATTTGAATACCTCCATTTCACACTTCTTCAACCATCACTGTATGCTTAATCAAATCTTTAAATTCTGTTAAACAGATTTAAACATCAAACTTTCCTCACTGTTTCAGTACATGTAAATTTCAAAATTAATTCTCAAAGAGCTATTCCAGCTCTGATACCACTTGATGGCTTTCCTAACTTACTAAACCCACATTTTTCTACTATCATGCATATAACAGTGCATCTCCAACTTTCATGCCTCAATTAATATCAATCTGTGCAATTCAACATTCTAATTTCTGAGCTAGAAATTTAAATAAACAAATCTGGAGGTTTTATTATCTCAGATCAGAGATTTGAGATATTAATTTAACAATTCTTTTATGGTTATAAACCCCATCAACAAGCTAACCCAGATTTTCTTCTCTTGCGGAAGCTCACTATTCCATCAAGCTTATAAACCCCACGATACATAAAATATGCCTTTTTATTTTGAATCCAGCCAAACCTCATGTCCAAGGGTTTTCATTTAACTTATTCATGGCCGAGAGCCATTTTTCCAAATAATATCATCGCAACTATAGGTTTTACAACCGTATAACTATTATGGCCCACAACTTCTTACCATATGACTATATGTCACAATTTCCGACCAATCGGTTCTATTTCTAAGAACTCAGACTTTATGTGAGACTCTTAAAAACCATATTTCATAAAGATCCAACAGCCATATCAGAGTGCGAGGGATATCAAATCAAGTCTATGGGCTAGACCATATAATAGGGACTCTCGGTCCCACCACCTAGTACTTCATTAACATAAACTCCAATTCCTGTTTAAAACAAAACCCGACAAACAATGGGGTCCCACAATACATTTAACTTACCTTTGCATTAAATGCCAAAGGGATTTGATGGTCCATAACCCATCGCGCTCCAAAACCCAGATGAACGCTCGTCAACGGATATCGTGTTATTAACATGCACGAGGGTTAATCCTCCAAAGTTACGCGATAAACCCAGTTTTAGAATACCGCCTATGGACAGGCGTCAACTGAAGGCATATATCGCGTTCGAAAAGGTGATACAGCTTACCACTTCAAAACTTACGTGATCCCGCTAGTTTTGAATTCTGAACCGCCATTATTGTTCACACCTCGCGGTTCTATTTCATCTACGCTCGAGGTTCCGTCTTCGCTCAACGCACACTTCCACTGTTAATACGGTGGTTTCCCTTCAATTTAATGTTTTGGTTGTTCATTTATTAACATCAGTTCACCATTTCTACTTCTTCATGCAAGTTTTCTCGCAATTCTTAAAGCCCCTCAATACATACTTTCTACGCATGACTTCAGTTCTATATGCATGTTTGTGGTTCGAACCTATAGTAGAGCCGAATGGAATTCAACCCCTATCATATACAAGATTACAAACTAAACCTTTACAAAGAGATTCATTCTGCGCACTGCCCATACAATTATTTCTTGAAATGAATCAACACAGGGTTTTATCACACATTCCTCATATGCTCTCATCACTGAATATACAGACAGAATTTTAAAAAAAATTACAGAATCTTACTCATACCCAGCTCACAGAGATTCAAGGCATTCTTCACACAGAAATCAATCCAACCGATGCACATGTAATACTGAACAATTCTTTCATAATATATACATGAGTTACTTACAAAAACCTCCTCTTCAGGCTAGATCTTCAATCTGATGGCCTTCTACTCTCCCTACTCTGCCTCTCCAGCTCTCTAACTCTATGCAACGCTATGCAGGTCTGTCTGCTCAGTGCCACAGAGGCTTATTTATACAAATCCTCAGACTTCCTACAGTTCTAAATTTAGCCTAATCCTCAGATAAACTAAAACTGACTATCTCTTCATATGCCCACTAATCATTCGACTTCTCCTGTCCTCTGATCATTCGAGGGTAGTTACAATTCTCTCTACATTTAATCAAAATGAATTAAAACCTACTAAATTCACTACATAAAATTTAACTTTCTTGAAAACTAGAAACCCCTAAGTCTAACAAAAATGCATGGAATTTGTGTTAGCCTAATGCCCCTGCATCATTGTTGCACTATTTGCACAAAAATGTATTTTCTCAGTTTGATCTCTGGTTCCTGAGCCTCTATAAGTTTCATCTCTAGTTCATGTTCCTTTGTTTGTCCAACCATTTCTTTTGATAGTTTCATATGTGATTCCTCTCTTTTTATTTTTGTGCTTCTGGTCAATTTCATCTCTGGTTTTTGTTCCTATATTTTCACAACAATGTCATCAATATGTTCTTTTCCAAGGGGTATATTTTATTGGACCCCTGGAGAAGGTATAACTATGACACCAATCGATAGGGACTCTGCAACTTGGTCCAAGAAATCTAATCTATCAATTTTATTTTATTTTTCTAAGCTCATTTGTTAGAGTTTTAACTTTGATTTGTAGTTGTCTGTTTTTCATCTGCAGAATCGTATTCTTCCTTAACAATGAAATATACAGAGGAATATTTGTAGGGGTACTTACTATTTCAATGTGCTTCTTTGTCAATTCTGGTGGTGTAGTTGGGTGGTCCTCCTCATCATCCCCATACAATTCTGGTGGTGGAGTTGGTTGTTTCTCCTCATTTTCCCCATCCAATTCTTGTGGTGTAGTTGGTTAGTCCTCCTCATCATCCCCATACAAAATTTTAATTGAGGCAAGGCCTTAGGGGAATTTTGAGGTCTAAAATGGGCCTCCTAAGTAAAATATAAAATAATAGTGTAAATAATAAAATAAGATTTGATTACATCATCAAAGTTTAGAGGGAAAAAAGAAAAAACTACTTTTTCAACTCATATTTTCAACTTATCTCCCAAAGTTTTTACTCAAATTTCGAGCGGCAGTTTTCGTTGG
Source organism: Pinus albicaulis (assembly GCA_034641835.2). Taxonomy (NCBI): domain Eukaryota; kingdom Viridiplantae; phylum Streptophyta; class Pinopsida; order Pinales; family Pinaceae; genus Pinus; species Pinus albicaulis. The sequence continues at coordinate 1,250,903,830 of CM076578.1, read as the reverse complement.
ATGAAAAATTTAATTCCTCATCCAAGGAGTACCCATGTTGCATACCTTCGATGGGTCCTACTACACCAAAAATGAGAAATACATGAAAAACGTGATTGCAATCACGTTTTTCATGTATTTCTCATTTTTCGTGAAGCAGGTTCTATCGAAAGTATGCATCATGGGTACTTATTGGATGAGGAATTAAATTTTTCATCCAACGAGTACTCCTCGAAATTTAAGTAAAAACTTTGGGAGATAAGTTGAAAATACGAGTTGAAAAAGTAGTTTTATTATTTTATTATTTTTTAATCTTTTTACCCTTTTACTTAAAATATGGTGAATCATCCCCCATGGTTGACATCATCATCTTGAATCCTATTGGTTCTTATAAAATTAATTTTTTTTGTATGTAATTTTTCTTAGGAGGCCCATTTTAGAACTCAAAATTCCCCTAATGCCATCTTTTCCATACCATTCGACTACTCCTCATATGTACTCATAGTCAGAATCAAGAGAAGGAACCTTATCAACTTGTTCTTTTGTGTTAGCAATGTGGCCTAATCCTTGATCCATGAAGCCTTGCTGCATGCATCCTTTCTCCATGACTCCTTCTTTAAACAATACATCCTGTGGATTCTCTTTCTCTTTCTCTTACACTTTCTCTTCTGTTGTTTCTTCTGTAACAACGGGGAGGGTTTCAGGAACTGGAGCAAGACGACCTCACTTTATCTTGTTTTTCTTGGCTTTTGGAACTACTACCAAGTGATTCTTGTATCCTCTCAATCTTCTGGTTGCAGGTTTACTCCCCAATATTTCTACTTCATCATCATCATCTTGTTAGTCTCCTTTTTGTGGGGATTTAACAGTAGAATCCTTAGAAACCCTTGAATTTTGAACATTGGGTGTCTCTGTTGCCATATGGAAAAGTTCTGTGGGAATTTTTAGAGTTGGGAGGTCATCGGAAGGAGTTGAAGCTGGGGGGGTCATGGGGAGAAGTTCCACTTGGGGGTTCATGGAGTATATTTGCAGCTTCCAGGGCATCCTCTGGTGGGGTGTCAACTTCAGAATGCAATGGCCTTCCATTTAGTTCATCCTAAGTTCACCCTTACTTTTATAGCGCACCAACCACCAAAATTTTAATGAGGTAATGGTGGGACAAGATTTTGAATGGCCGCTTTTATTTATGCACACATCAGGCCATATTCTTTAGGGATTTTGCAAGAAATAAAGGCATTTTAACCAACCTGGCATGACGCAAGTGGTCTAACAACCGGAGGTGCTGGTAATGAATAACAACATACCTTCCTTTTCACGTGAAAAAATTCTGGACAAGGAATGCAACATCTTTCTAGGGTTGTGGTAATTCCCTCCTTTCGAATCTTGTTTTTATCATCTTTAGCTCTTCACATGCCTCAAGGAATTGCTACAAAACATGAGGTTGGGGATTTCAGGGCACAAACCATTGTTCTCCCATCTGGACCTGCTACCTCTGATTTACCCTCCCTGTAATGCATCAAAAATTCTAGAGCTATGTCGTTGTCATACCCCTGAAACCTGCGAATATACTTTATCCATCGGACCTGTTCAAAAAATGGTTTAGCACGTGGAAATTTGTCTAGAAATTCTTTGCTACATTCTCTGCGAACTCTTGGGTCTCCCATATTTAGTAAAAGTTCAAAGTGGCTATGGATGTGTCTATTCTCTGCAATAGTTTACTTTGAATGTGGGAGAACAACACAATGGAAGAGTTTAGGTAATCAATCTATTAATATGATGTGGCGTCATCTATTGTAGCATTAATATGCAGTTATTTTTTGCCTCCCATTTGGCACCGACTGTTTATTGTTGTCGTGGTCAGTAGATTTTCGTTTTCGTTGTACGCATTTAGGTGTTTCCACAAGGGTTGTCGACCATTTGGTACCAATCGTTCAGTGTTTTTGTGTTCAGGGGATATTTCTATTTCAGTTGTATTCTTTCAATTGTTGCTACAATGATTTCTGGCCATTTGGCACCAATCATTCATTGTTTTCAAGGTGAGGGCCCTAATTTTCCATCATAATAATTTAAATTTTGATTATGTGAAACTTTGTGGGCCCATGGACCATTACACTGACTCCTTAAATTAATTTCCTTAAAATGTATTGGCTACATTTTATTAGTTATCCTTGAATGCATATATAATTTGGCATGATTATCAAATTAACTTCATTGATTTGCAGGTTGTTCATATTATTTTCAATGTTTGCACGCTTAGTTGTTGTTGTTGTCATGTATGTCAGAACGTTCTTAAATTCAAATCACCTTCTCTTGTGGCTTCCGATGTTGATAATGGAGAAATTCACAGCAATTGAATTGTTTGTTTGTATATTTATACAATTTTGACCCTTAAATGAGGTTGGATCTATGGATTGCAAAAATGCAAGATATCACAATTGCATTTTTCATTTGACCATGTATAAAGGGAAAATAATGATTGATCTATAAGTTATCTCGGTTGAATTGTAACCAAGGTTATCTTGCATAATTTTTCATTGAAGGGGATTCATTATTGGTGTTTCTCCCAAGAGTTTCTCTAGTATTTTGATAAACTTGGCTTAGTGTTTCATTATGAAGCACAAATTTAGTCCGTGTGTATGATCAATTTCTATTTTTGAACCATGTGCAAAAGAAGAAAATAATTAAATGAAAAAAAGAAATTTAATGAAATATTGTTAGATTGATAAAACAAGGTTGCAGTAACTCACTCTTGCAGTGGTGGCAACTCACTGTTACAATAGTGGAAACTCACTGTTAAAGTGGAGGAAATTCACTGTTACAATGGCAGAAACTATGGCAGGAACTCACTGTCACAGTTTTTGCAACTCACTCTTACAGTGGTGGAAACTCACTCTTACAGTGCTTGCAACTCGTTGTTACAATGGAGGTAATTCCTGTTACAGTGGCAACAACTAACTGTAACAGTGAGTTGTCACCACTATAACAATGAATTGCCACCACTGTAACTGTGAGTTTCCACTAATAGGACATTAGGACAAACAACCTAAAATAATATTTAGAAACATACAACCTATATATTTAGAACAATGAGTATATTTAGAAAGTATGAAAAAATAGAACAATGAGTTGAAAAACTATCTGTGAGTTGCCAGTGCCAGTGAGTAATAGAACAACACTACTATTACTTTATCAATAAACCAAAGCTAAAAAAATATCCACCTCATTTTTTCCATTCTAAGCTTGATGATATTTATATTGGTAAAGTAGAATATAGTGAAAATGACCTTCCTTGTTTACAACAATGACTTTAAGGAAGCTTATGTTTACAACAATGACTTTAAGGGAGTTTATCTTTAAGGAAGTTTATTTATTAAAACAGTGATTTTTTTAGTATATGTGGAAAAAGAAATATTAATTAATGAATTCTAATGAATCTATAGTTAAGAATATGTATTTGCTTTTAAGAGGTCATAGGTTCAAATATAGAATAAAGTAAAGTATATACATTTCCATATTTTTAATAATCAAATTGAATGAGTCTCTTAACCTTAAAATTTAGTATAGAAGATAATGAAGATTTATAGTTAGGATATGAAGATTAGATTGATAAAAATGTTTATTATAGTTTTATTTCCTAAAAATTTACAATTCAATGAAATTATATATTGAAATAAAATCATCTCTATATATGAAAGTAATGGGACATGTTATTTGGATTTATTTGGAGTGGTTAAGAGAAATAACTTGAATTCTTTCCAATTAATTTTAACTAGCTCGAGTAACATGTTAAGCTTTAATGTAATGAGTTTAAGCCTTGTCATTGCAAATGAATAATTCTTCTAAAACTTAAATTATTGGAAGATAATTCTTTCATACTCATATTAGAATTAGTTGCATATTTGTAGGTGGATGTGGAGAGAATATCTCAACCTCCCTATTCACATTTAGAAGTGGTTGGATCTCAGTAGCACTATAAATATTGTGATGTATTCGTTTGATTAAAATATAGAATAATAGATATATATTATTCGTGTGTATTTCTGTGTTCAATGGCTGCTCTTACAAACTTTAATTTGGTATCGGAGCCACTACTGGCTTGAATCCCTCACGGGATGGCCAGGAAGATGTGAGAGATATGAGATTGAATATGTTGTAGGAGAGTAGCATAGTGTAGGTATGTTTCTTAGTTATATTTGTGTATTTAGTTTCTGTATTCAAGAAGATTGTTGTGGACCTACGCTTCTGCTTCTGGAATTTTCCATGCCGACCTACCTGTTGGCAAAGGAAATGCAGTACGGTTTGCTGAGGATTGCTTTGGAGTGTGACAAGGACAGCACACACAATGGGTCTTTATTTTCTGTTCCTATATGGACCATGTATTGCAATGGGTTTTCCTATAAAACACAATGTTACAGAGAACGACCGAGCAGTATTGACGGTGATGCAGTCCATATCAGTGGGGGCCAGAGTTTTGCTGACTATGACCAAGGGAGATGAAGGTGAGCTCATGTATATGAGAGAAACTTATGAACAAGTCATTGGGTCTTCAGATTTAGAGTCCTTTCATATGATCAATCCCGATGGGAGCACCGGGCAGTATCTCAGTGTTTTTCTTCTCAGATTGGTGATGGAGATACATGGATCAGATTTAGTTAGAGGGATGTTTGATTTTCATAAACAGCAAATATTTATTCATGATACTTTGTACCATAAAGAAATATTCCAAAGCATATTGTGTCACTGTGTAGATATAGATCAATCCCAAGGAAAAGGAAAAAGGAAAGAGTGTTTCCAATGAAGTATATTTTGTTTTTTCAGTTTCGCCTCATTCAACATTTGACGGCCAAAGAAGACATATATATACCAAACCTGACCATACGCAGGCTATATCAAGCAACATCTAAACAGGATCGCAAGATTGGCTTTGGCGTCTTTTACATTGGTTTGATTTCTGTTAATTAATGAATGCACTTATTATTGAGGATAATTCTTCATTCGTGATGAGTGATTGCTTCTAGGCCGCTCTGTATTTTGCATAGATTGTTGACGTCGAGGCAAAGATGTCTTGGTCGATGAAGCCAAACTTAGGCTGGGACACCGGGGGCATTTTGGTTTGCTGCAGAGGATGGGATTGGAGGGGCAAGAAAATGACGTTAGTGAGAAGGGAGGTTTTTCGAAATAATTTTATGTCCGGGCTAGTGGTTTTCGATCTGCCGAGAATGTGTTACAATGAAGCGAAGCAAGCAGCAAATTTGATTGGGAACAACTGGGGAGCATCATTCATGGGAGAAGAATTGCGTTGGTGGAGTGTGTAACTTGTTCATATGTAGAATTATGAATTTGTTGTTGTGAGATTTGTGTGGTGCAGAACCAATTATTGAACAATTTAGCATCATTTAAATTAGTCGTTCTCGACGTTCTTCGGTGCCGAGAGAACAATTGGCTAATTTGATTGTGTGAATTTGTTATACATTGATGAGTCATGTTGTGCTTTGGGCTTCAAGAGCGTCAACTACAAGTTACAGTATGAGATCCATTTGTGTAAAGGTCACTTTGTAGGATTGATCGCTAATCATATTCTATACCTCGAATATTTTCCTATACGACTGTTGAAATTTATTCTTCGAGGTTATTTCACATATGGAAATATTTCAATAGGATAGTTCAATGTCGAGACTCTTCTTCGGGGGTGTCAAGAATATTTAATCTTACAAATTCAGCATTGATGGTTAGAAGCAGGTGTACTTTAAATGGGTTGGAAGGCAAGCTCGAAGATTTCAAGAAAGAAAGAGCAGAATCCAAAAGACTGTAGAGTGGGTAGAGTTGTTGATGAAGACCAGTGAGACGAAGATAATTTTTTATTGTTATGATATGTATGTAAGAATTAAGGGGGAGTATTGGAAGATAATTATTTCATACTCATATTAGAATTAGTTGCAGATCTATAGGTGGATGTTGAGAGAATATCTCAACCTCCCTATAGAATATAAAAACATTTTCCCCAAAAAAATTAAAAACACTCACACATAATATTGGAAAATTTTCTAAATTTTAAATACATATCAAATTAGAACATATAAAAATATATAGATAGAAAATTTTACTAAATATAAAGATATATTTTTCATAAAAGTTAAAAATACTCATACATAATATTGAAAAAAATTGTAAATTCTAAACACATATCAAATGAGAATATGCATATGGAAACTTTCAAAGGTTTTTACATTAGAAACAAACAAAAATAAATTCAACGCATTTAAATATTGCATTTATCTTATATTATAAAGAGATAAAAGAAAAAACTCTAAGGAGAAAATTTAAAATATTTCATCCATCATACATGTTGAAAAGATAGAAAGAAGAAAGTTTCCCCTTCCTTAAGAAAATTTCACTCGCTCTTAAATAAACACGCTTTTACTATTATTTTAGAACGTTGACAAACAAGTGTCAAATGGTGACCAGTGACCAGTGACCAAATGATGAGCAATGACCAGTGACTAGTGACCAGTGACAAATGAGTTGCCGCACAGTGACCAATGAGTTGTCGCAACGACGACCTAAGTAAGTATCGTAGCAGAAACTCACTAGTCATTGTTGCAAAAACTTGCTTTCACTGTTGTGGCAACTTTCTTGTCACCATTGCAGCAACTCCCTAGAACAACATCTCAAAGCAAAAATAATGCAAAATGCATATAAACTGGTAACCTTTTCCTTACATTAAAAAAAATAGTAGAAAAAGAGTAGAACATCCCAGAGAAAAAATAATGCAGAATGCATATAAATTCGTAACATTTTCCATACATTAAAGAAAACAATAGAAAAACAACAGAAAATGCACATAATTTGTAAAAGTGACAATAAATTTACCTTTACAAATGGTAACCCAGTCTCGCTTGGTAGAGGAGAAATTCACTCAGCAAATTTCGGCAGCGCCTGTTTCCCCTTCAATTTTATAAACAACAGCTCGACATAATGAAAGAAGGGGAGGAACTTAATACTCTTGACGGAATGAATGCAAAGGATGAGGGGAATACTCTTGACAGCATGAACACGGGGAAGGAGGAGAATACTCTTGACGAAATGAACGCAGGGGAGGATGGGAAGACCCTCGACGGAATGTACGCGGAGGAGGAGGGGAATACTCTTGACGAAATGAATGCAAGGGGGAATACTCTCAACAGAATGAACATAGGGGAGGATGGGAATACGCTCGATGAATGAAAGCAGGTCGACAGAATGAAATTCCATGAAATTGAAATTCAATTGAAATGAGAGGAGTTTCAGTGGAAAAAACTCTCAAACCTAAATCGAGGCATTCTGACCTACCACGCATGGAGGTATTTTCAATGTACCACAACATTTAATTGCAGTAAATTTGGTTAATGGGCAGATCCAAATTTGAAATTGCAGTTGATCGAAGGAGGATCCGAATTTCAAATTTTTAAGACTCCATATACAAAGGGCAACCAACCATTGGTAGATGTCACTTCGGCCTCCGTGTGGTTGCGCAGTAGGTGAGTATCAATTCACAACTTCATGTGGCATCGTGTCATGCAAGCATGAGAGCGAAACGGTCTTGGACATTGGGCAAATGGAAAACGGCAAATGGCAGACTGCAAATGGACATTAACTGTCGTTGGGATGGAGGGGGACCCCCTCGTCGGAAGGACGTCGCTGATGGCGATAGGGCGCGAAACATGAAGGGTGATTCGTCGATCCATTAGCCCACTCCTTTTACTCTATCTCTTTTATCCCCAGGTTGTGTGTCGTGTGTCGTACGGAGTTGAGTGAGACTTTGGTTAATGAAAATTTTTTATTCATCCATTACATTGATAAGTAAGTAAAATTAAAAAATTTAGAAAATGTAATCTAATAGTTAAGTGGGGAAGTTTGTTCCCTAAAAGTTTACAAGTTTAATAGTTTTTTTACAAAACTATGTATGCCTATAAAAATTGCTCTAAATATGATTTCTTAAGTTTGAATTAGACTCAAATAAAATTAAAAATTAATTAATAAGAAAGAAAAATCGGGAGAGAAAGAAGTTTGAAGTTATATGATAAGTAGTTATCTATATCTTTAAGCATTTTGTAGGATGAAAAATATTAATACTACGCATTAAGTAGGCTAAAAAAATATTAATATATATCTTTATCCATTACGCAGCTTGAAAAAAAAAAAAACTGATTTATTCAATTTTGATCTCGATAACGTATTTGTTCTCATAACGGTCGATTGAGATTTTAGATATACTACTTCAAGTATGAATTCATTGTTTCATGATGTGTAACCAAAAATTATAAATTCAAGGTTTTTAAAGTAATTTAAATATTATAGTTCTTACACCATGTGAATAAAATGTGTGTATATTATCCAAAATGTGTGAATGGAGTTTTTTATTAACACTATAAACTCCATCATCGATATTTTTAAGAATTTAGTTTCCAACAAATTATAATCTTCTGGTTTAAGTTTTTAAACAATTTTTTCTAAATTCATTTATAAATATTTATATTTATATTTTAAAAATATAAATTATATTATAATTTTAATTAATTAAAACATGAAATCCCCATAAGTTTTGATTTTGTTTCTCTTTTCACAAATATATTAAGAATATTAAAAAATATTTAAAATACATTTCAAATTACTATATAATTTTTATTCATATTTTTCAAATAAAAAATTTCATTTAAAATATATATTTTAATATAATAATTTAGATTTAAAATTTCAAAATTATTTAAAATTTTCAATTAATTATATATATATATATATATATATAAACATGTGTTTCTCAATTCTTCAAGATTAAAAATTTTGTAAGGAGATCTTGATTTCAACGAATTAAAAAAATATAAGATACATTTTTGATGAAAAAATTACGCATCCAGGAAATTGACTATTACTTCGATATTACAAAATAAATGTCTATCTACAAAAACTGATCAATTTCTTCCCTCACAATTTGTCCACCCTCTTTCTCAATTTCGATGAGGGCTCAAAGACGACGTGGCTCTTCATATTATTATTGATGGATACGGCCACGTTGATTCATGGAATTTCATGAAATTACAAGAAAATCTTGAAAACCTATCAAAAACCTTGGCCATTTGGAACCTTGTTCTGAATAAATTAAAAAAATTTGTGCTCAAGGACTATTACTCCATAAGTGACTGTTATCTGGACTCGTTCAAAAAAATTCAAAGAATTCAGTGCCCTTCTTATCTTTATGTTGCGGCATATGGAAAGAGGCAGGAATGGAAAAATCTTTGATAACGGTTCCTTCCAGAGCATATTGCATGCAGAACTACATCATACTTCTTGGAATTACAACTCAAATCAGACAGGGGAATCAAATAACAAACCATAAACATAGATTGTTGGAGTAAATACCTGGTGGGCTTCTTCATGTTTTTGGTTTTTTTTGTCTCTAGAATTTAGTAAAAAAAAGTTTCAAAAAATCAGAATGGAATGTTAAAATAGTTTTTTTATAATGGAAATAGATTCAGTACCATTAAAAAATTGTGGGCACCCAAAATCATGAAATTTAACAATTGTAACTTAAATTTTCAAAAATTTATACCAAATTTTATCATCTAGTCAAAATTTCCATTATTTTCCAAACTAATCTTCAAATTCTTTAAACCACAGTTTTTTTTTAATAATACAAGATGATTATCTATCCTTAGATCTCTGTCTTTGATGATTCTAAAATAATCATTGATTGGGCTGATCACCAGAATTGATTGGGATCTTATCAGCACACGCTCACAGCTCTTTCAGGAGATTTCTTTTGTTCATATTCGACGCCACCAGAACACCAGGGCAGACAAACTATACAAAGACGGACTCCCACAAATGACCAATTTAGTTGTAACTATTTTATATCCAATATAAAGGTGTTGTTTTTTCCTTTGAAAAAAATAAAAATAAAAATCAAATAAAAAATAAAAAACTGATGTCAAAATTATATGCTAAAATGGACGTAAAAGAGTATTGTTTGGGGTTTTCAATGAGAAAAAACTAACGTACTCATTATCTAAAAGTAATTACATATTCCAGTTACCGTCTGATCCTCTTACATCTTTATTCCCAACATTTTTTCCTTCAAAAATATACCTTAGGTCATCTATACAACTTATTCATTATCAATTGATCCTCTTACATCTTTGTTCCCCACATTTTCCCCTTGAAAAATATATCTTAGGTCATCTATACAACTTATTCATTACAGATTTTAAAAATTCATAAAACATTAACTGATCCTACTAAAAACATCTAACAGATCTTCACATAAAAACGAATAGAAACTTTCAAAAGCATGTTATATATAACCGAAGTCTGAGAAAACTGCCTACAGCAGGTCTTTAGAAAACTATACTTCCCAATCTTTGTACATTACCATTGTCAAAAACAAAAAAACTGAAATCTGAGAAAACTACCTACATCAAGCTTTTAGAAAAATATAATTCCCAATCTGTGTATATTACCATTTTCAAAGACCAAAAAACTGATCATACCCGGCTTTCCCACTGCTATTATGAATATTTAACATTTCTTTTGAAAGGGGAAATTGAATGTTTGAAATTTTGTGATGCACAAATTTATGTAATATTGTCGTTAGTTTAATGGCATGTTTTGGATGGATTAATTTTAATTATATACTATTTATAAAAAATGTTATAAATAAATTAAATTTTAAAATAAAAACATTAAATTTATAATTTTATTACAATTTAAAAAAATTTTAAAATTGATATTAATATTATTTTAAGAATGAAGAACCAAAATATGACTAGATTTTTTCATGGTTGTGAATATGTAAAGTAAGGAATATTATATAAAACAAGATTTTTTTAAATAATTGTTGTTGTATTTAATTTAATAATAATTTATTTCATCTTTTATATTTATATATATATATTGAGAAGATGTATTTGATTTCATAGTTTGTGAAAAAGGTATTTAGAATAAAGATAACAAAGCACATGTAAAAGACGTGTAAGAGGATGAATCCTGTTATGTTTGATTGTGAGTCTATATATTTTTCGAAGTAAGGGAATTCAAGTCTAAAAGAAAATAGTCTACTAAGAATTTTGCATACCTATAATTTGTTGTTGTTTGAAGTGTTTTTGGTGGGTTCGTGGAGCGCTACATTCGTCCTTAAGTTGCAGAATCACCAGACGATGCTTAGTTAAAACCTCTAAGGAGGTCTTAATCTGCATATAAAGGTTAGAGAAACCAATTTGGATTTAGCTTAGTGATGACTAAAGCTCCTTGAAATTGAATGTAAGCTGATGAAGAGCCATATTCAGGACATTGTAATCTCTCTTCTGCATGGGAAAAATTAAGATGGGGTCGCATAGCCAAATTGATCCAATTAATATCTATATCAGATGCACAAAAGTGAAAAGGAGTGGAGAATAATTGGAGCTAAGTAATCAAGTAGGTACATTCTCTACGTATGGGGCTATTAACATGGAAAGCCATTATTGCTAATCCCATCTCCATTGACACCCACTCACAAGTATAATGGGAAGGATTGGCTCTGAGATCCAATGATGTAAGTTTAATCCCACCTCACCACTAGGAGGAACATGGGAAATTGTAACACTACCACCCATCCCCTTAGATAACACATGCCGGATGGGGTGTGTTACTTTCACTTAGCTTAACCTCCATATTCTTGTCATGGAAATGGGATTATAAGATTACTTAATTTTAAACTTTATTGAAATTAGAAACTAATACAACCATCGCATCTAGCTCATTGAGATATTTTTGATGATATAAACTTTATCTCAATCTAACTTATGGATCAAAAGTTATCGCCATTCGAAGCGAGGTCGCTTCATAATGCAGCCATGTCAGTACAACTACCATGTGGCACTCACCATATGTCCCATGTAGATTTTTCTGTCAGTAGTGATGCCCACATACCCTTCCATGTCATCCCAAACCCTACCACGAAACCACACCTCACCCTCTACACCTTCCCATTGAAAACATTGGCGTTAACCGCCAAACCATCAGAGGGTGATGGAAAATTGGCTCCATTAATCGACATGATGAATTCATGTTCCTAGATTTCCATCAATTATGTCCTCCTCTGCCACAAACACTGTTATAGCAGAGAACCTCCTGCGATGTAAATATATTGTTGTCAAGTACTAGGGAGAATCCCTTTCCTTGGCCTTTGTCAACCTTAGTCTTCGCTTACGACACACCTCTATTTCCTCCCTAGGTCTGAGGTATCGAGATGATGTCATGTTGGTGTCATTTTGATGTCATCCTATGGTGATTTCATGCTGATTTCCTTCTAACCATGTGGCTCTCTCTTAGGACGCTAGATGTCACTCAAATTTAGACCATTTGGCTTTCCAACAAGGCCATTTTCACTGGCTAAGTGTCACTCCTCCTGCACGCCATGTCACCATAATCTCCATATCACTTCACCACCTCAACCTTAGGCAAGGGTCCCACTAGGTTCTGACTCTTTCTCCACAATTTTAGTTTCCCATTATAACATTTTTCTTTCAACCATATGGTGGAGCACAACCTTTGCACTCCACATAATCTATCCCCATCCCCTCTCGCTACAATATTATGGGTCAACTCCCCCAAGATCCAGTGATTAAGACGTGAATGTTACTGTCTCGTCTCGGAATCTACTTCCTTCAGCTTATGTTTGTCTCTTGTCCTACCTCTCTCCTTACCAAAACAAGTAAAATGTGATCAACCCCACGAAGACCATGGCACACCATACATATTCTTACCTTCTAATGGTAAAAACTTGGTCTCTCGGGACGCATCAAAATAGAAAGAGCTCTAAACTTCCAGGGTGAGAATGGGGATACCTTCGTTATAGGATGGGAAACATCTATCTGTCAACACTCTTTCGACACTTAGATATATTTGAGTCTATTGTTCCTAAGCTATATTGTTGATAGGGGGGGCTATGCTCATGCACTAAGATTGGGATTTCGCAACCTCCCAATCTAGGGCCTCAAGACATTGGCATATCAATTACGTAGTAGTGTGATGTCAATTACCACAACCATGTTATTATTGTCACATATAGAAGGCCACAATTTATTTAAATATTTCAACACCCCAAGTCCATGTGTTATAAATTTGTTCATTACATGAAATTAACTAGTCTTCCACTTAAGCCTTATCATAACCAAATAACACTCTCTGAAATTAGCAACAAACAAACTAGATCTTGTTGTTCCATCCATGCATATCAATTAATTCCATGAATGAGGAAGAGTAAGGCCATTAAAGTATGCATATTCCATAAAAACCATGATAACATATTTAACACATAGAGGAAATTTTCCTCCCATCCACAAAGGCTCCATGCTTCTTATATCATACATACGATGGGATCCACACACCACAAAAACATGAATATGTATAAATACTTAAAGATCAAAGCAAGCTATGCAATTACTATGAACATACTAGTAGCACAAAAAACATGGACATCTTATCACAAGCATACAAGAAAATATTATCTTAATTCAATAGTGTGGTTGCACCACAAGAAATGTAACACCTCCTCCCACATTTACCCACCTTTACAAGATCTTTAGGGTAAACATGAGCTAAATGCTACTATGGCATGACCTGATATCCAAGTTCCAGTTATGTAAGTGGTTCCTACAACCGAAACACATACTACCACCCCCCAAGGACACTAGATCACTCAACAACTTGCCAACCACCTCTGGTGATCAATCCCTGAGCTGGAACTCATTTTCACAAACTTGACACCCTAAAAGAACCCATGACACACTATGCATGCAGTTATGATTCTCCAACCGCACCCATAATCGTTACTGCATGCGGTTTTGAGAAAAAAATTCCTTGTTTTGTGCATGTAGTTGTAAGATATATGCCACCTTTTTAGGACTTGTCTTCAAGCCACTACCCAGAAGTTCCCAGAACTTTTCAGAATGAAATCATTGATGATAACAAGTTTGTTCAATCAAAATTCAAGCTTGGTATTTCTTAAAATGTACTATTCATGTAATAAACATGTCTTCAAACATATGATAAACATAGAAGCTACAGGTCATGAATGCATATCTTATTATAGACTTATGTACTTGATCAAAGAATCATCAAGAAGGTCTAATGTAACAACCCCTCCCAACATTTACCCACTTTTACAAGCTCCTGGGATAAATGTGAGTCTGAGTGCTACTATGACATGAAACAACCTCCAAGTTCCAATTATGGAATTGGGGCCTGCAATCTAAGCACAAACCAACATTTCTCAGAGACCACAAACCACTCAGGAGACTTAAAACCACCTTTGGTGGTAAATACCTAACCTGGAACCCTTTTTCACTAGGTAAAATCCCAAATTGCACCCATAACACTACATTCGTGCAGTTACGAGGCTCCAACTGCACTCATAAGCTTGCCTACATGTGGTTATGTCCTAAATTTCCCATTTTTGTGCCAGCGGTTCTGAGATCTGAGCCACTTTTCCAAGATAGTTTCCATACCACTACCCAAAACTACATGTAACTTTCCAGAATCATTATTAAGGTAATAAAAATTTCAAACATTCAAACTTGAGGCAAGAACTTGACCTAGACTACCTAGTACACATTAGACATTTCGTCAAATATATGGTAAACATATGAGTTACAGGCCATTAATACATATCTGATCTTAAATCTCTAAAATTCATTTGAGAATCACCAATAAGGTCTAATTCCCTCTCAAGTAGCCACAACAACACTTGTTATCCCATGCATTCATCAACCATTCAAATACTTAACAAATCATGACTGAGAGCCATAACTAGAGCACATTATAGAACCATGCTTATAACCAACATATAACCAGAATATTAACCATGAAAAAACAGCCATAGAATCTACATAATAACAAGTACAACTTCTCATGTATAGAAATAGGAAAAAAACTCGTATCAACTTATGCAAAAGCCAACCAAGTCAGGTATTTCCATGTACCACCCATCCATAGATTGGTCTAAACCATATTTTTCTTTCAACCATTCACCCTTGTGCCATATTCCAAGAATAAATGTGGGATCTCATGGAATAAACAAATACATAATCAACTAGGGAATCCAGAGGTTGAACCACCTCCACCCTCATGCTACCGTGATCTCACCCAAACCGGCCCCAAGATCACAAAACCAAATCAAGTTTGGATGGCTCGAAATTTCTTCGCCATACCTTCAGGTATTTTTCTATCTCCACCCACTTGTTTAGGGATTTCCATACAAAACCATCTCCACCCCCAACCCTTGGGAATTTTCCTAAGAAAACCTCACCTAGTTCAAAAACCTTCTGGAAATCCATAGCTCAATCGAGAATGAATCCCATTACACCATGTCTATCCAAGAAATTTCAAGGCAAGGTTGAAAACACTATCAAACTAAGAAAAACCCATGCCAATGACAAAAAATGAACCAAAAACACAAATTCATGTACCATGCATTCACACCTCAACTAGGAAATCACACATGCAACATGCTACCTACAAGATCTTCCTGTTGAAGTTGTTGATCCAACCTTTTCCTTGCTTTCCTTCACTTTCCTTTCTCTTGTCCTTTGCTTTCCTTTCTCCAAATCCAGGTGAATGCCAAAATTCTCCAAGAATACTTTAAGTGTGCAAGAGTGAATGAGAGAGAGAATGAAAGGAGGGAGCCAATCTAAACTAACAAAAGTTAGAACCAACCCAAAAGTTCTGAACTAATTCTCTGATGCCTCTTTATCATTGATGTTCCCCTTTTTTCCATTTTCCTTCTAATTTCCTTAGCATGAAAAATTGTGTCTCTTCACCTTCCTTGTCTCCTAGTTTCCTTTATTTTCATAATTAAATGTCAATTATTGCCTCTTTGAATTTTTCGATTTCCATAGAAATTAATAAACCATAAGTGATGCCCACTATAGTGTTTTCCCAACATCCATATTGGAATATGTGTCCCATGACCTTGGCCTTATTTTTCCTTCATTATCCTTTATTACATGAAACTTTAACCCGGGGGTGTTACAAACCCCTTCCCCTTAGGGGAACATTTTCCTTGGTGTTCTATGACACCTATGAATAAAAAACTGCTGAAAATGAAACATACTATCTATGGAGAATTATAATATAACTCGATGTAATATTTACAATGGCATCTTGCTGAAAAACAAAACAAGCATATTGTTTATTCAAAATTTATAACTCATCTCATTGTGGTATTTACAACCATACATATATACATATACCAAAACATCATTTTCATGAACCAACAAATAATGAAGGACACAAAGTTTGCATTTAATCATCCATCTCCCATGTAGCTTCCTTGGTCCTAAAGTGCTTCCACTACACTTTAACTTGCTCTATTTCTCGGTTCCAAAGCATGAAATTTTTCTACTGCAATATGCATTAAGGCTATGGCTAGAACTCTCCCTTTAGTTACACCTACAATACAAACCAATGAATTATATGATCAACATCCTGCACATATCTCTTAAGTAATGAAATATGGAAAATATCATGAACTTTCACTATTGGTAGTAGTGCAAGTCGATAGACCATTGGTCAAATCCTCTCAAGAATCTCAAAAGGACCAAAATTATCAATGTGCCAACTTGGAACATGACCCAATCCTAAAGGAACTCCTCTTGCGCTTGATGTGCAAGTACACATGATCCCTAAACTAAAACTCCTTGAATTCCCTATGTTGATATGCATAACTATTCTACGTGTCTCATGTTTCCTTCAAAATCCTCTTAATAAAATGCATCTCCTACTCCATTTCAGCCAACATATTTGTTCCATTCAACACCATGTTCAATGGATCACTCCAACTGATAGGAGTATTAAAACTCTACCCATAAAGAGCCTCAAATGGACTCATCCTCAAGGATTCCTGATACACATTATTATATGAAAACTCTACCAGTGGGAGATACTCCTCTCACTTCATTTGTTGATGTATGACATACATCCTCAACATGTCCTCAAGAATCTTGTTGACCCTCTCTTTTTTCCCATATGTCTATGGATGATAAGTTGTACTAAAAGCCAATTTTTCCCCCAATATTTCAAGCAACTCCTTCCAAAACATGGAAGTGAACTTGGCATCTCTATCTGATATGATCTTCTTTCGAACACCATGCATATCTCCCTGATGAAAATTTGAGCTACCTCACTAGATCAATTAGTAGACTTCATTGCAATTAATTAGGATATCTTACTTAACCTTTCAACCACAACCATAACGTAATTATGCTGCTTCGATGTCCTCGAAAAACCTGTAATGGAGTCCATGGAAATTACCTCCCATTTCCATTTTGGAATTGGAATAGGTTGTAATAGACTAGTTGGGTGCTTACAGACAACTTTCACCTGCTGATAGTCCAAAAATATAGCAACAAACTCAACCACGTCTTTCTTTAAGTTCTTCCAATGTTAGAATTTATTAGCTACATTAAATATCTTATGTTATCCAAGCATATGACTTTACATGAAACTCCTTCAAGATAAGATTCTTGATCTAACTGTTATACGACACATAAATCTTGTTCCTGAATCTGACCAAACCATACCATGAAGTGATACTCCTCTTCCCTGTCACCTTCAACCTGCTACTGTAACTTGTGCTTCAGCTACTGATACCTATCATCATGATTTCCTTCCTGCAAGATTCACTCCTGGAAATATGTCCCATAAGAGCTTAGAGCTGAAATATGATTCACCTACACTCTCCAACCGAGACAATATGCAACCTATTTCTCCTTTCCCTTGATGTATCTGATCTCGAAGTCAAACTCACAGAGGGTAGACAACCATCTAGCTTTCCTAAAATTTAGATTAGGTTGGTCAAACAAGTAACTCAATCCACTTTGATCACTCATCAAGATGAACCTACTGCTAAGAAGATAATTCCTCCACATCTTCAACTCATGAATTATAACTGAAAACTCAATATCATGAGTCACATATTTCTGTCCTTGCTCATTCAACTTCCTTGAATCATATCACATCACCTATCCTTCTTGTTGTAGAACTCCATCAAGTCCTCTCTTGTAAGAATTTGTACAAAGTACAAACTCTTTCTCAGTATATGCAATATTCAAGAAAGGAGCATTTGTAAGCAAATGCTTCAATTGTTCAAAACTATTTTCACACTCCTCATTCCATTCAAACTTATTTCCTTTCCTCTGCAAAGATGTAATAGGATATGAAATCCATGTGAAGTCCCTAATAAACCTCTTGTAATAACATTATAGTCCAATGAATGATCTGACCTCATCCACCTTCATAGGATCTAGCCATTCCATGATATCCTTAATCTTTTCTGGATCCACTAGTATACCTTCCTTGGAAACAACATTCCCCAAGTGATGAACTTATGTTTGAAAGAAACTGCACTTCCTAAGGTTGGAATACTACTACCAAGTGATCTTCATGCTCTTCCTCATTCTTAAAATATATCAATATATCATCAATAAACACTATGACAAACTTTTCCAGATAAGGATGCAACACATTGTTCATCAAACACATGAAAGCCACTAGAGCATTAGTAAGACCAAAAGGAACCACCACAAACTCATAATTCCCATACCTGGTACAAAATTTAGTCTTGTAGATATCTTCTTCTTTGATATGCACCTCATGATATCTTGGTCTCATATAAATATTTGAGAACACTTCTGCTCCTTTTAGTTGATCAAAAAATTCATCAATCCATGAAAATGGATACCTATTCTTGATGTTCACCTTGTTCAGCTACCTGTAATCAATGCATAACCTGAGAGTACAATCCTTCTTCTTTACAAACAACACTGGTGCACCACAACTCAAAACACTTGGACTTATGTATCCTTTATCAAGCATCTCCCTAAGATGAAACTTCAATTCCACCAACTTTAGAGTGCTCATCTTGTAAGGTGCCTTTGACGTTGGTGCTGCCCCTCATACCAACTCAAAGAGAATTCCACTTCCATATGAGGCGATAACTATGAAATATATGTAGGAAACACATCTTGAAACTACTGCTAAACAAGATACCTCTTCAATACTTCATCATCCTCAGCATTCTTCCCCTTGTCACTAGAAATATGCACTGCAAATAATACACACCCTTTTTTGCAATTACGCTTAGCTTGTGCAGTTGTAACCATCCCCAATGATGTAGGCTTCGTCTTTGCCTGCAATTCTCTCTTTTCTCCATCATCATCCAGTCACTCAATAGCTTTCTCATAGTATTCTACTAGAACAACCAATCCATACCCAAAATCATATTTTTGGAACCCATAGGAAGCACATATATACATGTGGAAGTAGGGATACCATTCAGCTCAAATGCATAAGCTCTCACCTAATGAAAAACTATTTTCTTAGTCCTTATAGCCAGTTGTACCAACCAAGACTCAACATGCACTTCTTTATTCAAGCCACACTTATCCACCAGGTTAGGACTAACATAACTATAATAAGATCAAAGATATATCAAAATGGAAACAACTCGATCATAGAGCTTACATTACATCTCAATAATGGATGTCTGATGATCCACCTACCTATTATCAAGTGTTTTATAAATCCAAGGAATGTTATGACCAACATCCCCAACTGTCTTCACCTCCTAAGTACTACAGATATGAGGTCTACCACCTTGGTACAATGGAAAATCCTTCTTATGATGATCTTTACCACAAATCCAACACTGCAACGATTCTCTTCCACTATCTTTATTTTTTTGCTCTCCAGGCTGAGGTCCATGTCCCTTCTCAGTTGCACTGAACTTCTTGTAAGGAGCCACATTTTCCTTTTCACCTGCATCTTGAGGTCTTCCCCACTTATGAGGCAATTTTCCTTTAGCCTTTTCATTCCCTTTCCAATCACGCTTCGGCTCAAATTTACACTTCGAATGCTCATAACAATGCTTTAATTTCCCAATGAATTCATCCAATGATTGAGGCTTGTCATACTCAATTTTTTCCTTGAATGTTAAAGGAAATCCACTGATGAACCTTTGAACCTTTGTATTATCATCCTTGAGGTAATTCACATACCTCAACATCTCTAGAAACTTATTCATGTACTCTTAATCTATCATAGAACCCCTCTTCAACTCATATAACTCCTTATCCTTTCCATCATAATATCTCTCGGATAAGTACTTCCTCCTGAAGAGCCATTTAAACTCATGCCGACTTAACTCTTCTACCTTGATTCCTTTGACACACTTCACATATTACCACTAGATATATGATTTTATTTTGAGACTGAAAATAACTATCTTAACTTTCATATTAGAGAAAATCTCAGCCTAAAAGTGGCCTCCTAAGGAAAATTAATAAAATAATAGTTAAAATATTAAAATAAGAGTTATGAATTTTGGAGGGAAAATAAGAAAAATACTTTTTTAATTGTATTTTTCTATTATTACCTTATATTTTTACTCAATTTCAAGTGTAGGCACACGTCGTATGTATAGTTAAATTCTGCATCCAATGATTACCAATTATGCATACTTTTGAGAAGGCCCACATTGATAAAAATTGTAGATACGTTACAAAAGTGTGTTCTACAATTTTTATCAATGTGGTTATTCTCAAAAGTATGCATAATGGGTACTCATTGGATGTAGAATTTAATTATGCATCTGACGAGTATCTACACTTGAAATTTGAGTAAATATATAAGGATATTAGCAAAAAATACACTTAAAAAAAGTGGTTTTTTTCTTTTCCCTCCAAAATATTTACGTGTACCTCTTTTTAAATTTAAATTATTTTGATTGGTTTACATATTATGACATGGAAATTACGTGAAAAATTCATGGGAAATTTTAGGCTGAAAATTTCTCTAATGTATTCTTTGTATAATTATGCACTTCGGAGAATTTCTTCATCCGAAGCAAACATGCTTCTACATCTTTTGGTTTCTTCATCTCTCCATCAAATGTAGGAGGCTTGGCTTTCTTGAACTCATATGGAAAGTAATACTTCTCACTCCTCCTATAAGGATGATGGTGGTGATGATAATGATGTCTCTCTGAACCATAACTAGAACAAAACCCATACACACTATCTCATGTGTTAGGTGTATCCAACCATCTACCACCTCTGACTGTGTCATCCCTGTCCAACCTGTATCATGATCGAGGCTTGTTACCATATTTCCCATTATTACTTTCCTCCTATCCATGATTAATCCATGGTTGTCCATGTCTTTGCAAATTCAATAAGCCCTGAAGGATCATTGCAATAACCTTGACTTTCTTTTCCTAAGCTCTGGAAAGTCTTTCCTGTGACTCAATTATCCTGTCATTATCTTCCTTGAAACTTCTGATTTCTACCTTCAGACTTATCAATGTATCTTCTATATTAGGAGAGTACCCATATCCTTCCTACTCAGTTGATCTATAAGGAGAGTAATGTGAGTTGTAATCCACCATTTTTCTCGTCATCTTTGATCTTGTTCTTCCTGCAAAAATACCATGTTAAATAAACCAAATAGAAACATGATCAAACATACCTGAATGAAGTTCAGGGGAGACTATCTCGACTGCAAAAATCAATCCAGATTAGCATCACACACACACACACACATATAATGACATCAACATATCAACCTATTGAAACCATGTTTGATAACTCAAACTATAACGCTGACTACATACATGACAACCATAGGCATGACAATGCATGCATAAAAATCTCATCTAGCCCAACTATTCCAAGTGTTTGAACCTGGAAGCTTTGATACCAACCTATAACCACCCCTCCCAACATTTATCCACTTTTACAAACTCCAGGGAAAATGTTATCCTGAGTGATACTATGACATCACCCGACCTTCAAGTTCTAGTTATGGAAGCGGGGCCTACAATATGACCACAAACCGACACCCTAAGAGACCATAGACCACTTAGGAGGTTAGAAACCACCCCAGATAGTCAATCCCTCGGCTGGAATCCTTTTTCACTAGGGAAAATCCCCAACCAAACCCATAATACCACATTCATGTAGTTATGAGGCTCCAACCACACCCATAGGCTTTCCTTTGTGTATTTATAACCTAAAATTCCTAGTTCAGTGCCAACAGTTATGATATCTGAGCCACCTTTTTAGGTTGGTTTCCAAACCACTACCGAGAACTTCCTGTAACTCTCCAAAATCACTATTAAGGTAATAAAAATGCCAAACATTCAAAATTGAAGCAAGAACTTGACCTAGACTTCCTAGTACACATTAGACATTTCATCAAACATATGGTAAACACATGTGTTAGAGTTCATGAATGAATATCTGATCTTATATATATGAAATTCATTTGAGAATCACCAAGAAGGTCTAATTCACTCTCAAGTAACTGCAACAACACTTGTTAGCCCATGCATTCATCAACCATTCAAATAATTAAAAAAACATGAGCAAGAGCCATAGCTAGAGAACATTATAGAACCATGCTTATAAAAAGCATATAACCAGAATATCAACCATGAAAAATCATCCATAGAATCCACATAATAAAAAGTACAAGTGCTCATAGAACACAATAGGAAAATAGCTCTTATTAGCTTATGCAAAAGCCAACCAATTCAGGGACTTCCATGTACCACCCAACCATATATTGGGTTGAACCAAATATTTCTTTCAACCAATATCTGATTATATGAATTTGGGATCTCATGGGATAAACCAAGACATAATTAAATAGGGAATCCAGAGGTTAAACTACCTCCACCCTCGAGCTACCATGATCTCACCTAAACCGGCACTAAGATCACAAAACTAAAATGAGCTTGGATTCCTTAGAATTTATTCACCATACATTGAGGAATTTTCCTATCTCCACCCACCCGAGGGATTCCCAAAGAAAACCATCTCCGCCCCAACCCTTGGTAATTTTCTTGGGACCACCCACCTAGTTCCAAAACCTTTTGGCAATCCAAAGCTCAACCAAGAATGAATCCCATCACACCATGGATATCAAGGAATGGGAAGGAAATGCCGAAACCATTTTCAAACTGGGAAAAAATCATTCCAATGATAAAAAATGAACAAAATATATAAATGCATGTATCATTCACTCACACATCATCTAGGAAATCACACATGCAACTTGTTACCTACAAGATCTTCCTAATGAAGTTGTTGGTCCAACCTTCTCCTTGATTTCCTTCACTTTCCTTTACTTTTCCTTTGCTTTCCTTTCTCCAAGTCCAAGTGAATGCCAAAATGCTCCAAGAATACTATAAGTGTGCAAGAGTGTATGAGAGAGAGAATGAAAGGAGAGAGCCAAACTGAACTGAACTGACAAAAGCTAGAATCGACCCAAAATCTGTGAAATTATTATTTAATGCCTTTTAATCATTGATGTTTCCCTTTTTTCCCTTATCCTTCATTTTTATTAGCATGAAAATATGTGTCTCTTCACCTTCCTTTTCTCCTATTTTTCTTTATTTTCATAATTAAATATTGATTATTTCCTCTTTTCCTTTTCCAATTTCCGTAGCCATTAATAAATCACAAGTGATTCCCACTATAGTGTTTTCCCAACATTCAACTTGTAGTACATGTCCCATGACCTTGGTACTATTTTTCCTTCATTATCCTTTATTACATGAAACATTAACCTGGGCTCGTTACATCTAATGTCCTCTCAAGTAACTTCAACAACACTTGTTAGCTCCTGCACCCATCAACCATTCAATAACTTATCAAATCATGAACAAGATCCATAGTAAATATAACATCATATAACCATGCATATAACCATCATATAACCAGAATAGAATCCATGACCAACTAGCCATAAAATCAACACATTAACTACTACAAGTAATCATAGATCACAATAAAAAAATAACTGATATTAACATATGAAAAATCCAACCAAATCAGGGACTTCCACATAGCACCTTACCATAGATTGGGTTGAACCAAATATCATTTTTAGAGAATCACTCCTGCACCATATTTCAAGCATGAAAGTGGGCTCATATTGGTTAAACCAAAATAGAATCAACTAGGGATTCCAAAGAAACCATAGTGATTTCACCTAACACATCTAGAAATGACTAATACCAACTAGATTGGTCATATCCAAAGCTTTCAAGGGATCCAGGGATTCTACCTCAACCCACAGCCTCCAGGGAACCCAAGTTGTTACAGGGCTCCATATATCTCCCCTCTCAACCAGCAAGCTCTAGGGGAATCAAGTGGTTCCAGGGATCCAAATATTCTATCCCACCCCACATCCATAGGGAACCGAAGAACCAATAAAAAATACAAACAAGGAACACACTACATTATGGCTATATAGGAAATGGAAAGGCAAGGCTAAAACCACTGTAAATCCAAGAAAATCTCCATGCTAATGACAAAAAATAACCAAGGAACCACATGCATGTACCATTCATCCAAATCCGAACAAGGAAATCACACATGCAACCTATTACCTACAATGAAATCATGTTGTAGTTGTTGATCCAACTTTATCCTTGCACTCCCTTCATTTTGTTTTCTTACTTCTCTCCAAATCCAAGTGAATGTTAGAATGCTCCAATAATTCTATAAGTGTGTAAGAGTGTAGGGGAGCTAGAATGAATAAGTGTTAAACCAAAACTTTCAAAATATATCAATCGTTTCTTGAATTCCTTTTTATCATTGATGTCTACTTTTTATTTTCTTTTCCTTTATTTTCTCTCTAATTTCCCTTGCATGCATATTTGTGTATCTTCACCTTTCTTTTCTTTCATTTTCCTTTATTTTTCATAATTAAATGTCATTTATTTCATGTTTTCATTTGCTAATTACCATATAGCCATTATTAAACCATAAGTGATTCCCACTATAATGGTTTCCCACCATTCATCTTGGAATACGTGTCCCATGACCTTGGTCTTATTTTATTTACATGGAAAATCAAACCGGGGTTGTTGCAAGTAACTACTCACATATCCATGCATTTAGCCATGTAACCATTAATGGAAATGACATGAAAACACATGATATACTCATGGAATCCAAGAATTCCATAAACATATTGCATCAAACAAGTTAGTTTCCCCTCATACTCTAATGAACAAAAAATATAGTCAAGGGGTGTAAGACAATAAAATAAGTCCTAGTTATTATGTACCACTAGGTATTCAACCATGACTTCTCCTACAAGGATACTCAAGTTCAAATCCACCATATCAGTTAGTTAATAATTTCCATAAATATATTAAATAACTAATCATCCATGGCCATGTAACAAATCTGGTGCTCCTACGTGAATGCACATGAGATACTCATTATGGGTCATTCATAATGAAACAATTTACAAGGAATGACCACTTATCTTATTTAAGTGGAAGTGTTGGAAACTAGAGGAGGCACTTTGACTGTCCACCAAACCATATGCTAATTTTCATTGCAGCCTTTCTTAAATATATCCACCCTAGAGCTAGATTCAGAATATGAGTAAAGACGAGATCAAGGGAATATGTTTCAACCTTCCATAAAAGAGACATGAGTCTTTGGATTCCACAATGACTCCACCTACAATATTAGTAGGTATTTTCCAAACATTTTGGTTCCTTCTCTTCAATAGTATCATGTTGTTCCTCTCTATTTCTCAGTCATTAAAACAATAATTCCTTCAACCAATGCATCCACCTTTGCATTCTCTCCCTCTCTACACAGTCCAAAATCCTTCTTCTTTTCTTCTCCTCACTCTATGCATGTATTCACTTCTAGCATGGTATCCTCTACTCCTACTGAGTAGTGAATATCCTCACCTAATTTATTTTCGCTTGTCATTTTCTTGTCTCCTACAATTCCCCTTGCATGCTATCCATGCCAACACATTTCAGAAGAAGGTGAAAACCTCATCCTAGTGTGTAGGTGCCCATATAGTCCCAAACTACTCTTTTTTTCTTTTTTCCATGACCCAACCCCATGTCCTCGTTGTTTCTTCCTATCGTGTTGACCATACCAACATGATTTACCAAGAACTGAGACATCAAGGCTCGTCCTGTTGCATGAGAGCCCCCATTTATGTTCTTAATTTATTTTACCAGCTACCTCTTCTTCTGTACGAAGCTAGATAGCTTATTAATTTCACCTTTGAGTTTAGTCATTTCCACAAAAAATACCCTGACAACTTCTCCACTCAAGCTCTGAATCAATGTCCTCTCCTCAACCAATCTTTGTATTACATTATTCCACATTATTTACATGCATAAAATTTATAATAATGTTTAAAAGAGGGGTTAAACATATAGGATGCCACAATCCCCCACCCATTAGAATAGTAATTTCCTTGGTGTTCTATATCCCAACATAGACTTAACAATGAGATTTATAAACACAACTCATTTACAGTTACATTTACGTTCACATTTTCTTTCCTAGAAACTCCATAGGTATAACACCCCATTAAATCAACCATTATTATTATGCATTTTTTTAATTTACATGCCATTCCTTATGTTGAAATGTGTGCCTAAATGATTTATCGATATTGATGATTTTTTTAACCTTTGGAAGCCTTAACGTCCTAATGTGGAAAAGAGTTTCATGTAGAGTATAACAAAGAGAACTATTTTTGCTTGATTATTTAGACTTTGAAGAGGTAGATATTCAACCAATTGGAATGTCATGAAAGATATAATAACTAAATTTCCTTCTAATAAATAAATCACATGATGCTCAAGACTCATCAATTTCATCTCAAAATTATCTTTCCCTTTTCTCACATACCATAAGAACAGAGCATTAAAATCATTCAAGGTGTTAGCTTCATTGTCCATGCCTTCAACTAGGTTATAAAATCGTAGTACAACAAGATCCATCATAATCATCATATTGAATCACAACAAATCCATGTTCTTCTCCAAGGTCTACATACATATCATAAACCTTAGAATCACAT
Source organism: Pinus albicaulis (assembly GCA_034641835.2). Taxonomy (NCBI): domain Eukaryota; kingdom Viridiplantae; phylum Streptophyta; class Pinopsida; order Pinales; family Pinaceae; genus Pinus; species Pinus albicaulis. The sequence goes on along the minus strand of CM076578.1, from coordinate 1,250,876,923 downwards.
GAGCAAGCCTAAAATTCACACAAAATAAATCTTTCCATGAAACATACAAGACATATCTCTCTCCCCTTTTCTTACTCTAGGATTTTCTCATGAACCGTTATGTCATACTATTAACATTTCCTTATGATCCTAACCTATTTCTTCCTACAATACTTCTCTAAGGCCATACAATGAATAGAATATAATGATGAAAAAATATACACCAACTTTATCCCCCCTTATATATACAATAGGCGAGGGAGGCTAACATAATAAGGATACAATTCCATACAAGTGAAAACCCCCAAATCATTATCCTCCTTGGGATCAACAACCCTCTTATAATATGGTTCAATCACAATTTATTAATCCAAAGCTTCCTCTTCCATGGTTTACTATCCAAGTGTACCCATGGAAGATGATTCTCCTCTAACTATGTGCCACATTTCACCAATGTTATTTTCATTTGGTTAATAGTTTAGAATCACTCTTGAGCATTTTAAGAAGCCCACCCCCGCCCCAATTACATTATATTGTCATATACTAGCTAAATTTGTCAATAGCTACCCAAATACATGTAAGAGAAATCCTTAGGGTCAGAGATGAGGAGTGTTACACTTGTCATACCTCCCCTCTAATATTTATTGTTATTATTCCTAAAATATGAGCATTAATGTGCTTGACCATAAATCACTTCATAAGAATATACAAAAAATTACACAATTTTATGCATTTAAAAGAAGGATCTTGTTGTTATTATCTTATGTGTGTAATAAATTTCCCACCTTTTGTTAGTGGTTTTTATACCATATAATATTTTCATTTGGCAGTCACATATACCTGTTGAAGATTGCAACAAGAAACAGTGAAGGAGGCATCCTGAAACATCATTCTTGATCCTAGTTGGAAAGTGATCACCTAAACTAGGTGGGGACCACACAGGTGATTTTTGTCGCAAAGTCTATTTTTGGACTATGTCTATTTTTAGACATGTCGATCATGATTCTATGAGTTGCAGGATGCTATTTATGGAGGGATGGTCAAGTTGGAAAAATAGATGGACTTCTATTTTAGTTGTCTGGTGGGTATTTTGTTGTGGGTCTAAAAATAGATACGTGATCGAATATTATTAATATAATAATATTTGGACTATAAACATTATCTTGTCCTCTTGGGGCACTTCAATTCGAGCTACGGATGTAGCACAGGTTAACGACGAAGAATTACACATAGTCCTAGGGTTGGTTGAAGCTATTGCATGGTTGACTTGATTTAGAGGCTACGTAACAGCGAGAGTTTAGTGGGTTGATGAGACGAGTGGTGAGTTGTGTTCGGTTTAACTTAGTTGAACTAGTTGTATTTAGTCTAATGACAAGTACACACAGTAAGTGGTATGAATTAATTATTAATTAATTCACTAATTATTAACTGTAATTGTAAATCCTTTAAAGAACACATCAAGTTAACTCAATTACGTAGACGATTCGATGAGAGACGATGTTAGAGGTAGGTGGCAGGGTAAATATGACTATCATTGTATTTCTAATATGTAAATTTGCACATTGATTGAATTTCAATGAAATTATAGAGTGCACAAGCGAGATTGAACTTGGATCTAATTCATTCATCTTGGATTGCGCGATGTGACAGTGACGTTGGAGGATATTTGAACTGTGACATTAGGATACGAGCTAATTTGTGTGTAACACAGAATAATCTTGAGTACTTGTGAGGTATTGTAATATGATTCACACATTTTCTCTATCATTATAATATCTTAAATAATTGGGGGTTTTTGTTTGTAAGCTTTCCCCATTACATCTTTGTCATTATATATGTGCCAGTTAGTTAATGTTTTCAACTTGTACGCATCTGTTGCTTTCTTCACTTAATTAGTGTTCACCTCTATCTTAGAAAGAGTTATGTATTATTGCATGAAGCTCAAATAGTGTGTAATCAAAAAGATAATCCCGATGAATAATTCAGCTATTATTCAAATTTCTTATTGGTATCGGAAGCGGTGATCATCGGATCTATTACAGTGATTACAATTTATTTCGGTAGACAGTGTCTGTAAGCGGGCCAGGTAGCCTCTGGATCCATCCTTTCTTTGAAAGGTGATATATCCAGTAAATGCCCCTACATTCGATCTCTGTGCTAGAAATAATTTGTTCTCACAGATCAGGAGCAGTTGAGTTTTGAGCTGGTGGAATTCGAATTTGCAGCAGTGTTTTCTTGGTGTCGAAGCTGAAATGTCTTTCAATGGATTGCGATTGGAGTATGCCCTTGAGGGCAGCTCGAATTATATTGCATGGAGAGATAGAATGGAGGCTGTGTTACAGGATAATGGGTTTTTGGATTTCATAGAGAAAGAAGTTCCAAAGCCCACTTCTACTGATGTTGCTATAGTTGAAGCTTGGCAAAAGAAGACAACAAGGTGTCGAAGGATTCTGTTGGAGGGCGTGAAGGATCACATTGTATCCAGCCTGCATGGTAAGGCTTCTCCATTTTTGATGTGGAAAGCCTTAACAGATTTATTCTAGAGCAAGAGCGACCAGAGGAAGTTGGCGCTCAAGGATAAACTCAGGAAAATAAAGATGGAGAAGAATGACACTATTCCGGTATACTTGACAAAGTTTGTCCACTACAGGGATGAGCTTGGGAGTGTAGGAGTTAGTGTGGATGAAGAGGACTTGGTGAGCTTGGCTCTCCTTGGGCTTCCGAAGAGTTGGCATTCCTATGAGGACTCTGTCAATGGTCGGGAGAAATTGCCAGGATGGGAGCGACTTTAGTTGGATCTTGTGCAAGAGGAGATAAGGCGGAGTACCAGGGATGGATCTTCATCAAAGGCATCTGATGAAGAAGATTGCGCTTTGGCTGCCAAAGCAAGGAAAGGGAAGGGCAAGAAGAATGCTGCTCAATCCGGTGCGGATGGTAAAGAGCGTGACATGTCCAAAGTAAAGTGTTTTCACTGTCACGAGCATGGGCATTACGCCACGAATGGTCCACAGAAGAAGAAGAACAAGCAGGCTGCTGAAGCTGCAGCTGGTGAGGCTCTTGCCTCACAATTTGAGCTGGACTTCTCATTGATTGCATGCATGGTTTCTAGTGCATTGGGATCGGGGTGGTATATTGATAGTGGCGCTTCCTTTCACATGACGGGAGATGTGAATATTTTCAGTGACTTGGTGGAGAAAGATCTCCAATTGCATGTTGAGTTGGGTGACAATGGACGATACAATGCGACCGGAATTGGTACCATAACCTTTCAAAGGGAGTCAGGTAAACTCATTCTTTTACAAGATGTAGTGCATGTTCCAGGTTTAAAGAATAATTTGATCTTAGTTACAATGTTAGAGGATAAAGGGTATGAAGTTGTCTTTAGTGAAGGAAAAGTTTTCCTTCGGCACAAGGCAACAGGACAAGTCAAGAAGGCTGGATTCGAGCCAAGAATCTATACAGAATTGAAGTAGATGGGATGTCTACAGAGCTTCCTAGTGTTGGGAAGTGCGAGAAAGACATGCAATTGATGCTTGAGAGGAAGCAAGTTTTGCATGCAAGCAAGAGTGAACCTCGGGATGTGGAGCAGCCACAATATGAGGATAATGGAGTGGGAGAAACCACTCATGCAGAGAAATTTCGTGCCAGATGGGCAGAGGGAGTGCATGCAGCTATACCACCAGGTGAGAGGTGGGGCGGCATGCATGATTAATCCCAAGAGGAGATTTCTGGGCAGGATTCATGAGATGGTGTGGATCTCATGAATTGAACCTGGCTGCGAGGTGCCCACAGCGTAGTAGTAGCATGATCAGTTGAATTGATGCAGGCAAATCAAAGTGACAGTGTCGGATACTGGAGCGCGAATCAGAGTTGACAACAAGTGCAGAGTGCATGGGTGCAAGAGTTCAACAGCGCAGTGGTTCCTGATGACATGTGCAGTTGGTACCAGCAGAAGTCTAAGACTTTGATGATAGATGCATCAAACTGATTGAGTTGTTTGGATCCTATTTCGTTTCAGAAGAGTTGCAGAGCAGATGCATGGAGTTGCATGGTGCTTGTGAAGGTTGTAGGGCGAATGCATGGAGTTGCATGTCGCATGCAATGACAGTCCTTTCTTGTTGAGAGGGAGTGTTGAAGATTGCAACAAGAAACAGTGAAGGAGGCATCCTGAAACATCATTCCTGATCCTAGTTGGAAAGTGATCACCTAAACTAGGTGGGGACCACACAGGTATTTTTGTCGCAAAGTCTATTTTTAGACTATGTCTATTTTTAGACATGTCGATCATGATTCTATGAGTTTTAGGATGCTATTTATGGAGGGATGGTCAAGTTGGAAAAATAGATGGACTTCTATTTTTAGACATACTGGGTGGAGTCTATTTTTTGACTGCCAGTCTAAAAATAGATCAGTCGAATATTATTAGCTCTTAATAATATTTGGACTATAAACATTATCTTATCCTCTTGGAGCACTTCAGTTCGAGCTACAGATGTGGCACATGCAGCTGACAGAAGGAATTACGCTATTCCTAAGGGTTAGTTGAGCTATTGCATGGTTGAATTCAATTAGAACTCATATGGCAGAGTTTGGTGGAGTTGATGAGACAGTTGGTGGAGTTGTGTTCGGTTTAACTTAGTTGAACTAGTTGTATTTAGTCTAACTGACAAATACACTAGTGATGAGTGGTGTGAATTAATTATTAATTAATTCACTAACTATTAACTCATAAATCAACTAAAGAACACATCAGTTAACTGCAATGCATGGGCAGTTCAGTGGAGACCAGTGTTAGAGGTGGGTGAAAGGGTGAGTGTGCCTATCAGCTAGACTACAATCGTGGCATGAGATTTATAAGGAGACACGACTGGGATTACTAATGAGAATGGCGAAGACAGCCAAGGGGATCCAATTTGATCAATTCTGTATTCTTTGGCAGATGCTATGAGGCAAAGACAAAGGAGGAGATTTGAACCTGTGACTTGTTCAGATCTGAGCTAGTTTGTGTGTAACTATTGGAGATAGTACTGAGTACTTGTGAGGAGTATTGTACTATGATTGCTACATGTTCTCTATCATTATAATATACAGATAGTTGGGGGTTTTGCTATAATTCTTCATTACATATTCGTGTTTACATGATTATTTGAATGTTTTTCACAAAGATGCTGATCGTTTTTATTTCTGCAAATTGATGATCAATTGTAGAAGAGGTTATGTATTATGCATGAAGCTCAAATAGTGTGTAATCAGGATAATCTCGGTGAATAATTCAGCTATTATTCAAATTTCTACAATACCTACCCATCCAAGGTGTCTTCTTAGAATCCAACCTATGTCATATTCATGCATGACCCATCTAATGATGATACCATACCACTCAACTACTATTGTAATGTAATGGAACATCTCTCTAGATCTACCTTCACCTTAACCAAGATGTGGAACCTCACTAGGATGTCTAACACTCAAGTGAGCTCCTTAGGCATTCTCTCATGTTAATCTCTAGTCCTTGGAAAATTTTTACCATGGGTATAAAAACCAAACCGAATAACCTATATAAGCGACTATTTAAAATGTTTTGCAAAAGTGAGCCCCCTGTGCAAAATTTGCATTGGCATTTACCGAAAAAACACTCTAACTTCAAATATACTCACTAAATATTTTTTTGGCCTTATGAAATCATTGGAGGGGGCACCGCTAAATGTAACTAGATTCTATGAATCCAATATAATTGATAGTTTTCCAATTTGAGTCATAGTTTGTATTTTATAACTACTTTTATCTCACTTGTCTGAGGCATTTGAGGACATATTCTAAATTTTTTTCATGGGTATAAAAACAAAACCGAGTCATAAAAATGAGTTCCTTGAGCTTTAGAAAGTGTGTTTTTCCAAGGCCCATGCGAACACACTACTCGAGATCACATGAATGAGTTTTTTTCAAAATCCAACCCCCTTGTGCAAAATTTGTATTGGCATTTACTAAACAAATTTACTCTAACTTTGAAGATCCTCAATAAATAATTTTTTCCTATGGAATCCTAGGAGGTAGAGGGGGAGGGGGGTTGACCCTAGCTGTAACCTAGTGTGAAGAGTTTGATGGAATTGATGATTTTCCCATCTAAGTCCCAATTTGTATTTTATGGCCACTTCCATCTAACTTGCTAGGGCCTTTCAGGGACATATTGTGAATAATTTTTATGGGTATAAAAACCAAGCTAAGCTACAAGGATGAATTTCTTAAAATTTGAAAATTGTGTTTGGAAAAGGCTAATGCGAGTACACTACCCACAATCACTCGAGTGAGCATTTTGAAAAATCCAATCCCTTGTGTAAAATTTGCATTGATTTTTATTGCATAAAAACCTAACTACAAATATCCTTAAGTAAATCAATTTTTGACCTACGGAGTTATAATAAAGGGCCATCCCTAGCCATAAACAAGTGCCAGGAGTCCAATGAGATCAACCGTTTTTCCATTTGAGTCATGGTCTGAATTTTATGGCGAGTTGCAACTCGCTTCCAAGAGTCATTTAGGGACAAATTGTGAATTTTGTCCAAGCGTATAACAAGAAAATCAAGCAGCAGGAAATTTTTTTGTATGCTCAAGAATTTGTGTTTAGCCAAGGCCCATGTGAGAAGAGTACCCATAATCACTCGAGTGAGAATTTTGCAAAATCTATCCCATTATGAAAATTTTGCATTGATTTGAACAAAACACTGGTCTATATAAAGATCCTCAAATAAATTAAATTTCAACTTTGTACTCATATGGGGGGGTTTCTCTAGTTGTAACGTGTGTTAGGAGTGTAATAAAACTAATGGTTTTCCCATTTAGGTCTTTCTTTGAATTTTATGGTGACTTGCAACTCACTTTCAAGATCCATTCAAGGTCATACTTTTTTTGGGGACTATGAAAACCAAAATGAGAAATATAAACGAGTTTTGTAATCTCAATAATTTGTGTTAGCCAACATCCATGTGATCAAACTACCCATGATTTCTTAAGGAATAATATTACAAAATTCAACCCCTTGTGAAAATTTTGCATTGATCTTTATTGAAAAAAACCTAGTTGTGAAGATCCCCAAATAAATTGAAATTCTCAACCTACAAAGTCACTGGGGGATGTCACTAGTTATAACTCGGCGCCAAGAGTCCAATGGAACCAAATCTTTTGCTATTTTATTCCCCATTTGAATTTTATAGCAAGTTCCAACTCACTTGCAAGAGTCATTTAGGGGGATATTGTGAATTTATTCTAGGGGTATAAAATATATCCCTCACATATAGGGAGATGGCTTTTCATGCCATAATAATTATCCACCTTCAAAAGTGACTAATTTTCATTGTAATAACTAGCTCACTTATAACGCTATGCATCCAATGATCCGGTTCTTGGTTGTAATGGACTTCTTGCTGCAACTTTGCTGATAACTTTTGTTATAGGTGGTGAAACCAAATTCCATCAAAGACCCATTTGAGGTATTGAATATATATTTCCATTTGAAATTTCATGACCTTTGGGGTGAGAAAATGATTCCACAAACTCATAGGACGCGCAACGACGCAGTGTTCTAGATAAGTGTAACTTCAATTGCTCCTATCTATCAAACCGGGAAACGAAATCAAATTCCATAGAAAACCCATTTGAGATAATAAAAAATAATTTCAAATGAGATATTTTTAACTCTCTATTATGATCCGTTGAGACTGTGGAACTTTCATGAATTTTAATAAAGATTACTGCAAAACATTGAAACTGATATTTTTCAAACCCTCATGGAATCGTAACTTGAATCTTGATTTATGTGGGAACAAAATAAAATATACAAATAAACATAAACACAGAGATGTAGAAGAAATAAAAATTCATTTCAGTAATATCAAATGACTGAAATATGCTTACAGACCAAATGTGCATAAACTAGCTAGGGCAATGGTAGTTTATCTCTGAGAAGAGATGTGGCAACTACATGCCTATGAACTGTGTTACAATGAAGCTCGAGGGCCTTTTTGTTATTGAAAAATAAGATAAAACCCTAAAAAACCAAAACTCTAACCCGAGGAGATGTAACACCAAGAGTTTATGGGCATCATTGGGGTTAGTTGGGCAGCCAACTTCCCAGGGTCATAACTTGGTCATAGTATATCTGTTTGGCACGTATGATACCTCGTTGGAAAGATATCTCAGAGAAATATGCCATTTAGGGCCTCAAAATAGCTAAAGAAGTTCAAGACCTGAAAAAATGCTAAAAATACTAAATAAGAAAACTGATGAAACTGACTAGGTGGAATAGGTGGGTGGCCACCAATATCCACTTGGACCATTCCTCCCACCTTAGAAAGAAATGGTCCCCATTTCATGCAGAGAGTCCATGAGGTAGGGAAATTTCTGTTGAACTTGGTCCTTGGTGAACCACTTTCTTTAGTCAAGGATTTTTCCTACTTTGAAGTGGGTGTAGCTTGTGGAGGGGTCCAAAGAGGCACTTCTTCTACAAATGTAACCAAAATGTGTCACCCACCTGGAACTTGTGTGGCACTCGATGTTGATCTTGACGATGATTGAAGGATTTTGCCTACTTTGAAGTGGGTGTAGCTTGTGGAGGGGTCCAAAGAGGCACTTCTTCTACAAATGTAACCAAAATGTGTCACCCACCTGGAACTTGTGTGGCACTCGATGTTGATCTTGACGATGATTGTACTTGGCATTAGATTTCTCCAAGATGTCGTGGACCTATTGGTCGATGTTAGACAGTACACGTGTGGATTCTTTCTGTGTGGACACATGAGGTATGGAAACATCAGGTAGCGGTGTGCCTAGGGTTAGATCAATGGAGTGCTTGAGCTAACAATGTAAAGGAACCTCTGTGCGTGAGCAGAAAAATTCCTTCTATTCTTAGACAACTTTCTCCATTTTTTGCTGCCATGCAGGGGAGCCCTCTTTAGAGGTTGTGGCCATAATATTCTTCTTTCCCTATGGGAAAATTGTAATGAAAACAAATTTACTAGTTTGGGAAATAATCTTACTTCATTGCTTTGCAGTAATCAAAGAGATTACGAGAGGCGGTACTACCTCCGGTATCCTGTACAACTTATTTCCCAAACTAATAATAATAGAACAAGGTCTAGAATCATACAAAGCATGCCTCTTCCACAATTATGGTTGGCCCAATAATACGTCAGACACTTCAAGAGGAGAAACATCACACAATACCTCATTCGTGAAGGGCTTGATGCTGTATGGATGGCAGCACTGCTGGCTGACACAAATATCCCTTCCTTGGAGAAGCCACCCAATGGTATACAACCGTGTGTAATATTCCTAAATTAGATTGTAGCTAATTGCAATATTAAATGTTTGTTATGTCACTTAGATAGGTGAATAAGTGGGTAGGGAGACCCATCAATCTCTTTATGAAGAATAAAACCACTTCTCATGTGAAATTGGATCATCGTTTTGGTTTAATAAAGCACCCTAAGGTGTGAACAAGGGCTACAGCATGTGGACTAGGTCAATGTTGACCAGATCAACAACGTTGTTATGGAGATCATGGAGGATTAATGGAGGACAACGAAGTCATTTTGGAGGAGTGTATGCATGAGAGTATCTCCTTTAATGAGTGGGACCCAGGGTGAGGAAGCTCACCAAGCATAAAAGGAAGAGGATGGCAGCATTATAAGACATGGATTTGTATTATTTATTTTGATATTTTTAGATCTCGATTTTTCATTTGACATTTCTGTGCATGATTTTTTAGCAGGGTCTACAGTGCTATTTAGCACAAGGGTGTTTCCAAGCGAAAATCCCACTCTCATCCTCGGGGGACTTAGAGTTCCTACTCAGGAGAGGTTATCTTGAGTTGCATTACCACTACCTAGCATTTGGCCAAGCTTCAGTCTTATATACAATGTATTTTTTGTTCATATGTGTGTTGTGTTACAAGGTGTAGCAGTCGAGGGTTGAAAAACCCCATTTCTAAGCTAGTTTTCCATTAGACAGATCATCCTTTCATTCGAGAGGCTTGTGAAAAATTCTTTGGAGCATCATTTCCATATTTTGTACGAGGCCAAGTTGCTACCATCAGCTACAACACAGTTTCCCTCAAGGACTGCGTTATTTTAGAGAGCAGCTGCAATAGTGGGTTTATTTCCCTAGTTGGAGTAGTTGTGTTTCCTTTGAGGGGATCAACCCTTCATTTAGGAGATCTATTGGAGGAGGATCAACCATTGCATATTTCAGATCAGCCACCTCCTATCAGTGATTCAGTTGCAGAGATTATTCAGCCCTAGGGCCATATCTTCTATTTTGTATAGTGTGTATTTCCGGAAACCTTTTCTGGGTTGTCTTGGAAATTTGTGTTGGAGCATGGATCTCTAGTCTTAGCACTTTTGGAGCATTGTATCAGAATCAATATATATTTCTATCTTTCAGCTATTACTCTCTCTTGTACAACATAGTTATAGCATTCTGGCATTTCTTGTATTAGCAGCATTTTATATTTTGATGTATTGTTTCATGGGAGGCTTGTTTCCCCAATCTTGAGTAATATTTTCCTCAAGATATTGTACCTATTTGCTGTTATAATCATAATTGAATGGCTCTATGGTTGTCTCATCTATTGATCTATTAATATTTCTGCATGTTTCCATTTTTATGTCTTGTATTATTTCTCTCCCAATTTTGGGATATTACAGTGGTATTAGAGCATAATCTTGGCACAGTATGTGTACTTCAGCCATTATTTCATCTAAATAGGCTTCTCATAGAAAGGATAAGATCTACAGAAGAGATGAAGGCAAGACTCCATTATTAGGAGAAATGAAATGGAAGGAGTTCTCAAGACTTCTTCTTCAAACTATTCAGGGCATTAACAGAGACATCAAAGAGATGAGGATAGAGAGATATAGAGATTCTCCAACAGGTATTGTACATAAAGAAAGCTCTATTTTTTCACATTATGGGCGTGAGCATTCATCTAGACCATCAGATCTACAACGTGGTACCATTCCTACATTCTTGGCAAGAGAAGAAGAGGAAGGAGAAATACCAATGGAGGAGACTCTTGGTGACTATCTCCAAGAACATGAATCTCAGTCTAGAAGATTCAACGAACATCTAAACTTCCAAATGTTTTTTCAAATAAAAGAAGATAGAAGACCCAGTAACCATAATAGAAGAAGAGGGTCCATGCAACACACTTTGGGTAGATTATTTCTACCTACTTTTGATGGGTCACCCAAGAAACCAACTAAGGCTTGGGTAAAGAAGCTAGACACATATTTTCAGCTTCATCAAGTTTCAGAAGAAGAAGCCATTAGAGTAGCAGTGCTACATATAAGGCTTATTCTGGTGGTTTTATGAATCTTCTTCATTGAATAATGAAAATGTATCTACTTATGCAAAGTTCACTAGGAGGTTGGTGAAAATATTTGATATAAAACATTCTGAAACTTCCTTGGGTGGGCTAGCTAAACCCAAAAAATTAGAACCTTTGCATTAGTTGGAAGGATCCATGAAACCAACTCCATTTCACAACATTGTTGAGGGGGTTAAAGATTTTCAAAATGCTTTTCCAATGGCAAAAGCCCCACTTCAGCAAGAACTTTTTTCTCAAGAAGAGGACATGAGGATTCCTCCTTCAAGTGGGGATCAATCCAAAGGATCTCTTAATGCTGAGTTATTCTCCAATGATGAGAAGAAGGACGAGAAAGAGCTGGAAATAAACTCCAGCACTATGATAGCAGGAGATCTACCACTATTTGGAGATGGAGATGAAGCAATTTATTCAACTAGAGGAGCTTTTGTATCTTTGCAAGAATTCCCAAAGGATCTTACATATGAAGATCAGTAGCAGCATGTGTCTATATTCATAGACAATGACACGAAACAATGGAGGAAATGTGTTCCAACATTGAACATAGTTTTGGTGACATACACCATGATAGATCATTCCCTTTTGATCAAGACTTTTGACACCAATGAGATGTTGGGTGTGCAATAGTTGATTACACTAGAGGAAGAAACCTTAGACTGTGAAATCTTGCAGAAGGTAGGAGAAGATGAGAAGGATGTCCAACATCAAGTAATTGGGAACATACACACCCATCCTTTTCAGGAGGTTTATGCACAGAAGCAAGAGCATGATTTGTGTAATGAGGGAAGGGACAAATCAATCCACTCACATATACAACCTGCTCTAGGCCTTGATGTTTCATTACATGGAGGAATTCCACCAGGGAGACCCCCTGATTGGAAGATGATCAAAGAGTTCTCTAAACATGGTGCATCATTGATAAACTTGGATAAGGAATGAGCCTCGGGAGGAGCTAGCACAGCACAAAAAACCTTTGATGGGTTCAAAGGAGGGATTAGCAATTTTCTGATATGGACATTGCCATCTCCCACTAACCTATTTGCGCTGAAATATGATGATTCAGGAATCTGTGATGGCATGGGCATGGTGTCAAAGGGCTACTCCATAGCCTTGGAGAAACAAATGATACTTCCACACATGAGGAATATTTCTGAATATGACAAGAGGTTATTGACACTCTTGTATGCATTGGCCAATCTATGGAAGTTTTGGATGGGAAATACCTTCCAAGAGGAGGTTGACCTCCATGTACTTTAATATTGTGTTGGGCAAGATCAGCTACAGGGGAGGCAGCAAAGGTGGGGTAGCAGTACTCCAACAGGTGGCTTTGGCATTAAGCATGTCAAAGAGGAGAGCTATGATGTGGCAGGTGCTTCATTTCATATTTCAACAACACTTTCATTGTTGGGAAGGATGGATCCATATTGGGCACCTAAATATTGGTAGAATATTCCAAGAACCTCTTCACATGTAAGGTTCTTGATGGGCAAGTGAAAGATAGGAGATATAGATTGGTTGATGGAGTCATTTATTTCCATGATCAGATTTACTTGACTAGAGACTCCAAGCTCAAGGAGGGGATTCTACATGCAGCATACGAGGCACTCTTTTCATGGCATGTGGATTCCATTGAGTGCCATCACACCATCATGGAGGGATTCTATTGGGAGGGTCTCAAAGAAGATGTGCTCCAACATCTCAGGAGGTATGTGGTTTGTTTTATGAATGAGGAAGAGAGCAACCACCTGCAAGGTTGTTTCAGTCACTTCCCCTTTTGATGAAGAGATGGGAAGGTTCATCTAAGGACCTCTTCATCAACTTGACTACAATATATGGTAAGGATTGTGTCTTGATGCTTATTGATAAACTAACCATGTATGATCATTCCTTTTCCATACATTTGCAGCACATTTCTCCACAACAGGGCAAGCCTCTCTTTGGATTTCATGGTCCTTTTGGGACTACATTCAGTGATGGGATTAACCACTTTCTAGAGGAATTTGGGCAAGACGTTTTTTTCTTGGCTCATATTCAGCCAACACCTAATGTCCTCTACTATTTTCAAGCTTTTGAGAAGCTTATGGCAGCAAGCAAGTGGTTGGATGGCCACTTATCACGTCATGTTTGGAGACAGCAAGAAGAAGAAAACGATGGTCTCACTTGAGAGACTATTGTCACCATCCAGTATGTCATGTGACACTTAGTCCATATTTATTTTGGATCCCATATGGTGACGACACTCTATTCACTATATGTGGGATGGATTGGGCAAGAGAGTTTCTTAGAACCAAGGAGTGGGATCATGATATTCCAAGTATATTTTGGCTTCATGAGGGCTATATTATTGCAACCCAAGATCAATAGCTCCAAATTTATCATAAATGGAGAGAGGGACAACGTAAGTTGAACAATTTTATCTCTCATTTTCAACCATGCAACCCCTATACATTGCAGAATCAGGGGATTGGTGATTGTTTCTATGAGCTAGCAATGATGGCTCACTTTGTTTGGATGATAGCATGGAGATTGGAGTTTCTCATTGGGATTGAGGCACCCAACATTTAGCATCTCTCATGCCTTGAGGAGGCCAATGGAAAACATATAACTTTTCCATATATCTCCCACTTCTTCATGATGAGAGCTATTTGGTTTATCTACCAAAGGCTAACTTGTATACTTGGGAGGAGACATATCCATTAGAGATTTTGCAGTATCCTTGTAGTTTCTTGAGGACAAGCAACATTTTGGAGGGTAGGACTGTAATATTCCTAAATTATCTTGCAACTTATTGGAATATTAATTTTTTGTTAACTCGCTTAGATAGGTGAATAAGTGGGTAAGGAGACCCATAAATCTCTTTATGAAGAATAAAACCACTTCTCCAATGTGAAAGTGGATCATCATTTCAGTTTAATAAAGCACCCTAAGGTGTGAACAGGGGCTAGAGCATGTGGACTAGGTCAATGTTGACCATATCAACAACGTTGTTATGGAGATTATGGAGGACAACGTAGTCATTTAGGAGGAGTGTATGCATGAGAGTAGCTCCTTTAATGAGTGGGACCCAGGGTGAGGAAGCTCACCAGACATAAAAGGACGAGGATGGCAGCATTACAAGACATGGATTTGTATTATTTATTTTGATCCTTTTAGATCTGGATCTGTCATGTGAAATTTCTATGCATGCTTTTGCTATTTAGCAGGGCCTGCAGTGCTGTTTAGCACAAGGGTGTTTCTGAGTGGAAATCCCACCCTCATCATCGGAGGACTTAAATTTCCAACTCAAGAGAGGTTATCTTGAGCTTCATTACCACTATATAGCATTTGGCCAAGCTTTATTCTTATATACAAAGCAATTTCTGTTCAGAGTTGCCTTATGTTGCAGGGTGTAGCAGTGGAGGGTTGAAATACCCCATTTCTTAGCTAGTTTTCCATTGGAGGGATCATCCTTTCATCCATGAGTCTTGTGAGGAATTATTTGGAGCATCATTTATATATTTGGCAAGAGGCCAAGTAGTTACCATCAGATACATCATAGTTTCCCTCAAGGACTGCGTTATTTTAGAGAGCAGCTGCATTAGTGGGTTTATTGCCCTAGTTGGAGGAGTTGTGTTTCCTTTGAGTGGATCAACCCTTAATTTACGAGATCTATTGGAGGAGGATCAGCCATTGCATATTTCAGATCAGCCACCTCCTAACAGTGATTCAGATGCAGAGATAATTCAGCCCTAGGGCCATATCTGCAATTTTGTATAGTGTGTATTTCCGGAAACCTTTTCTGGGTTGTCTTGGAAATCTGTTTTGGAGCATGGATCTCTAGTATTAGCACTTTTGGAGCATTGTATCAACATCAATATATATTTTTATCTTTCAGTTGTTACTCTCTCTTAGACATCGCAGTTATAGCATTCCAATATTTCTTGTATTAACAACATTTTACATTTTGATGTATTGTTTCATGGGAGGCTTGTTTCCCCATATTGAGTGATATTTACCTCAAGATATTGTACCTATTTTCTGTTATAATTATAATGGAATGGCTCTATGGTTGTCTCATGTATTGATCTATCGATATTTCTGCATATTTCCATTTTTATGTCTTGTATTTCTGCTCTCCCAATTTTTGGATATTACACCGTGGGTGTGTTGTGGTTGGTAGGCCGAGCTGCTTCACGGCCTCTCCTGAAATGATTTTCTTTTGGCTTCCTCTATCGACAAGGAATTGCAGTGGAGAACCATTCGCCCACATCTGCGAATGTAAGAGGCACTCCCCCTCTTCTGGATCCTCGGGATCCTCCCTCTGGAGCTTGGTCGTGGAAATAGTGGCACTGGGATCCGCATCAATGATCTGCTTCCCTTTTTCATTCCCCTTGTTTGGTTCTGACTCAAAATCAAAACATGCATCTAATTCAAATGCCTTTAGTTCAGCCACCAACAACTATTTGGTCTGAAAGTCGCTTGTGTTGTGAGTGGAGTTATTATGAAATTCACACTAGTACCCCATCCTTCTTTAGCTTTTTGGTGTTGTTCTGAGTCACCCTGCTTTGGCTTTGCCCCTTGTTCTGTGGTTCGGGAGCGCCTTTCCATGGCTTTGGATTTGCAGATCCAAAGTATTGCTTACTCTGCTTAAATTTCCATTCGATCTTGGCGGCATATCAATATGCCACACCAAGTGAGGTAATGTCGAGGAACTCCATTTCCTCCTGACTATATATGTGCAAACAACAATGGTACTTGAGCACCAAATGTCTCTTTGAATCTTTAATACCCAATTTTGTGCACAGGGTATGGAACAAATTCGTCAGCTCATGCACATCTTGATCCCTTTGTTGCCACAGTGTGGTCCATTATTTGTACTTGTCCTCATAGCTCCCCACGGGGTAATATTGTTCCTTAATTTTGTCTCAGAAAAAATTCCAAGTGGGTGCGACCGCGAACAGAGAGGGTTCCCTCTCGTCATTTTGCTCACAGTAGGTTTCAACGAGTCTTTGACATGGAGGGTGGCTTTGAGGAGTGAAAAAGTTTTATTTTCTTGGTCATGGAAATCTTGGATTGAAAAATACCCTTCAAACAAATTCAACCATATATCTACAACATCTGCATCTATCTGGCCTTCAAATACAAGAATGTCGAAGTTAACTTGTACCTTGAAAGGAGTGGCACCTCCAGAGTAGCTGCTGGATGCAGTTGCACTGCCGGTGGGCAGTCGTTGAAGGATCTGGGCAAATTTATCCATCATCGCGCTCCTTTGTTTCTCAAGGACCTCCTCCAGCAATATTTTGATAGGATCTCCTACTCTCTCATATTTCTTTTCTTTTGTCATGGGAGGTTATCGGGGTTTGTGAGGTTGATATTACAAAGGTTCAACCAGATCGAGCCCTAAATCCTTATACATTGACCTCATTAGGTACATGCAAAGAAAGATCGAGAAATAACAGATCGCTCTGATACCACTGATCCAGATCTTGGTTGAAATGGATCTCTTGCTACAACTTTGCTAATAACTTGTGATATAAGTGATGAAATAAAATTCCGTCAAAGACCCATCTGAGGTTTTGAATATATATTTCCAGTGATATAAGACACTTGAAATTTTATAAATTTTTGGGTGATAAAATGATTCCACAAACTCATAGGACATGCAGCGGCGCAATGTTCCAGACAGGTGTAACTTCAATTACTCCTATCTGTCAAACCGAGAAACAAAATCCAATTTCGTAAAAAACCCATTTCATATTAAAAAATAATTTAAAATGAGATATTTTTCACTCTCTAGTATGACATGTGGAGACCGTGGCACTTGAAACTGAAATATGTTTCAAACCCTCATGGAGTCGTAACCTAAATCTGGATTTATGCAGGAACGAAATAAAATATAGAAATAAACATAAGCACAGAGATGTAGCAGAAAAAACTTCATTTCATTAATATAAAATGACTGAAATATGCTTATAGACATAATCGACATAAAATAGCTAGGGCGATGGTAGCTTATCTATGAGAAGAGATGTGGTGGCTACATGCCTCTGAACTATGTTACAATGAGGCTTCAGGGCTTTTTATTATTGAACAATAAGAGAAAACCCTAAACAACCAAAACCCTAACCCGAGGAGATGTAACACTAAGAGTTTATTGGCCTCATTGGGGTTAGTTGGGCAACCAACTTCCTGGGGTATTAACTTGGTCATAGTATCTCTGTTTGGCACGTATGATACCTCATTGGAAATAACTCTTTGACAACTACGTCATTTAGGGCCTAATAACAGCTCTAGAAGTTCAGGACCCAAAAAACTAATAAAAAGTGTAAATAAGAAAACTGATGAAACTAACTAGGTGGAATAGGTAGGTGGCCACCAATATCCACCTGGATCATCCAAGTACAAGAGAAGTGAATAACTTGATATTGTCGCAGATTCCTAGAAAAATCTCTCATTAAACCATACTAGAGAGTCATCACCGATGGATTAGTAGTGAAGTAAATATCCATTTAAATGTAAGATTGATGTGATGTGTGATGATAGTTCATGGGGGTTTTCATTTCAAAATATTCCTCCTATTATAACTAGTGGGATAACGACATCGTACTCCATTTGTCTCATTCTGATCACCAAAATGTTATCAGAGCTTAAGAAAAAAGAGAAATAAGATAAAATTGGGAATTAATTTTAATTAAAATATTAATGCATTACTCATTTAAGTAACATGTCTTCAAAAAACATCACTTACATTTTCATTTATTTGGGAAAAACTATATACTTTTGTAATGTTATTTGGGGAAATTTATTTATTTTTGTAATGTTTGTATTAAACCAACCTAGATCCATCTAACTCCGGAATTAACATGAGCCAAGAGGGATCAAATTTCTTCAAGTGAAAAATTATTTTAAAGTGGAAAATACAATGTGTAATTAAATTAATATCGACATAAATTAGTTAACATAAATATTCCAATTAGTTAAAATAAGGTTTAAACATCTTATTGAGCCGAGAGGCTCATTCTACAACCCATAATAAGGGGATGTGTAAGTTTGTTTGACCGTCATCCATCCAGTTGACAAGTGCCTCTTTAAAATAAAAATAAATTATGCTCTAAATAGAAAATAAATAAATCACACATAATAAATAATAGAAAAAATACACATTGTATTTGATCCCTCTCGTCTCATGTTAGATCCGTATTTAAGTTGGATCTATGTTGGTCTTTACATGAAATTATATTATGCCACATGGACAACTAACTAAACATATAGATCATATTGGTTTTTATTTATTATTATAGCCGACATTATTTTTCTATTTAGAGAGTAGTTTATTTTTAGTTCACAAATGTTGAGTACAAATGGATGGACACACTTACACATAGATATCATACTGGGTTGTAGAATGAACCTCTACTAGTATTACTTCATAAAACTTCTACCATATAATTAAGTGGAAAATAATATCTAATAAAAATAGTTATTTTTTATATTTTCAACTCCAAACTTTTTCTTTATTATTATGCAAAAAATATTTTTCCAAGAGATCAAAAATAATTTGTATATTCATCGATATTTATCTCTAGTTTGAGAACTAATTGAATAAGATGTTGATAACTTATTAGGTTTCACCTTGGTAAGTTTGATGAACGAAATTTCGTGTAATTTGAGTCGAGTTGATTATACATATAAAATATATAAATTTTAATTTTAGAATTGTAGAAATTTATAAGGATTTCGATTAGAAAATTATTAGAGGTATGGTTTTCAAGATTCAATTTGTTTTGTTTTTTAATCTTAAATATGAGTTTAAGTTAATAATAAATGGTATATTTAAAATGTTTTGTGTCGTAACATTTTATTAAATATATTAATATTATACTTATTGTTATTGGGAATCTAATTATTATGGGATTGTATGAATTGTAATATTCACTTGTGTGGAAGGTGAAAAGTTATAAGTGAATGCAAAGAGTTACAGAAAATTTAAGAGACTTTTTGGAATATGAAACTAAGGGTCATTAAAGTTGTATATATATGTATATAATTTAGTAATATTATATCACATGCTTATCTGTTTCTTTTTTTTTGTGTGTGTTTTTAACAGTGGTATTATAGTGAGGTAGTGAGGTTTCTTCCTGCCTTGCTTGATTATTTGTGAGATCGTATTTGACTTGGGTTCTCCCATTATTTGTGTGCCCCTTCTCATATTCAGGTTTTTTAGGAATGTTGTGTGCCCTAACTGGCATTTCCTACCATTTCTAAGGATTTATACATCATTGTGATAGGAAATTTATAGCTTGATCTATGCCCTCATGAGTGTGTAACCGATTTAATTTCTTCATACAAGAAAATTTGATTTGCAATAGTCCTAACACATAATCTCGATTTCCATAGTGGTAAAATAATTCCATTCTATGTGAAGAAACTGAATTCAATTGCAAGATTATCAATTGAAAAGAATGTCAAAACTAACAAACTTTGTATGAGCGACCATCGATTGTATTCATTTCTAAAACCCCCATCTCAAATTTCTTTCTCTGCATCCTCATGGGCCCTCTCTAGGAATTGTTTTGACATTCCCAACATCCACAACATATCACTTGACCAAGTCTACAATTTTTAACATAGTAGTGTGGTGATTTTAACAATAGTGTTATTGAATGCACACAAATTTGAAGGGTTTGCATTGTAAAGATTCATCTTATCAATGCTAAAATTCTCCTTCCCATAACTCCAGTCATTTAGGCCACATGGTGTTCAAAAAGACAATGGATTCCAAATCTTCCCCAACAATGGATCCTCCCACATTGGGTTTGAATAGATTATATTAATGAAGCATTCATCTACCTGTAAGTGTATCTAGCATAAGTAATCAAATATATTTTTACATTCACTTCCTTACTATATCCCTAAATATATGGGATGCCATAGTTGAAGCATTACAATTTGACTCTTTCTCCATGAGACAATGTGGGGGTTTAGGAGCACCAAACAAAGGAGGACAAGAAGGGTCCCAATTCTCCCTCCACCTATAACCAATGAAATTGGAGGAGAGTGTGATAATTCAATTCCACACAATTTTTTATGAGATTAATTTGTTCCCAAATTAATCTGTGTTGCAAGCCAACCTTATTGTGCAAGTTTGGGTATGGAAGTAATGAGGTTGTAGACAAGTATGACAACAATTATACAGTGTGGAATAATAATGAGGATTTATTGGGCTATAGGTGGAATTTATCTTCCGGCCACCCCAGTCCATAATGTTGCCACAAGCATACAAGTAGTAATCAAATGTAGAGAAAAATGCATAGAAATTGGTCTTTACATTTAGCTAGTGTTTGAAAACATTTTTCAATTATTGAACTATAAAATTATGTTATTGGTTTTGCATCCCTTGTTCCTTGATAGTCTAATGGGAGCTTGCGAAGATTAAATACCTCAATGGTTGGGAACACCTTGATTCCATATTCCTAAGAAAGTAGCTTCTAGATGGCAACATACCATAACAAAAACTTTCAAAATAATTGTTTTATTTTCCTAGATTAGTGTTAGGGCGTGACAATGACCACACCATGGTGTGAAAAACTCAACAAGAATAATATCATCAAAATTTAAAGCCTTAAACGTGAAAGTTGAGGAAGAGAGAAGGAGCATATATAAAGAGGGAGCATGTTCTCAAGGTCCTTATTTTTATTATATCATTTCAATTGTCAACCTCAACTTAACATAGATCAATTAGAAATTTTTATATCTAAGTGAGTATTTCTAAGTGTGGAACCAATGTCAAAATTTTAGTTTCTTCTAACACTTTCTTTTGAGGCATTCCTTGGAGGTAGAGCTTTCTTAGAAATATCAATGTTTTAATCTTCACCCTTGTGAGCATTGTGGAAAACATACTTATTATTGAAATAAATGTTCTAGTCAAAAAATCATTGCAAGAGAAAAAATTCACCTTGGATGGATCACTTCATGGAAAATATCTTCAGCAACTAAAACTATATATTGACTATACCAAAATAATCATTCTTGAGTATTGACACATCTTACAATGGAGAGATTTTTATCTTCTCATACATTTGATTACTGGATTAAAAAGATAATTTTAATCTAAATACTAGGTGACCACCACCAATTTCTATGCATTTTTCTCTGCATTTGATTACTACTTGTGACCACCACGCGCTTTACGGTTTGGGCCTTGGTGCACGCCCTCAGTACTTTCAGCGTACCCTCAACGGCCGGCTTGATGATATCGTTCTGCCGCAAGACGAATTAAAAGCAAATCTATTTGGTACTCTGAACTTTGAAACGTTAACTGAGATTCAGACGGCTTTACCTCTGGATACTTGGATGTGGACCTGGTGGTACTGGCTACATGAAAAACACCGTGGCAGCCGGAGACGGACGCGCCCGTAATTACATTAACTACGATATGATAGGTGGCGATGGCGACTGGATGGCATCGGATGCCCATTCTCTGACAACGTAGTCATAAGTATGCGATGATCCCCAGGCACTTGGCGGTCTCAGTTGCCGGGTAGCATTGGGTAGCATAGATTTTCGGACGGGCAGGGTTCCGGGCTAAAACGTGGACCCCGTAGACTACTCCTTATATTTCTCGCTCGCACTCGGAGAGAAACCTATGACCTCTATTTCCCATGCTCTCTCTCTCTCTGATTTCATTTGAGGAACAAAAAATCTTCTCAATGGCCGCTACAGCCATCAATAGCGAAGAAGGTCGACCAGCCGTTGTGTGCGTGACCGGAGCGACAGGTTTCATCGCCTCCTGGTTGGTCAAGCGGCTGCTAGAGAAGGACTACACTGTCCATGCTACAGTGCGCGACCCTGGTGATTACTATCTCATTCTCTTTCGGTGCTTGGAATTTGGTCACGCAAAATTTTGCTCATTTGTTTTTTCACTCTTTCTGGATACATATAAAAATGGGCAAATTTCATCTCATTCTCTTTCTGTTGTTGGAATTTGGCCCCGCAAAATTCTGCCTAACTCATTTCTGCAATTCGGTGGCCACAGAAAACCTGGCAAAGGTCCGACACCTCCTGGAAATTCCAGAAGCTGGGGAGAAACTGAAGCTTTTCAGAGCGGATCTATTGGAAGAAGGCAGTTTCGACGCTGCCATCCATGGTTGTGATGGGGTTTTTCATGTGGCAAGTCCTGTCGACTTCACCCCTAAAGATGCCGAGGTAAGTAACTTCGCCGCTTCAATATTCCCAAACATAGATGCATCTGAATATTGATATTTAGGAACATGAAATTGCTGCTGTGTAGAACGATGTGATCAGGCCGGCAGTTGAGGGAACGCTGAATGTTTTGAGGGCTTGCACAAAGACCAACACCGTAAAGCGTGTGGTGGTCGCATCGTCTGCAGCCACGTTTATGGTCAGCGAATCGAAGCAGCAGAATCAGTGGATTGATGAAACCCATTGGACAGACGTGGATTTCCTCCGGACTAAAAAGCCTCTTTCCTGGGTACATATATAATTAACCACCAGACTCCCCGGAAATTTTAAAGCGTCACAAGATTTCGTTGGCTGACAAAACGAAGTGTGTAACAGTGTTTAGTGGTCAATTGTGCAGGCATATGGGGTTGCCAAGACGCTTGCAGAACAAGCAGCGCTGCAATACGGAAAAGAAGATCCAGGGCTGGATGTGGTGACCATAATCCCTGTGCTGGTAGGGGGACCTGCCATTACGCCGAACGTGCCCTGCTCAGTTGACTTAACTCTTTCCCTCGTCACCGGCAACCAACGAAACATACAAGTTTTGAAGGGTATACAGATGGCATTCGGCAGCATTCGATTGGTACACGTGGAGGACGTATGCAGAGCTCATATTTTCTTGATGGAAAACCCCTCTGCACACGGCCGCTACATCTGCTGCCCTATAATCACCACCGTCCCACAGCTGGCAGACTACTTATCCAAACGCTATCCGCAATACAATGTGACAACCCAGTGAGTATGACTCTCTGTAGAGTATGGCATTTCTATATTAGTATTTCTGTATAACTACTAACGGAATTGCTTGAACAGGTTTGAGGATATGCCACCGGTCCCAAAGGTATACATTTCGTCGAAGAAGTTGGTGGACAGCGGTTTCTCCTTCAACTTTGGCGTCGACCAGATTTTCGATGATGGTGTGGAATACCTGAGGGCGAAGGGATTGCTTGAATAGTTAGTTAGGGGTTTGTTCTATTAGATCAAGGGAATAATATGGCGGCACTCCTAAAACCAGAATGTTCACTCCAACCAGTGCAAACTTTTAAAATTACAGTTGATACTTTACAGTTTAATATAAATGGTTGTTCGGTCCATGTGAATTCATTTTAATATTAGATGTGAATATGTTTGTTTTAAGATTTTTTCTCCTGCACCAAAAAAAAAGGCCAAACATCACTTCTTTATATGAAAGAAAAGCCCACCAATCCGTTTCTTTCAAATTTATATTAAAAAAATAATCTCCTTATCCTTTTCATTTGACACTATTACACCAAGGGTATTTTAAGACATTTGTTTAAGACAAAACAAATCTTTTGTTTTAAAAAGTCACTTTTTATTTTAGTTATTTTATATTAAAATTTAATATCAATTAAATTGTCTTAAATATAAAATTTAAGACAAAAATAGTGTGAGACAAAAATAATTTGAGACAAAATTTTATATTTAAGACAAAAACAATTTGAGACAAAAATATTTAAGATAAAAACAATTTGAGACAAAAAAATTTAAGACAAAAGTATTTTAAGACAAAATTTTATATTTAAAACAAATCTTGTTTGAGATAAAATTATTTTAAGACAAAACTTTATATTTAAGACAAAAGCAGTTTGAGACAAATATATTTTGAGACAAAAGCAACTTGAGACAAAAATATTTTAAGACAAAATTTTAGATTTAAGACAAAAGCACTTTGAGACAAAAATATTTAAGACAGAACTTTATATTTAAGACAATGGCGACTTAAGACAATGACAATTAAGACGAAACCCATTTAAGATAGTTAGCAATTAAGACAAAATCATTAGCATTGAGAAGTTTGCATTGAAATATCCATGAGTGGATAGTGGATAAAATTTTATTTTTTATTTTTGAAAATCGATATTCAAGCCACATGAAATTTAATCATGTCCTATAATTTATTTCTTTTATATTATATTTTTCTTTTTTCATTAAACCACATTCTAAAAATTTAATAAATAAATAGATAAAAAAATATTATTTTTTGGTTGGCAACTCACGGGGATTTGAACTTTGAATCTCGTGTTTTAACCATAGCTGCTCCAACAGTAATATTCTTGGGCATATTATGTTTTTTCCTGCTAACCACTCCAAATATATACAACCTCTAAGAACTAGTAGGGTCCAAGGAAAAGAGCTACAAGTTTCCCAAATCCGATCTACATTTCATGGACAATCACATTTCCCCCAAATGTCCTCCACATATTTGCCTTGGTATATTGGAGTTTGAAAAATACATAAGATGCCACAAGTAATCCTAATCATAAGACTCAACTTTCCTAATGACTAGGAGGCCTTACAAATAAAAAAACATCTTAACTTATAATGCCTAAAATTACTAAAATTTCCTATCCCAAATATGAAATTAGAAATTTTACAAAATTATAGGGCAACAAGGAAACCAACTTCCTCTTCCAAAAATCTCTAAGACCTTATGGAGGACAAATACAAATTTTGAAATAAATTGTTGAAATTATGCTCTTGCAACAATAGCCACCAATGTATCCTTGTAGGCCACCCCCTTTAACAATAGTAATACCAATGTCCTTTACCAGCTAGAAGGAACTCCTTACATAATTCTCTCTTAGATCCTCTTAACCCATTGCAATGATTGTCTTTGATGCCTACCTAGTTGCAAGCACATTAAGAAGCAATGTAGCATATTGCTGGTTGAGGATTTCGATAAGTATGTGATTTTGTTGACATCTTGTGACTGTCCCATATGTGAATATATAAAATCTTGGATGCATGTCGCCCTGACACTATAACATGACTTAGTATTGCATATCATACCGTGTCATTCCCTCCTCGAGACACCTAGAACTCGCTAACACTCCCTGTCACACACTCTTATTCATTCATTTATGAATTTTGACCTAGTGCACCTCTGTTATGTTTTCCTGGCACTCCCTAACACTCCTTAGCACACATTGGCACACCTAGGCACTTGGAACAACTTTGTATGCTTCCCTAGCACTCTAACATGCCTTGGTACTTCCTAGAATATCATGTCACTCCCTTCTTAACACACCTGGAGCTAGCTTATACTTCATTTCCATGCATTTTAAACTAGTGCCCCCTTCTGTTTCCTGACACTTGGCCCTCACACTCCCTAGCATGTGTTCATGCCACACCCTGGCACCTGCCACATCTTGGCATGCCTATCATGCCTTGGAACTACCTAACATGTCTTAGTACTTCTAGGAATTCCCTGACACACCTTGGTATTCCTTAGCTTTCATGTCGTCATAGATAAGCTTGCTTTTTTTGTGACTTGGGAACCCAACCAAGTCATTGGAAAATCGATGTTGTGCCCAGCCCAAAGTTTCCCTTTTTCTGAAACTACTTTGTCCAACCCTTTATGTAACCATAGGCTTACCTCCTACAAGTCTTATTTTGACCTTCCCCTAACACACTTTATCCTTGAGACACTTGGAATTCATTGACACTACTTGGCAAACACTCTTATTCGTTCATTTCCATGCATTTTGACCTAGTTCTCCCTTGCAATGTCCTGGCACTCCCTAACAATCCTCAACATCCATTGACACCTTCTGGCATGTGTTAGCATGCCTTTTCATTCCTTGGCACACATTGACACTCCTTAGTTATCATGCCCTCACAATTACCCTTACTTTTTTGGAACTTGGGAACCCAACCAAGTCTTGCCTTGAATATAACAACTTGACCAAGTTACGGTTACTACAACTAGATTGTGTCTTGTTCACCTAAGAAATGACTATAACCCCTCACCCATTTAACCCCCTAAACACTAAACCCCTAAACCATTTAACCCCCTAAACGCCTAACCCCTAACCCCTTAAACCCTAATTCCCGACCCCTGACCCATTTAACCCCCTAAACCCCTAAAAACCTAACCCATTTAACCCCCAAACCCTAACCCCTAAAATACTTAACTACTAAATCCCTAGCCCCCTAAACCTCTAAACCTGTAACCCATTTAACCCCCTAAACATCTAACCCCTTAACCCCTTAACCCCTAACCCCTAAAATCCTTAACTACTAAATCCCCTAACCCCCTAAACCTCTAAACCCCTAAGCCCATTTAACCCCGTAAACCCTAAACGTCTAACCCTTAACCCCTAACCCCGTAAGCCCTAATTCCCAACCCCTAACGCATTTAACCCCCTAAACCCCTAAAACCCTAACCCATTTAACCCCTAAACCCTAAACCTCTAAACCCTTAAACCCCTAAACCACTAACACCTAAAACCCTAATCCCTTAACCCTTAAACTGTTAACACTTAACCATTATCCCATTAACCCCTCAACCCTAACCCCTAAAATCCTTAACTGTTAAATCCACTAAGCCCTAAGCCCCTAATCCCTAATCCCTTAACCACTAATTCATTATTCACCTAACCCCTAACTGCGCGTAAATCCCCTAACACCTACGCCCCCAATCTCTAATCCCTTAACCAATAACTCATTATTCCTCTAACCCCTAAATGCACCTAAATCCCCTAACCCCTAACCCCCCAATCCATAACCCCTTAACCACTAACTCATTATTCCACTAACCCCAATCCCTAATCCCTTAAATACTAATTCATTATGCCCCTAACCCTTAAGCCCCCAATCCCTAACCCCTTAACCACTAACAAGAATATACCACCGTGGGCATGCACAAGAAGAAGAACCAAAGAAATCAAATTCAATAAAGGAAGCACAACCACCACTCCAAACTCGCTTCTTTAAAACATATACAACTGCAATAAATCCCACTGAAGCTTACAAATTTATCAAGCCCTAATTAACTTACTAACAAATTCAACAAGCCAACATGCTACAATTTGTTGAGTCACCCCCAAATCAATTAGTAATTATTGCATGAATGTACATTTGTTTGTAGTTTTATTTAAAAGGTTGAAATTCTCTCAAGAGCATATAGAATATATCCAAAAGTTAAAAAAATGGAAATTTTGCTTACCTCCACAAGGTATCATCACACCGGGATAGGTGAAAACATACAAGTCTAAATCTTCTACCTCTAAGTCTCAATGGCACTTCAACATGTCAATAACATATTTGCAACAATGCTTAATGAGTTTTGTCTATTGGCTAAAGAGATGTACATCCATCCATCCAAAAATAAACATCTCAATCAATCCAACACCATAAATTGTGTTAAATAGTTCATCATGTTATTTCAAATATTACAATATTTTCTTATATTAGCTCACATATTCCTTAAATATTTGAAAGCCAAACTACCTTAGCACAATATACCAGAAATATTTGTACTCTAAAAGACAAAAAAGGACAACAAACTAAAATAGGAACTTTAACTCTAATCCAGACACTTCATTCTTAGCAACATGATATCTAATGAAGATGATATATGGAAAAAAAGGCTTCATATATTGTCTATCACATGTCAAACCGAGTGAACAAACACATGCATAGAAAACATCAGAAATAGGGTTCATAGATCGACTTGTATTATATGGTTTCAAACCCTTCTTGTGTCCTTCAAGGGGGTTTCTGAAGGTCTTAAAAAATACTTCCTTTTGCTAACCAAATGGATTTTTTCTTTCACACATGTATGGAAACGTACTTTCCAAATCATATTGTAATAGATTCATAAGGTGATATTATTGGTATTAACTACACCTTATTTGGAGACATCATTTTTATTGTAGGGGTTGGTACCTTTCTATTGGATGTGGTTGGTGATGTGAAGACTACTCAACCTCTAGTAAAGATTCATACTAACTCTAACAAGCTTATGGCTGCTATTTTACAGAGGGAGACCCCTCTAAGCTTAACTCATTGGATTCTTTGTTTGTTCATGCTAATTATTGTTCTCAACTTTCCTTCTCCAAGGGGTTGAGACTATTTGCTTCATTTATTTTACATGGCCTGCTGAAAGAAGAAGAATGGAGATTGTCTCCACATCTTTTCCATTTTTCTAAGTTACAAAAAAAGAGTCAAATTCTATAGCCAATAGACTAATAGTCTCTTGATACACCTTTAGTGAGCTATGCATAGCTCTCACCTATCACTGTAGCTCAATGAAATGACATCTAATAGCTCCAAGACACCATTATAAATGGAGTAGTTGTGAATTTGTTGTTAAATGATCGCCTCCAAATGTTCAATTCTCATGAATTTTGGGGGAGGGGGGTCTTTTGGTGTATTGAGCGGGGCAAGGGGACATAAGGGTAGCATGGATGGGTAGAAGTGAGAGGTGCGAGCATGGTTTACTGAGATCTATAATCCTAACATTAGAGAATGAGAAGGAGCCTTAGGGCCTTATGGCATAGGGGCTAGGGGACCTATAGGTAAGGCAATGAGAGAAATTGATAGGGGAACTCCCAATAGTTGTGACAAGGGGATTAGGGGCCACATTATCACAACCCATACGCACTTAACCCATAACCACTAAAGTCCCTATCCCTTCAACCCCAAAGCCACAATCCCTTAATCCCTACACCCATAACTCATAACAAATTAACTCCTTGATCCCTTAAACCCAAAGCCATTAACCCCTTAACCCCTAACCACTAACTTATAATCCTTGAACCCCATAAACCCTAATCCCATATCCTCTTAAACCTTGACCCTTAACCCATAACCCCTAACCCCTAAACTCATTAACCCCTAACCCCTTAACCTTCTGACACCTAAATAACATAACCCTTAGGCACTTAACCCCTAAATCCCCTGACATGTAAGCCCTCGATGGTTAATATTAACCCCTAAATCCCTTAACCACTAAGCCATTAACCTCTAACCCTTAAACCCCCTATACCTCAACCCCCTAACCTCTAAATCCCATAAGCCCTAACCCTTTACCCTTTATCCTTAACCCCTTGCTCCTAAACCCTTAAACCCATTAACTCCTAGAACCCCTTATCCTTTATCCCAAACCATAGGTGCTCCAACGCTAATATTCTTGGGCATATTATGCTTTTTCCTGCTAACCGCTCCAAATACAACCTCTAAGAACTAGTAGGGTCCAAGGAAAAGAGCTACAAGGTCCCCAAATCCGATCTACATTTGATGGACAATCACATTTCCCCCAAATGTCCTCCACATATTTACCTTCATGTACTGGAGTTTGAAAAATACATAGGATGCCACAAGTAATCCTAATCATAAGACTCAACTTTCCTAATGACTAGGAGGCCTTAAAAATTAAAAAAAAACATCTTAACTTATGCCTAAAATTACTAAAATTTCCTATCCCAAATATGAAGTTGGAAATTCTACAAAATTATAGGGCAACAAGGAAATCAACTTCCTCTTCTATAAATCTCTAAGGCCTTATGGAGGACAAATACAAATTTTGAAATAAATTTTTGAAATTATGCTCTTGCATCAATAGCTACCAATGTATCCTTGTAGGCCACCCCCTTTAACAATAGTAATACCAATGGCCTTTACCTAGAAGGAACTCCTTACATAATTCTCTCTTAGATCCCCTTTACCCATTGTAATGATTGTCATTGATGCCTACCTAGTTGAAAGCACATTAAGAAGCAATGTAGAATATTTCTGGTTGAGGATTTTGATAAGTATGTGACTTTGTTGACATCTTGTGAATGCCCCATATGTGAATATATAAAATCATTTTTTTTGTACCAGTTTAAGGATTGATACCATCAAGTGTGTGCGCTAACATGGATGGAACACTAACTGCATGTTGTATATATTGTAATGTAAATGAATAATCTCTTCTGGAAAAGGCTCCACTCATAATGCCATTTTGCAAATGCTTGCACTCAGTAATTGTGGTTAGATTTTAAGATGCCATGTTCTCGTAAGGGTAAACCTACCTATCCATCTCTTTAAACGCACACATCACACATGTTGGCTTGATCTTGTGCTTGTTGTGGGGAAAATGTTGTTGCAGTGGAACCCCCAAATCATATTTATTTGGGTTGACCCTGATTTGAAGGGTAGATTATAAAGGTTTTGCATAGTACATATATAAAAAATATGTCGGGTTCTCCATAAATTTCCTGAGAGAAACTCCCCAACACAACAAGTAGAATACTTTTTGCAGTCAAAGAGATTAACTGTTGCTAGTCCTTTTTCAGAACTAGTACAAACTATAGACAATCCAAAATGCCTCATTTTTGGGCTATCAATACAGTATCCATTTAAATAGACACAAGCATAGGTTAATAATAGATAACTAACACAATATCAATGAAATATTGTGAGTAGAGAGAGCCACAGTTATATATCTGATTTAGTCGAAAATGGATTGATATCTTCCTCAATGTGGACTGCCAGCTTGTTTTCCACTTCTTCAATTAGGTCATGGTTGTCTTGGATGCCCTTGTGATAGTATGAAACTACCAAATTAAATGCCATCAGCTTTATCCTAGTGACCTCCATTTCTTTGTTTAGTTCTTTCAGGCCCTTCTTGTTTCTGATTTCTCTCTTCCAATTTATAAACACATACAAAAAGGCATTGACAGATCTCTTGCTTTAATGCAATGGCCACAACATAAATAATTCTCCATGGAAAAAAATTCTCGAGGTCCTGCAATGGCTACAACGTAAATATTTCTCCAATGGCTACAATGTAAATGCTCCCTTGTGTTTCCCTGACAATCCCTAACACTTCTTAGCACATGTTGGCACACCTTGGCACTTGGCACATCTTGGATGCATATCGCCTTGACACTATAACATGACTTAGTACTGACTATCATACCGTGTCACTCCCTCCTCGAGACACCTAGTGTAGAAATTATATAACTAATGTGTTATATATCATAGATTCTCCTGATCTCACACTATTTAACTTTATGCAAAATACAGAATCATTCCACCAGTGATCATATGTGGAAATTCAAAACTAGATCGCAATGCATACACATGAAGCAATAAAAATTAACACACATAATACAGTTGTTTAACGGGAAAGCCTGAAGCTGAGAACCCCAACTATCTGTATAATATATGTCATAGAGATCACGTAACAATCCTCATACAAAGTTGAGCATATCAAGCTCTCAATACAATACAATCGCTACACACTATCATGAAGAAATCTGCAAATCTCTGCACCGGTTTCTTACTTCCTGATAGCCTGCCTCTACTGCGCAATCCTTGCTGAAGAATAGCTCTAAAAGACTTCAAATTACCCTTGCCTTGACTGCACAATCTTGATTGGCATCTCCAATGGATGTGTGATGCATTGGATGCATCAACATAGTCACAACTGATAGTCACACTGCCCTTTCACCTATCTCTCCACTGAGTCTCCACTGGAACTCCCATGCAAGTAGTTAACTATTGTCTCTGTTCAGTTGATCAATGAGTTATTATTTGTGAATTAATTTAACTAATTAATTCACTCCACTCCCACTAATGTATCAATCAGTTAGAAATAGACACAATTAGTTCAATTGAGTTTAACTCCAAGGATGTAGTTAAACTGAAACAAACTCCATGAACTACTTCAACTCCATAATAACTCTGCCACTTGAGTCCTGATTTGATTCCTCCATGCATGAACACCAGTAAACCCTAGGAATTGCGTAATTCCTTCAGCTAGCTGATCTACCACACATGTTAACTGAAATTAAGTGCTCCAAGAGAATAAGTTGTTATTTAGGGTCTAATTATTATTAAGAGTTAATAATAATCGACACTTCTATATTTAGATCAGCGATCTATAAATATACTTCGCCCAATATGTCTAAAAATAAAAATCCATCTATTTTTCCAACTTGACCAACCATCCACAAATAGCATCCTGTAACTTCTAAAATATGGTCTCCATGTCTAAAAATAGACTTGCACCAAAAATAGCCTGCGGGCCCACTTAGTGAAGGTGACTCTTTTCACTAAGCTCATCATCTTGTTGAATCTCAACACCTAGAACTCGCTAACACTCCCTGTCACACACTCTTATTCATTTATTTATTAATTTTGACCTAGTGCTATGTTATGTTTTCCTGGCACTCCCTAACACTCCTTAACACGCATTGGCACACCTTGGCACTTGGAACATCTTTGTATGCTTCCCTATCACTCTAACATGCCTTGGAAGTTCCTAGAATACTATGTCATTCCCTTCTTAGCACACCTGGAACTGGCGGATACTTCATTTCCATGAATTTTAAACTAGTGCTCCCTTGTGTTTCCTTGACACTTGGCCCTCACACTCCCTAGCATGTATTCATGCCACACCCTGGCACCTGCCACATCTTGGCATGCCTATCATGCCTTGGAACTGCCTAACATGTGTTAGTACTTCTAGGAATTCCCTGACACACCTTGGTATTCCTTAGCTTTCATGCCGTCATAGATAACCTTACTTTTTTTGTGACTTGGGAACCCAATCAAGTCATTGGAAAATAAATGTTGTGCCCAACCCAAAGTTTCCCTTTGTTTGAAACTACTTTGTGCAACCCTTTATGTAACCATAGGCTTACCTCCTACAAGTCTTATTCCGGCCTTCCCCTAACACACTTTATACTTGAGACACTTGGATTTCATTGACACTACTTGGCACACACTCTTATTTGTTCATTTCCATGCATTTTGACCTAGTTCTCCCTTGAAATGTCCTGGCACTCCCTAACACTCCTCAACATCCATTAACACTTTCTAGCATGTGTTAGCATGCCTTTTCATTCCTTGGCACACACTGACACTCCTTAGTTCTCATGCCCTCACAATTACCCTTACTTTTTTGGAACTTGGGATCCCAACCAAGTCTTGCCTTCACTATAACAACTTGACCAAGTTATTGTTACTACAACTATATTATGCCTTGTTTACCTAATAAATGGCTATAACCCCTCACCCATTTAACTCCCTAAACCCTAAACCCCTAACCCATTTAACCCCTTAAACCCTAAACCTATAAACCTTTAACCCCTAACCCCTTAAACCCTAATTCCCGACCCTAACCCATTTAACCCCTTAAACCCCTAAAAACCTAACCCATTTAACCCCCAAACCCTAACCCCCAAAACCTAACCCCTAACCCCTTTAACCCCTAACCGCTAAAATCCTTAACTGCTAAATCCCCTAACCCCCTAAACCTCTAAACCCTTAACCCATTTAACCCCCTAAACATCTAAACCCTTAACCCCTAACCCCTAAAATCCTTAACTGCTAAATCCCCTAACCCCTAAACCTCTAAACCCCTAAACCCATTTAACCCCATAAACCCTAGACGTCTAACCCTTAACCCCTTAAGCCCTAATTCCCAACCCCTAACCCATTTAACCCCCTAAACCACTAAAACCCTAACCCATTTAACCCCCAAAACCCTAAACCTCTAAACCCTTAAACCCGTAAACCACTAACACCTAAACCCCTAACCCCTTAACCCCTAAACTGTTAACGCTTAACCATTAACCCATTAACCCCTCACCCCTAACCCTTAAAATCCTTAACTTCTAAATCCCCTAAGTCCCTAATCCCTAATCCCTTGACCACTAGCTCATTATTCACCTAACCCCTAACTGTGCCTAAATCCCCTAACCCCTAAGCCCCCAATCCCTAATCCCTTAACCACTAGCTCATTATTCCCCTAACCCCTAAATGCGCCTAAATCCCATAACCCTTAACCCCCCAATCCATAATCCCTTAACCACTAACTCATTATTCCCCTAACCCGAATCCCTAATCCCTTAAATACTAACTCATTATGCCCCTAACCCCTAAATGCGCCTAAATCCCCTAACCCTTAAGCCCCCAATCCCTAACCCCTTAACCACTAACACATTATTCCCCTAAACCATAAACCTCTAACCCCTAAGCCCCTACTCCCCTAACCCCTTATTATGCCAGGCTCGTGGTGCTTTCTTGAGGCCATACAAGGATTTTACCGCTTGCATGCTTTATGTTCCTAACCCTTCACAAAAAATCCTTCTGGTTGGGACACAAAAACATTCTCTTTCATATCTCCATTCAAGAAATCAGTTTTTACATCCATTTGATGGAATTTCCAACTTTTTGAGTTTCTAGGGCAAAGAATGTCCATATGGTATCACATTTTGCTATGGGGGAAAAAGTATTCAAATAATAGACCCCTTCTTTTTGTGTAAAACCTTTTGCCACAAGCCTAGATTTATTCTTTTCAAGTGAGCCATCTGCTTTATACTTGTTTTTGAAAAATGTTAGCGCTTAATGTAGCAAGGGTCCTAGGAGGGGTTCCAAAGGGACTACTACTAGATCAAGTGGAAACAATGGGACAAGGACCCATTGTCACCTCATTCAATTTCCCCTGCTCTTTATGAACTTTCACTAATGGGAGGAGTCTCGGTATAGGGAAATTACTAGAATGATGAGACCGATAATGATGCACAATGTGATTTCTAATGCCCATTCAAAGAAGAGGATTAGATAATAGGTTCCCTACTTTAGAAGAAAAATAAGAACTCTCCAAGAAAGGCTTGAGGGAAAGATGACCTCGGGTTTAGGAATATTAAAAAATGATGAATGCCTAAGATCAAAACCTCCAAAATCCCTCTCTTGTGATTGACGTCTTTATACTAGGCTTCAAAGTGAGGCAAGTAAAAATTCAATTAAAGTATGAGCTTTGGGAGAATCTAGGGTGACTTTCCATGAATTGTTTTTTGAGAGAAATACTATAAGAGACTAAGGTTTGAGAGATATACCGTGGTAAAGGCTCATCCAATGATCATTTATAGTGAATATAATAGGTTTTGAATGATGAACTACAAAGTGCAAACCTTTAAGAAATCCTCAATTCAAAGGAGCATCAAGAGTTCCCTCTTGGTGTGATAGTTAGGGCATCAATTTATTTGAAATTCCACCATTGTATTTTGTTCAAAATTGGAGGATGCCTAGAGCTCTAATTCCACCATCCCCTAACCCCCTAAACCTTTAAACGCCTAATCCATTTAACCCCCTAAACCTCTAACCCCTTAACCTCTACCCCTCTAACCCCCTTTCAACCCACTAACAATATGTGGATGACACTCTTCTTATGGGCTCTCCCTCGGTCAAAGAATCCCTTTCCTGGAAAAACAAAGAAAGCACTGAATGAAGGGAATGACTCGAGGCCCCGGAATGGGTCTAGAAAAATCACTCTCAGGATTGGACCAACCTAGCTGATGAGCTAAGGAAAAGGAAGATTCAAAGGGACGATCA
Organism: Pinus albicaulis; assembly: GCA_034641835.2. Taxonomy (NCBI): domain Eukaryota; kingdom Viridiplantae; phylum Streptophyta; class Pinopsida; order Pinales; family Pinaceae; genus Pinus; species Pinus albicaulis. Next base: position 1,250,841,210 of record CM076578.1, on the reverse strand, counting down.
GCCGCGCAAGCTAAGATGGGGCTCTAATGCGGTTGGCCACTTCAACATAAAAGAATCCTACGACCTCTTATCTAACTCTACTCACATCCCCACTCAGGATATATGGTGTGTCCATCCTTTCACGTCGCCAAACTTTTGCACGTTCCTGAACCTGGACAATTAATGAACTCACGTAGCCATATCGGGTGACATATTTTGGATGATTTACCAGTCAACTAGTTTTAAGATGTATAAAAATATAGGTGAAAAACAATATGAAACATTTTGTAAAACTTCAAATAAAAATATGGATTGATTAGAACTTTTGGGATGAGGCTAAGGAATGCTGCATAATAAAGACTCTAAGAGCACATTGGTTGCCCGAATATATGGTAGTTGTTCTTTTCCTTTATTTTTTAAGCATCCTGCAAAGAAAAAGGTTATGAGGAATTATGAGGTGATGTGGATAAATGTGATATATTTATATAACTTAAAGGTATTAATTTATATTAAGTATTAAATCACTCAAATTTTTATTTATTTTATTTTATTATATGTTTTATAGTGATAAAATAAAAAAAATTATAAAAAATAAATGAATTATATTTTTAATTAAAATTATTAGTATTAGTAAAGGCTCCTTCTAGGTCTCTAGATTTCTCTACCTCTTCAGTGATTGAGAGGTTCCATTGAGCTCATGGGCTTTGGATGAGAGATTTGTGTAGTGGTCTGACTTGTCCGAGGTCGATTCCTTGAAATTCTCTCTTGCAACCGAGCTCTTCCATCAAGGTCCAAACATGCCAGGGAAGAATCATTTGTTTGTGCGCAAGCTTTGAAATATTATGGAGGAAATTAACTAAGGATGTGATTATGTGAGCAAGATGTAGATCAATAAATTCTTGTTCGAAATGGTTATTGGTCTACATCGGTTTCCTTGGCTTTCACAGGAGAATTTGTTATCTTTATTTCTCTCTGGTGCTCTTCATTCGGCCTTTGTTAGTCATTGGTATTATCTCATGGCGATTGGTAGTCAACCACTCATTATTTTGGCAAGAAATTGGGAATTTTAAATTGAACTAGTTAGTGATAGAGTATGCAATTGGAAAGACCCAATGATGGACAATACCAGTTGTGAAGGTGGAGCAGTGGGATCCTCAAAGTTCCCCCTCAACCTACACCTTCCTTTAGTATAAACTCTCACTCAATACAAACAACAACAATAGATATATATGGTTACTAAAGGAAAACAAGAAGTTATTACAAAGGGGGCACCATAGTGAACTATTTATAGTAGGTTGGAACTTCATAATAAGAAAAATATAGATATCATGGAGTAGTGCCACAGTGTTGTGTTGAATTTTTGCTCATACATTTAATGCACTATTCTGAGTATTACATGCTAAAATAACACATATTTTAGAAGACATGTGCCTCACTAAAGATACTTTAAACACAATTGTCAATTAAAGGGAAAACATTAGCTACAAAGTGTTTTGAGGAGATGTGTGCTTTCAACAAACCTAGTTTTGAAAGAGAGAAAATTCACTAGAGGGAAATTATGACATCCAAAATGATCTAGCACATAAGCCTTTAACCCACAATTTGATCCTCTTCTATTTCATCAATTACATTCTCTATCTTCATATTCTGTTCTATAAAGGAGAGGTGAAAGTCCTCATTCTAGAGGGTGGCTTTACTACATAGGTGTCAAGAGCTTCTCATCATCTGCCCTCATCCATTTCATACTTGAGAGCACTCCCACTACATGCACTTGATAGGGTAGCCCATGGTATAGTGTCTCTATGATTTACTTTCCAATACTTCATTCACATATCAAGTGAATTATAATATACTTATTTTATAGCTCTTTGAGTTCATGTGTTTGTTTTGTATATGTTATCATGCTACAAGGATTATGTTGTCATTACAATGCACTTATTTGAATGTTACTTTCATATTGGATGGATATTCTTTGCCACTTTTCCATCTAATCATAGGAATTTTAATTAGGAAATTCATCACTATCCTCTATAATTTAATTTGTACTCAAAGACACCATTGTATATTGGATTATTTTAGACTTACACCGACACAAATATCTTAAAATAATCCTTATGAATAAAAATAAATAGCAATAATCCTCATTAATTAATAAAGTTACTTAACTATTGATAAAAACACTAAAAGATGAAACAATAACAACAATTATATCACTAGCATATAAAGATACTTTAAAACATTTTTTTAAGGAAAACTAGTATTTTATTTTAAAATCCTAAATTATCATTTGAATTATTTTAATTTAAAAATTAAAACTTTTTAATGGTCTTAAATTAGAAATTAACACACAATTCATTCAGAAATTAACACAATTCATTCAAAAAGGCGGCAAAATTCTGAAAAGAGGAAAAATAAACAAATTCATTCGTTTCATTTATTGCCGCCAAGTCTTAATCCAACATAAAAGAGGTCACATGTATAACACTCCCATGAGACCGTAAGTCATCTGGATGAAGGCGGTAGAGAGCACTCAGGCCCAGCGCATGTTCATTTTTCCCCGCAGCCGCTTTGAAACATTTTGTTTCTCCGTTACTGTTTTACCAATCCCTCACTTTACCCTCGATCCTTTCGCTTTCTTTGCAACAAATATTTTCTCGGCGGACAGTAACCTTCGAGGAAAAAGTCCATATTCATTTAGTATATCGTCTCACTGTGTTGAATGCAATGGCCATGAAGCGAGCGAGCTGTGGATGCATATCAGACGAGGCTCTGGAGTGCGTTATGGGCCACCTGGAGGATCTGAGAGATCGTGGCTCGGTCTCTCTGGTATGCAAGAAGTGGTACGACGTGGATGCCTTCACAAGAAAGCATGTGACCATGGCTTTTTGCTACTTGATACACACCAGCGACCTCACCCGCAGGTTTATCAGCCTGGAGTCCCTTACAGTGAAGGGGAAACCCAGGGTGGCGATGTATAATCTGCTCCCTGACGATTGGGGGGGTTATGCCAAGCCCTGGATAGACTAGATCTCCTTCACCTGTCTCTGCCTCAAGGCGCTCCATCTGCGCAGAATGATTGTTACTGATGATGATCTCGCCACTCTCATTAGGGGCTGAGGTCACATGTTGCAGGAGCTCAAACTCGAGAAGTGCTCTGGGTTCTCTACGAGGGGGCTTGAGGAAGTGGCTCACGGTTGCAGGTATGTGGGTGCCGAATTTTTGCGTTTCGAAGCTCAGGCTTGAATGCAATTCTGTGTTAGGGATTTTCAATTATTGTAGTTGACCTGCTCTGGATTTTTGTTATAAGTGATCTAGACACTTTCCCAGTCACTTTCCCTTGGTGAACAACATAAGTCCATTAGTTGGGCTCTACTGGCCAGATGTTTAGTTGGTTAAGCTAGAGAATATATATAAATCTGAAGCCCAATATGTTAGTCCTGCAATAGTTGACAACAATGCTAAGCTAAGCTTTTCATTGTTTACAAGGGTTTCGGTGAAGAGGAGTACATATATCTGAAGCCCAATAAGTTTGTGCTGCAACAGTTGACCTGCTACTAGTTTTAAGTTTTTCAGCAGCTTGCTTTAATTGTATGCATCTAAATTGGGTATTTAGATTTAGAAAACTAATCTATTCGCTGATTACATGGGTTTTACTAAAGAGGATTATATATCTCTGAAACCCAATAATTTTGTGCTGCAACAGTTGACCTGCAAAGCTTTTAAGCTAAGCTATTGGTTTGTTAGATCGGTATAACGAAAGAGGAGTATGTATATCTGAAGCCCAATAAGTTTGTGTTGCAACAGTTGACCTGCTACTAGCTATAAGCTATTTAGTAGCTTGCTTTAATCACATCTTAATTGAGTGTTCAGATCTACAGAACTAAGCTATTCGTTGTTTACATGGGTTTGATTGAAGAGGAGCATATGCCTCTCAAGCTTAATACGTTTGTGCTGTGATATTTGACCTGCAATAAGTTTGTGTTGCAATAGTTGACCTACAAAGCTAAGCTAAGCTATTCGTTGGTTACAAACTTACATGGGTTCGGCCGGAGAGGAGTACATGTCTCTGAAGCCAAATAAGTTTGTTCTGCAACAGTTGACCTGCTACCATCTATAAGCTATTTAGCTACTGGCTTTACATGTAGGCAACTAAATTGGGTAGGTAGATTTAGATAGCTAAGCTATTCGTTGATTATACGACTGAAGAGGAGAATATGACTCTGAAGCCCTCTAAGTCGGTGCAATGGTTGACCTGCAAAGCTAAGCTATAAGTTATTCGTTGGTTACATGGGTTTGGCTGAAGAGGAGTGTATACCTCTGAACCCCGATAAGTTTGTGTTTCCACAACTGACCTTCTACTAGCTAAGCCATTCAGGAGCTTGCTTTAGTTGTAGGCATCTAAATTGGGTATTTAGATTGGCAAACCAAATCCCTGTCATCTTTCCTTCTAAGTTCTCACAGTATCAATGTAATTGTAATATGTAAAATCCCCACAGTAAGCAATGGACCGCTTACTGCGGTACCAAAACCCAGTTTCAATACTCCAGTGAGATGAATAGCAAAAACCTATGAGTTGGGCTCTATGGGTCACATGTTTGTCAGAGAGTATATATGTCTGAAGCTCAATACGTTTGTGCAACATTTGAACTGCAAAGCCAAGCTAAGTTATTTGTTGGTTACAGGGATTTGGTTAACCGTTAAAGAGGAGTACATGCCTCTGAAGCCCAATAAGTTTGTGCAATAGTCGACTTGAAAAGTTAAGATAAGCTATTTTGGTTACATGGTTTTAGCTGAGGGTTATATTTCTGAATCTCAATAAGTTTGCGCTGCAATAGTTGATCTACTACTAGCTAAGCTTAAGCTTTTTGGCACCTTATTTAAGTTTAGGCATCGAAATTCGGTATTTAGATCTAGAAAACTTAATACCTGTGATCTTGACTTCTAAGTTATCATGGTATGTAATTATAATATGTAAACCTCGCCTCTGAAAGTAATAGAGAGCTTCCTGCAGCACTAAAACCTAGTTTCTATACTCCAGTCCAAGAAATGGGGTGTCACTATTAGGAAAAAAATCGGTTTTAAATTTGAACAATGGAAAATAGAGTATCTATTGAAGAACAAGTGCTGTTATGGCCAAGGACAGACCAGTCCTGAGATATCTATATAAATAAATTTTTTCTCTTGGTTTTATGAAAAGAGTTGGAAAGTAGGTCGGGATAAATGCAGCAGTTGACCTGCTACTAGCAATAGGGTGCAATAGTTGTCTTGTTACTGGTTAAGCTATTCAACATCTTGCCTTAATCGTAGACATCTAAATTGGGTATTTAGATCTAGAAAATCTAATCCCTGTCATCTTGCCTTCTCTTAATATCACTGCAATTGTAGCATGTAAAACACCCCGCAGTAAGTAATGGAGTGCTTACTGCAGCACCAAGACCCAGTTTCAATACTCATCCTCTTCTCCTTGGGATGGTAGTCCACTCAAGTCCTCTGGAGTGGCAAGGTGCAAGATCCAGTGGGGCACACAATTCTTTCCTCTAATATTGGCAGGAAGATAGCTTTTTGTGTGTGAGATTAAATTTTATGGGTTTGAAAATTGAATCTATGGCACTAGGAGGCCATGACCATGTGCACATTATAGGAACCAAGCCCACTTCCATTTTGATTTGTTGGTTGGGATGTGGTCCAGCCGTAGATCTGTGGAATTTTATCACAACTGACCAAGGTTCAGTTCATAGTGCATTTTGTATGGCTCTACCTAAGAATCCCCAGAATGACATGTCCCATGTGATTGACCCCACTCCAGCTAAAAAAAAATGGGGAGTTTCTATTAGAATTTTTTTATTTTATTTCAAATTATGGAAAGCAGAATATCTTTGAAGAATATTTTCATTATGGCCAAGGACAGACAAGAGATGAGATCTCTGTATAAATAAACGTTCTCTCGGCTTTATCTATTTAGTTGGAAAGTAGGTAAGGATAAATGCATTGTTTGCTTAGTATAGTGCCTGGAACTGATGATTTTATGTGTGTTTTAATGGTGGTTTTGGCTTTTTAGCATCCTTATTTGAGTCCCATGTTTAGTGCTTCCCAATTTTGGTGAAGTTGCATATATTAATGCACATGAGATAATTTATATCTGAAATATGAAACTGGAAAATGGACCTGCCCCCAAAGGACAGGCTCAGCCAGTTGCAGGTCTCTAGTTTTATGTTTACCTAGTTCTGTGTTTGGGCATCAGACATGGTAACCAGACCCTACTGTTGCTTTACTCTGTGACACTTCCCTGTAAAACTATTCCAAGAAATTTCAATCATGCCTAGTGCATTTGGCAAGGGTCGGATGTCATGCTCCTGTCCGTAATGACGTGAGAGATGATAATCCCTTTCCTGAGGGTTCTTGGTCCAAAAGAGAACTGGTCAAATACACATGGAGTTTGTATTTTGTTTTTAATGTTTTTTATTCTTTCATACCAAAGTCTTTATCTAGTTTAGTTTAAAAGAGATGTTGTAATGTCTTGTTTTGTTATGTTATTTAAATATTTGTCTAGGTCAAATTACATAAAAATAAAAAATAAAATTAATAATTAAAATAAAATTGGGTCTAAATAATCAATTTTTGGACATTTTTTTGTCAATGATACTTTTATGTAAGAAGAAATATATATATTAAACCAGCCTAGATCAGTCTTAACTCCTGATCTTTCTTATCAAAGTTCTCAAATGAAATTTTAATCAACACTGTATTTTATTTGTAGGTCTCTTAAGACCTTAATGCTGGATGAGAGTCGAGATGAAGAGGAAAGCGGGGACTGGCTACATGAGCTTGCTCTTAACAATTCTTCTTTGGAAGTGTTGAACTTCTACATGACAACATTATAAATGATCAATACCAGTGATCTTGAGCTAATAGTAACAAACTGCCCCTCATTAACATCCTTAAAGGTTGGAGACTGTGATATACTAGAGATGAGAGGTGTTTTGAAAAAGGCTACTTCATTGGAGGAGTTTGGTGGTGGGACATTTAACACCAGTGAAAAACATGAGACAGATACCAATATGTCCCAGATGATTACATTTCCTCCAAAGTTGACATCATTGCTAGGACTAAACTTCATGATGGAGGCTGAGATGCCTGCTATATTCCCAAGAGCTTCTGCCCTTAAGAGATTGGATCTGTAGTACACATTTTTGAGCATAGAAAATCACTGTCAGTTGGCAGGGCTCTGCCTTAATCTTGAAGTTCTTGAGGCAAGATCCTAACCCATTGCTTATGTTTTTTTCCTTTTCTTTTTATTAATGTTAATAGTACATCTCCTTTATAGAACAACTACTTGCACACTCTCATAAACATAGATCTTCCTCCATAGCCCTTCATTAGAAATAACTAATAAGCATCGGAATGTTGGGAATGTTTTATTCGTCCAATATAGTATGGAAATGCCTTAGATGCAGGGGTGCTCTATGTCCATTTATATACTTTCTCTCTATTTTATTTCCTCATTGACTACGTCAAGGCGATTAAAATGAGAACTTAACATTTGAGTGGCAACATATTTTTTGATGATCTAGAATGATAAATAAAACCATGTTTTCAGTATACTTGTATGAGTACTTTGACTCAGTAGAGGCCCTTCTGCCAAACTGATTTTAAATTTTTATAGCTTTTATACAAACTCTGAACTTTAGTGGTTCCTGTATTTTGCAGTATCTACTGTATTTACTATTTTGTAGTGTGGAAATTCCTTTTAACATTACAGTCCTCTCATTGACCTTAGAAAAATTATTGGAATAGAAAATGTTAAAGTCAATTTTTTGAACAGATCTGCTATTTACATGTAGAGCAGTAATAGGGGAGATACATTTTTGTATATTTCTATTGTTTGGACTGAAAATAGTTTTTTTTCCATCAAACAAGAAAAAGTAGTGTTGATGTAAAGCACATGTATACAAGAATCCTGATCGTCAGCTCTATAAAAGAAAAGGATGGGCCGAGACAACTATACAATACACAAAAGGCATATTATCAATGTCCTCCAGGCTGTTACAAAACTGAAAAACAAGTCCATATTTCTAATGGTGTTATTGTCCATTCTAGAGTATACTGGCATCATTGATTACATTAACTTAGATTCCCATGGAAATTTTAGGGTATGTTGACATATTTGAGAGTCGAAATTGAGCACAATATCCCTCAAAAGGAACAGGAAATTGAGCACCATATCCCTCAAAAGGAACAGGCATGTAGGCTTTATTGATTGTTGAGACTGAAGATAACTTAATCTTCCCACTGTCATCTTACTATGTGATTAGCAGCAGATATTTCTCTCTAAAGGATATTGCGGAGCCATTGACCACCCTCTTTGCATCAGAGGATAACATATATCAAAAAACACAACCTTGTGTCCAAGATGCTCAGCCACTGACTTCATCATTGTTAGTAAATTGCATACAACAATTGCAAAAAGTTCACACTAGAAAAATGAGAGAGAGCATATGAAATGTCATAGCATTACTTTTTGAAAAAATCATTTATGTGAGTACAAGAAAAAGTGAAAGAAGATTCATTTTCAAGCTCATAAAGAACATAAAAGGCATTCTTAAACATGGAATTTTTAACTCCTATTCAATTTGCATATTGCCTATTCCATCCACATAATGTGTTCTTTCATTGCATAGAATCACTGAATATGACCTCGACTTGTAGTTATCAAATTCAAAAAATTAGTAAGTTCTATTAGTTACGTGGTTGGATGCAACATAATCAAAATACCAATCACTTGACTTGCCTCGTGTCTGAGAAGAAACAAAGAACACAATTCTTTTTCCTCTTTTTCCACAATGTTTGCATTCTTTTGTTAAAGTTTTTCATGCTTTAAATTATAGATTCTTTTCTTGCACACAACATTCATATTTCCTATTTTGCCACAATAGTAGCACTTCAAGTTCTTATCTTTACTTAAATCTAAAATGGTAAAGACTCTTTCATTGTTACTTGCCCGTTCCTGCCTTTGTTTAACTTTGTACTTCCTACCTTTGTAATTCGCTGCAAAACGTTTTCAAAAGTGCTACTTTTGTTTTCAAATTGCTTTTCCATCTTTCCTTTTAACCTGTCGAGACCTCAAAATTTGTGTCAGTGGTTTCATTAGTGATTTTAAGCATTTCTATGAAGTTTTCAAATGAGGAAGGGAAACTTTTCTATATCCTCTTCAATTACCTCTCTTCCCATGGCTAATAACGGATTTCTAATATCTTTATACTGAGATTGCCTATATACCTAGTTGAGTAGGCAAAGATACTCATTGAACTAAAGATATAAACTCAGCCGATTTTTAGAGGAAACTACCAGCCTAACTAAAAAGACAATAAGAATGCGGTCTGGACGTTTCCTTATTAGTTCAGTAACCTTGGTCTACATGGGTTACCCTTGGCTACTTGATTGAAAGGTTTCTCTATTTTTTTTAGTTCAGCAGTGGTGAGGTTACATCATGGTTATGGCCAAGAATAACACCTGAATAAGACATGGAATTTAATCGGTAACTTAACATTTAGAAGTGCCTTAACAACTTAACAACGCACCCGATCCCTATCTATTCAAGATCCATGGACGATTGAAAGGCTTCTCCATTGAAATTAGTTTTTTATGTTTTTAATTGCAACTTGTGTTACTTAAGATGTGCACTTAGAGCTACAGCAGGAAGACATACAATCTACCTGAAGATCCTCTCCCTATGCAAGCTAAGAAGGCTCATATGAACCTGTGGCCCAAGGGGAAAGGAGTCTACATCCTTCTGTGAAATATTGACTTTAGCTTTGACATGAACTGCTAGATCACTTTTGAATCCTCTCAATCTCCTATAGCTGTAGCTGTGAATTGTCTCCTTGAAAAGTTGTTGTATGCCTCCTATTCCAAAGAGGAGCAATAGCAGACAGCTATATTGTATGCCATAAAAGTATTTAGTAATCCTTGATCATCCGGGCATTGCTCAAGAAGAGACCTCTCCAACTTCTCTCCAAGCTGGGGGATGGGGCGATGAACAGGAAGCTGAATTTCGCTTGTAACCAAAACGTCTTGGTAATTGGACACCTCCACAAGAAACGGCTAACTGGTTCTTCTCTCTAACGTTGAAGACAAATTCTATTGAAATTATTTTCTTTACTGAGCTTTGTTCTAATTGCTAGACCCTGATAATGACCTGTCTAACCCAAAACCTTTTATTGAAATGAACTATCCATTTCAGCCCGGACACACCAAGCAAGCTATCAGCTTGGACACGCCAAACTATTCTCATACAGCTGGTATCACAACTAGTGAATCTCTTGATACTGTCATTTACCATGACACACACATCAATGAATCTAGGCATCATGCACCATTTAACAATCCTTGACACATGTAGGAGAGAAAATGGGGAGACCATAATTGTCTAGATCTGAACCTTATGTGACACACATAAGCTCAACATCTGCAACAACACCACTACTTCACTGTTGCAATTTTGATTTTACTGTCTAGTAACACCATATACCCCATACTTTGCTACCCCTGGGACTATCCTCATCCACATACTAGGAAATACTTGCAAGTCAATATTCCATGCAAGAGATGGCAGCGGCTTTAATCAAAACACACAACTCCCAATCCCATGCTTCAACTCAAGTTTTCAATTTTCACCCTGCTATATTCAAGCACAGAGAACACTCATGTAGATGCCAGGAAGACCTCAGGCTTCCTGTGCTTGTTCGATGGATCGGATTTGCTTGCAGCATTGGCAGCGACAGCTGTGATCACAGTCGCCTGGACAGATATGTCTAACCTCATGAGACCCCTGGTGGCTAGACTTTTTTCAGGAATCAGATCATGCAAGACTGGCGAAGAGTGCCCGTGCCACTAACAACGCGCCATCATACATTCCTGTGGATCAAGAAGAGCCAGAAAGCAGTGGTCCAAGATCTTCAGGATCGGCTGTAGAAGCTCCCATGGGAGGGGAATTCTCGCACCCTTGAGACTGCAATATTACATCCGCCCATCTAATGAGGAAAAGTTATGATGATGATGCCTTGCAGGGCTGCCATTTGCAGAGGCAATGTTCCCGTGGATACTGAATTTCGTTATTCCATCAATTAGGGCTTTATCAACGGGGCTAATATTTTCTGCAATCTCTTCTTCCTCTTGGAAATTAGAAACAAACAAAGTCCGTCTGCGGTCTATCGTGGATCCGATCATTGAATCTTTGTGCACAAGCGCAATTTTGGCCAGCACAGCCCTGAACAAAGTGGCAAGTGTTGATCTTGGGCCCGGTGGGCATGAGGGCAATCTTCCTGCTTTAATTTTCTAGTTTGATCCATTGAGGCGGTCATCAAGAAAAAAAATATTTCATATCTTTTATTTTTATCTTGGTTCAAAATCACTATTCAGTGGAACCAAAGGGTCAAATTATTCACAGAATCAATGAATAGTATGAGAAATGGCCCCACATCTCTCTCTATATATATAATAATATCCCATCTATATCAGGTGTTGTCCATTGCCTATGCCAAAAAGATTTGGAAAATACTAACTCAAAAACAATAAGTTGTTACTGTTAGTGATTATAGATAACAAGCCTTTCTTATCCATTCCACAGAACAGAAAAATAGAAGTCCTATGGATGAAATTTTAATGTGCAGCTGCTTACTTTCACTATACTACTCAACAAAACCTGAGGCTGTGCAAGACGAATTAACTCAGTATGAGATATTTGACATCCATATAGCAATAGGCATATAGTATTCGGATGGTTTTGTCAACTGTTGCACTTACTCGCATCCTCTTATGGCATATTCTTGTTAGTGATTTAGTGCATACCATCTCTTTTTTTATACTCATTTTTAATATATTTTAGATTTGTATGTTAAAATGACAAACTAATTTTAGTGTATTTGAAAGTACAGAATACCCGATTAAAGATGAGGTGGTAATCTTCACTGGAACTGCGAAAGATATTGACAAACATAACACACTATCTAATGCTATTGTTGAAGTCCTTCAAAATGAGTTGGGCCTTCTAGTTATCTATGGTAATCAAAACGACCTTGTACCTAGAAGACACATAATTGTCAAAGATGGACTACCTAACCATACCAATGATCATCAAACAACTAGTGATAGGATTTCAACTCATGAAGAGGACAAAAAAATTGGCAGTAGATTTGAAATCTCTGCAATTTCTCTACAAAATCCTCCAACCATTGAGAGGCTGGCTCTACAAAAGCCTCCAACCATTAAGAGGCTACGGATATCAAAGAAATATTTAAATCAGTGGCTGAGGAAAAGAATAGATTTAAGAAGGCAAGGCAATGCTGAGGTGCATGACTGACCATCTGTGTCTTGTAATGGCTGAACTTACAAGTAAAAATATGCAGAGAAATTCATCAAAATAAGATCGTATATTAACAAAATTGATTGTTGAGTTCTTACCTGTTCCATAATAATTTACCTTGCCTTCGCAATAATGAAAGCTGATGCACATCAAAGGCCATAGTATTGGGAAACAACAGTTGTCTACATAGTCAGGACAGTTTCAGTCATGGGAAAAGTCACTCACACTGGGTTTGAACCGTTGAAGTGCATTGAGGTGTGTGGTGTAGTGCCCATCTAATTATATATGAGCGTTAATTGAACTATTTCCCTTTTTGTGCAAAGACCCATCAGTGTTTTATAAATAATGACGGGTTGACTAAGTCTTCACGGTTAGTCCTTTTTCTAGCTCAAATGGGCATTGTTAATTTTGTCGTGCCATACAGTCTTCAATCTTTTTTTCTCTATCCAGTGCGGTGCAAAAGATGTACTAGTAACCAACATTTACACATACTCGATATCTATCTTGTCATTTTGTTGTTGTATGATGTTGTATTTACTCTGTTCATTTTTTATTTCCCTATGGAGAAATTAAATGCAGGGAAACAAAATCGATCCGTGAATTGTACAAAACTCAAAATATGTAATATAGAAATTAACTGTAAGTTGGCAGAGGAGAAGAAACTAAAATGATTGGGTGCAGAATGAAAGGAAATGAAATTGAATTGGAAAGTTCCACTTGCTTCAGATAGTAGCACAATCATCAACACAGACAATTTTGTATTATATTTTGGTACAAAGAAGCATCCTTGAAATGTATGCAGGATTTTGAAATTTAAATCCAACTCATATGTTTGACCTTTATAATCATTCCTTCTATCCAAATATGAACTGAATGTGATCCAAGAATCTGATTGTTTTGTAGAGGAAGCAAAAGAGAACTACAACCATAGAAATGGGTGGGTTTCCAGTTAAATTATTTTGTTAGCGTATGAAGAATAAGCCTTTTTGTTGTCGCAAGCAACTGACTTGGAGAGAATTCAGTTAAAAGTATCATTTTTTGGCAAAGCTTTTTATTATATATCCCTTTTCCCATTAACATGACTCTGCAGCATGACATATTGTTATGCCTAACTACTGATATCATGCATTTGTAATTTGATATAATATTTCAACTAGACATACTGCACACGGTGTGGTCTTATTGTTGGGGAGTAAAGTGAGCTGACTTGTTATGTTTCTTGATTACAAGACAAATACAATGTTATCCTCTGATCTGTTGGCCTGCTCTTTTGATGTGCTTTGACAAAATTATGATTAAATTAATAGATGGCATCTCACATTTTTTATTTGAGATGGGCAATGGTTGGAGTAGAAATGCAATATACATGTTGATGCTTCTTTTGTGGTTATTTGAAACATTTACAGATCACTGAGCTTCCTTTATTCCTTCCATTTCAGTACTTGAATGCTTAGGTATTATGCTTTGTCAAACTTGTGCGCTTAGCTTATGGCAAGTGTAAGGCGTTCCTCCATTTCCTTCTAATAAAATGCTGAGCTCAAAACTGAGAAACCTATCAGTTTTCATTTACAATTGGAGATATATTTGATAGATGCAGAAAACTGTTAATTGCCTTGGAAGTTCATTTTTAAGTGGTATAATTGATCTGCACATTAGCCCTAATCTTTTAGGCCCTAGACAAAGTCGAACTTATTTTATGGAAGGTGCTATCAACCTTTTTCTGCTTGTCCATATGCAAACTATTAAAATCCAAAGATAAACCATGATAAAATCTGGATGTGTATTCATTTAAGCAGGAGTAAGTTTGTCACTTTAACGGTCACTTGCATATCAACTCTTCATTTATGTGTTTCTTGGTTTTGCCTTTTTAATTTCCAATTTTATATGCCTAACTATTGTTTGCTGACATGTTTTATCTTTAGTTCTACTAGTTTAGGGTGCCCTGGTTACCCAATCTTGATGTTAGGTTGTCATTTTGAAGTATTTCCGATTTTCTGTGCTCTGTGCACGCTGCTCCAAGAGTCGTAAGTTCTCCTAGCAGAATTTTATATTTCTCTTATGATCACTATTCTATTATACCCATATTGACATTGACTAATTGGGTGCATAACAACTGCAGAAATTGACAATCTCTATTGAGTTTTCTAGACCTATTTTTTTCTGCAGATGTGGGCCTGGCCATGGAATAAACAGGGAAATCTTATGTGGGTGTAAAGATGTTGGAGCTTTTATTGACGAAATACTCTTTGCCTCTTGGTCCTATACTTGTCAAGACTTATAACTCCTCACATAATTATTTAAAGGGTGCTAGCTCATTGGAAGAGCACCTGCCATGCACGAGGTTGGTGGTTCAATTCCACTATACCCTAACATGAATTATTCAATGATATTGTTTATTTTTTTAATTAATTTTTTTATATTGATTTATTTTAATGGTGAGATATTTTTCTGGATTCATTGTTTTATATTGTCTCTACAGAGACAATAGATAAGATTAAAGACATTGTCTCCATAAAGACAATATGTCTATTGTTTTTAATTCCAACTATTGTCTTTGGAGAGACAAAAATGAAATTGTCTCAAGTTAAGACAATTTACCCAGAAATTGTCTTAAAACCCCCCTTTGTGTTGTAGTGCAACTATTGTCTCTGGAGAGAAAAAAATGAAATTGTCTGTGGAGAGACAAAAATGATTGTGTTATATATTGTCTTTATAGAGACAATATTTTAAGACGATTTAATTTGAGACACCTTCTTAAAGATAATATTTAAGACAATACACAAGTTTTCTTTTGTCTCAAATTAAGACAATTTTATTGTCTTTATAGAGACAATATTTTAAGATGATTTAATTTGAGACACCCGCTTAAAGACAATATTTAAAACAATACATAAGTTTTCTTTTCTCTCAAATTAAGACAATTTACCCAAAAATTGTCTTAAAACCCCCCTTTATGTAGTAGTGAGTGGTTCCGACCTCATTGGATTTCATATGGAGAAAGTAGAATTTTAGATCTCATTCAAAATCCAGCAGACTTTTCAGGATTTCAGGATTGGGTTATTGCAATGTTTCCATCGAATTTTGTCATGTATTAGGGTATAGAACTCGTATTTAATCAAGAGCACCAATCCCTCTATGTACCTTGATGTTAGTGACATTGGTTATCAAACTCCTCTATCATGACCCTACTAAAAATGTACCCATCACTCAAACAAAACCTTGACTATCTAAGATGATAGATAAATCTATGTTTAAATCAATGAATTAAGTATGAATTTGTGTAAAAATATCTAATTTTTAATATATATATATATATATATTTTTTAATAAAATAATATATAACGTATCGTATCCCAGAAGTATCATGTTCCGGGGTCACTGTACCCGTATCCGATTCTTCGAATCCCGGTATCCCCGTATCAGGTGACTTAGGTTCTGAGGGATATCGAGGATCTGATAGCAACAATTGTGAGGAGAAGGATTGGTAGTGTTGGGAGGAAGAGGGGCCTGCAAATCTTTTACCAGGTATAAACTAGTTTGTTTATGGGTTTTAGATGTTTGTTAGCTGTATATATAATATAATATATAATAATAGGGATATATATAGTCCATATATCTAGTATATATGGTAGGCATATTCAATGTGAGTGTATATGCAATTGGGTATTTTTGGCCGATGAGCAAGCTGTGTATTTGTTTGTTCTTTGGGAATAGGAGTTGTTCCAGGAATTGCTAGGACCACAAAAAATGAAGGCAAAAACAACTAAGAA